>CM050509.1:9655521-10255521 GCA_027563665.1 Antrozous pallidus | reverse complement strand
CAAATAGTGCTGTCCTCTCTTTGGGGTTCTTCATGGCGATGGACTCCACGGCACCCTAGGAAGGAAAGGCCAAGACACTCTCCCCACTTAGACAGAGCCTAGCCAGCCAGTTCCTCCGACCTCCTCCCACTCGGATCTTTCCGAAGGTCACTGAACCCCTCTCCACTCTGGGTGCCGCGTCTCGCACTGCGCTCTGAGGACACATTTCCTGGGCTTCTGAAGTGCATGGGAAGCGGAAGCAAAGCCAACACCATGTGTTATCCGCAGCAACAGATGCAGCGCAGAGGACGCTAAATGAAGCCCTGGGGATAGGAGACTGGGACGAGTGTCTGGCTACATGGAAAGGTTTCCCAGAGGTGGCACCTATGCTGAGTTTGGAGGATGCGGAAGAGCTGGCTAAGAAAGTGGGAGAGAGAGAGAGAGAGAGAGAGAGACGAGGTTATTCCATGTAGACGAAAATGAACGTGCAAAGGCCCACAGCCCAAAGCAAGCAGGTGAATTTGGGGAACTGTAGATGGTTTTAGTCTGCAGTGCAGGGTCGGAGGGAAGAGCAGTGGCAGATGAGGCCAGCGAGGCAGTGAGGAACCAAAGGATGGTGTTTCCCGAATGACAGGAGTCGGGATTTCACGCGAAGGCAGTGGTTTCCCAAACTGGAGCACGTGCCCTCGTAACCTGGAGGGCTTGGTACAACACACATTTCCACCCCATAGCCTCTGAGTCTGCAGGTCTGGGGTGGAGCCCGGAAATGGGCATTTCTAATATGTCACCAGCGATGCTGATCTGGGGAGTACGAGAGGGCCAGACTGAAGTGAGGAAGCTGCTCGATGAAGTTCGGGGCAGAGAGGAAGCCAGAGATGAAGCAGGCCCAAGGGTTGGCAAAAAAAAAAAGAGCAGAAAGCCAATAATTGTTAAAAAAAAAAAAAAAAAAGCCCACCTGGAAGACGAGGAAGTTACGAGCTTTGATGAGAATGCCCAACTTCTCTAACTCCTCACTGTACTCGTGTAGCTGGACCACCTTGTTGTTGATCTTGTACTCAGAGGAGCCCCCTACAAGACAAGGTGGCCAAGGGTCAGGTTTCCCTCCCCAGCCAACTAGTCTGGTCGCGCTCCTGGACCCAAGGACAGGCCCTGGCCAACCTCACTCACCAACGATAACCCGGGCAAAGGTGCGGTCCTCGGCGCCCTCCTCAGAGTAGACCATGCTGACGAAGGCCCGGTTGGCAGCCGGCTTGCCCACGGGAGCTCCGTGGATCAGATCCCTCAGGGTCTTCACTCGCAGGTTGCTGGTTTTTTCGCCCAACACAAAGCTGATGGCGTCCATGAGATTTGACTTACCTAAGGGTGGAGGGGACAACAAAGAGGAGAGGAAGTCAGGACGAAGGGGAGAGGGGAAGGAATGAAGGCGACATTGAGAGGAACAGGAATATTCCCTAAGCACTCACTTCTCAGATGCAGGAGGAGGAAATATTGCTCATACAGACTGAGCCCAACCCAAGCTCTGGGTCAAAGGCTTAGAAAAAAACGGTCCCTCTGCAGCTGTTACTTACAGCAGCCCCAAACTAGAACCTCATCGAAGGAAAACGTGTATTTACAGAATAGATTGTTCTACAACTTTTAAGTGTGTTTTGTGTTGTGTTTGAACTGATTTTAGAGAGAGGAAGGGCGAGGAAGAGAGGAAAAAACAAGTGTGAAAGACAAACATCAACTGACTGCCTACTGCATGCCCCCTACTGGGGATTGAGCCTGCAACCTGGGTATGTGCCCTGACCGGGAATCGAACCCACAACCCTTTGGTGCATGGGATGACGCCTCAACCGATGCGCCAATCAACCGAGTCACACTGGCCAGGGCTGTTCTACAGCCTTGAGTAGCATGGGAAAATGGTCACAATAGGAAAAACAAGCAGGATACAACACTCCATTTATGCCCTAGCCCAGTGGTCGGCAAACTCATTAGTCAACAGAGCCAAATATCAACAGGACAACGATTGAAATTTCTTTGGAGAGCCACATTTTTGAAACTTAAACTTCTTCTAACGCCACTTCTTCAAATGAGACTCGCCCAGGCCGTGGTATTTTGTGGAAGAGCCACGCTCAAGGGGCCAAAGAGCCGCAGGTGGCTCGCGAGCCATTGTTTTCCGACCACTGCCCCAGCCGTTTGGCTCCGTGGCAAGAGTGTCAGCCTATGGACTGAAAGTCGAGAGTTCAATTCCCAGTCAAAGCACATACCCAGGTTGTGGGCTTGATCTCTGGTTAGGGCAAGATGTTTCTCCCTCTCTCCCCCTTCCTCTTTCTCTAAAATCAGCAAAAACATATCCTTGAGTGAGGATTTTTTTTTTAAAGCTTACATAATAAAGAGGTAATATGCAAACGGTAGTTACAGTGTGACACATAACGACCAGCGGAGAGCTACAGGAGGGCAGGGTAGGGGGTGGAGAGCTACAGGAGGGCAGGGTAGGGGGTGGAGAGCTACAGGAGGGCAGGGTAGGGGGTGGAGAGCTACAGGAGGGCGGGGTAGGGGGTGGAGAGCTACAGGAGGGCGGGGTAGGGGGTGGAGAGCTACAGGAGGGCGGGGTAGGGGGTGGAGAGCTACAGGAGGGCGGGGCAGTGGGCGGAGAGCTACAGGAGGGTGGGGCAGTGGGTGGAGAGCTACAGGAGGGCGGGGGTAGGGGGTGGAGAGCTACAGGAGGGCTGGGTAGGGGGTGGAGAGCTACAGGAGGGCGGGGTAGGGGGTGGAGAGCTACAGGAGGGCAGGGTAGGGGGTGGAGAGCTACAGGAGGGCAGGGTAGGGGGTGGAGAGCTACAGGAGGGCGGGGTAGGGGGTGGAGAGCTACAGGAGGGCGGGGTAGAGGGTGGAGAGCTACAGAAGGGTGGGGAGGCCAGCTTCGACTCCATGCACAGGGCTACTAGTTAAAAAATAAAAACAAGAGTGGTTACAATAGCAAACTTGTGTGTGTGTATTTTGTCACAATTTCTTTAAAGGCATATTCTATTGCGATTCAATAGGAAGGGCACAGCAACTAGGAAGTATCTTTCCAAACATATTTAACCCGAACTTAGACAAGTCTTTGGACCTCCCTTCAGGTTAACAGGAAATACAGCAGTTAGAGGAACATGGGAAACGACACCATGAGGAAACCTGAAGACAAACAGAATGTGGGATGTTCTACAAGACAACTGGCCTGGGATTTTTTCAGAGTCAGTGTCAAAAAAGAAAGGTTAGGAGAACCATCCCAGAACACGAGAGATTACTGAGCCGTAAGCAAAGGCAGGACATGAACTCTGGATTTTGTCCCTCTCCCCCTCGAAACCCCCAAAAGACATTTTTGGGAGCAACAGGGAAGCCCGAATATGAACTGGGTGACTGATGACAGGAGGAAATTAACTTTCTTGGGTGTGATAATGGCATATTGGGAACACAGGAGAATGCTTTTAGGGGATGAATGCTGAATCCCTTAGAGGTGAACGTCAGTAAGTCTACCATTTACTTGCAAATGATTAAGCAATACATATATGTGTGTGTGTGTGTATGTGTGTCTGAAAAATTTTCATAATAAAAACGGGGAGAGGGAAAGGCGCAAGAAAAACACACATGAAAATGTAAACAGTCTAACAGTAGTCACTTTGGGAAAGGAAAGTAGGGAACAGGTCGGGGGAGAGAAATGGAATTTTTATTGTATATCCCCTGGGATATTTCTGAATTTTATACCACGTGCATTTATCAGCTATTCAAGTAAATTAAAAAAAAAAAAAGGTTAACATTAAGAGTGGTTATCTCTTCGGCAGAGAAGTCACAGTTTTTATTTTCTTCAGTTTAGATTCAGAAAACAAAAAATATGTTTAAAAATTTAGACTGGAATTTGAGGGAACAGTTTAATCTCTGTAAAATTGTATCTCAAGGTTCTCCCGGAACATAGTACGTGACTGAACTAGGGATCTGATTTCTGACACGCATCTACAATGCAGCTATTAAAACGGTAGCCCGGGTCCTTCCATGGAGGCAGTTTGAGACCGAGACTAAGAGCCTGGGTTCTAGGCAGATATGGCTCAGTAGACTGGGCATTGTCCCATGCGCCAAGAAGTCACTGGTTCCATTCCTTGTCAAAGGCACACGCCAGAGTTGGAGGCTTGATCCGCAGGAGGGGGGGTGCAGGAGGCAGCCAATTGATGTTACTCTCTCGGGTGGATGTTTTTCTCTCCCTCTCCCTCTCCCCCTCTCTCTAAAAATCAATAAACTATTTTTTTAATGTTTTGGGGGATGGGTGTGGGGTGGAGGGGGTTAATGGGGGAAAAGGGGAGACATCCGTAATACTTTCAACAATAAAGGAAGTGGGGGGGGGGAGAAAGAACTTACATGCATATATGCATAACCCATGGACACAATAGTGTGATGAAGGCCTGGGGCAGGTGGAGGGAATGGGAGGGGCAGGCTAAAAGGGGGTCAATGGGGGGGGGAGCGGGGGACGCCTGTAATACTTTCAAAAGATCATTTTTTTACAAAGATAGCAAAGAATCCTATTTGGTTCAACATGCAACAATTAAGTTAACAAGTTTTTAAATCTAAAGAAAGAGCTTCAAAATAAAAAACAACAAAGATAAAAAAAAAAAAAAAAAGCTTGGGTTCTAGTCCAATAGATTAGGTTGTATTTAGTCTCACTACTTCTCAGCTGACCTCAGTGCTTGGCACACAGTCCTTCCTTGGAGTGGCAGGAGCACAGGCTTGAACTAGCACAGGTTCTAGTCCTGGCTGGGAATCAGCGAGCAAGTGATCGCAACTCTTAGTGCCTCAGCCTCCTCATATACAAAACCCAGATAATGGCATTTCCCCCCCTTAGGGGTCACTGTGAGAATTTCAATGGAAAAGGGCCCAGTCGAGAAAGTATTCAGCACACAGTAGGTGTTCAATAAATGGCAGTCCTATCCTAACAAGCGGGACCAGCACACCGTGCAGGCCAGGAGTCAGCCCGTTAGACACTCATTTCTAACCCTAGGGCTTCTCCCGAGCTCTCCCCAGACTTGAAGAACATCTCGCAAAGGCTGCCCCCCCTCACAATCATTCAATGTTAGAAACATTTGTATAACGTGCACCAGGAGCTGAACAGTGACAAAACGTTTTAAGAAGAAATGTCTTCATCGGGACACTCCTAGACCAGTAATGAAGATACAAAAACATACCATGAATACAAGATGGGGGGGGGGGATAAACATTCATGTGTCCCAAGTGCCTACTGTGTGCCGGAGGAAAGCAATTCACTGAGGGGAATCGAGGAATGCTTCCTGGAGGTGGGCATTGAAGAATGGGGGTAAGAGGGGAGGTCAGGCCCAGGCCCCATGTTGGGGGACCAACTGGCAAAGGGGTGCGTCTTGCCTCTTTTCCAAATTCTAAGAAACTGGAGTGGAACTCCGAGCATTAACCCTCTAAGCCAGTGGTTTTCAAGAGGCTGGGGGGGGGGGGGTGAGGGGGCAATGTCCTGAGAAGGAGACACTCTTTGTTGTTGCACCTGGGGCGAGAGGGGGGGCGGGGGGGGGAAGCGGGGGCAGGGGGGGAGCGGGAGGGGGGGGGTACTACGATCATCTAGAGGGTAGAAGCCAGGATGCCACGAAATATCCTACACAATGCACGGGACCAACCGCCACGGCAAAGCCATGACCTCGCTGAAAATGTCAAACAGCGCAGCTGTTGAGAAACCCTGCCCTGCACGGAGAGCCAGACAGGCAACACTCCAAGGTTAGAGCTACTTCCACGAAGGCCAGTGGACGATTCAGCTGGAGCCACGAACTCCTCCGGGCGGGCGGAGGAGCACGGCAGGTCTCCAAACAAACTCTGGAGAGGGTAGCCGGGCGAAAGCCACAGGGTATCATTTGGAGATGGAAGGTTAAGATATGAAACAGAGGCCTGGCCGGACCACCCTTTCTTCTCCGCCCCACCCCCCACCCCCCCCCCCGGCCCCCGTTTTATTGAACTAGAACACGTTGTTCAGTTCCCGGCGTGCAACACGATTCCCTATTTGTACACATCGCCAAACGCCCGCCACAGTGCGTTTAGCTGACACTCGTCGCCTAATTACAATTTTTTTTTATATATTATTGTTGCGATGAGAACGCTTCGGATCTACTCTCAGAGCCACTGGGAAGTACACAATCCAGTCCTGTTGCTAACTCCGGCCGCCATCCAAGTGCCTCGATAACATCTACCGGCCTCGTTTCCGGCACAGCACTTATCGCGGATGAAAGAGATTTTTCTTTTCTCTTTCTGTATTGCGCAAATTCCCTGGGAGCAGGGCTTGAGTCTGTTGCGCGCTGTTCCCGCTGACCTCGAGTAACGAACTCCCTTAGAAAACAGTAAGCGGTTCATTTGGAGAGCGAATAGGTTCGGACTTTTCAGCGCTTTCCAGCGCTGGCGTAGGGGCGAGGAGGAGGCATAGCCACCCCCTCGGGGACGGGGAGGGCGGCCGGAGATGGGAGGGTGGAGACCCCAAGCGCTCGGTCTCCAATTCAAAATTGCCCGCCTCCGAAGGAGAGCACACACACACACAAAAAAAAAATAAAGGGGGGCGAAATCGGAATGTACCAATGTGAGGCGGGACGGGTTAAAGGGACCGTTGGGGACCGGAGACCACGGGAGGGCTACCAGCGGTCCCGCACCTTCCAGAGGGTTCATACATGGAGGGGGGGAACCCAGCTGCCAGCGGATCTTGGACCACTTTTGGCGGGAGGGGGGGCAGAGGGATGGGGTACATGCCGGGCGGAGCGTACCACTCGGGGTGGAATGGGGGATCGCGCAAAGAGCGGGCATCTGACACCTGGGGAAAGAGGCTCAAGTCACAGTCCCCGAGCCGGGACAGCGGCTTTGGGCCGTACCCCCGAAGGAGGGGCGAGGAACCGGTTAGGGTTCGCGACATTTCAGGTGGCGGACCGGGTTGTATTACGATATTGGCAAGGGGTCCGGGACGGGATGTGCGCAGGGCCGCAGCAGGGTGATCTCACCAGAGCCATTAGGTCCGATGATGGCGGTGAACCTCTGAAATGGTCCGATAATCTGTCGACCCTTGTACGACTTAAAATTCTCAATCTCAATCAGTTTCAGGAAACCCATGACGGCGGCGGCGCCGGCGGCGGTACGAATGGCCGCGCCGTACGCCGGGAGCTGGAGTAGCCTGCGCGGGAAACACCGCGGTGCAGGCCGGGCGGAGAGCAAATCTCGCGAGCGTGAGTCCCGGCCAAACGGGATTTCCTGCTTCCTACGCTGGCCGGAACCGGGGAGGAGGGCTTTCCGGCTGGCGTGAAAGTTTTGTTGTCCCGTTGCCAGGATGCGAGCTTACGACGGGCGTCTAGGGCCCGCCCTCCTCCTTGTTGCTCGGCAACAGCGTCACCACAAACAAAGCAAATTGCATCCGAGGAAGCAGACGCGAGGGATCGGAGGTCAAACTTGCTGAGACAAGTCAGAAACCTGTAGTAGGGTTATGCCCTCCGGGGCAGGAGGAAGGTGGGAGATTAGCAGTGGCTGCAGCCAGCCGGGTGAGAAAGCTCAAACCAGAACAGGGTTAGGAAGGACTACGGGAAGGAGGGGCCCGCGGGAGGATTCTGTGTTCTAGGAATTCAGACCTTGCAGTGGGCGGAGGCGGAGGGGGATGAAGTTCTAGGTTGGATGGGGTGTGAAGGGAGGTGAGGGTACTCTAGAGCGTCAGGGATCTGAGCTGACCAGAGGTTCTACCCTATCCTATCTCCCCCTGTTTTTCCAAGCAGAGTTCATAGACTGACGCTGTAGCCCAAGAGCAGAGGTGGAACTGAGCCACTTGTTGGCTCCTGAAGCAGGACCCCAGCTAGGCGCTTCAAAGTTGGGAGTCCTTGCTGAGAAAGGTATTTTGTATGAATCCTTTATCCTTCTCTTCTCCCCACTTCCTATCTTCCTCTTCATGCCTCATCTCTATCCCATTCCCTCCTCTTCATCCCCTTCTGCCCCATCCTTTGCTTCCCCCTTCTTTTCTCTCTCCCTCCTCTTTCATTCACTGCCCCCCCAACTCTACCCTCTCTGTCCTTTTCCCCTCTCTATTACCCATCTTTTATATTCCTCTCCTCCATCCCTTCATCCACCTATCACCTTATACCTAGTCATTACTAAGGCCTTGGCCTTAGCAGTCCAAGAAGCTTAAAATGTCTATGGAATCTTCCCTTCAGTGACTCATTCCATCTGTCACCACAATATAAGTATTGTTGTGGCAGATGGAATGAGTAGGCTGGGGTTAGTTCTGAGACTGAGAAGAATCTTGTCTTAGGACAGGTGCAAGAAAGTGAGAAAGTTTGGTTGACAGAATCTAGAAGAGGAGCCATAAATGAAGTTCAACTTGGAGAAACAGTCACCATTAGACTGAGAGAATAAAATGGGAGAATATCTTATGACCTCAGAGGATTTCTTAAATAATAAAAACTAATATCAAAAATAACAAAGTGAAAAGATGAGCCACAAATTGGGAGATGTTTGCCACATATAAACTTAACAAATGATTGTTGTATAGAACACATAAGAAACTCCTAAAATTAATAAGAAAAGAGCAAACAACCTGATTTTAAAAATGAACAGAAGAGGACATATGTAATACTTTCAATAATAAAGAATTATTTTAAAATAAATAAAAATTTTGAAAAGTAAAGATTAAAAATGAACAAAAGATGTGAATGGGGGAAAAATGTGAATGAGCACTTCAGAGAATAGTAAACAAAAATGACCAAAATACACATGAAAAGATGTACAGCCTCATTAGCAATAAGGAAAATTCCAATTAAAATCAATGATAGCCAAAACCGGTTTGGCTCAATGGATAGAGCGTTGGCCTTCGGACTGAAAGGTCCAAGGTTCGATTCCTGTCAAGGGCATGTACCTTGGCTGCGGTCACATCCCCAGTAGGAGGTGTGCAAGAGGCAGCTGATCGATGTTTCTCTCTCATTGAGGTTTCTGACTTTCTATCTCTCTCCCTTCCTCTATGTAAAAAATCAACAAAATATATATTTTAAAATCAATTATAATTTTTATAAGCACAAATGGGTAAAAATTTAAAAAATGTACAATACCAAGTGTTGGTGAAGATGTGGAATGCCTACATTTTTATACACTGCGGGTTTTTTAAAAATATATTTTTATTGATTTCAGAAAGGAAGAGAGAGAGAGAAAAAGAGAGCGAGAGAAGGAAAGAAACAACAACGATGAGAGAGAATCATTCATCAGCTGCCTTCTGCACACCCCACACTGGGATTGAGCCTAAAACCTGGGCCTGTGCCCTGACCAGGAATGGAACCAGGACCTCCTGATTCATAGGTTGATGCTCAAGGACTGAGCCACACCGATCAGGCTACACTGTCGTTTTTATGCACTGTTGGTACAATCTCCTTGGAAAACAAGCTAGCATTATCTTGCAAGTTAAATATACTTTAAGTGCTGGGATACAGCACTTCCACTTCTAGACATATGCTGTAGAAACTTTCCCACCTGTATATACACTGAGTGGCCAGAGTATTATGATCTCTGAACATATAATAATCTGGCCACTCAGAGTGTGTGTGTGTGTGTGTGTGTGTGTGTATACACACACACACACATTAGAGGTCCAGTGCATGAATTTATGCATGGGTGGCGTCCAGCCAGCCAGCCTGGCCAGGGGGATAGCACATGGGCAGTTGGCCAGCCTGCCTACTGGTCAAACTCCTGGTCGAGGGGACAATTTGCACATTAGCCTTTTATTATATAGGATATACACTGAGTGGCCAGATTATTATACGTTCAGAGATCGTATAATCTGGCCACTCAGTGTCTAAGTCTCATAATCTACAGATTCCTCTTCCCTCTTTTTCTCTTACAATTAAAAAGAAATAAACTGGGTTGTTTGGGCCACGGAGTCCTTGTCTTTCTTGAAACCACTGCAATCAGACTTTCATCCCCACAAAGCCACCAAAAATGTTCTTGACATGGCCATCCGCAATCCTCATATTATTATCATCTCTTGCCTCGACGACTGCTGTAGCCTCCTGTCTGGTCTTCTGGCCTGTAGCCTACCTCCCCTAATCCCAGTCTATTATTACCACAGCAACCACAGTTGTCCTTTAAAAATCAAAGGCAAAACACATCACTTCCACTGCTCAATACCCTCCGATGGCTGCCTGTTTCAGAGTAAAAGCCACAGCCTTTCCCATGGGCTGCAGAGTCCTACATACTCTGGCCCCTGCATTCTCTCTCTAATGACATTTCTTACCTACGTCTCCTTTGCTGACGCAGTTGCCTCCTGCTGTTCCCTTGAATGTGTGTGTCCATCTTTTTTTTAAGTATATTTTTTATTGATTTCAGAGAGAAGAGGGAGATGGAAACATCCATGATGAGAGAGAATCATGGATCAGCTGCCTCTTGCACCCCCCTCGCTGTGGATAGAGCCCACAATTGGGGGTGGGAGAGAGAGAGAGAGAGGGAGAGAAACATCATATGCCTCGACCCGGATTCGAACTGTGGCCTCCTGGTTCATAGGTCGATGCTCAACCACTGAGCCACACCAGTGGGGCAAATGTGTGTCCATCTGAAGGCCTTCACACTTGCTGTAACCTCTGACTGAAGTGTTCTCTTCCTAGATATCTGTAAAGCTGGCTCCCTCAACTTCTTCCAGTATTCAATCAAATATTACCTTCTTAGTTATGTGCCTCCCGATGTCCATATTTAAAATTGGGACACCCTCCTCTATTTTCTTGGCACTTTCATTGCCCCTTACCGTGCTCTATATTTTTCCCCATAGCACTTATCATCATCTTACAAACTATTTAATGTACTCTTTGTTGAATTGTGTGTCTGGCCCCACGAGAAAATACCCTCCACAAGGACTTAGTTTTTTGTTTTTTTTTATCACTTATGCTCCTTGATGTCTCCCAATGCTTAGAAGAATGACAGTAAGGCACTTCACAAATATTTGTTAAATGATAAAATGAACACGGGTAGAAAAAAATAAACAAAATGTAAAATAATACATTCTTCGTGGTATTCTATAAAGTTCCAGGACAAAAGAATGTTTTAAAATGTTGTTCGGGGACTGGTACACACAGTATATTAATGCATATTAGTAAGGGAGTGGTAACATTTTGGGACAATGGTTATGTCTCAGGGTAAGGATAAGGGAGAAGAGATACAAGATACTTAATATTGATCATGTTCTGTTTGCTAAGTTGGAGAGTTGGTTCATGGATCTCTATTTCACCATGCTTCCTAATTTACATACGGGTTAAATATATTCTCCTGTGTGTATCTAATATTTCACAGTTACAAAATGGTTGTGTGTTTGTTTGTTTTTTAATCCTCAGCCATGGATTTTCTTCCCATTGATTTTCAGAAGGAAAGACAGAGAGAAACACGGATGTGAGAGAAACACATCGATTGGTTGCCCTCTGCATGAGCCCTGACCAGGGCCCAGACTGGGGAGGAGCCTGCAACCTAGGTACGTGCTCTTAGTCAGCTTTGAACCCGGGACCCTTCGGTCCCCCAAGCTCCATCCACTGAGCCAAATTGGCCAGGGCTGGTTGTGTGTTCTTTTAATCCTCACCCGAGGAAATTTTTTTTCTATTGATTTTGAAAGAGAGTGGAAGGAAGGGAGAAGGGAGAGATAGAGTTAGAGATAAAGAGAGAAACAGAGAGAAGGAGAGAGAGAGAGAGAGAGAGAGAGAGAGAGAGAGAGAGAGAGAGAGAGAGAGAGAGAGACATCCATGTGAGAGAGACAAATCAATTGGTTGCCTCCCGCATGCACCCTGACAGGGGCAAGGAGCGAATCTGCAACCCAGGTATGTGCCAATGGACTAACCACTGAGTGAATAGGCCAGGTCACAATTTTTTTTTTAAGATGGGAACTAGCTGTAGGAGGAATTGAGAAATGGTATTCCAAACAAAACAACGGCTGTGGATAAAGGCCCTGCAGTGGGAACAGCTATTTCATTGGAGGACTTGCTCAGTGTGCCTGGGGCTCTGTGAGCAGGGGTGCTGCTGGCGGGAGACCAGTGGGAGAGGTGTGCAGGAAGCCGATCCTGGAAGCCTATGGCTATAGGAGTTTGGATCTGCTCCTAAGTGCACCGAGAAGGCAAGTGGAGTGTTTTGAGCAGGTGAGAGACATGGTAAGATTCTAAAAAAAAATGTAAAGTATGAGTATTTCAAGCTTTAGATCGCAATCGATTGCAAAAAATACCAGAGTCCGATTTCATGCCTGAGATTAGCTGAGGCCGCTGGGTCAGGATGATTTCCTGAAGGCTGAAGGCCTCTGTGCCCTTAGAAACACATTCCTTCAGTCTGGACGCAGACTGCCTGAGGGACATGATAAGATTTAAGTGTGCACAGTGTTTTAGATTGTGGCTTTGGCTGGCTACATGCCCAAAGCAGCTTCCCCGGCTCTGAAGGGACACAGGTCATTTGAAGCCCTGTAAGCTTTTCAGTTGCGTGCAGAGAAATAAAAATAAATAAAGGGGTAGTGGGGGTGCCATTTGCTGAAATGAGGAAAACGGGATAAAGCGTGAGGCGAAAGGGAGAGTGTTGTTAAGTCTGAGACTTAGAAAGGCGAGCGGGTCATGGAGGTCCACTTCTAAACCCAGCAGGTGGGGGGTTAGACTGGCACCCGATTGTAAGGCCCGAATTCAGGTGGTGACAGCAGAGGCGGAGGACACAAATATGACATATAACAGGAGGTAAAATCAGTAGGAATCACTAACCAATCAGTGACCAACTATGGGGAGAAAGGAACGGGGGTGAGGTCTGGCACTCGCGGGACATCCTACCTCACCGTTTCTCCAGATGTTTCCCTACAACCTGCCACCAGATCCCAAGGAGGTGGCAGCCATTGAGGCGAGACGAAATCGCGAGAAGGAGCGACAGAAACGATTCTTTGATGTGCGCACCCGAGTCATGGGGGTGAGTGGGCAGCGGGACTTTCTTGGGACCCAGAGCACCTGGAGGGGAACATAGCAGTGCCTGTTGCCCCCTCCCTGAATTTTTAAAAAATAGGTGGGGTTTTTGTTTGGTTTTGTTTTTAATATATGTTATTGATTTCAGAGAGGAAGGGAGAGGGAGAGAGAGAGAAACATCAATGATGAGAGAAAATCATGGATCTGCTGCTTCCTGCATGCCCTGTACTGGGGGATAGAGGCTGAAACCCGGGGATGGAAAGGGAAGGAGAGGGAGGGAGAGCACCTACTTCTAGGCACAAGAAGGGCCTAGGAATGCAGTTGGGACTCCAGGGGAAAAGATTTGGGGAAGAAGAGTCTGTGACAGCTGACTGTTCTCCAGTCACCTCTGGGCCAACAGGCCTGGCTCTTTCTTTTGTTTTTAAAATATATTTTATTGATTTTTCACAGAGAGGAAGGGAGAGGAATAGAAAGTCAGAAACAGATGAGAGAGAAACATCGATCAGCTGCCTCTTGCACGCCCCCTACTGGGGATGTGTCCGCAGCCAAGATACATGCCCTTGACAGGAATCGAACCCGGGACCCTTCAGTCCACAGTCCCACGCTCTATCCACTGAGCCAAACTGGTCTCGGCCAGGCCTGGTTCTTAAAAGACAAGTAGCGTAGAACCAAAAGAAGTCTAAAGGATATTTGGCACGGCATATACCTAAACTCTTTCTCTGGAAGGCTACCTAAGAGACTGTTAGCCAGCCTGAAGGACAGAGATGGGACACATTTTTCACTAAACTGTATCCCCCTTTGCACAATTTTGGAACAGTTTAAATGAATGAATTACAATCAAAATAAAGAGAAAAAAAAAACAGATTGGGGGTGGGGGGGGGTGAACGGAGGATGAAGCATGTCTTTTGGAAAAGACCACACACTTGCCGAAACCGGTTTGGCTCAGTGGTAGAGCGTCGGCCTTTGGACTGAAAGGTCCTGGGTTCGATTCCGATCAAGGGCATGTACCTTGGCTGCGGGAACATCCCCAGTAGGGGGTGTGCAAGAGGCAGCTGATCGATGTTTCTCTCTCATTGATGTTTCTGACTTTCTATCCCTCTCTCTTCCTCTCTGTAAAAAATCAATAAAATATATATTTTTTAAAAAAAAGAAAAGACCCCACACCTGCACTCAAGGTCAAGTCTGCTGTGTACTAGGTGTGTGGCTTTAGATGAGTCCCAGCTCTTTGAGCTCTAAGCTCCTCCTCAGTCAAATGAGGCTAAATGAAATGTCGAGGTGTCACCTTAGGGTGGCAGCTCCGTAAACCCGACCAGAGTGCCTGACCCAAGGAAGTGGTTGGCTGAGGCGTGAGTGGTGTGTCAGCACTTCCTAGGGCCTGCTCTGTGCCAAGCAGTGGGGTGCAGAGGAGCAACACAAAGCTGAGGCCCACTCTCGGCCCTTAATGGACCCACTGTCTGGGGGAGGAAATCACCGAGAGAGGCAAACTTCAATATAATGTGGACAGTGGGTCTGGGGTCCTGTGGGAGTAACACCTGCCAGCAGGGTCAGGAAAGCGAAGCCTGTGCTGGAGGGATGAATAGGTTTCTGTAAAGAACGGATGGACGGAAAGTGTTCTAAGTGGCTGGAGCAAAAGCTATCCATGCAAAACAGCCTAAGATGTGTTGGAAACTAAGGGCGGAGCTCCTGAGGGTGGAACAGGGGAGAGGGTACTGAGACGAGGTTGGAGAATGAGCAGAAGCTAGATTATCGAGGGGCTTTCCAAACCATGTGGAGACGGTGGAACCCTATTTTTTGAAATATATTTTTATTGATTTCAGAGAGGAAGCGAGAGGGAGGGAGAGGGAAAGAAACATCAATGATGAGAGAGAATCACTAATCAGCTGCCTCCCGCATGCCCCTAACTGGGGATTGAGCCCACAACCCAGGCATACACCCTGATGGGGAATTGAACTGTAACCTTCTGGTTCACAGGTCAATGCTCAACCACTTAGCCATGCTGGCCGAGGTAGAGGTGCAACACTATTACCCAGTAGGTATCATGGGTCTATAGGAGGATTTTTATTTATTTATTTATTTTAAAATACACTTTATTGATTTTTTACAGAGAGGAAGGGAGAGGGACAGAGAGTCAGAAACATGGATGAGAGACAAACATCGACCAGCTGCCTCCTGCACACCCCCTACTGGGGATGTGCCCGCAGCCAAGGTACACGCCCTTGACGGGAATCGAACCTGGGACCTTTCCGTCCGTAGACCAACGCTCTATCCACTGAGCCAAACTGGTTTTGGCTATAGGAGGGTTTTTCAACAGGCTTTCTGAGCAGAGGAAGGCCTGCTGCTGGGCCCCTGCCACAATTTAGCTAATTTCTTTGGCATCAGGTGGATGTTAATGCCCTGAACATCCAGGTAGAAGAGCGGAAGCTTCGAGAGGCCAGAGAGCGGAGCAAGGATGAAGCTCACGGTAAAAGCCCAAGGCCAGAGGCCTGCCAAGGAGGAGAATGAAAGGGACTGAGTGGACTAAGTAAGGCATTTCTGCTTCCAAGTGGGGCCTCAAGGCTGGGGGTGGTGGAACAAACCGGGTGGGCCTTGGGGGCAGGGGCCACGCTGAGTGGGCTCTGTCCCTCCTGTGGGGCCTCTTCCATGTCCCTGCCCGCCACCCCCAGGTATCGCCCAGGTCCACTATGATATGGTAGCGCAGATGCTAGAAAAAGAAGACACAGAACGGACACGCCGCCTGGCCAAGAAAGTCCAAGAGTTTCGGGAGCAGAAACAACAGCTCAAGAATAAGCGTGAATTTAACCTTTGGGGTCCAGAGCAACTCTGGAAAGGGTTTCAAGCCCTTTGCGCTAAGAGTGATGTCCACTGTAGCGCATCCAGCCTGCAGCGCTTCTCTGGGGAGGACCCGGGGAGGACCATGACCGTGAAAATGCAGCAGGAGCAGTTGAGGCACAACCTGGATAAGCAGATACACGAGCGACAGCAAGCCAGGGCTAACGAAAGGCGTACGGGTAAGTAGCTGGCCCCTCCAGGCTGAGACCTGAGGCCTGGTTGGAGAAAGTCCCAGGACAGGGAAAGCACCCAGGAAACCAGAGCTGCGGAGGGACGGTCCAATTACCCCTAGGGCTGCTTGCTCAAAGATTGATCAGACCCCAAGCTCCCTGACTTTCTTCAGCAACTGACAAACGTAGCCATCGGTCCCCGATCAATCTAGCACGGTGGTCGGCAAACTGTAGCTCGCGAGCCACATGCGGCTCTTTGGCCCCTTGAGGGTGGCTCTTCCACAAAATACCACGGCCTGGGAGGGTCTATTCTGAAGAAGTGGCATTAGAAGTTTAAGTTTTAAAAAATGTGGCTCTCAAAAGAAATGTCAATTGTTGTACTGTTGATATTTGGCTCTGTGGACTAATGAGTTTGCCGACCACTGACTTAGCATTTCTTTCTTTTTTTAAATATATATTTGTATTGATTTCAGAAAGGAAGGGAGAGGGGAAGAGGAAAAGGAGAGGGAGAAGGAGAAGGAGAGAGGGAGAGAGAGAAACATCAATGATGAGAATCATTGATTGGCTGTCTCCTGCACACCAATCCACTGGGAATCAAGCCCACAACCCGCATGTGCCCTGACTGGGAATCAAACGTGACCTCCTGGTTCATAGGTTGATGCTCAACCACTGAGCCATGCCAGCTAGACAATCCTAGCATTTCATTACCAGGAGGCAGCACAGTAAAGAGAAGACAGACCTAATAGCTCTGCCACTTGCTAGCTGGTTTGGGCAAATGAATTTTCTTCTCTGTGCCTCAGCTTCCTCATCTTTAAAATGGGAACGCATCCATTGCACATAGAGCTCACGTGAGAATGAAATGAGATTCTGTGTGCGCAGCACAATTTGCAGCTCTGGGTCTGTGAGTGGTCTGGTTTAGGATTCACACACAGTTTAGTGTCAGTGCGGTCCAGGGGTGAGGGTTCCGAGAAAGAACACCAAACTAAGGCATTGTGACTTTACTGTGTAGGCCAGTGGTCGGCAAACTCATTAGTCAACAGAGCAGTTTGCCGACCACTGGTAGGCAATGGGTCATCACTTAAGGGGTTTAAGTCAGTGCTCAATGACCAGTAGCTACCATTACTATGACATTACCTGTGGCCACATTCTCCTCTTCCATTTGAGTAAGCTCTTCCAGGGCAAAGACCATCTCTTACTACTCATACTGCCTACCTTTCAGTTACCCCTATTATACAGCAATCTGGTCTGTTGTACCACTTACCGATGTAACTAACTCTGAAAGTATTTGTGGACGTCAGCCTTCTCCCCAAAATGTTGGCTCACTAAAGATGAACCATAGGTCTCATTCTCACACCTGTATGCCAGCTGCCTAGTACAGGGCTTACCACTGTGTAGGAAGGTCAATAAATCATTGCTGAATGATCAGTTGGAGACCACACTAAACAGGACAGGCAACCTCCAGGAGCCCACAGAACTATCCCTTCAAGAAAATTAGTTCAGCCCTGGCTGGTGTGCTCAGTGATTAGAGTGTCGGCCCACGCACCAAAGGGTCACAGGTTCAATTCCCAGTTAAGGGTACACGTACCTGGATTGTGGGTTTGCTCCCCGCTCCGGTTACCTTCTCGTGAGGAGAGAGACGGGCAATAGGCAAAATAATTTTCAATGTAGAATATATTGGATGGTGACAAATGCTAGGGAGAAAAATCAGGGAAGGGAAGTAAGTGTTGGGAGGCAGGCAGGTTGTCATTTTAGGTAGGAGAGAGAGGGAAGACCTCACTGAAGCAGTAACATTTGAGCAAAGACTGAGGGAAGCAAGAAAGCTGAGCCAAGAGTAACATCTTTTGCAAACCCACGAGGCAGGGGTATCTGGAATGCTCTCGAACAGTGATTCTCAACCTTTCTAATGCTGTGGCCCTTTAATACAGTTCCTCATGCTGTGGTGACCCCCAACCATAAAATTATTTTCGTTGCTACTTCATAACTGTAATTTTGCTACTGTTATGAATTATAATGTAAATATCTGTGTTTTCCGACCTGTGTTTTTCTTAGGCGACCCACATGTTGAGAACCACTGCTGTAGAGCCTAAGACCATTGGAAAACACAGATGTTTACATTACGATTCATTAACAGTAGCAAAATCACAGTTATGAAGTAGAAACAAAAATAACGTTATGGTTGGGGGTCACCACAACATGAAGAACTGTATTAAAGGGTCGCGGCATTAGAAAGGTTGAGAACCACTGCTCTAGAGCGTGCCAGATACCCCTGCCTGGGTTTGCAAAAGATGTTACTCTTGGCTCAGCTTTCTTGCTTCCCTGAGTCTTTGCTCAAATGTTACTGCTTTAAAAAAGGTTGAGAACCACTGCTCTAGAAGCTGAAAGACCAGTGTGATTGGTTTAAGTGTTTAATACCTTTGCTCATGTTATGCCAGTGACCTGAAATACCCTTTGCTTTCTGGCTAATATGCAGCCTGAATTTCAAGGATCACCTCCTCCTGGAAGCTGTCCTCTCACCCAGTCTGAAGTTCTCATAAGCCCAGCCGGTGTGGCTCAGTGATTGAGGGTCAGTCCATGAACCAGGAAGGAGGTCATGGTTTGATTCCCAATCAGGGCACTTGCCCGGGTTGCTGAGTTGCAGGCTCGATCCCCAGTAGGGGGTGTGTAGAAGGGAGCTGACTTGCTGATGTTTCTCTCTCATCAATGTTTCTCTCTTTCCCTCTCCCCTTCCTCTCTCTCTAAAAATCAATGTAAAAAACCGTATTTTTAAAACTCTCATCATGCCCTGTACACATCTCTCAATTACCTTACCACCTTGTGGTATGATGATCTATGTTTGACCCATTTCCCCCACTAGACAGGGAGCACTCTGAGGGCGGGATCTAATTCCATGGTGTTCTCAGAACCCAACACGTGGCTCTTAGACTGAGGCTCGGAGACACGGAGTGATTTCCCCAAGGTCACAAAGCTCAGAAGCAACAGAAGAGCTGCACTGGGATCCAGGTCCACTGGAGGCATCTTTCAGTTAACCCAGTGGTCAGCAAACTGTGGCTCTTTGGCCCCTTGAATGTGGCCCTTCCACAAAATACCATGGCCTGGGCGAGTCTATTTTGAAGAACTAGTGTTAAAAGAAGTTAAGTTTTTAAAATGTGGGTCTCAAAAGAAATTTCAATCCTTGTACTATTGATATTTGGCTCTGTTGACTAATAAGTTTGCCCACCACTGGGTTAGGCACTTGAGAAAGCCTTGTTACTGCCACTTTGGCTAGCCTTAGCCTCACAGAGTAGCTCACTCTACATGCCTACCATTAGGATATTACCCCCACTTTGAAACATGCATACACACACACACACACACACGCCAACCATGCTCGTTGAACAAATGGCTGAATGAGCGAACCCAGAACGAAGCAGGCCAGTACAGGGCCCTGGTCATATTTCTCTGTGTAGATGAGCTCCGTGAGAAGCTGCGCGTAGCTGTGGAAACTCGGGCCGCCCAGCTGGCCAAGTTGGAGGAGTCTTGCCGCATAGCCATGAAGTATGCCATAGCCAATGCCCACAAAGTCCAGGTATGGCCTGAGCCATCTAGCGCTCTGAGCCCTCCCTAACCCCCTGAACAAAGTCCACAGCTTCCCCTCACAATTATTCTCCATCAACACCAGCCCTCTCATCTACCTGAGGACTTCCCTCTTCCCTTAAGGGGACTCTTAGGGCAGAAGATGGTATTCCCCACCTCCAGACTCAGGCTGACTTGAGAACAGAACCCTGCTCAGCCTAAACGCTTCCACAGGGCAGGGAACTTCTCCGTCCATTCCACCACCACCCCCTTTTTCCACCTTCGGTCATTCAAGGGCCATGCAATACCTCTGTTCCTTCTACCCCTGAGATGGAGAATAGGGCCATGTCTCCCCTTCCCCTGTGACTGAAAGTTCCCTGAGGTTGGGTACCCAACTGCTCCCATTCGGGGACCCCACCAGGCAGCTGAGGTGGCTGAGCGACGGCTCCAAGAATATCGGCGTGAACAGGAGGCCAATTTCAAAGAACTCCATCACCAGATCAAGAGTAACCTGCTGAATGATAAGCCCCAGATCGCCGCACAATCTGTGACTATCAGCCCTGCCTCCCGGATCCTGCCCTATGGCGGGAAGGGGAAGGGTGTGATTCCAGAGAAGCAAACCAGCATCAAGAAAGCCCAGGAGGCGCAGTGCCGCGAAAAGGAGATGCAGCGCCGGGTCGAACAGGCACGGAATGCCGAATGGGAGAGACAGGCCGCATGCCTGGCCCAAGCGTCCATGGAGCTGGAAGAACAGGAGAGGCAACTATGTGCTGAATTCCAGAGGGGGCTAGGCTCCTTCAACCAGAAGCTGGCTTATGACTATAGAACCCAGTGAGTGCTAGGGGGTGGCAGCAGGGGTGACTGCCAAGGGATAGGGAGGAATGGTGAAGGCCAGAAAGACAGGGAAAGCCTATTGGTTGAGGCCTCTTGCACTTCTTTCACAGGCAGAATTACCTGAATGCAATGATCTACTGCAATCAACCTGTGATCCCGTATCACCTCCGCTTCAACCCCAGTACCCGCTGAGCTCAAGATGGTCATTTCTTCCTTCCCCGTAACCCCATGAAGCCCACGGAAGCTAGGGGTTTGAGGAAAATGCTGCAGATCCCCTTCCACTCCCCAGAGGAAGATAGCTGAGCCAGTACCCCCACCTGTGAGTGTAGGTAATAAAGTTATTCACTAAAATCAAGGCCACGTGTTAGAGTAGGACCCAAAGGGGTGAGGCACCGCTTTTCCCATGTCACCCCTGGGATCTGTCCATCTGTCAGTTCTCAGCCGTTCACCTTTTCCCCCACGTCAGTTCCCCCAGCACACAGCACTGCCCACTTCCTGTAAGAAATAGACTTTATTAGGCACAGAAGGTGATTAGTGGGCAGAGTTACAAAATGGCTACCGGCCTTCCTCCCAAGCTGGAGTACAGTAATGCCAGGGGAAGGACGGGTGGAAGAGTGTATGTTTCGTCTGCCCTCTCCCTTCAAGGCTGCATGCGGATGGCCCCATCCAGCCGGATGACCTCTCCATTGATGAACGGGTTCTCGATGATGGACTGTACCAGATGAGCATACTCAGCAGGGTGGCCCAGCCGGCTGGGGAAGGGCACCTGGCTGGCCAGGAAGTTGCGCACTTTCTCTGGGAGGCTGGTCAGCAGTGGGGTGCCAAATAGACCTAGAAAAGACAGAGTCAGTGGCCCGCTCTCGCTTTCATGTTTACCCTGTTCTCCCTCCCTCTCCTTAGCCCTCCTTCTAGTGCTCCCCTGTGCCCAGGGATGGAAGGCTGCTGCTGCTGCTCTTCCCCTCTCCATTGCCCACGGATCCCACCCAATCCCAGGAGTGGTAGGGAGGGGATAGGTTTACCTGGAGCAATGGTTACCACCCGAATGCCTATGGGAGCCAAATCCCGAGCAATGGGCAGTGTCATGCCCACTATGCCCCCCTTGGAAGCAGAGTAGGCAGCTTGTCCAACCTGAAGAAAGAGTGGAGGTCAGGGGGTGGGGGGGCAATAGATCACCGAGGAGGCACAAGCCTTGCCCCCGCTCACACACCTGGCCCTCATAGGCAGCCACACTGGCGGTGTTGATGATGACCCCACGTTGGCCACCCTGGTCTGGCTCATTCTGGGCTATCTCCCCGGCCGCAAGGCGGATCACGTTGAAGGTGCCTATCAGATTCACCTGGAGGACCAGTGGAGACATGGTTAGAACCTGAGGCAGAGGCAGCCTTTCGTTCCTTCAAAGCTTTGAGAGCACCCACAGCCCGGCACATCTTACTCCTACCCCTAGAGAATCTCCAAGGCCTCACATTGACAACTCTTTGGAAGTCCTCCAAGCTATGGACCTGGTTCCTCTTGACGTTATATGTCTTGAGGGCCACCGCAATGCCTGCACAATTGACTGCCACATCCACACGGCCAAACTTTTCTTTAGCTAAAGCCAGTGCTGCTTGCACGTCCTTCTCTGAGGTCACCTTTAGAGGGAGAAGTGGAGGAGGTACTCACCACGCAGCACACACACTCCCCGCTAAATCCGTGGGAGGGGACAGCAGAATTATATAAAAGCGAGAGAGAGGGGCGAGGAGAAAGCTGGAGAGAGAAAGCTGAAAATGTCAGTGTTTCCAAACATTTTTAAAAAAAATCTATGCCCTCTTTTGATAATTTCACATACGAGTGGAGATTCTCAATTCAATCAGAGCACTGTTTTGAGACTTAGTGGTATGAAGGCTAGCTTTTTTGTGCCCTCTACCTGCTAAGATGATTGCATCAAGCTTTACTGTCTGTAGTTTGTTTCGTGAAAAGTTTTTTCTTTCCAACTAAATATAAAATGACAGGGCACCATGAGTTACTCCCTTCCTGGAGACTGTGACATGTCCAATCCCGATCCCCACTGTTGTGAAGGGAAAAGGAGGTGGGTTACCCTGGCCAGAGTGGCTCGGTTGGTTTGGTGTGGTGTTGGTAGCGTGCACCAAAAGGTTGACAGTTCGCCGGAACCGGTTTGGCTCAGTGAATAGAGCGTCAGCCTGCAGACTGAAAGGTCCCGGGTTCGATTCCAGTCAAGGGCATGGACCTTGGCTGCGGACACATCCCCAGTAGGGGAATGTGCAAGAGGCAGCTGATGGATGTTTCTCTCTCATCGATGTTTCTGACTTTCTATCCCTCTCCCTTCCTCTCTGTAAAAAAATCAATTAAAAATAAAAAAAAAAAGGTTGACAGTTCGATTCCTGGTCAGGGCACATGCCTGGGTTGCCCACTCAATCCCAGGTAGGAGGCAGCAGATGGATGTTTCAATCTAACATGGATGTTTCTGTCTCCCTCTCTAAAAATCAATAAAAATGTGTTGTTGTTTTAAGAAAAGGAGACGGGCCCACCCCTCACACAGAGAGCAACCTATGGGAGAGAGGGACCCATGGGTTCCCAGGCTGGTGTCTTGCGGGAGAGGGTGGGGGGGGGTGAAGGGACCCCACTTACATCTGCTGGGGCATAGGCGCAGCTCTTCCCTAACTTCTTGGCCTGCTCCTCCCCATTCGAGCTGGGCATGTCCAGAAGCACAGCACTGGCCCCCCCTCCCACCAGTCGCTCCGCTGTGGCCAGACCTAGGCCCGAGGCTCCTCCGGTTATAACGGCCACCAGGCCCTGTGAAGAGGTACGGCCAACGGTTACTCTGTGCAGACCCTTTCCTCTGCCTGTTCTCCAGGCTTCTGCAAGGAAGGCTCCTGGTCCACCGTGCGGAGTGACTCAGGTGTGCCCCCTCTCCTTACCGACGACAACCCTACCCTTCTCACCCCCAGAGAGTCCATCCAGGCACGCCACCTACACGTGCAGCGGAGAGTTGACCTTCACCTCCCGCCCAGAGCCCCACCGCCGCAATACCGGGCCTAGAATCCTGTGACCATTTCTCCCGGCACCGATCTCTCCCCCCTACTTCCACGGCCGCCAAAGTCCCCAGCAGGTTCAGCGGGGCAAGCCGCAGGGGCGAGGACCCGGATACCTTCACGCTCCGACACGCCACCGCCGCAGCCATCTTTCCCACGCCTCTCCTCAACCTGCAGCCGGCGCTCCTCCTATGGCGAATGGGCGGGGCCGGTTCCCGCGCTCCTCCAATGGCGAGGTGGGCGGGGCCGACGGAGAGGGAGGAGCCGGCTACCCGCGCTCCTCCAATGGCGAAGGGGGCGGGGCCGACGGAGACGCCCGCTCTCCTCCAATGGCAAAGGGGACGGGGCCGGTTGTCCGCGCTCCTCCTACGGAACCGGCTGCCCGCTCTCCTCCAAAGGCGAAGGGGGCGGGGCCGACGGAGACGGAGGAGCCGGCTGCCCGCTCTCCTCCAAAGGCGAAGGGGGCGGGGCCGACGGAGACGGAGGAGCCGGCTGCCCGCTCTCCTCCAAAGGCGAAGGGGGCGGGGCCGACGGAGACGGAGGAGCCGGCTGCCCGCTCTCCTCCAGAGGCGAAGGGGGCGGGGCCGACGGAGACGGAGGAGCCGGCTGCCCGCTCTCCTCCAGAGGCGAAGGGGGCGGGGCCGACGGAGACGGAGGAGCCGGCTGCCGGCTCTCCTCCAGAGGCGAAGGGGGCGGGGCCGACGGAGACGGAGGAGCCGGCTGCAGGCTCTCCTCCAGAGGCGAAGGGGGCGGGGCCGACGGAGACGGAGGAGCCGGCTGCCCGCGCTCCTCCAAAGGCGAAGGGGCTGGGGCCGACGGAGACGGAGGAGCCGGCTGCCCGCTCTCCTCCAGAGGCGAAGGGGGCGGGGCCGACGGAGACGGAGGAGCCGGCTGCCCGCGCTCCTCCAATGGCGAAGGGGGCGGGGCCGGCGAAGGGGGCGGAGCGTACGGGAGTGTGCTGACCGCACTGGTCACTAGTCCAGAGGGTTAGGACATCGCAAGGTGTCTCTAAGAGTTGTGTCACCTGGGGAAAGAACCCAAGAGCAGCAGCAGCACAATGCCACACCCTCCGCCCAACTCTCTAGCTGGCCGCGGGCAGGCAGCCAGCTCGTGGGAGGCGGGGAGCGGCAGGAGATTGCGAGTCCCTTACTGCTCAGAAAAATCCTTCATTCCAGTATAAACGTTGCTGAGAGACTCTTCCATGCTAGGCTTTAAGCGGGGATAACCAGAGGAATAATAAAGGGTTCGTGCCTTCCAGGGGAGCACAATTCAGTTGGAAAAGAGATACTTACAGTAAGACACAAAGGAATGTAAGAAAACCGGATTCTGGGACACGGACATGAATAGCTGAAGACGGAGAGCCACAGAGAGAGGAATATGTTGAAGAAATCGCGGGGAACAGAGATGCCAGGCCAGATCACAGAGATAGATAGGGGTGTGGAGAGCCGCTAAGAGACACAGTAGCTAGAAGAGACATTAGGAGACAGCTGCTGAGAAACAAATGTCCAGAGGGACCTAAATAGAGAAGCAAAAACACCTTTCACCAGTTCAACCTTTGCTACTGTACTCTGTATCCAAGGTATTTTGAACTCCAAAGCCCAGATCACACACTGAAAACTGGATTTCAATCAGAGGCTGTCATTTAAGACCCAGCTGAATGCATAAACAAGTGGAACAACAAATCCATATTTCCCTCTCTATATAACATCAATAAATAAATTATTTAAAAAATTTTAAAGAAATACATCTGTTACATGTGCTTCGTTGTCAGTACATTAAACACCAAGCTCCATCAACAGATTTAGTGGCTACTACACTTGCAAAATAATGTTATTTGGAGAGGTCTGCAGCAACCATGATAAGGTATGAAAATCTGATTTTCGTTAGTGACAAATCCACTGGTACTGCTATACTAGTGTAGCATGTCATACCTTTAGAAGGACAGAGGGAAATGCTGCATTTCTGTTATTGATAGTGAACATAAAGATGCCTTCCCTCTCATCCAAATCCATGAGCTCCTTAAATTTTCTCTACAGACTCCAAAGGGGCTGTGGACCCTTGGTTAAAAACTCCTGTTTAGAGCAAATGGAGGCCGTTAGGTCAATGTTTCCTCTCTTTTCACTCCCAACATTCTCTCTAGCCACACTATCCTTTCCTTGGGTCTCAGATAAGAGGGGTCTTGTTTGGCACTTCCCTTCCCCCCTAGGCTCTGGATCCTAGCCCCTCCCATTTCCTTGGGGATTTGTGCCATTGAGCACGCCCAGTCTTTATTGTTCAAACTTCTGCCTCAAGATCATTAGAAAAATCGGGAACAGATGAACTCAACTGATACCCATCAGTTAGGGTGCATGAGGGCCAGAACCAGCAACATCCAGCATTACCTTACAATCCCCAGGGGCTATTGGCCATACCAGGAGATGAGAGAAAAACAAAGGTGGTCTTCACTCCTGGGAGATAAAAACTATAAGATAAGCCTTTAAACTCCTGTGGGAGCTAAAGTTACCCCTGCAAAGACAGAGTTGTACTAGAACTGGCTGGCTCTGAGGTGACTTTAGCAACTATAAAGGGACTCAAATGATAAGTATGGAGAGGACCCAAATGTGTGCTTGTAATTTCCAAGTAAGTTGGGGCACAAGTGTTTAAAAAGTATGTTTTTATTGATTTTAGAGAGAAGGGAAGAGGAAAAAGGGAGAGTGAGAGAAACATCGATGTGAGAGAGTAACACTGATTAACCAGTTGCCTCTTATATGCACCCTGACCAGGGACTGAGCCCACAACCTGGCCATGTGCCCTGACTGGGAATCAAACCAGCAACCTTTCGGTGCATGGGACAACGCTCAACCACCTGAACTACACCAGCTGGGACAGTTGGGGCACAATTTGAATGAATGTTTTAAACTCTGAAGCAGTGTGCAGGACATGAAAATGACATGCGAGCCTCTGAGAGTGTGTGGAGAATACATGCTGGTTGAGTGTTTGCCATTTGAATGAATAGAGCTGCCATCTGAATGAGCCTGAGTAAGGCAGCCTAAAGTTATGATTACTCTAGCATGGCCCAAATCAGTGGCATTGTTCATCCGCTGTGTAATCAGAACTTTCTAGGTGCACTTGACATGGTCAATTACTTCCTCCTCCTAGAAACCCCCCTTGTTGGGCTCCTCACACCCAACCCAGGGCTCTTTCTACTGTAAAACATATGTATATTAAGTCAGTCAAGCATTTGAGAAGTAATCTACTGCATTTGTTATCTAACTGAATTGCAGAAGAATATGAAAGGGTTTGAACCATTTCAGTACGGATGCCCCAATTTCACTAAATAGTAAATCAGTTTTCTCAATACACATATATAAGCAAATCAAGGCCCAAAAATTGGAAAAAAAATTCAAGTTTAAAACTCTTTGTAGCCCAGCTGGTGTTCCTCAGAGATTGAGTGTCAACCTATGAACCACGAGGCAACCGTTTGATTCCCAGTCAGGGCCCAGGCCCAGGTTGAGGGCTAGATCCCCAGTTGAGGGGGACACAGGATGCAGCCAATCAGTGATTTTCTCATCATTGATGTTTCTATTTCTCTCTCCCTCTCCCTTCCTCTCTGAAATCAATACAAATATATATTAGCTCTATAGATAGTACAACTGGATAATTTTAGAAAAATCTGACAAGATGTAAAATTAAAATAAATCATTCCCCTCATTCAAAAAAAAAAGAGAGAGAGAGAAAGAACCCCCTCCCCACCTTGTCTTCCATGATACCTCACTTCACTGGTTCATCCTACTTCTTTGACTCTTCTTTCTAGGTGTCCTCCCTGGGTTCCTTTTCTGCCCCTCTCACTAAGGACCTCAGTAATCTCCTGGCTTCAGTACTGCCTCTTTGCTGAAGACTTCTCCATCTCTACCTCCAGCTCACCTCTCCATTAACTTCAGGATGAGATAGCCAATCATTTGCTAGCCCCTCACACCAGCTGGCTCCAACACACGTCTTAAGTTAAATTCAATCATTTCGCCATAAACTTGCTCTAGCTCAGTAACAATACTACCTTAACAGACACCAAAGCCAGACCCTGGAGCTAATGCCTTTTTCACTCCATTTAATCAATTGCCAAATCCTTTTGATTTAAGTCCTACACACTCCTTGAATCAGGCACTTCCTTTTTTCCTATCTTCATATCAACAGCCCAAATTTCTTGTATTATTGCACCTGGTCAAATCCCACTGCTGTCCCTCTTAAAAGGACCTTCCAAGAAGCCACTAGAAGTCTCTACCTAAAACTGAAATGTTGCCCTAACCGGTTTGGCTCAGTGGATCGAGTGTCGGTCTGTGGACTGAAGGGTCCCAGGTTGGATTCCGGTCAAGGGCATGTACCTTGGTTGAGGACACATCCCCAGTAGGGGGTGTGCAGGAGGCAGCTGATGGATGTTTCTCTCTCATCAATGTTTCTGACTTTCTGTCCCTCTCCCTTCCTCTCTGTAAAAAAAATATTTTAAAAACCTCATGTTATTATGTTACCCTCCTTGCTATAAACCCGTTCAGTCGTCTCCCCTCACTTTCAGGGCTCTCCATAATCCACAGCTTCTGACTTCCTGACTTTAGTCTGTATAACATTGTACTCTCCGGCCACAATGCTGCCAGATGATTTCTAAATTAAATTTTAATTTCAGATAAACAACAAATAATTGCCAATATCAGTATATCCCATGCAATATTTGGGACATACTATTATTAAAATTGTTATTAACTGAAATTTTTGGTTATTAATTTAAATTCATATCTAAGTGGTCATCTTGTATTTTTCAAAATATATTTTTATTGATTTTGAAAGAGAAAGAGAGAGAAACATCAATTGGCTGCTTCCTGGTCTCCCCCTGGGGATGGAGCCAGTATCCCAGGCACGTGCCCTGACGGGTAATCCAACAGACAGCCCATAGACTTTCCTTATGACTATTTAGATATGAATTTAAATAAATAACCAATACTTTTAGTCAATAGCATTTAAAAATATTTTAATATTTATTGTTCAGTTTATTAATTACAATGTTCCCCTTTCTTTTCCCCCTATAGCTCTCCTCCACCCGGTACCCATCCCACCCTCTGTCCTCACCTTCCCCCCTCACTGTCCTCTCCCATAGTTGTGTGATTTTTGTCCAGTCTCTTGCTGCACCTCCCACACACCTTTTCTCGCCAAGAATTGTCAGTCCATTCCCTCTCTATGCCCACGATTCTGTTATATTCACCAGTTTATCCTGTTCATCAGATTATTAATTCACTTGATTTTTACATTCATTTGTTGATAGATGTGCATTTGTTGTTCATAATTTTTATTTTTACCTTTTTCTTCTTCCTCTTCTTAAAGAATACCTTTCAGCATTTCATATAATACTGGTTTGGCAGTGATGAACTCCTTTAGCTTTTTCTTATCTGCGAAGCACTTTATCTGACCTTCAATTCTGAATAATAGCTTTGCTGGATAGAGTAATCTTGGTTGTAGATTCTTGCTATTCATCACTTTGAATATTTCTTGCCACTCCCATTTGACCTGCATAGTTTCTGTTGAGAAGTCCACTGACAATCATATGGGTGCTCCCTTGTAGGTAACTTTTTTTCTCTTGCTGCTTTTAATATTCTTTCTTTGTCTTTTGCTCTTGGCATTTTAATTATGATGTGTCTTGGTGTGGTCCTCTTTGGATTCCTATAGTTTGGGGTTCTATGCACTTCCTGGACTTTTAAGTCAATTTCTTTCACCAGGTGGGGGAAGTTTTTGGTCATTATTTCTTCAAATAGGTTTTCATTATCTTGCTCTCTTTTTCTGGTACTCTTGTAATTCAGATGTTGGTATGCTTGAGGTTGTCCCAGAGGCTCCTTACGGCTATCTTCAATTTTTTGGATTCTTTTTGCTTCTTGCTTTTCTGGCTGAGTGGATTTTGCTTCTCTGTATTTCAAATCTTTGACTTGATTCTTGTGGTCCTCTATACTGCTTTTAGGTCCTTGAATAATATTTTTTTTATTTCAGTCAGTGTATGCTTAATTTCTAGTTGGTCCTTTTTCATATCCTCAAAGGTTTTGTTCGTTTCCTCGAAGGTCTCATTAAGTTCATCGGCCTTTTTTAGGAGCCTCTTGAAAAATCTTATAACCATGGTTTTGAACTCTATGTCCATTCGTTTTTTTCCTCCATTTCTTTCAAATGTGATTTATTTCCATGTCTCTTCATTTTGGCTGCTTCCCTGAGTTGGTCGATTAGCTTTGTGTGGTAGATGTCCTCTAGGGGACAGTGGCACAGTTTCCCCAGTTACCTGAGGTGGATACTCTTGGTGTAGCCCTTTATGGGTTGCACAGTCTTGTTGTAGTTAAGCCTAGATTATTGTTGTTAGCACTAGAAGGGTCTGACCTCCAGCCCAATTGGCTCTGAGGATCAGCTGTACTCAGGTTGGATGGGCAGAGTCTCCGGGCTGAGCAGGCAGCCTTGATTTCCCATCAGCTCTCCCCTATGCGGAACCTGGGTCTCTGTGTCTGGTGGTAATGGCTGCATGCACCTCTGAGAGAAAGCTGCCGCTGAGCTCTACCTGCTGCTGGACAATTCAGCCTCTCCCCAAATGAGTCTGCACACCCAAAGTCTCACCCAGGATTGTAAAACAATGCAGTCTGGTGGTTTCCCTTCTTTCTTTCTTTTTTCTCCCAAACAAGAGAGCAAGTCACGAGTCCTCTCTGTGCGCTCATGCATTTCTACTGTTCCCAAGTTTACACGTCCTCTCCACAAGGTCACAGACCTCTGCAGCGCCTGAGTTTCAGTGTGCTTCCTCCTTACTGTCCAGTTTCACCCCGTATGAGTGTGGGTTCCCTGAGACTCACCTGGAACTGGGGAATCAGTGTAGTGGGATGCCTTTGTCTCCCTCCCAGTTTGAGAAAATCAGATGGGTTTACAGCTGCCTGCCCTTTCTGCTCTCACACAGCTTTGAATGTCTGACTCTGTGCGTATCCGTAACGCTGCCCTCCACCACTCTTCTGAGTCACAGTGTCCTATCTTTACTTTTATTTGTGGAATTTCCACTCAGCTTTCTGGTGATTCTGGATGATATCTGTTCTGTTGTTTAGTTGTAGTTTTGAAATTGTTGTGCAGGGCAGCAAGGTAGGTGTTTACCTATGCTGCCATCTTGGTTCCTCTCCCCAGTCTTCCTTTCTAGTTAACAATTTTCATAATAGTACGTCCCAAATATTGCATGGGAGATACTATCAATTATTTGTTGTTTATCTGAAATTAAAATTTAATTTAAATTTTAATGAGATGCCCCCTTACACACACACAAATACACACACACATACACACTCCCAAAGCTCTATATGTCCACCTTGGAACCAATAGTTACCTCAGAGAGATCAGGGGTCTGTTCTGATCTCCGTATCCACGGTAGGCATATAGAGCCCTGGGCAGAACAGATGGCAGTGTCTGCTGAGTGAATGAACGCATATGTGTGACATCGCACTAATCCGGAAGCATTCGGTGGAGTCAGTCAGTATTGTGATTAGCAGAGTGTCAGCCTTCACAGCCTTGGGAGAATTACCACAAGGTTTACACATTCACCCAGCAGGAAAGCTAGAAAGCTGGGAGCAGTCTGCAGGCTTAGTGAAGCCATGATAGGGCCAGTTGGGGGTGTTTGTTTGTTTTTGGAGGGAGGGAAGGAAGGGGAGGGAGAGGATGGTATGCTGACAATATGGAGGTGGAGGAAGGGAAAGAGGCCCCAAGCCAGGGAGGCTGTGGGGGAGGAAGAGATGGGGATATGGGCAGCCCAAGGAAGGCAGCAGGCAGGTAGGAATGAAGGCAAGGGATCAGGGTTAGCACAGAACGAGCAGTGACAGAAGCCGCAGGGAAGGGATGGGAGCTGGAGGAGGGAGGCTCAGGCACTACGGGCAGAACCATTCTTCTCCCTCCCGGACACAGGGACCTTAGCCCTTCTGAGGCTCCCTGCTCTCCAGCCTCCCGGGATTAGACTAGTTTCTGTAACCACTCCCTCGTCCCCCAAATCCGGAGGAGTAGGGAGAGATCCTGAGAATCTTTCACCTCCCCGCCCACCCGGGTCGAATTAGGAAAGATTTGGAACGGAAGAAGTTGGGGGAGGGGAGGGGATGAGTCAGCCTCCGTGGGGCAGCAAGCAGCTGTTAGTGCGATCGGGCAGGACCTAGAAGTGGGGACCAGCGGGGTGGGGGTGGGGGGCGCCTTCCGGGTGCTAGGTTTCAGAGGCAGTGTTTGGAATAAAACTTGAGCTGTGGGACCTGGGTCACGTCGTCTCAGTCCCCCAGCCTTATTTTTCCTCGCTGGAAGTGGGAATGCTACTGGCTTTATGGGAGTGTGTTCCGTGCGCTGTAAAAGGCGGTGCGTGTTTAGGGCTGTGCCCTCCACCCTGGGCCACTTGCGCCATGTGAGACTGTCCCAATGGCGGGGTGGGAGGCCCTGATCTGTCATCTCTGGGAGCTCAAAGGTGGCTCTGCTCCTCAAAGGGCTTAATGGGACCCAAAGGGTCTGGGCAGGAGACAGGTTTCTCTTTTATTTCTGCCACTTCCAGGTGGGGAAGAAAAGGCATCCGGTCTGAAACCAAGGACGGGATGGCAATCCACGTACAGGCTGCGCCCCCTCTAAGCAAAGGCACTTGAGATTCGCTATGCTTGCCATTCATTTTATTAGAGGCAATGCCAGCGGAAACGGAAGGACTCACGCTAAGACTCTGGCAAGGGGTTGTCCTATAGACCTGACTGAGTGTGGGAAGACGGGACCCAGGGACAGAAAAAGGGTGGCAGGGAGGCGGACTGCGGGTTCCGCCCGCATTGCCAGGATGGATAGACCCATCTTGACGCCACCACCCACTCACTGCATTTTCCCAGCGGGAAACTGCGAATGGCATCTGCGCATGTGCCCTCCGCCCCCACCGGGCCTTGGGGCTGGGTTGGTATGTCCTTGGTGAGCACGCTGTCCGCGCATGCGTGACCTGCTCTTTTTTTTGTTGTTGTTCCCAGGGAGGCTGGAGAGAGTCCCCTGCAGAGTTGGCGGTGCCATCCGGTCTGGCCCTTAGGGGATGACTGTGAGGAAAGGGATGTTGACAAAGCCGTGTGTGACACCGATTGGTCACAGTGACAGCGACCGGTCGCAGAAGGAGGAGGAGGAGAAGTGCCTCCGCCAGGGGAGGTTTAGGTGGGCGGGCACAGAGTCCTCAGAAGTGGACGGGAGCTGTGGATCACAGTGTGTGGTCCTTTGGGGAAACTGAAAACCGGAAGACAGAAGGGAGTGGGTTAGACCAGAGGAAACCCTTCTCAATCCCATCCTCACATCTCCTTGTGTTAGAAGGAGCTCAGTGTGAGGTCCAGTTGCCCTGGCCAGGTAGCTCAGTTGGTCAGAGCATCGTCCCCATACACCAAGGTTGTAGGTTTGATTCCTGGTCAGGCACACATAAGGATCAAACAATGAAGGCATAAATAAATGAAACAACAAATTGATCTCTCTCTTTTTAAAAAAGTCAATCAAAAAGAATAATTTTTAAAAATGTGAGGTCCATCCGAAACCGGTTTGGCTCAGTGGATAGAACGTCGGCCTGCGGACTGAAAGGTCCCGGGTTCGATTCCGGTCAAGGGCATGTACCTTGGCTGTTGGCACATCCCCAGTGGGGGGAGTGCAAGAGGCAGCTGATTGATGTTTCTCTCTCATCAATGTTTATAATTCTCTATCCCTCTCCCTTCCTGTCTGTAAAAAATCAATAAAAAATATTTTTAAAAATATGAGGTCCAGTCACTCCCCAGGTCCCCCCAAAGGGAGGCTAGGCTTGGATAGTAACCAGGCCGCAGCCCTACCCCAAGTCTTCCAGCCAGTTAGTTCTAGGAGCCCACCCCACACTCTGGAGGACTCTGAGTTAAAAAGGGGGTCCTGTGGCGTGGGGCTGAGTGAGGGTTAAATACCTGCTGTGGAGCGGCCCCTGTAGCCTGGAAGAACATCTGCTTCCCTCACGGTGTGGAAGGAAGACCCCATGTGGGCCTGGCAAGTGCTGTGAAGAGTGACTTAAGATCACCTATCAGGGAAATGAATCCTGAAGGAGATTGGAAGCCGTCTAGTGAGCAGTAGGGTTAAAACTCTGAGCGAAAACAGCAATAAAAACGACAACATGGATGGGCCTAGAGGGTATTATGCTAAGTGAAATAAGTCAGACAGAGAAAGACAAATACCTTATGCTATCACCTACATGTGGAAGCTAAAAAATGAAACAAACAAAACAAGAATAGACTTACAGAAACAGAGAACAACCTGGTTGCCCTGTGGGTGGGTGTGGGAGGATGGGTGGGAAAGGTGAAGGAAAGTAAGAGGTACACATTTTCAGCTATAAAATAAGCCACGAATTCGATGCACAGAGAATATACTCATTAATACTGTAATTATTTTGCATGCTGACAGATGGTTACTAGACTTAGAGTGAGGATTACATAGTAAGGTATATAAATGGTGAATCACTGTGTTGTACACCTGAAACTAATATATTATTGTATACCAGCTGCAGGGGTGACGTCATAGAGACTTCTGGGACCTTAAAGCCTAATGTTTCTTAGGAATGAGGATCCTGGGGCCCAATCATGCTATTTACACTGATGTCAGGCTCTGTTGTGAGGCTATTTACTCTATTAATCATCATCACAACCCAAAGATTACAATCATCCTTGGTTTACAAATAAAGAAATTGAGCACTGAAAAGTTTTTTAACTCTTTTTTTAAAATTGATTGCTTTTAGAGAGAGAGGAAGGGAGGGAGGTGGGAAGAAGAGAGAGAGAAACATTGATTTGTTGTTCTACTTATTTATGCACTCATTGGCTGATTCTTATATGTGCCCTGACTGGATGGAGATTGAACTCACGACCTTGGCATATCTGAACAGCACTCTAACCAACTGAGCTATCCAGCCAGGGTGAGTACTGAAAAGTTAAGCCACTTTCCAAAGTTAAAGAGCAAGGCAAAACTTCAAACTCAGAGATTCAGGCTCCAGAGCACAAACTTTGCTGCTCTGGGTAAGAGATGAGATAAGAGAGACCCAGTAAAAGGTCAAGAGTGGAATTCATTTCCTGAGCACCTATTGTGTTTCTCTCACACTGTTTTCATCTTCCCCCAACAATCCTGAGAGGAAGGAATTGCTGGGTGAAGGAACTGAGGAAGAGAGGTTCCATATCTTGCCCAAGCTCACATAGACAGTAAAGTAGTTGGACCATGTTGACAAAGCAACTTGACTCAGGTAACTAACTAGTTAACCAAGACAAATTATGAGACTAAAATCTAGTCTCCTATCTCCCAATATTGGGGCACTTAAAAATGTATTTTATTGTTTTTTTACAAAGAGGAAGGGAGAGGGATAGAGAGTTAGAAACATGAGAGAGAAACATCAATCAGCTGCCTCCTGCACATCTCCTATTGGGGATGTGCCCACAACCAAGGTACATGCCCTTGACTGAAATTGCACCTGAGGCCTTTCAGTATGCAGGCCAACACTCTATCCACTGAGCCAAACTGGTTAGGGCTTGGGGCATTAAAAAAATTTTTTTTAGTATGTGCATGTAAATATATATATATATATCTTAGAGGCTCAGTGCATGAAATTCATGCACAGAAAGGGAGTCGCCTCAGCTTGGCCTGCACTCTCTCCAACCTGGGTCCTCTGGCTCCTAATCACTCACCTGCCTGCCAGCCTGATCCTTCTAACTGCTCTCCCCTGACAGCCTGATTGCCTCTAACCTCCTCTGCCTTGGCCCCGCCAACATGGCTTTGTCAGGGAGGACGTCTGGAAGGACATCTGGAAGGTCGCCAGGAAGATGTTCAGTCTAATTAGCATATTACTCTTTTATTAGCATAGATGCCACCTTGTCCTAAAAATGCAGGTTGTTCCCAGGTTTTCCTATGGTGGAAGGGGAGCCCGCAGTAGCATCCTGGGTTCTGACCAGGGCTTATGCTCTTGTGCTTTATCTCAGCAGCTGTGATTCCTAGAAGACTCTTGGATGTACCTTGAACATTTCTATCGAATTTGCCAAATCATCCTCCAAAAATGTTGAACCACTTTAAACTCCCACCAGCAACCATGGGTGTGCCCTCCATCCCACTTTGATGTCAATATCATTGATTTCCTCCTAGAAGCTTCCCTCTCATCAGCTGGGACTGCTTGGTACTTGAGCCAACCTCATTGTTCAGCTGGGGACTTCATTTCCCGAGACAGAATTATGGAGGAGGAAAAATAGCTTTCCTCTACCTTTCTGAGTTCTTAGTGGAGGCCCTTGTAATGAAAGAGATCACCAAGAGAAAAACAAAAGTCCATTAACATGTGTACCTTGTGTATATGTGGGAGAGCCCAGGGAAGAATGAGTAACTCCCCAAGGTGGCTTAGAATGCAGATTTAAATACCTTCTTTCCAGGGAAAGGGGACGGGAGATATAGGCCTCTTAGAGGAGAGTAAATGGTATTTAGAAAAGATGAATAGGGGTGGGGGAAATAGTTTGTAACAAAGTTTGGGTGTGATGTCAGCTTCTACTCTCCTGTCCTGTGACACTTATTTGCCTTATGACACTTCTCCCATCAAGGGGACCTATGACATTTAAGCTCCTTTAGCGGGGGGGGGGGGTCTCATTTTAGGGAGATCAGGCGACTTGAGTGAAATCCTCTGCATGAATTTGCTGTTTTTCAAGGATCTGCAGCTCAAGATCATCAATACAACATAGCATATGTTGGGGTAACATGTTCTCTGACTTTCAGAATAAAACCAACAACAGCTTGTTTCCTCTCTTAGATGATTTGCCACAGTAGCATTATTCCCTGGAGACGGTATTCTGACCAGACCTTCATGGGAGTGATCATAACTTTACCCTGTGTTTGTAGAAAGGTGTAGGCCACAGCACTAAGTAATCCAGGGGCAGTTTGCTCATCTTGTGGAAAGGAAGATAAAGTTATGATAGTTTATTTCCCTTTCCACAGGTTTCTTGAGGGTTTGTGTCTCTGCTGCCCCCACCCACGCCCCTCAGCTACCCAAGTGCTTCTGCCTCAGGCCTTGGGGCTGCTGGGTGCCAGGCCTACAGGTTTTTGTCTTCTATCCACCCCTTTATCTCCCCAGCTCCAGGTTTGCCATGGCCGGGCTTCAGGGCTGCAGCACGAGTCTGAAACCCCTGCTGCCTCTGGGGCAGCCATCAGACCCTGCTAGCCCAGCGGCTGCCATGGCCTGCTGGGGCGGAGGGGGCCCGCCGCTATTTTGGTTAGGGGTTAATTTGCATATTGTTTCTATTGGCTGGTAGTATAGCGAAGGTATGGTCCATTTGCATGATTCTCTTTTATTAGATAGGATACATATCCTATCTAATAAAAGAGTAATATGCAAAATTGACCGTACCTTTGCTACGCCCACAAGCCATGCCCACCAGCCAATCAGGAGCAAATTATGCAAATAAACCCCAACCAAGATGGCTGCTGCCACTGAAAGCAGGAGGAAGGCTTGGGTTTCCCTGGCAACAGAGAAAGCCAAGCTTTCCGCCTGCTTAGGCCTCCATGTTACAAAGTTTCAATTATAAAAGATACAAAAATGGTGGCAGCCACTGAGCTGGAGAGAACAGAGGCTTGGGTTTCCCTGGCAACAGAGAAAGCCAAGCTTTCCGCCTGCTTAGGCCTCCATGTTACAAAGTTTCAATTATAAAAGATACAAAAATGGTGGCAGCCACTGAGCTGGAGAGAACAGAGGCTTGGGTTTCCCTGGCAACAGAGGAAGTCAAGCTTTCCGCCTGCCATTGCTGGCCTAGGCCTCCACTCGAGGCTACAGTTTCAAACAGAAATGGCTGCCACCCGGAGTGAGCAGAAGGCTTGGCTCTGCTCCAGGTTACAAAGTTTCAATTGTAGGCATAGATTAATCCCAGATCCCAGGGCCTCTGCTTGGGTCCCTGGGCGACGTGGCCAGCCTGCAAACCTCCACAGGCCCCTTGCCCAGGCCGCCCCTCGCCCCAAGGGAACCCCCACCCTGATCTGGGACACTCTTCAGGACAAAACAGCTGGACCCCACCCATGTACCAGGCCTCTATCCTATCTAATAAAAGAGTAATTTGCAGATTGACCATCACTTCATCACACAAGAGGCTGCTCCCATGTGGTCAAAGATCCTGGCCACCATATGATGGCCAGCAGGGGAGGGCCCTTGGAGGTTCCAGGCCTGAAAGGGAGGGCAGTTGTGGGCGATCAGGCCAGCAGGGGAAGGCAGTTAGGGGTGACCAGGCCAGCAGAGAAGGGAAGTTGGGGGCAAATAGGCTGGCAGGGCAGCAGTTAGACATCAATTAGGCTGGCAGGGTAGTGGTTAGCGGGTGATCAGGATGGCAGGCAAAAGTGGTTAGGGGCAATCAGGGAGGCAGGCAGGTGAGCAGTTTGGAACCAGCAGTCCTGGATTGTGAGGAGGATGTCTGCTGCCCATTTAGGCCCAATCCTGCCAGGATCAGGCCTAGACGGGCAGTCAGACATCCCTCAAGGGGTCCCAGATTGGAGAGGGTGCAGGCTGGGCTAAGGGACATCCCCTAGCCCCTGTGCACGAATTTCATGCACCAGGCCTCTAGTACTATCTAATAAAAGAGTAATATGCAAATGGACCATACCTTTGATAAAGCCACACCCACAGCCATGCCCACCAACCAATCAGGAACAAATTATGCAAATAAACTCCAAACAAGATGACTGCCACCACTGAAAGCAGGAGGGATGCTTAGATTTCCCCAGGATCGGAGGAAGCCAAGCTTTCTGCCTGCCATTGCTGGAGTAGGCCTCCACTCAATGCTATAAAGTTTCAATTATAGAAGATACATAATCCCAAAAGAAATGGCGGCAGCCACGGAGCTGGAGAGAGAAGAGTCTAGGGTTTCCAGGGTGATGGAGGAAGTCAAACTTCTGCAGCCCTAGCCTAGGCCTCCACTCTAGTCTACAAAGTTTCAAACAGAAATGGCTGTCACCAGGGAGCAAGCAGAAGGCTTGGCTCTGCTCCAGGCTACAAAGTTTCAATTGTAGGCATAGATTAATCCCAGATCCCAGGGCCTCTGCTTGGGTCGCTGTGGGGCGTGGCCAGCCTGCAAACCTCCACAGGCCCCTCGCCCAGGCTGTCTCTCACCCCAAGGGAACCCCACCCTGATCTAGGACACTCCTCAGGGCAAACCAGCTGGTCCCCACCCATGCACCAGGCCTCTATCCTATCTAATAGAAGAGTAATTTGCAGATTGACCATCACTCCAACACACAAGAGGGCTGCCTCCATGTGGTCAAAGATCCTGCCCCCAGGTGGACACAAGATGGCCACCACAAGATGGCCAGCAGGGGAGGGCTGTTGGGAGGTTCCAGGCCTGCAAGGGAGGGCAGTTGGGGGCGATCAAGCCTGCAGGGGAGGGCAGTTAGGGATGACCAGGCTGGCAGAGGAGGGAAGTTGGGGGCAAACAGGCTGGCAAGGGAGCAGTTAGACATCAATTAGGCTGGCAGGGTAGTGGTTATGGGGTGATCAGGCTGGCAGGCAGAAGTGGTTAGGGGCAATCAGGGAAGCAGGCAGGCGAGCAGTTTGGAGCCAGCAGTCCTGGATTGTCAGAAGGATGTCCGACTGCCCATTTAGGCACGGTCCTATCAGGATCAGGCCTAAACAGGCAGTCAAACATCCCTCGAGGGGTCCCAGATTGGAGATGATGCAGGCTGGGCTGAAGGACACCCCCCCCCCCCCACCGCTGCCCTTCCCCCATGCACGAATTTTGTGCACCAAGCCTCTACTATATATAGAGAGAAATGGAGAGTGAGAGATGAAACATCAATGATGGGAGAGAATCATTGATTGGCTGACACCTGCATACTCCCTACTGGGTCATCAAGCCCCAAACCCATGTGCCTTGGCTACAGAACTGAACCATGACCTCCTGGTTCATAGTTCAATGCTCAACCAGTGAGTCTCACCAACCGGGCAAGACAGATTTTATTCAGCCACCGCTGACTAAGGGCAAAGTTGAGCCCCATTCCCATGTGTGCAGGAGGGACTGGGCATTTGAAGGAGGGAGAGGAGGAAGCAGGGGCTCAGTGGTGTCAGGGAAGTGAAAAACTACAACAGGTTGCTCAGTGTAGGTGCAGTTAGGCCGGCTGAGTCTGCTAGCTGTCCATTATGAAAGTTAGGAATCTATCCTCCCACCGAGACTGAGAGACAGAGGCCCTTGAAAGAGATGCCCTGGAGCTATAAGAGATACATCCTATATCTCAAAGGAGACAGGGGAAGAATTTACATTTGTAAGTCCCTTTTAGTAAATACTAAATAAGGGAGGTCAGGGAACTATGCCAGGTGTCAGCTAGAACAAAAGGTAAATTCTTTTTTTTATATATATACTTTTATTGATTTCAGAGAGGAAGGGAGAGGGAGAGAGAGTTAGAAACATCAATGATGAGAGAGAATCATTGATCTACTGCCTCCTGCACGCCCCCTACTGGGGATTGAGCCCACAACCTGGGCATATGCCCTTGACCGGAATCAAACCTGGGACCCTTCAGTCCACAGGCCAACGCTCTGCCACTGAGTGAAACTGGCTAAGGCCCACAGGTACATTTTTTTTTGACAGCCCTGACCTCTTCCAGGTGGGAACTGGGTCATCTCATTGACTGTGATGATATTGAAGACCTGGAGATCTGGACAATGAATTGACTCTATTGGTGAACTGAGAACCTGAATATACAAATATCTAGGAAGGAAAGGAGTACAGAGGGAAGAGCACGGAGGAAGCAATCTGAGGCAGAACTGAGTTTGTCTTCTGCCAGGGCAGGGGTGAAGGCCAGTGTTGTGGAAAACAGGTAACATGGACAGCAGTGAATAAGAGCGGGGCTAAGGTAATGGAAGTCTGAGGTCTTGGAGACAGACAGGGGCCAAATCACCAATCCCAGCAGGACCTCGCCATACACAAGGTTGTGCAAGTGTGCATTGTGTAGGACACGTTGTGCTGGTGTGGTGAGAATGGGGATCTAAAGGTCAACCTCAAGCAGCTGTGCTGTGCATCCTGCTGCAGGGCGCCGTGAGCCAGGAGAAGGGGGTGCCTTTTTCTATCAAACAGCTAGCTGCATGGTGAGCCAGAGGGCCTGCCTCTGCCCAGAAGAGCACCTTTGTTTAAATAGAATGAAGGTGCTAGACGGGCAAGCTGTGGCTTATGTGCCAGGTGCTGAGTTCGTGGTTGCCAGGGTAGCAGATCAGTTGAGATTATTGAAGAACCTGAGCAGCTGTCTTTAAAAAGAGCACCATAAACAATGAATGTATATCCTTCTTACAGGTACAGAGTGGTGATATGGTGGGCATATTCAACCCCTTCATGGAGAAACTGCAGCTGAAAACTGAACAAGCTATGATATGTCTGCTACTCACGGGTACTTCAGTGATTTCATCCAGATGAATGAACCCCTCTTCCTTCTTCTGCATCCCCTTTCCTTGCCCCTTTCAGGCTCTTCCTGGGCCTCTCGCCTGTGATTTTTGTTTCCTTGAACAGAACTCTAAACACACACACACACACACACACACACACACACACACACACACACTGAATGGCCAGATTACTATGATCTCTGAACGCATAATAATCTGGCCACTCAGTATCTTACCTAATAATAGACAAACATGGAAATTGACTGTACCTCTGCTACGCCCACAGCCAATCAGAGTGAGTATGCAAATTAGAAGGCCAAAGATGGTGGTCACCCAGCTGCTCCAGGCATACAGTGGGCAGGCGGGGCAGGATGCCCGCTATGAGAGGAAGGGTGGGGAGTGAAGGGATCTAAAGGAATGGAGTGCTGCAGTGAAGACAAGACTGTAAACACTGGAGTCTGCAGCAAAGATGAAAATGGCAGACTCTGGCAGAAGTCTTCAGCGAAGACAAAGATGGCAGATTCTGGCCAGAGCGAAGGCCTGGGTCCCAAGTGCCAGAAGAAAACTGGTGCTGGAAGCCAAGGGAAGGAAGGCCTATTGCACAAATCACTTCGTGCAATGGGCTTCTAGTATGCTATCTAATAAAAGAGGAATATTCAAATTGATCATACCTCTGCTATACCCACAAACCATGCCCACAAGCCAATCTGGAGCAAATATGCAAATAAACCCAACCAAGCTGGCTGTGGCCATGGAGAGCAGGAGGGAAGCTTGGGTTTCCCCGGCAATGGAGGAAGTCAAGCTTTCTGCCTGCCCTTGCCAGCCCAGGCCTTGATGCTACAAAGTTTCAATGACAGAAGTTAAATAAATCCTCAAAAAAATGGTGGCAGCCACAGAGCTGGAGAGAGTAGGAGGGTAGGGTTGCCCGGGCGATGAAGGAAGCCAAGGTTCCCTGCTGCCCTTGCTGGCCTACGCCTCCACTCTAAGCTACAAAGTTTCAATTATAGAAGGTAAATAAACCCAAACAGAAATGGCCATCGCCATGGAGCAAGCAGAAGGCTTGGCTCTGCTCTAGGCTACAAAGCTTCAATTGTAGAACATAAATTAATCCCAGATTCCAGGGCCTCTGCTTGGATCGCCAGGGGGCGTGGCTGGCCTGCAAACTACAACAAGCCCCTCACCCATGCAGCCCCATGCCCCAAGGGAACCCCTACTCTGATCCAGGATATCCTTCAGGGCAAACCAGCTGGCCCCCACCCATGCACCAGGCCTCTATCCAATAAAAGAGTAATATGCAGATAGAGCATCACTCCAACACACAAGATGGCTGTCCCCATGTGGACACAAGATGGCCACCACAAGATGCCAGCAAGGGAGGGCAGTTGTGGATGATCAGGCCAATAGGAGAGGACAGTTGGGAGGGAGCAGGCCTCCAAGGTAGGGCAGTTGGGGAAGGCAGTTAGGGGTGACCAGGCCAGCAGAGGAGGGTAGCTAGGGGCAAACAGGCTGGCAGGGGAGCAGTTAGGCATCAATCAGGCTGGCAGGGGAGTGGTTAGGGGGTGATCAGGCTGGCAGGCAGAAGCAATTAGGGGCAATCAGGGAGGCAGGCAGGTGAGCAATTGGGAGCCAGCAGTCCTGGATTATGAGAGGGATGTCTGACTGCCCGTTTAGGCCCAGTCCCACCACGGGTAGTCAGACACCCCTTGAGGGGCCCCAGATTGGAAAGGGTGCAGGCCGAGCTGAGGGACAACCCCCGCCCTTGCCATGCATGAATTTTGTGCACTGGGCCTCTAGCATATATATATTTGTTGTTGTTGATTTCAGAGAGAAAGGGAAAGGGAGAGAGAAACATCAATGATGAGAGAGAATCATTGATCGCCTGCCCCTGCATGCCTCCTACAGGAGATCGAGCCTGCAACCTATGTATGTGCTCTGACTGGGAAACAAAACCCTGAGCCCATGATTCATAGATCATGGCTCAACCCTGAGGCACAGTGGCTGGGCCTGAACTGAACTCTTAATGAGCATTCATAACTCTGAGCAGTGCATGCAAATATGTCCTCAGTGACCCCCAGCTGGTTTCGCTCAGTGGATAAGGTGTAGACCTGTAGACTGAAGGGTCCCAGGTTCAATTCTGGTCAAGTTGCAGGCTTGATCCCCAGTGGGGGGGGCGGGGGGTGCATACGGCAGCTGATTGATGATTCTCTCTCATCTTTGATGTTTCTATTTCTCCCTCTCCCTTCCTCACTGAAATCAATAACAACACACACACACACACACACACACACACACACACACACACACACACTAGAGGCCCGGTGCATGAAATTCGTGCACGTGTGGGGGGGTATCCCTCAGCCCAGCCTGCACCCTCTCCAATCTGGGACCCCTCAAAGGATGTCCTATTGCCATTTTTACAGGGTTCAGGCCTAAACCAGCAGTCAGACATCCCTCTCGCAATCCGGGACTGCTGGCTCCTAACCACTCACCTGCCTGCCTGCCTGATTGCCCCTAACCAGTCTGCCTACTGGCCTACTTGCCCCTAACTGCCCCTCTGCTGGCCTGCTCACCCCCATCTGCCCCCCTGCTGGCCTGCTCACTCCAAACTTCCCTCCTTCTTGCTGTCCTGATCATCTCCAACTGACCCCCACTGATGGGGTGAGGGGTTAAGGGCTGTTTTCAGGCTGGCCACACCACCTTCAGGGTGGGGGTCCCCACTGGGGTGCCTGGCCAGCCTGGGTGAGGGGCTGATGGCTGTTTGCAGGCTGGCCAAGCCCCTCAGTGGAGACCCTCACCCCATGGGAGTGTGGCCAGCCTGGATGAGGAGCTGAGGGTTGTTTTCAGGCTGGCCAGGCCCCCCGGTGATCCAGGCTTCCAGCCCCTCCTTTTTTTCTTTTCTTTTTTTTTCAGCGCCTCCTTGAGTGGAGGCCAGGGCAGCTGAAAGCAGGTATCTGGGATTTATTTATCTTCTATAATTGAAACTTTGTAGCCTTGAGCAAAGGCCAGGGCAGGTGGGAAGCTTGGCTTCCTCCATTGCCAGGGGCAACCCAAACCTTCTGATCACTCCAGCTGCCTGGCCATTGTCATCTTTGTTGGGTTAATTTGCATACTCGTTCCTGATTGTCTGTGGGTATAGCAGTAGTGATAGCCAATTTGCATGTTTCTATTTTATTAGTGTAAGGATTTTAAAATGTCCTCAGTGACGTCTCCAAGTTTTTAAAATATGTTTATTGATTTCAGAGATGAAAGGAGAGAGATAGAGAAATAGAAACACTGATTAGAGAGGCACATCGATTGGCTGCCTCCTACTACTGCCTCCTGCATGCTCCACATTGGGGATGGAACTTGCAACCTGGGCATGTGCCCTGACCAGGAATTGAACTGTGACATCGTGATTCAATCCACTGAGCACACCAGCTAAGCAGAAAAGTTTTTTTTTTTTAATTTATCAAGTTATTGACTTATGCATCTCTATCTTAGGAAATGGATTTGAAGCAACTGTCAATTGAAAGAGCTATCATCTCCTGCCACTATACCAGCATGGACAATAGAACTAAGCTAGGGCAAGATGATAAGAATCCCTTTTATTCATTTTGCTTTAAATTTTTTAAAATTGTAGCTTTATGCTATATATAGTTATGTTATTATCTTCTTTTCAAGTGTGCAGAAAAGTAGAGGATACTGTAAAACACCCCCAGTTTAATAAAATCTTCACATTTTTGTCAGATTTAAGTTTTTAAAAGACATCAGAGCCCTAGAGGAACTAAGATGGCGGCATAGGTAAACACCTATTGTTCTGCCCTGTGCAATGATTTAAAAACTACAACATAACAACAAAACAAAAATCACCCAGAATCGCCAGAAAGCTGGCTGAGTGAAAACTCCACAAATAAGAGTAAAGGTGGGACACTGAGACTCAGAGGAGCAGCGGGAGCGCAGCCTTGAAGACGGAAACAGGTTAGGAGTCATCCTGGTCGCGCGTGTGGGCTGGGGCTGGAGCAGCAACCCCGGCTGGATTTCGCCAACAGGGAGGGCAGAGACGTCCCACTGCACAGATTCCCCAGTGCCAGGCGAGGTCTGAGGTCTGGTGGACGCACCCTGGAAGCGGGGCCCGGCAGAGGTCCCCTAGTCTGCGAGAAACCTGGAGGCGGGGAAAAGAAGTTTGGGCGCAAGTGTCGCACAAACCCGCGACTTGCCCCCTGGAAACTTGTCTCCAGGTCCTGGAAATCATCTATTTTACAACCCTGGGCTAGACTTTGGCTGTGCAGACTCATTTGGGGAGAGGCAGAGTTGTCTGGCAAGGGGAAGAGACTAGTGGCTTTCTCTTGGAGGTGTCTGCAGCCATCCCCATCCAACAGAGCCCGCGAGCGCGCGCGCGAATGCCGCATAGGACGCAGCTGACACTGAGGCTGCCTGCAAAGCTCAGAGACTCCGCCCATCCAACCTGAACACAGTCTCCCTTCATAGCCAATTGGCCTGGAGGTCAAACCCTCCTAGGGCTAATAACAACAAGCTGGGTTTAAATTCAAAAACACTGTACAACCCATAAAGGATTGCAGTAAGAGTACCCATCTCAAATAACTGGGGAGGCTGTGCCACTGACCCTTAGAGGATATCTACCACATAAAGCAGCTACCATGCAGAGATATGGAAAGAAATCAGGGGTGAAAGAAATGGAGGAGAAAAGACAACAAGACATAGAGTTCAAAACCACGGTTATAAGGCTTTTCAAGAGGCTCCTAGAAAAGGCTGATGAACTTAATAAGAATTATGAGCAAATAAACAAGACCAACCAGGAAATGAATGAGGCTTACAAGGAAATGAATGAGACCCTCAGGGAAATGAACAAGATCTCTGAGGATATGAACCAGACCCTCACGGATATGAAAAAGGACCAACTAGAAATCAAGCATACACAGACTGAAATAAAAAATATTACACAAAGTCCTAAAAGCAGTCCAGAGGGCCACAAGAACCAAGTCAAAGATTTGAAATACAAAGAAGCAAAATCCACTCATCCAGAAAACCAAGAAGCAAAAAGAATTCAAATAATTTAAGATAGTGTAAGGGGCCCCTGGGACAACCTCAAGCATGCCAACATCCGAATTATTGGGGTGCCAGAAAAAGAGAGAGAGCAAGTTAATGAAAACCTACTTGAAGAAATAGTGACTGAAAACTTCCCCCACCTGGTGAAAGAAACTGACTCAAAAGCCCAAGAAGTACACAGAACCCCAAAATATAGAAATCTAAAGAGGACCACACCAAGACATATCATAATTAAAATGCCAAGAGCAAAAGATAAAGAGAGAATATTAAAAGCAGCAAGAGAAAAACAGTTGGTTACCTACAGGGGAGCACCCATACAATTGTCAGTGGATTTCTCAACAGAAACTATGCAGGCCAGACGGGAGTGGCAAGAAGTATTCAAAATAATGAATAGCAAGAATCTACAACCAAGATTACTCTATCCAGCAAAGCTATCATTCAGAATTGAAGATCAGATAAAGTGCTTCACAGATAAGAAAAAGCTAAAGGAGTTCATCACCACCAAACCAATATTATATGAAATGCTGAAAGATATTCTTTAAGAAGAGGAAGAAGAAAAAGGTAAAAATATAAATTATGAACAACAAATACACATCTATCAACAAATGAACATAAAAATCAAGTGAACTGATAGGCTGTTGAACAGGATAAACTGGTGACTATAACAGAAACATGGACATAGAGAGGGAATGGACTGACAATTCTTGGGGAGAAAAGGGTTGTGGGAAGTGCAGCAAGAGATTGGACAAAAATCTTGCAACAATGGGAGAGGACAGTGGGGAGGGGGAGGTGAGGGTGGAGGGTGGGATAGGTGCAGGGTGGAGGGGAGCTATAGGGGGATAAAAAAGGGGAAACAATGTAATTAATAAACTGAACAATAAAGATTTAAAAAATCAAAAAAAAAAGAAAGAAAGAAATCGGAGCCCTGGCTGGATAGCTCAGGTGGTTACAGTGTGGTCCAGACACACCAAGGTTGCAGATTGGATCCCTGGCCAGGGCACATACAAGAACAAATCAATGAATGCATAAATAAGTGGAACAACAAATTCTCTCTCTCTCTCTCTCTCTCTCTCTCTCTCTCTCTCTCTCTCTCTCTCTCTCTCAAAATCAGTAAGTAAAAAATTAATTAAAAAGAAAACAAAGCAGAAACTATACAGTTGAATACCCCTTGGCACCCATCCCCTTTCCTCCCCCAGTTACCACTGTCCTGAACTTGGAGTTTACCATGTCCATACATGTTTTGTTCTTCAACTTTATATGCATGTATCCATCAATTTCATAGTATTTTGTCAACATGATATAGTCTTGTTTTGCACAACTGGCCTGGGTTGCAGGCTCACCCCTAGTAGGGGGCGTGCAGAAAGAAGCCAATGGTGTTTCTATCTCTCTCCCCTCTCCCTTCTTCTCTCTTTAAATATCAATAAAAATACATCTTTTAAAATGCAGTTTTTTTTAAAAAAGAAAAAAAAGACAACTGTGAGCAACTGGAGAGCAGGCAAGTGGGAGGGAGTGGTGTTGAGGGTAGGAAGAAATGATAGGCAAGTGAGGACAAGATGAAATTGCAGAGTCTGAGGAGGGAGCTGTACGGCTTTAAATCTAATAGTGACTCTCAACCGGAACTTCAAAAAACACAAATGCCTGGGACCCACCTCCAGAGACTCTAATGTATTGTCTTGCTGGGCAGCCCGGGCAGCAGGATGTTGAAAAGCTTTCCAGCGGATTTTGCATGCAAACCATTGAGTAAGCCAAGCAATTTGTCAGGCAGTAAATCGGTTGAGGGGGTGGTACTCAAAGTCTGTTTTGTTAACATTCATAAGATCTTAGACCTCAAAGCCTGGCTTGATAATGCAATGTAAATAAGGTACTGAGATCTTAGCCCCTGATTCTATGGACAGAAATGGGCTAAAATGAGAGGTGATAATCTGCTTTCCTCAGTGCTGTTCATACTAATCTTAAACTATGTGTTCACTTATGGAGCTTTTAGTTGAAGGGGAGAGCAGCAATTTTCACTAGGGCTACCAGTAATCACCACGGGGTCATAGAATTGAGCAAACATTCTCTAAGTGCTTCCTTTATGCAGGGTCTGTGTTGCATAAAGTATGAGATAATGGCAAAAATCACAATCCTTGCCTTCAAGCTTTCACGGAGGGCGACCCAGACACATTCTACAACAGCAAACACAATGTGCTGAGTGCTAGAGGTAAGTCCAAAGCGCAGGGCACAGAGAGCAGACAACACCTAACTCAGCCCCAGGAGTCTGTGCCCAGGGCCTCAGAGTGGGCTTCATAGGAGTGAAAGGACAAGTAGGAGTTTCCCTAAGGGCATCCTTGAGGCTGGGGGTTAGGGCGAGCATGCGCAAAGGCTCAGGTGTAAATACACCTGCAGAAGGGCAGGGAACAAATATGTGGTGGGGGAGAGGCAGGTGGTGAGGCTGGGGGTGGGGCTTCCCCCTGCAGTGAGCTCTAGCAATCGTGAAAGGGAGGAGTGTGCGCGGGACAACCAATGAGGTCCTAATGGAGGAGAGGGCGTCTAGCTTAGGGCTTGGAGGCTGAGTAGCAATTTGCCAGGCTGGGGTGTGGGATGGATGGGGGTGGGGAGGAGAGGGGGAACAGTGTGAGTAAAGGAGTGCAGGCAGGATGAGCCTGACGCGTCAGGTACAATGAAGGAACCAGCAATCTGGCGGAAATGATCAAAACCATCTGGGGCGCTTTTTGAAAATATCACTGCCTGGGCCCCACTTCCCCTCCTCCAGTAAGGACTCTGATTGACGTATTTTATTTTTCAGTGTTTTTAATACGTTTTTATTGATTTTTAGGGAGAGGAAGGGAGAGGGAGGGATAGAGAGAGAGGAAGAAACATTGATGAGAGAGGAACATCATCAATTGGCTGCCTCCTGCACTCTCTCCCCGCCCCCCCTCCCGCCCCCCCCCCCCCCCCCCACACACACACACCACTGAAAATCCAGCCAGCAAACTGGGCAATTGCCCTGACCATGAGTCGAGCCTGCGACCTCTTAGTTCCTGGGTCAACTCTCAACAGCTGAGGCACACCCACCAGGCTATTTTTCAGTATTTTTTTAAAAAACTCTTCTACCGGCTTGGCTCAGTGGCTAGAGCATCAGCCTGCGGACTGAAAGGTCCCAGGTTCGATTCCGGTCAAGGGCATGTACCTTGGTTGTGGGCATATCCCCGGGGGGGGGGGGGTGTATAGGAGGCAGCAGATCGGCGTTTTTTTCTGATCGATGTTTCTAACTCTCTATCCCTCTCCCTTCCTCTCTGTAAAAAAAAAAAATCAATAAAATATATATTTATATTTTTAAAAACTCTTCCAGATGACCCTAATATATGCCTGGGCTTAAGAGCCATAGCTATAGGGCAGCTGGTTAGGTAGGACACTGGTGAAAAGGTAGACTAGAGCCAAAGAACAGTGATGATAAATTGGCTAACATATATTGAGTTTTAACTATGTGCCAGACATTTTTATTAATCTATTTAATCCTCACCACCCTGTGAGGATAGATCCTATTATCCTTGTGTGGCAGATGAGTAAACAGTAATTTGACCCAAGTTCTATATCAAAATAAGTGGCAGGCAGTCTGGCTTCCAAGCATATCCTAGAAAGAGTTGTATTCCAAGCCAAAGAGCTTGGGTTTGCTTCTGTGCCTGTCTTTATTAATTTAGTTTGTATATGTCCAGAATTTCTTTATGCATATATAAGCATATATGAATATGTATTCCCCTGTTTCTTTCATAAAAGGTAGCATATTCGATACACTGTTCTGTATCTTGCTTTATTTTTAGTTAATCCTCACTAGAGAAGATTTTTTCCATTAATTGGTAGAAAAAGTGGAAGGGAGAGAGAGAAAGAGACAGGGGAGAAAGAGACAGGAGAGAGAGAGAGAGAGAGAGAGAGAGAGAGAGAGAGAGAGAGAGAGAGAGGGCATAACATCAATAGGAGACACATGGATTGGTTGCCTCCCACATGTGCCCAGCCCAGGGCTGAGAATCAAACCTACAATCCAGATATGTGACCTTGACTGGAAATCAAACCCACCACTATTCAGTGCATGGGCTGATGTTCTAACCACTGAGTGCACCAGCCAGGGCTGTGTCTGGCTTTATTAACAAAACTAGAGGTCTGATGCACAAAATATGTATAAGAGTAGGCCTTCCTTCCTCACAGCTCCAGTTTCGTCCAGAAGGAAGGACGTCTAATCTAATTAGCACATTATGCTTTTGTTATTATAGATATTCTGGAAATCTTTACAAATCAGTACATAGAACGCAGCCAGTATGGCTCATGGTTGAGAGTTGACCTATGAAGGAGGAGGTCATAGTTCAATTCTGGTCATGGCACATACCAGGGTTGTGGGCTCGATCCCCATTAAGGGGCGTGCAAGAAGCAGCCAATCAATAATTCTCTTTCATCGCTGATGTTTCTATCTCTCCCTTCCTCTTTGAAATCAACAAAAATTTATTTTAAAAAAATCAGTACATAGAGAACTTTCTCTTCTGTTACTTAGTGATATACTAGTTAATTTCCCAGCATTTCTAGATCTTCCAGTTTTTATATTGTTACTTATGATAGATATCATGTATTGCCACTATGATCTAAGGATGAATTTCTTCCTTTTTATTTTATGTTTTTTCTTTTTAAATATTTTTATTTATTTTAAAGAGGAAGGGAGAGGGAGAGAGAGATAGAAACATCAATGAGAGAGAACCATTGATCGCTGCCACCTGCACACTCCCTGCTGAGGATCAAACCCGCAACCCATGTATGTGCTCTTGACCAGAATCGAATCTGGGACCCTTCAGTCCGCAATCTGATGCTCTATCCATTGAGCCAAACTGGCTAGGGCTCTTTCTTTTTTTGGGGAGGGGAGAGGACCAATTTCAATTCTTTGAAGTTCATTAAGCTTAGTCTATAGGTATCGATATGGTTAATTTTGGTAAATGTTCTATATGCATTTCAAAAAAGTTTATTCTGTTGTCATTGGCTGTGGTGTTCTGTATATGTCAATCATTGATTGTTCATATGTCTTATATCCTTGCAGACTCATGGAGTGGGAAGAAAATGCTTGGGTCTAAGTTCTTAAATAAACTGTTAACCAATCCTTCTTTGTTATTGGATGCACTCTTCCTTCCAGAGGTACCTGGTACTGTTAATTTTGAAGTACTTTGGGGATTCCACTTTCAATATGTTTTTTACTGGTCTTAGCCTATCAGTGACCAGTGGGGTGTCTGGACCAGGCCTGGTGTTTCTTACTGTGATTGGATGACACCCTTCAGCAACAACCATCAGGAAACTTTGACAAGATACAGGTTTATTACTTACTAGACCCGGAAATTACACAGCGCCAACTGGGACCACAGAGGGAAAGGAGAAGGGCGGTAGGGAGAATGGGTCTGGGGTTCTGTTTTTATTGGAGTCAAGGATGGGGGCCTAGGGTTCGGCTGGCTCGTTCTTTGTTAGTGAATTTAAAATGTAAGACTGGAAATCTAAAATGCAGTAAGAGAAAACAAACATGTAGCCCAAATGGTTAGTTATTGAAATCATTCCAGTCAATCAGAAAAATATTTTCCCTACCCAGTTTGGCTCAGTGCATAGACGGTGGAGTCAGCCTGTGGACTGAAGGGTACCAGCTTTGATTCTGGTCAAGGGCACATGCCTGGGTTGCAGGCTTGGTGCCCAGTAGGGGGCGTGCAGGAGGCAGCCAATCAATGATTCCATGTCATCATTGATGCTTCTATCTCTCTCTTCCTCTCTTCCTCTCTGAAATCAATAAAAATATATTTAAAAAAGAAAACTATTTTTATTGAGTCTATTGGGATTATATTGGTTAATAAAAATACACATATTTGCCCTACCCGTGGTAGGCAAACTGCAGCTTGCGAGCCACATGCGGCTCTTTGGCCCCTTGAGTGTGGCTCTTCCACAAAGTACCACAGCCTGGGCGAGTCTATTTTGAAGAAGTGGCGTTAGAAGAAGTTTAAGTTTAAAAAATTTGGCTCTCTAAAGAAATTTCAATCATTGTACTGTTGATATTTGGCTCTGTTGACTAATGAGTTTGCCGACCACTGCCCTAACCAGTTTGGCTCAGTGGGTAGAGTATCAGCTTGTGGACTGAAGGGTTCCAGGTTCAATTCCAGTCAAGGGCACATGCCCAGGTTGTAGGCTTGCTCCCATTGTGGGGTGTGCAGGAGGCAGCCGATCAATGATTCTCTTACCATTGATGTTCCTATCTCTCTCTCCCTCTCCCTTCCTCTCTGAAATCAATAAAAACATATTAAAAATATACACATTTCAGGTACATAATTCTACCACACCTCATCTGTACACTGTATTGTGTGTTCACCACACCAAGCCAGGTCTCCCTCCATCACCATCTATCCCCACCTCCCCCTTTACCTTTTATTATCCCCCATGGAATTTTAAAACTTCTACATGGTTGGGATTTTATAAAAAGTATTAGTTTTTTGTAGCTGCTATAGTAAATTACCATAAACGTGGTGGCTTAAAACAATGAAAATTTATACTCTCTCTCTCTCTCTCAAAAAAAGAGAGAAATCAACCAAGATCTCTAAAACAAAGGAGCCTAAGTAGAGGGAAGCACCTGGCTTTTATCTAGTCTAGTAGTTGGGAATGTGTTTATTGGAAGTGGGTGCCTCTTTGAATTGGATGTCTCAGGCAATCAAAGCTTAAGTCCGCACTTGCATTACAAAAGAGAACAAAAAACAAATGTCAGGGCTTACCCTGTGCAATAGTTTGCTTACTTTCATCCTCTCAACTGCTAGTATATTATTTAGTTTTCTATGGTCTGCTTTATCCATTACTACTCATCCACATTTCAGAATGCTCCTCTCCAATTCTTTTTGTCCTTATGGATTGATGTCTTTTTTTGTAGGCATACTTTAAAGGATTACTTAACTTTTGAGTGGGTAATATGCATGTACTTCAAAAACGAAAAGGTGTTCAGTGGAAAACTTCCTGCCATCACTATCTATGTATCGAGTGTCCACCATCTCCACACATTAACCATTTATTATTCATTTATCATATAACATAGTGTTTTCATATACTCTCTCATTGATAATGATTTTTAGAGATATATTTTTTATTGATTTTAGAAAGAGAGGAAAGGAGAGGGAGAAAGAGATAGAAACATCGAAGAGAGAGTAGGGGTCATGCAGGAGGCATCCGATCAATGGTTCTCTCTCATTGTTGATATTTCTGTCTCTCTCTCCCTTCCTTTCTCTGACATCAATAAAAATATATTTAATAGATCAATCAATCAATAATATGAGTTAAGACTTGTCAGCATGCCTTTATTCAGTTGGACAAACTAATAACTGGATCATTTGGATTTGTATCTTCCATAATGGTGCTGAGAGAAAGGTGAAGTTATGGGTTTTCCTTTGCTATCTTCTGGAGGACTTAAAATATGGAACCTAAGGCCATGGATCTAAAACAGATCAGTAGTTGATAAAGAATGACAGGACTTGATTTAATGTTTGAGTCCTAGTAGACACTGAAGGTACAAATATGTACGGTGTCTGAGATTCAGATGGAGTTTGAAATTTACTAGATCCAAACCTAACAGCTGTGTGACTTAGGCTTAGTCTAATTTTCTTATCTTTAAAATTTAGGTAAAGGCACTTACTTGAAGATCATGTGGGTTTAGTAGGATGGAAAGCATTTATTAAACAACAAAAGAAAATTGCTGTGGGAGTAGAGCTTTAATATTCTCACCACCACAACAAAATGGAGCTTATGTACGGTGGATGGTATGCTAACTTACCTTATTGTGGTAAACATTTCTCAATATCTATGTGTATTTTAAAAATCACCACATTCTACACCTTACACTTATGTAATGTCATATATTATATTTCCTAAAACTGAAAAGAATGTCTCAAGGAAAACCTACTTACCCACGCCCCACAGGAGAATTAAATTTTCTTCTTCCATTCCCCTCTCCTCCTCCTTTCCTTCTCCTCCCCCCCTTTTTTTCCCATTGAGGTGAAATTTACAAAACATAAAATTAACTATTATAAAGTGAGCAATTCAGTGGCAATGAGTATATTTACAATCTTGTGCAACCACCACCTCTGTTTAGTTTCAAAATGTTTTCATCACCCCAAAAGGAAACCCTGTGCCCATTAGGCAGTTGCCCACACTCTCCAACCCCTGGCAACCACTGATCTGTGTTCTGTCTCTATAGATTTACCTATTGTGAAATCATACAGTGTGTGAGCTATTTTTTTCCCCTCTGGCTTCTTTCACATAGCATAATGTTTTCAAGATTTATCTGCATTGAAGTATACATTATGTACTTCCTACTTTTAAAAAATACATATTTTATTGGTTTTTTACACAGAGGAAGGCAGAAGGATAGAGTTAGAAACATTGCTGAGAGAGAAACATCGACCAGCTGCCTCCTGCACACCCCCAACTGTGGATGTGCCCATAACCAAGGTACATGCCCTTGATCGGAATCAAACTTGGGAGCCTTGAGTCTGCAGGCCGACGCTCTATCCACTAGGCCAAACCGTATAGGACAACTTCCGACTTTATTATTGAACTAGAGGCCTGGTGCACGAAATTTATGCCTAGGGGGCAGGGAGGGGTGTTCCTCAGTGCAGCCTGCACCCTCTCCAATCTGGGACCCCTCAAGGGGTGTCTGACTGCCCGCTTGGCCCGATCCATGTAGGATCAGGCCTAAATGGGCAGTCTGACATCCTTCTCACAATCTAGGACTGCTAGCTCCAAACTGCTCGCCTGCCTGCTTCCCTGATTGCCCCTAACTGCTTCTGCCTGCCAGCCTTATCACTCCCTAACCACTACCCTGCCAGCCTATTTGCCCCCAACTTCCCTCCTCTGCTGGCCTGGTCACCCTAACTGCTCTCCCCTGCTAGCCTGATCACTCCAACTGCCCTCCCCTGAAGGCCTGGAACCTCCCAATGAACCTCCCCTGCTGGCCATCTTGTGGTGGCCATCTTGTGTCCACATGGGGGCAGGATCTTTGACCACATGGGGACAGCCCTCTTGTGTGTTGGAGTGATGGTCAATCTGCGTATTACTCTTTTATTAGGTAGGATAGAGGCCTGGTGCTTGGGTGGGGACTGGCTGGTTTGCCCTGAAGGGTGTCCTGGATCAAGGTGAGGGTTCCCTTGGGATGTGGGGTGGTCGAGGGGCCTGTGGTGGTTTGCAGGTTGGCCACACCCCCCAGTGACCCAAGCAGAGGACCTGGGATTAATTTATGTTCTACAATTGACACTTTGTAGCCTAGAGCAGAGCCAAGCCATCTGCTCGCTTTGTGTCGACAGCCATTTCTTTCTTTCCCACAGTTCTGTCCCCAAGTTTATGCGCAAACTGCTGTTCCAAGTTATGCGCACTCTCCTCAAACTCGCAGACCTCTGCCGCGCCCGGGTTTTAGCGTGCCTACTCTGGACCTCAGACCTCGCCTGGAACTGGGGAATCAGTGCAGTGGGATGCCTCTGCCCTCCCCGTTGGAGAAAACCAGCTGGGTTTGCTTCCGCCCACCCTTCACTGCTCACACATGCACGGCTCCAAATCTCTCTCCACGCGTATCTTCAAGGCTGTGCTCCACCGCTTCTCTGAGTCACAGTGTCCTATCTTTTATTTGTGGAATTTTCACTCAGCCAGCTTTCCGGTGAATCTGGATTATATTTGTTCTGTTGTTAAGTTGTAGTTTTGGAATTGTTGTATGGGGCAGCAAAAATAGTTGTTTACCTATGCCACCATCTTGGTTCCTCCAGCTTTTGGAAATTTTATATTGCAGTCTTGGTAACTTTAAATTTTAATTTTTGCACAAAAATATGACTGCTTTTGGTTCTTTGGATGTTAAGCAATTTTATAATGAGATGAACTACTAATAGAAATTTTAGTTAATATTTTAGGAACAGCTTTTTGTTCAGTACACTTAAATTTTCTTGAGTATTCACTTATTTCACTTGGCAAATTTAAATTAATTTGAAACCTTGATTACTATTTTACTGTCAAATTTGATACTGAAGCAGAAATCTTAGTTTACCCTGTAAATATTAGTGGAAAGGATTATTTGCTTTCTTGAATAGGCCCTGAGCATTCCTGGTACTAGACTAAATTTAGAGATAGGACAGCTGTTGCTGGCCAAGTCTCTGTCTGTAACCTCGGTCCTGGTCTGAGCTGTGCATGGGAGGTGAAGCAGCCATGGGGGGCAGGAGACCTCCCTTAGAATGGGTGAGAGTTCAGCCCCCTGCAAGGTTAGTGGGTGAGGGTCTGTGCCCCCCCTCTGTTGACCTTTTAGTTCTCTCCTGTTGGCCCCTCTGTGACTGTGCCTGTCGACAGCCATTTCTGTTTGAAACTTTGTAACCCAGGCTAGGGCTGCAGAAGTTTGGCTTTCTCCATTGCCCTGGTAACCCTAGCCTCTCTCCAGTTCCGTGGCTGCCGCCATTTCTGTTGGGATTATGTTTCTTCTATAATTAAAACTTTGTAGTATTGAGTGGAGGCCTAGGCTGGCAAGGGCAGGCGGAAAGCTTGGCTTCCTCCATTGCTGGGGAAACCCAAACCTCCCTCCTGCTCTCAGTGCCGGCAGCCATCTTGGATGGGGTTTATTTGCATAAGTTGCTCCTGATTGGCTGGTGGGCGTGGCTTGATCGGAAGTATGGTCCATTTGCATATTAGTCTTTGATTAGATAGGATGAAAAAATATTCCATTGTATGTATATACTATGTTTTGTTTATCCATTCATCTGATGATAGACATATGAGCTATTTCCACCTTTTGGCTGTTGTAAACAGTGATGCATGTACAGGAATTTGTTGAGTACCAATTTTCAGTTGCTTGGGGGAACCTACCTAGGAATGGAATTGCTGAGCCAGTTGATAATCCTATGTTTACCTTTTTGAGGAACCGCCAAACTTTCCACAGCAGCTGAAATCATTTTACATTTTCATCAGCAGTATGAGGGTTTCGATTTCTCCATATTCTTGCCAACATTTATTATTATTATTATTACTTAAAAATGTTATTATAGCCATCCTAGTGAGGATGGCATCTCATTGTGGTTTTCATTTGCATTTCTCTAATGACAAATGATGTTGTATATCTTTTCATGTGCTTCCAAGACATTTGTATGTCTTCATTGGAGAAATGTCTATTGAAGTCCTTTGTCCATTAAAAAATTTAATTGTTTTCTAATATCTTCTTTTTAAAAATATATTTTTATTAATTTCAGGGACGAAAGGAGAAGGAGAGAGAAAGAGAGAGTAACATCAACGACGAGAGAGAATCACTGATCTACTATCTCCTGCACGTCCTCCACTGGGGATTGAGCCCGCAACCCGGACATGTGCCCTGACTGGGAATCGAACCGTGACCTCCTGGTTCATAGGTAGATGCTCAATCATGGAGCCACACCAGGCAGGCTATTTTTCATTTTGTTGTTGAATTATGAGTTCTATTATATTCTGGATACTAGAGCCTTATCAGATATAAGATTTGCAATTCTTTCTCCTATTCTGTAAGTTGTCTTTTCACTTTGATGCACAAAAGTTTTACATTTTGATGAAATCCAATTTATCGGCTTTTTTCTTTTGTTGACTGCACTTTTGGTGTCATACTTAGGAATCCACTGTCACTCTTTGCCACACTTACTGTGAGGATAAAAAGACCCTTCTCAGCAATCAAACTGTCAACATCCCAGAAAATGTCAACATGTCTTTGAAGGAACGCACAGTTATTGTGAAGGGCCCCAGAGGCACCCTATGGAGGGGCTTCAGTCACTTCAATGTGGAGCTCAGTCTCCTTGGCAAGAAAAAGAAGAGGCTCCAGGTTGACAAATGGTGGGAAAAATAGAAAGGAACTGGCCACCGTTTTCACTATCTGCAGTCATGTGCCAAACAGGATTAAGGGTGTTACACTGGGCTTCCGTTACAAGATGGGGTCTGTGTACACTCACTTCCCCATCAATGTTGTTATTCAGGAGAATGGTTCTCTTGTTGGAAACAGAAATTTTGTGGGTGAGAAATACATCCACAGGGTTAGGATGAGGTCAGGTGTTGTTTGTTAAGTATCTCAAGCCCAAAAAGATTAGTTGATTCTTGAAGGAAACGACATTGAACTTGTATCAAATTCAGCTGCTTTGATTCAGCGAGCCACCTCAGTTAAAAACAAGGATATTAGAAAAATTTTGGTTGGTATCCATGTTTCTGAAAAAGGCACAGTTAAACAGGCTGATGAATAAGATCTAAAGTTGTCCATCTATAGAAACTGCAAAATGCCAAATGATTCCTCAGACTTATTTCTAATATTATATTTATTGAATTCATTGCGGTGACACTGGTTAACAGGTTCCAGGTGCACAATGGTACAATCCATCAGGTGTACAATGTACTGTGTGTTCACTACTCTAAGTTTCTGTCCATCACCATTTATCTCCCCTATATCCTCTCCCACCTCCCTCCATTCCCTTCCCTTGGCAATCACCACACTATTGTCCCTGTCCGTAAGTTTTTTCTCTTTCTTTTATATTTTTTGGTGACATTTTAAAGATGCACCCTGGCTGGTTTGGCTCAGTGGACAGAGTGTCGGTCTGTGGACTTGAAAGGTCCCAGGTTTGATTCTGGGCAGGGCACAGCCAATCCATGATTCTCTCTCATCATTGATGTTTCTCTCTCACCCTCTCCCTTCCTCTGAAATCAATAAAAATATATTAAGAAATAAAGATGCAAAAAAAAAAAGCCATGTATTGATTTGGAGGGGGAAAAAAGAATTTATTGTCAAGGTCATGAAGATTTACTGGAGCCTCTTCTTGGGTTGGCCTCAGCTCATGGCTCTTGGTATCTTAAAAAAGCTCCACTTTGAGATGAACATTGTTACCCTTTATCTTCACTTTTTGGCCCCATCTTCATCCCAGCCCCAAGTCCTAAAGGAAAGAAGGCCACATCACTATCCAGGATCCTTCCCTGTGTGCCCGGTTGCCAAGTGACCAAGTCAACCCAGGCCTATGAATTCTCCCCTCCTCCTGGCCAACATTTTGTATTGCCATCAATCATGTTGCTATCCCTGGCTATAGAAGAGCAGCAGTGAATTAACTTGGTTGGAGGTGCTTAGTATCTGTCACTCAATACTAGAGTGAAATTAAAATTATCTCCAAATCTTCAAGAATTCAGAACATTGATCCTTCAGCAAATTAGGTTTCATCAGTTGGGTTATAATTGAGATGATGGTTTGGTGTATTGGCCATTTAGTCTACTGGATTTTTTTTTTCAAGAAAGTGCTGTCTTTTGATAATAAAGAAGATATAAGAGTAGAGATGCAAATCTGGTTATTTTTGCCAAAAGAAACACAGGAAGGATAAGCCATAGATGAATGCAATTGTTCATCCTGGGGAGAGGTTGGACATCTGAGAACTCTGAAAGCAACTAGAATTCACAAGAAAGGGCAGAGTACTATGGAGGATAGAGCTGCACAGAGAGAGAAAGCGTTCCCTTCAAGTCTTCAAGGACCAGCATATATATATATATATATGAAAACTGCCTGAGGCCAGGGGAAGACCACTGAAAAGGATCAGAAGGAACAATACACAGAGGCAGGAAAAGTTCTTCCCCAACCCCCGCCTGAGTGGAAAATCTATTAACACACAAGGCACTGACTAAGGATCACAGAAGGGCTCTAACGGGTTTGGCTCAGTGGATAGAGCGTCAGCCTTCAGACTGAAAGGTCCCAGGTTTGATTCCGGTCAAGGGCATGTACCTTGGTTGCAAGCACATCCCCAGTGGTCGGTGTGCAGGAGGCAGCTGATCGAAGTTTCTCCCTCATTGATGTTTCTAACTCTCTATCCCTTTCTTCTCTCTGTAAAAAAATCAATTATATATATATATAATTTTTTTTTAAAGGATCACAGAAGGGTATTGCTTCAGTACCAAATTAGCTCTAGACCAATGGTGAGCAAACTGTGGCTCGAGAGTCACATGTGGCTCTTTGGCCCCTTGAGTGTGGCTCTTCCGCAAAATACCATGGCCTGGGTGAGTCTATTTTGAAGCAGTGGTGTTAGAAGAAGTTTAAGTTTAAAAAATTTGGCTCTCAAAAGAAATTTCAATCGTTGTACTGTTGATATTTGGCTCTGCTGACTAATGAGTTTGCTGACCACTGGTCTAGACTATCAGTCAAATTAGCCCTGGACTAAAGGTTATTCAGGCCTGCCCCAAAATTTTATTATCTGTGTCCCAGAACAAAGCCTCTCACCCCAATATTTAAAAAAATATTTTTTTATTGATTTCAGAGACAGGAAGGGAGAGATAGAAACATAAATGATGAGAGAAACATCATCAATCTCCCACATCCCCTACCGGGGATTGAGCCCATAACCCCGGCAGGTGCCCTGACCAGGAATTGAACCAGCTACCTCCTGGTGCATGGGATGATGCTCAACCAACTGATCCATTGGCCAAACACTCCAACTTTTTAAGTATGAAAACATTCAGTACTCAGTGAGGTAAAACTTATAATGTCTGGCATGCAATAAAATATTATCAGGTACGAAAAGAAGCAGGAGACTATGACCCACATGGAGAAAATGACTCAGGTGATCCATCCAATAGACAAAGAACTTCAAAAGAGCTTTATAGATCTAACCCTTATGTTCAAGAAGGTGGAGGAAGCATGAGCATGACTGAAATATGGCACCCAAGGAAGACCCTACTCTGCCCCCACCCCACCCTCTGCTCCTGAACTCACAGCTGAGATCCAGGCCTTGTTCAAGAAATTATGGTCGTGACTCACTGCATGGTGGAACTGGCTGGAAATCTGCTTCCCGGAACCTGCCAGAAATCCACCATCTAGGGTGCCAAGGAAAGTTGTTTATGGGAAGGTAAGTCATCAGAGGCACTCTGCTACAAAGCTATATATGTGAGGGAGGGTGTCAGGGGGGAAGTTGCTGGCCACTGCGTGCTACTGGCTGCCTTGCACGGCACAAACTGGAAAATGGAGAAGCTGTGAGTGCTTCACTGTCTGATGGGACATTCCAGGGAGAAGTTGCTGGCCACTGGGTACTGGTAGTCACCTTGCACCCCAGGAGCCAGGCACTGGCGAACCTGTGGTGCTGGGAGGACGCTGGTGCTGGAGAAAGCTGTATATGCTGCAGCAACCTGCTGAGTGGGCCCACCAGAAGCAGGAAGCAAAACCATTTTCCTCCTTGCAATGTCTTTCCAGTGCCCTCTACTGGCAAACCTTCAGTACTAGCTGGTAAACGAAAAACATTTCAACAGGCCAGAGCCATTTTCACCGACAGGCATAGAGGATGAATTTGAAGCCAAGAGACAAAAATCAGTAAGTGGCACAGTCCACCCTTCGATTACTCGGCTTCCATATGCACCCTTCCACACGTATTTGAATTCTCCTACGACAAAAGAATTCTGCAAGATATATCTAACAAGACATAACTAGCCTCACAAGAGAGGAAGTTTTCCTCTTTCCCCCAAATTATATCTCAAGAGTCATTATATTCATTGCTGTTTATATTAATTATTCCTCAAATTTAGTCACAGTCCACTACTATTCCAGCATCTAAAGAAGAAATTACAAAAGTAATTCCCAACAAGTAGTCATATATAAAATTAAAACGGGAAAGAGAGACAGAAAAAGAAAATGACTAGCATATACAAATAAATACAGAAACATAACAAGCAAGAAGAAAATAAGCAAAGCTACAATAGCACTCATTTCTAGAATTGATCACAAGGCTGTGATTGCAATCAATGGCTTCCTTCTTCCACTATCCATACTGTGTGTTCCCTGCCTTCCTTCAGAACCTCAGATACACTTTCTACCCGGGGAAGTCACGCAAACCTTAATTCCTGAAGAGTTTGAGTTCTCAATCATCCTGCCAGTTTTCAGTTGCTATAGTTCTCCATTAACTTTTACTGTTGGGCATGGAAGTACAAAGAGGCATCTCAGATACTCCTCTAGGTTACAGACATAATCCTCTTGGCCTCCTCAGTGTAGTAGCAACTGATTTTCCCTTAGTAATGAAGATCAATCGCTCTAGCTAGTAAATTAAATCTCTCTCTCTCTCTCTCTCTCTCTCTCTCTCTCTCTCTCTCTCTTTCTCTCTCTCTGTATTTTCTCTGGAAGGAGCCCAAAATATCCAAAATTTCTCACTTTCCAATTCAATGGAACCATTGATGTGCTCCCTGGTTGAGGCCTCACCCACTGGCAAAGAGGACTTATTAGATTTTTTTCTTCATTGATTAAGGTGTTACAGCTATGTCCTTATTCCCCCATTACCCCCCCACCTTCCATTCATGCCCTCACCCCCCCTGTGGTCTGTGTCCATTGCTTAGGCTTATATGCATGCATATAAGTTCTTTGGTTGATCTCTCCCCTTTACCCCTCCCCACCTTCCCTGACTTATTAGAATTGAAGGCGCAGTGTCCCTAGCTTCATTAGGATCTTCCCCCTCACACACACTCCAGCTTTCAGGATCCTATTTCTTCCCCATAAATGCAAGGCTGGAGGCTTAACTTGCTTTGTAATTAAGCCGGGAGCACTGAGGATTTGGGTTTGATGTTCAGTAATCTCAGCCCTTCAGCTACAGGAGATAAGGCTCTCCTTCAGAGCACACCTAGAAGCTTCTGAGTCATTTATGGTGCTTGATGCCAATCCCTGTTGTACCACTTTGTCCAGAGACATTAGGAGCAACCAGCCCATCTCATTATATTCCTGATTTCAAAAATATTTGAAAGTATCGAACACAGTCACCCAGCTCCTTGCTTCTCCTAAGTTGTTTATGTATCCAATATATATTTTGAGTGTCTCCATATTCCATGTCATTAGCATCTTTAAATGTAATCAGATTACAGAGCCAGTCCCAGAAACTTCAGAACCAGTTCAGAAAATTCATTACTTTTTAACAACTTTAATATATATTGATTTCCGAGAGGAAGGGAGAGGGAAAGGGAGAGGGAGAGGGAGAGGGAGAGGGAGAGGGAGAGGGAGAGGGAGAGGGAGAGGGAGAGGGAGAGGGAGAGGGAGAGGGAGAGGGAGAGGGAGAGGGAGAGGGAGAGGGAGAGGGAGAGGGAGAGGGAGAGGGAGAGGGAGAGGGAGAGGGAGAGGGAGAGGGAGAGGGAGAGGGAGAGGGAGAGGGAGAGGGAGAGGGAGAACATCAATGATGAAAGAGAATCATGGGCCGGCTGCCTCCTGCCCCACACTGGGGAATGAGCCAACAACCTGGGCATGTGCCCTGAATGGAAATCAAACCAGTGACCTCCTGGTTCATAGGTCGATGCTCAACCACTGAGCCACACTGGCCAAGCCGAAAACTCATTTTTAACATTCTATTCCTCCACTGTCAGTACCAAAATCTGTAGTAGAATTTTCCAGAGAAACAGAACCTAAAGGGCATATTTATATATTAAGAGATTTATTACAAGGAACCGGTTCACATAATTTGGAGGGTGAGAAGTCCTAAGATCTGCAGTCAGGAAGCTGGATGCTCAGGAGACCTGATGGTGTAACTGCAATCCCAAGTCGGAGTCCAAGTCCAAAGGCTGGAGAAGACTGATGTCCCAGATCAAGGACAGCCAGGCAGAGAGAGAGCGAAGTCTCTGTTGCTTAGTCTTTTTGTTTTATTCAGGCCTTCAGTGGATTGGATTAGTCCTTCCCTGTAGGAGACACCTACTTTCCTCAGTCTACCAATTCAAATGTTAATCTCTTCCAGAAACACTTTCACAGGCACGCTGTAAATAGTGTTGAACCCAATATCTGGGTTCTCCCTGGCTGAGTCAAGTTGACAAAAACAAAAATAACCATCATGCACGGCCAGCCTGGCTCAGTGATTGAGCGTTGACCTATGAACCAGAAGGTCACAGTTCGATTCCCGGTCAGGGCACATGCCCGGGCTGCAGGCTCGATCCCCAGTGTGGGGTGTGCAGGAGGCAGCCAATTGATGATTCTCTGGCATCATTGATGTTTCTATCTCTCTCTCCCTCTCCCTTCCTCTCTGGAACCAATAAAAAAATCCCGTATAATAAAAGGCTATTATGCAAATTGATCAAATGGCAGAATGACAGGTCACTATGACACACAGTGATCACCAGGGGACAGACGCTCAATGCAGGAGCTGCCCCCTGCTGGTCAGTGTGCTCCCAGAAGTGCCACTGAGCCAGAAGTCCTGAGCAGGCTCACGGCTGGCGAGCAGGGCCACAGTGGTGGGAGCCTCTCCCGTCTCCGTGGCAGCACTAAGGATGTCCAACTGCCATCAGTTAGAAATCCTCTAAGGGCTCCTGGACTGCAAGAGGGCGCAAGCCAAGCTGAGGGACACTCCCCCCATGAGTGCATAAATTTTGTGCACCAGGCCTCTAATATATATATATATATATATATATATATATATATATATATATAGTTTAACTATCACAGGCACTTAGATTAAAAAAAAAAAAGCAGAGCTCAACGTTGTCAAGATGGGGAACAAACATTCCACAAGAGGGTTATTAGGTGTAATAGTGAGAAGAGCCACTCCTACTTCTACCCCTTAATTTCAGGACCCATTTATTGACAGAACCCTGTATTGGTCTCTGATTCAAAGTGTATACTACATCCTATAAAACAAAACCCCATTCTTTCAGGGTGCTGTTTGACAACTAGCATCATGACAGAGTCTAAAAAGCCATTCCACCTTTCAATTAGGCCAGCTGCTCCCAGATAATGTGGCCTGTGGTGAGACCAGTTAATTCCACAGGCGTGTGGACCTATCACTACATTTCCTTTGCTGTGAAATCAGTTTCTGGATCAGATGCAATGCTGGTTGGAAGAGTCCACAAATGGCGGGAAGGGAAAACCATATCCAGAAAATGTGTCTGTTCCTGTGAAGATGAATCTCTGTTCCCCTCCATGATGAAAGAGGTCGATATAAGCAACCTGTCACTAGTGGCTGACTGCCTGGCCCTCAGAGCAAACGGTGCCATGGTGAGGACTCAATTTTGGTCTCTGCTGATAGCAGATTGGGTAGTCTGAACTACCCAATTAGTATGAAGCATGCCATCCTCAGTAAGGAGAAGTTCAAGTGGTTGAGCCCAGGCACTATATGCTTTCCAGGAGGCATTCACATGAGGCACAAATATTTTCAGTCTGTGTCCATTCAGAGGTCCATCCACTTCTCTCTTCCCCAGACTTCCTCTCCACTAATATTCCAGTCCTGTTACTTCCAAGTCCCTGACCACACATCTATCGATCTATCATCTATCTATCTATCTATCTATCTATCTATCTATCTATCTATCATCCATCCATCCATATTTCTGTCGATCTCTCAGTCTAAATACACTCTTCCATGTTTTGCTCACTGGATGGGATTTTCCTTCACCATTATCACTCAGGGTCACCCCTGAGTAGAGCTGTAATGTGCATCTGTCCATGTTGGGATGGTACCAGCATATCATTCAGATCCATATATAAGGGAAGCTTGACTTTTTTCCTCCTTGGTCAACTTCTTGTAAGGAATACCCCAGTTCACCATAGACTTGGATTGAAGGAGAGGAGGCAATAGAATAGGAGTGGGTGTCAAAAGAATCTGAATCACCTGCTCATCCAACTTGCTGTATATTCTGGAATTGCCTAACTTGATCTCTTCTATACCACTTTTATTTGATAATAGATTGCTGCTATGGGTATCTAATTTTATGGCTATTTGGGTCAGACATGACACCCATTCGTGATGGGAATTAAGGCTGTATGGTTATGATGTATCTCACTAGAGGCCCAGTGCACAAAATTCATGCACTGGGGGGGGGGGTTCCTTTTATAGCCTGGGACCCCTCACTCCTTACTGCCTGCCTACTCGCTGCTCCTTACCACTCGGCTGGCTGTTCTTTAGCACTGCCACAGAAGCAGTAGAGGCTCCCAACCACTGTCTCTGTGCTTGCCAGCTGTGAGCCTGGCTTCTGGCTGAGCAGCTCCCCCCCCCCCCCTTCGCCTCTCATGGGAGCGCACTGACCTCCAGGGGGAAGCTCTTGATGGTCAGTGTGCATTGTAAGGACTGTTCTGCCATTTGATTAATTTGCTTATTAGGGTTTTATTATGTATCTCATGGTTAGATGTTTGGTCTCTGCTAAGGCCCAGTATTAAGCCAGAAGCTGTTTCTCAGAAGAAAAACACTATTGGTGTTTGCCAGAGGCAGGAGGTATGAGTGCACGACAGGGGTGAAGGTACAAATTTTCCGTTATAAAATAAAGAAGTTATGGGGATGTAATGTGCAGCATGGTGACTGTAGCTAACAATACTGCATTGTATTAAAGTTGTTAAGAGAGTAAGTCTTAAAACATTTTTTTCACAAGAAAAAAAATTGGTAACTATGTTTGGTGATTAACTACTTACTGTGGTGACCATTTTGTAGCATGTACAAGTATGGAATTATTATGTTGTACATGTGTTTTGGTTTCTTAAATATATATTTTTATTGATTTCAGAGAGGAAGAGATAGGGAGAGAGACACAGAAACATCAATGATGAGAATCATTGATTGGCTGCCTCCTGTACGCCCCCTACATGGGATCAAGCCCGCAACGCAGGCATGTGCCCTGACTGGAATCCAATCCAGAACCTTTCAGTCCACAGACTAATGCTCTATCCGCTAAGCCAAACCAGCTAGAGCTTGCACATGTGTTTTGTTCTGTTCTCAGCCTAGCAATAACCAATGTTGTGGCTGGATTGGCCTTTGTGGTTCTTATTAAGATTGCAAGATGACCTTCAACAATAACCATCAAGGATCCAGGTTCATGACTTACTAGACCTGGAAATGACACAGCATGTCTGGGGCCACATAGAGATGTTGAAGAGAGAGAGAGGGAGGTGAGGAGGGAAGGAAGAAGATAGAAGGAGAGAGAGAGAGAGAGAGAGAGAGAGAGAGAGAGAGAGAGAGAGAGAGAGAGAGAGAGAGAGAATATGGTTCTAGGGTTCTCCTTATATTGGGGGCCAAGGTTTCATGAACTCACTCTTTTATTTTGCTGCTAATCTTCACCCCAGGACATTTTCCCATTGATTTTTAGAGAGAGTGTAAGGGAGGGGGAGAGACAATCAGAGAGAAAAAACAATGTGAGAGAGACACATCAATGGGTTGCCTCCCATCTGAATGTGCCCAAGGTCCCTGCCCTTGACCAGGAATCAAACCAGGGACTCTTCAGTTTATGGAGCTGATGCTCTAGTCACTGAGCCATACCAGCCAGGTCATGGGCTCATTCTTTTATTGGTGAATAAAAAAAACACAATAAGAGAAAAGAAGCAAGTAGCCTACATGTTCAGTATTGAAACCAACCACAATCTCTAAAACAGAGGAGCCTGTGGGGAGGGGGAAAGCACCTGGCTCTCCACTCCTGAGGCTGGCACTGTGTTTATTTGTGACAGCTGCCTTTGAAATAAATGCACCTTTGAAATGGATGCCTCAGCAGTCAAAGCTTAAGTCAGGCACTTGCAATACAGAGGAGAAAAAACTCCAACTGTCAGGGCTCACACTACAATCTGCTACTAATATAATATTGTATGTCAGTTATACCTCAAAACATTTTTTAAAAAATGAGAGTAGTTATCTGCAAAAGAGCATACAGATTTGCTCTAAAATCTCAGAGGCTGACACTATGATTGCCTCATTTGTGCTTGCCAGAATCCTCTTACAGCATTCTTATGTGCCACAGATACTTGGTGTATCCTTGGATCTGCTGGGATGTAAAGGTCCAAGTTCAAGGGCAGTTTGTACTGCAGACTGAACTGCAAAGCATGTGGGCAACTAAATGGATTCAGAGTAGCACACTCGAATGTTGCTTTCAAAATCCAAAGAAGCATACCAAGGTGTCTTAGTCTGTTTGGGCTGGTATAACAAAATACCATAGCCTGCCAGCACACCCCAATGATTGAGCATTGACCTGTGAAACAGGAGGTCACAGTTCAATTCCAGGTTGCAGGCTGCTCAATCCCCAATAGGGGACATGCAGGAGGCAGCTGATCAATGATTCTCTCTCTCTCTCTCTCTCTCTCTCTCTCTCTCTCTCTCTCTCTCTCTCTCTCTCTCTCTCTCATTTCTGAAATCAATTTCCTATATCCTATCTAATAAAAGAGAAACATGCAAATTGACCGTACCTCCACTACACCTATCAGCCAGTCAGGAGCAGAATTAACCCAACCAAGGTGTGGTTAATTTGCATATCCAAAGACCAAAGACTGAAGACAATGTAGAAGGAAGCCAAGTGCTACAGAAGGGATCGAAGCTGTGGAGAAGCAAGCAAGCAGGGCAGTGGAGAAGGAAGGGAAGCAGGCAGGGAGGGGGAGAAGGGAGGGAAGCAGGTAGGGAGGGGGAGAAGGGAGGGAAGCAGGCAGGCAGGGGGAGAAGGGAGGGAAGCAGACAGGGAGGAGGAGAAGGGAGGGAAGCAGGCAGGGAGGGGGAGAAGGGAGGGAAGCAGGCAGGGAGGGGGAGAAGGGAGGGAAGCAGGCAGGGAGGGGGAGAAGGGAGGGAAGCAGGCAGGCAGGGGGAGAAGGGAGGGAAGCAGACAGGGAGGAGGAGAAGGGAGGGAAGCAGGCAGGGAGGGGGAGAAGGGAGGGAAGCAGGTAGGGAGGGGGAGAAGGGAGGGAAGCAGGCAGGCAGGGGGAGAAGGGAGGGAAGCAGACAGGGAGGAGGAGAAGGGAGGGAAGCAGGCAGGGAGGGGGAGAAGGGAGGGAAGCAGGCAGGGAGGGGGAGAAGGGAGGGAAGCAGGCAGGGAGGGGGAGAAGGGAGGGAAGCAGGCAGGCAGGGGGAGAAGGGAGGGAAGCAGACAGGGAGGAGGAGAAGGGAGGGAAGCAGGCAGGGCGGTAGAGACCACTACAGGAAGCCCTATTGCAGGAATATATATATATATATATATATATAAAACAAACTGGGCAGCTTATAAACAACAAACATTTATTTCTCACAGTTCTGGAGGCTGCAAGTCCATCCAAGATCACACCGCTGGCAGATTTAGCATCTAGTGAGGGCCCACTTCCTAATTTGTTTCATCATATATGGAAGGAGTTAGGGAGGTCTGTGGGTCTTTTTCATAAAAGCATCAAACACCTTTATGAGAGCTTATGACCAAAGCACATTCTAAATCACCATCTTATACCTTTACACTGGGTGGGGCACACTCAGTCTATAGCTTTCCATCCCTGCCCCACCCCATTCATGTCCTTCCAAAATACAAAATATATTCCTTCCATCCCAACAGCCACTAGTCAACTCAAGTCTAAAGTTCAAAATCTCATCTAAATCAGGTATGGGTGATAATCAGGTATCATTCATCCTGAGGCAAATTGTTCTTTAGCTGTGAACCTGTGAATCCCAGCAAGTTATGTGCTTTCAAGGTACAATGTTAGGAAGACATAGGGTAGGCATTCCAATTCCAAACAGAAGAAATAGGAGAGAAGGAAGAAGTGACAGGTTCTGAGCAAGTCCAAAACCCGCAAGGGACAAATTCTATTAGAATCTAAGGCTTTAGAATAATCCTTTTTGCTGGGTGCTCTGCCCATCAGACCCATTGGGCACTGGACACTAGGGCAATGTACACTGGGGTGATGGGCCTGCCCTGCAGCTTTGTTGGACAAAGGTTGAGCCCCAAGACTTTAAGTGGCTTTCTGGTTGAGGTTCTGAGCCTGCTGGCAGGCCTTGCCTTTGAAATGTACGTGGAGGCACCACCCCCTCGGCTCTGCAGGGACCCCCAGAACAGCACCAGAGGGGAGCTGGAGTGTGGGAGTGAAACCCACCTTGTGAATGTGCCTGCAGCCCCTCCTTTGAAACTGCTCTGAACAAGGGCTCTTGCACTTGGCCTGTGATTAGAGAGGCAGCCCCTATGATCTCTGAATTGCGTTCAGGGTCCTTTCGCTAACGCAGTGGTTGGCAAACTGCGGTTCATGAGCCGTGGTTTGCTGCTTTGTTGACTAATAAGTTTGCCGCCCACTGCGTGAGGCATGACCCTTAACCAGGAGTTTTGATTTCAGGTTAAAGACATTAGTACATTATTAAAATGTTTTTTAAATGTTTCTTCCTAAGGCAGTGGTCGGCAAACTCATTAGTCAACATAGCAGCAGTTTGCCGACCACTGGCCTACAAAGAAGAGCAACCACAGAGGATGCCGGTACTCTTCACTAAAGGATTTATCAGTGTTTGGATGAAGGCAGTATATCCTATATAATAAAAGAGAAACATGCCAATTTGACCATACCTTCGCTCCTGATTGGCTATGCTACCAGCCAGTCAGGAGCAGGGGCAGGGCCAAGTGGCATGAGTGCCAGGGTGTGGGGTGGAGATGAAACCTCAGTGGCAGAGAGCACCCGGCCCCCAGGTGCTGTGAGCAGAAGTGGCAGTGAGCGCCCAGCCCCTGGGCCAGGTGGTCACAGGCAGCCAGGGCTGAGCTGAGTAGGGTGATGGCTAGGTGCTTGGGCAGGCTGGGGGTGAGCCATCAGTTGGACATCCCCTCAGGGCTCCCAGTACGTGAGAGGGGGCAGGTTGGGTTGAGGGACCACCCACCCCCAGTGCACAAATTTTGTGCACCGGGTCTCTAGTATATATATATATGTGTGTGTGTGTGTGTGTGTGTGTGTGTGTGTGTGTGTGTGTGTGTGTGTGTGTATACACACACACACACTGAGCGGCCAGATTATTATGATTTCTGAACACATAATAATCTGGCCACTCAGTGCGTGCATGCGCGCGTGTGCATGTATGTGTGTGTGTGTGTGTGTATTGGAGGGCTGGTGTATGAATTCGTTCATGGGTGGGGTCTGGCCAGCCCAGCCAGAGGGAGGGGACATGGGCAGTTGGCTGGCCTGCCTGCTGGTTGAACTCCTGGTTGAGGGGACAATTTGCATATTAGCCTTTTATTATATAAAATATACACTGAGTGGACAGATTATTATGAATTCAGAGATCATAATAATCTGGCCACTCAGTGTGTGTGTGCGCGCGCGCATGTGTGTGTGTGTATGTGTGTGTATATATATATATATTTTTTTTTTTTCAGAGAGGAAGGGAGAGAGAGAGATAGAGCTAGAAACATCAATGATGACAGAGAATCATTGATCAGGTACCTATTGCATGCCTCCTACTGGGGACTGAGACCACAATCCAGGCATGTGCCCTGACTGGGAATGAAACCATGATCTCCTGATTCATAGGTCAACACTCAACCACTGAGCACACTGGCTGAGTAAAGGGATTGTTTTTTGAGCCTTTTCGTGGCACTTGATTGGGGGCTGTGTGAAGATCATACATGATAAATCCTGTCAGTGTTAGTATCATCCCAAGCCCAGTGGTTGGCCGCTCTGTTGACTAAGGAGTTTGCCGACCACTGGGCTAAGCCTTTGGCTTCCCTTCTCCATATCATGCCAGGCACCTCTAGCATCTCATCCTCATTAACTGCAGGTCACAGTTGAGCCCCCATTTCAACCAGCCAACCTGGTAAACCCTTAGAGCCACCTTCAGCTGCATGTACTGACACATTAAATCCAGATTCTCTAGTAAGTGAATCCATATCAATGAATTCTGCCCAGTCTAGTGTTACATTCTGTCTTCCTTATTTAACATCCTTAGAATCTGCTTCTGTTCCCTGGGTTTTTGCCAATATATTCCAGCAAGGTCTTACAATTCTTCTAAAAAATTATCCCAGCCTTCAAGAGTTGTCTGACTACCTGTTTAAGCCCAATCCCAGTGGGATCAGACTTAAACAGGCAGTCGGACATCCCTCTCACAGTACAGGACTGCCAGCCTGATCACCCCCTAACCACTACCCTGCCAGCCTGATTGATGCCTAACTGCTTCCCTGCCAGCCTGTTTGCCCTAACTGCCCTCCCCTGCAGGCCTGTTCACCCATAACTGCCCTCCCCTGCAGGCCTAATCACCCACAACTGCCCTCCCTTGCAGGCCTGGTCCCTTCCAACAGCCCTCCCCTGCTGGCCATCTTGTGGTGGCCATCTTGTGTCCACATGGGAGCAGGATCTTTGACCACATGGGGGCAGCCATCTTGTGTGTTGGAGTGATGGTCAATCTGCATATTACTCTTTTATTAGATAGGATAGAGGCCTGGTGCATGGGTGGGGGCCAGCTGGTTTGCCCTGGAAGGTGTCCCAGATCAGGGTGGGGGTGCCCTTGGGGTGAGGGGCTGCCTGGGCGAGGGGCCTGTGGTGGTTTGCAGGCTGGCCACACTCCCAGGTGATCCAAGCTGAGGTCCTGGTATCTGGGATTTATTTATCTTCTACAATTGATAGGGAGCCAAGCCTTCTGCTCCCTCTGTGTCAGCAGCCATTTCTGTTGAGTTTTATTTATCTTTTGTCATTGAAACTTTGTAGCCTGGAGTGGAGGCCTAGGCTGGCAAGGGCGGCAGGGAAGCTTGGCTTCCTCCATTGCCAGGGGCAACCCTACCTTCCTGTTCTCTCTGGCTCCTTGACTGCCGCCATTTTTTTTGAGGATTTATTGAATTTCTGTAATTGAAACTTTGTAGCATTGAGTGGAGGCCTGAGCTGGCAAGGGCAGGCAGAAAGCTTGGCTTCCTCCACTGCAGGGAAACCCAAGCCTCCCTCCTGCTCTCAGTAGCCACAACCATCTTGGTTGGGCTTATTTGCATATTTGCTCCTGATTGGCTTGTGGGCATGGCTTGTGGGCATGGCTTGTTGGTATAGCAGATGTATGGTCAATTTGCATATTAGGCTTTTATTAGATAGTATTAGACGCCAGGTGCATGGATTCATCTTGTGTTTGATTTTCAGCAATATTAGCCCTGCAGCTACAGGGCTAAAGAACAGTCTCTCTTATGCACCATGAAAGCTCTCTGGTTCTTAGACTGTGACTGAACTGCTCAAATGCATTAAAAGATATCAATCCCACACCCCAGCCCTTATAGTCATGATTACTGCCATAATGGTCAAGTGCAGCAGCCATTTAAGGCATCCAAGGCATGTGCTTCAGTTAGCACTTCATCACCATCAATGGTAAGTTGATTAATTGCAATGCCACTGCTCGCCATCCATTACTAGCCATCCATTCCCCATTGGCAAGCACCGTGCTGAAGCCTGAAGGAGGTGTGAATGAATCAATCCCACAGTTGCATCTCTGCAGGTCTCTTTCCTGGGATTGCTCCTGATAACAATTCTGTCTGTCTGTGTTCTGTCTGAAGAGAGGAATGACACAGTAATTTGTTTTTTTAAATATATTTTATTGATTTTTCACAGAGAGGAAGAGAGAGAGAGATAGTCAGAAACATCGATGAGAGAGAAACATTGATCAGCTGCCTCCTCCTGTACACCCCCCACTGGAGATGTGCCCGCAACCAAGGTACATGCCCTTGACCGGAATCGAACCTGGGACCCCTGAGTCTGCAGGCCGACACTCTATCCACTGAGCCAAACTAGTTTCAGCTGACATAGTAACTTGAACAGAAAACGTTAATACAAGGAATTACCTATCACAGGGGATTAGAATGATGAGGAATTGGCTAGTAAGATGTAAAGAGAACTCTAAAGAACATAGGAATAACATAATTAAGATGTAGTCTCTATCCCTAAGCTAAGATACAATGCCCCTGGAGCTGAAATCCAGATGTTGTTGGAGAGGCATGACTGTAGCTCACTGGATGACAGAGTATTATGGTGTGGTACTGATGCAACCTGTTGGAAATCTATCTTCTGGAACTTGCCAGAAATCTGCCTGTTGGGTCGGCGGGGAACTGTTCACAGAGAGCTGCTGGCTCCCGTGCTCTGCAGAAACCAGGCCCTGGGGAAGCTGCAAGTGCTGCAGTATCCAGAGGTCCTGTGCTTGCTGCCAAGCTGCCTAGGGGCGAGCACTGGTGCGAGGGGAGAGCTGCTGGTCACTGGGCGTTGCTGGCTGCCTTGTCCTGCGAGAACCCGGGAATGGAAGAGTCTGGTGCCAGGAAAAGTCATGCAGGAGGAGACTGCCAAGCAAACACCCAGGAATCAGGAAGGAAACCTCTTTTCCTCTTGCAATATCTCTTCAGCACTGTCTCCTGAGAACGCTTCAACGCCAGCTGGCAAAGGGAAAATACCTCAAATATGTCCCATGATCACAGAACAGGCAGAAAGGATAAACTTTAAGCTGAGAGGCAATCAATCGACACACCAGCACACCAAAGGTCAAAAGGGAAATCATAAGGAACATTGGAAAGTATTTTGACATTGTCGACATGTACACATAAGGAACTATTTGACATTGAAACTGGGACTCTGAACTGTTGGACATTGAAATTGAGACTCAAATATTTTTTGGTCTTATATGTTTATTTCTAGTCTGCAGAGGCAAGATTTTTTTAAAGAAAAGAAACGGGAGGAAAAATAGATACAGAGGCAAAGAAGCTTTGAACAGACTGTCAAACTACAGCGGGAAGGCTAGGGAGGGTTGTGGGGGAGGTTAAGAGATCAACGGAAGGACTTGTGTGCATGCAGATAAGCATGCCCAATGGATACAAAACACTGGAGGGAGGGCAGATGAGGACATGTGCTGGGGGGAAACGAGGGGGTCAGGGAGAGGACAATGGGGGAAAAAAGGAAACATATATACTACTATTTCTAATACTTTAAACAATGAAAAAAATTATAAAACAAAAATAAAAGTTTTTTGAATGGAATTCAAATGAAAATAAATGTATCAAAGTGTACAGAATGCAGCAAAAGCAGTGCTTCCCAAGATATTTATAACATTAAATGCTTCTATTAGGCTACCAATTACTCTCTTTCTGCGGCCATCTTGGTTCTGCGTTGCCCGCACAGAATGCTGGGTGAAGAAGCCACAGAAACCGTCTCTGCCACAGAATGAGTTGCCACAGCCCCAGGCTGAGACAGGATCTGAAACAGAACCTGACCATGATGGATCAGCACCAGAGCTCCGAGAACAAGATTCCATCCAAGCAACCACACAAGCTCAGCTGGCAGCTGCAGCTGAAATCGATGAAGAACCAGCCGGTAAACCAAAACAGAACCGAAGTAAAAAGCAGGCATAGAAGGCTATGTCCAAACTGACTCTTTGATAGGTTATAGGGGTTACTGTGATATCTAAGATGTCCTCTTTGTCATCACAAAGCCAAATGTCTACAGGACTCCAGCTTCAGCTACCTGTAGAGGTTTGGGGGAAGCCAAGATTGAGGATTTATCTCAGCAAGCACAGCTAGCAGCTTCTGAGAAATTCAAGGTTCAAGGTGAAGCTGTCTCAAACAGATATTTAAGAAAACACACACACTCCAACTGTACAAGAGGAGAGTGAAGAAGAGGCTTATGAAACAGGCGTAGCCCTGGCTGGTTTGGCTCAGTGCATACAGCATCAGCCTGTGGACTGGGGGGGAGGGGGCGGTCCCAGGTTTGATTCTGGTCAGGGGCACATGCCCAGGTTTTGGGCTTGATCTCCAGTGTGGGGTGTGCAGGAGGCAGTCGCTTGAGCCCCAGTATGGGGCATGCAGGAGGCAGCCGTTCAATGGTTCTCTCTTATCATTGACTAGAGGCCCGGTGCATGAATTCATGCATGGGTGGGATCCTTTGGGGTGGCCTACAAAGACTGTGCCCCCAGCCTTGCAGCCCTGCAGCCTCGCCTGGCAACCCGCCTTGGCCTGACACCACCCGCTAACCTGCTTCACCACCCTGCCATGTTCTGTGCTGCCCCCCCTACTGGTCAGTGCATAGCATAGTGAGCAGTCAAACAAGTGCCCAAGGGGACAATTTGCATATTAGGCCTTTATTATATAGGATGTTTCCGTCTCTCTCTTCCTCTCCCTTCCTCTTGGAAATCAATAAAAAAAAAAAAGAAGAGGAAAGAAACAGATGTGGCAGTTAAGAACACAGAACTGATCACACCAAGCAAATGTGTGAAGAGCAAAGGCAGTGTCAGTCCTGAAGAGCAATAGGAAGGACATACATGCTATTATGGAATTAGCAATGTAACCATTCAAACAAGAGCACTTTTTTTTTTTTGGTATTTCAAAACAGTAACTGCACCTTGGCTTGAAATTTGTACTCTTTCTATCATTAAAAAAGCTATGGCTTCTGAAAAGAAGAATTGTCTCAGATCAATGACCTCATATTCCACCTTAAGAAACTATGATAAAAAAGTGGAAATTAAACCCAAAGGAAGCAGAAGAAAAGGAACTAATACAGATACGAGTAGAAATCACCAAAATACAAAGGAAACACTATAGAGAAAATTGAAAGAGAAAAAAAAAACACAAACGAACGATAGTGGGCTCTTTGGGAAGATCAGTAAACGTAATGAAACGCCAGCCAAATTGATAAGGGAAAAAAGAGAGGTGATCCAAATGACTGAGATCAAGAATGAGATATAGGACATTACAGATGCGACAGAAACTGATGTAATAATACGGAGATGATCCAAAAATAATAATAAGAGGATGTTATAAAGAGCTTTATGGTAATAAATTTGACAATTTAGGTAAAACAGACACATTCCTTAAAAGATACACGCTACCAACCTGAATGAGTCATACGTCTTTAAAGAAATTTATTTCAAATGTCATCTTCTCCCAGAAACTGTGGGCAGAGTTGACTAGAATGGTGGTACCCATTTTTATAAAGACAGGGTGAAAAATCAGGGACCACTCAAAAGGCTGTTCTTGCGTGCTGAACTTTATAATTTTTGCTATCCTATTCATCATTTTTGCTTTTTTTGTATGTGTGTTTGGGGTGGGTTTTTTGGTCTGGATTATAACCTAAATTATTTAGAGACCACATATTTTTCCCATTTATAATGAGAGGTTTTCATTTTTGAAGAAGACAGTGACCATGAAAACTTAGGAAGGATGTTTGCCATGAGCGTGGCTGAGTGTCATTGGGAGGAATACTTTCCTTGAGGGAACAAAGGTATCCATCCAGGTGGCCTTCTCCTAGGCAGAGAGACAACTGTGGAGTGTGAATAAGCAGTAGTTCTGGTATGTCATTGTCTTCAGTAGAGGGTTCAGAGGCCAGAATTACTTTTATGGACACCCAATTCAAAATTTCACCAGAGGGCAATAAATAGAGACCCTGCGTTTAAGCAAAATGTATCTAGGAAAATAAAGTTGCCACTTTGCTTAAGAGGGAATAAAACTGAAATAATCCTTGTATGCAAAGTTCAGTATTGTACCAATAACATTTTGAAATAATTTAAATATTTTAAATTAACTTTTCCAATAAAATGTGTAATTGAAAAGAAAAAAAATAAAAAAAGAAATTTATTTCATAGTTAAAAACTTTCCCACAAAGAAAATCTTGTGTCCAGATGTCTTTACTGGTGAATTTGATCAAACAGTTGTGGAAGAAATGATAGCAATTGTATGCAAATTCTTCCAAGAGAAAGAAAGTAATGTATTAAATTTGTACTCCTGCATAACCAACTACAAATTTAATATTCTAAATCAATATTCATTAATCATATCAGTTTCTTCTATAGGTCAAAAGTTCAGCACAAAATGACTGGGTTCCCTGCTCAGGTTATAACAAGGCTGAAATCTAGGTGTTGTGTAGAGCAGTGGTAGGCAAACTGCGGCTCGCGAGCCACATGCAGCTCTTTGGGCCCTCGAGTGTGGCTCTTGCACAAAATACCACGGCCTGGGTGAGTCTCTTTTGAAGAAGTGGCGTTAGAAGAAGTTTAACTTTAAAAAAGTCGTCTCTCAAAAGAAATTTCAATCGTTGTACTGTTGATATCTGGCTCTGCTGACTAATGAGTTTGCCGACCACTGGCCTAGAGGCTCTGGTGGAAAATATGTTTCTAAGTTCATTCTTGTTATGGGCAAAATTCAGTTCCTTGCTGTTGGAGGAGGAGTTCCCACTTAATTTCTGGCTATCAGCTGGGGCTGATCCATCCCCTAAAAGCCAACACATTCTTTGCCACGTGGCCTCCCTCTGTCTACAAGCCAACAACAGTGTGCCACACATTTCCTATCCTTCTGATTTTGGACCTTAATTACATCTGCAAAATCCCTTTACAGGAGCAAGTCGATTCATGTTTCATTAAATAACTACAAGAAGCCAAAACCGGTTTGGCTGAGTGGATAGAGCGTCGGCCTGCGGACTGAAGGGTCCTGGGTTTGATTCCGGTCAAGGGCATGTACCTTGGTTGCGGGCGCATCCCCAGTGGGGGGCGTGCAAGAGGCAGCTGATCGATGTTTCTCTCTCATCGATGTTTCTGGCTTTCTATCTCTCTCCCTTCCTCTCTGTGAAAAATAAATAAAATATATTTTTTAAAAAATAACTACAAGAAGGTACATGAACACTAGGAGTTTCAAACCTTGGAAGCCATCTCAGAATCCTGCCTGACAAGGAGGAAACACATCCTATGATATTCCATTCATTCAACATTATCCAGATCCTGATATCAAAACCAAAGAAATCCCAACAAGTTACTTTGTGGCTACCGGCAAACTGGTTGTGAAATGTATACTGGAGAGGCAGAAGATCCAGAATAGCCAACACAATGTTGAAGGAGAACAGAGTTGGAGGACTGCTGCTACCCAACTTCACGACTTACTATAAAGCTACAGTAATTAGGACAGTGTGGTGTTGGCAAAAGAATAGTCAACTAGATGAATGGAACAGAAAAGAGAGAGCCCCAAAGTAGACCCATATAAATATATTCAACTTATTTTGACAAAGTACAAAAGTAGTAAAATGGAACAAAGTCTTTTTGGCGGATGCTGACACCTATGAGATGTCTGTTATCAAAACAACAAAAGAGAATTGTTGCAAGGATGTGGAGAAGTTAGAACTCTTGCACACTGCTAATGGGAATGCAAACTGGTGCTACCGCTATTAAAAACCATAAGGAAGTTCCTAAAAAATTTTAAACTGGAACTGTCTCTTGACCTAGTAATCCCACTTTCTAGCTATATATCCTAAGAATCCCAAAACACCAATCAGAAAGGATATATGTACCCCTATGTTCATAGCCGCACAATTTATAATAGCCAAGATCTGGAAGCAGCCCAAGTGCCCATCAGTAGGTAAGTGGATAAAAAAGCTGTGGTACATCTAGACCATGGAATACTATGCAGCTGTAAAAAAGAAGGATCACTTACCCTTTGAGACAGTAAGGATGGACCTGGAGATTATTACGCTGAGTGACATTAAGCCAGTCAGAGAAAGACAACTATCACATGATCTTCATCAACCAAAGGACTTGTATGCATGCATATAAGCATATCCAATAGACACAGACACTAGGGAGGGGGTGAGGGCAAGAGCAGGGAGAGTGGGGGAGCCACGGGGAGATAAGGACATACATGTAATACCTTAATAAAAAAATAAAGATTTTTCAACTTTCACTTAGTAAAAAAAAAAATCACATAATCTCACTTATATGTGGAATCTAATGAACGAAATAAACTGATGAACAAAATAGAACCAGGGGCATGGATACATGGAACAGACTGATAGCTGTCAGAGGGAAAGGGGGTTGGGGAGCTGAATGAAAGAAGGTGAAGAGATTAAGCAAACACACACACACACACACACACACACACACACACACACACACACACACACATCTGTAACACAGACAACAGTGTGGTGATAGCCAGAGTGGAAGGGAGGTGGGAGCTGGGTGAAGGTGGGCAAAAGGGGGAAATGGGGACAGAAATAGATTCAGTTTTGCGCGTTGGGCACACGATTCAGTGTGTAAATGTTTTGTCTAGTTGTACACTTGAAACCTGTATGGTTTTGTGAACCAATGCCACCCCAATAAATTCAATAAAAAATTAACTCAGAATTGATTATAGGCTCAAATGGAAAATGGAAAACTATAAAACTTAAAAGATACCAAAGGAGACAATCTAGATGACCTTGTGTTTGGCGATGACTCTTTTAGTATATACATTTAAAATATGCTTTTTAAAATGGATTTTAGAGAGAGAGGAAGGAATCAATGAAAGAGAGACATTGATTGGCTGCCTCCTGCACACCCCCTACTGGGGTCAAGTCCACAACCTGGGCATGTGCCCTGACCAGGAACGAAACCAGCGACCTCTTGGTATATGGGATGGCACTCAATGCATGGAGCCACACCGGCTAGCTGGCAATGACTTTTTATATGCAACACCAAAGTCACAGTCCATGAAAGAAAAAATTGATAAACTGGACTTCATTAAAATAAAATAAAAATCTGGTCTGTGAAAGACACTATTAGGAGAATGAAAAGACCAGCCATAAGCTGGGAGCAAATATTTGCAAAAGACATATCTGAAAAGGACTGATAGCCAAAATATACTAAGAATACTTAAAACTTCATAGAAAAAAAACAAAACCCCAATTAAAAAATGAGCAAAAATCTTAGGCACCTCACCAAAGAAGATAAACAGATGGCAAATAAGCATATGAAAGGATGTTCCACATCCTGTGTCCTAGTGAATAGCAAATGAAAATAAGATACTTTGCCGAACCGGTTTGGCTCATGGGTTCGATTCCAGTCAAGGGCACGTACTTTGGTTGCGGGCACATCCCCAGTAGGAGGTGTGCAGGAGGCAGCTGATCGATGTTTCTGACTCTCTATCTCTCTCCCTTCCTCTCTGTAAAAAATAAAATAAAACATATTTAAAAAAAGAAAATAAGATACCTTACACAGGCATCAGAACCGCTGTGACACTGCTCCCTCAGATGTCTGACAAAGGAAGTCTCATTCATTGCTGGTGGGAATGCAAAATGGTGAACCACTTTGGAAGACTGGCAGCTTCTTAGGCAATGACACATACTCTTAACACACCATCCAGCAATTGTGCTCCTTGGTATTTATCCAAAGAAATTGGAAAACTATGCCCACACAAAAATCTGCTCCTGGATGTTTGTAGCAGCTTTATTCGTAATTGTGCAAACTTGGAAGCAACCAAGATGTCCTTCAGTGGCGAACAGATAAATAAACTGTAGCACATCCAATCTAATATCAATCAGTGCTTAATAGAAATGAGCCATCAAGTCATTAAAATACATGGAGGAACTAGAAATGCATAGTGCTAAGTAAAAGAAGCTGACCTGGCCCTAGCCGGTTTGGCTCAGTGGATAGAGCGTCGGCCTGCAGACTGAAGGGTCCCAGGTTCGATTCTGGTCAAGGGCATGGACCTTGGTTGCGGGCACATCCCCAGTGCGGGGGTGTGCAGGAGGCGGCTGGTCGATGTTTCTCTCTCATCAACGCTTCTAACTTTCTATCCCTCTCCCTTCCTCTCTGTAAAAAATCAATAAAATATATTTTAAAAAAAGAAGCTGCCCTGAAAAGGTTATATATTGTATTGTTCCAACTCTATGACATTCTCAAAAAGGCAAAAGGATGGAGACAGTAAAAAGATCAGTGGTTTCTAGGGGGAAGGGGATAGAGGCAGAGCACAGGGGATTTTTAGGGCATTGAAACTACACTGTGTAATACTGTAGTAGATGCATACCATTATACATTTGTCCAAACCTATAGACTTTACTGCTCATAGAGTGAACTCTAATGTAAATTATGGACTTGGGTGATCATAATGTCTCACTGTAGGTTCATCAACTGTAACAAATGTATCACTCTGGTACAGGATGTTGAAGATGGAGGAGGCTATGCATATGGAGGCAGGAGGCATAAGGGAACTTGCTGTACCTTCTGCTCAATTTTGTTATGAATGTAAAACTGCCTTACCAAAAAAGTGTATTTTAAAAACAGACAAAGATGTTACAAGAAAACTACAGATCAGCTATCCCTCATAAACATATACTAGTGACCTGGTGCACAGATTTGTGCACACTGAAAGGAAATTAATTAGAAGGTGGCTGGTGGGGCGGGACTGGGCAGGATGGATCAGACATGCACTGGAGCCAACTTCCCGTGGTCCCTCCCTGGCGTCTGCGGAGTGAGTGGGGTCCCTCCAGCAGGTGGGGTCCCTTGGCCTGGCCTGCGGGGATCAGGCCAAAACCAGCTTTCTGACACACACCCCCTCCCTGGAGTCCTAGAGTGCGAAAGGGCACTCTGCAATGTAGCTGTTGTACAGGGTGTGGAATGCAAATGCAAGTGTGCAGTAAGCCAGATTCGGGCTGACAGTGCCCCAGCAACAACATAACCCATGGCCGAGGGTGGAATCACATGGCCCTGTGAGGAACAGGCTCCCTCCTCTCTGGTTTTGGGGTAGTCATCTGAGACCATAGAACCACTTCTTTCCAAGTCATTGCAGCTTGGCAGCTCCTGCATTGAATGTCTGCCCCCTAGTGGTCAGTGCATGTCATAGCGGCCAGTTGGACAGTGGGGCACTTAGCATATTAGCCTTTTATATATATACCAGAGGCCCAGTGCACAAAATGCATGCATGGGGGGAGGAGAGTCCCGCAGCCCAGCCTGTATCCTCTCCAATCTGGGACCCCTTGAGGGATGTCCGACTGCCTGTTTAGGCCTGATCCAGGAAGAATCAGGCGTAAACAAGCAGTCAGACATCCCTTTCACAATCCAGGACTGCTCGCTTCCAATTGCTCTCCTGCCTGCTTTCCTGATTGCCCCTAACCGCTTCTGCCAGCCAGCCTGATCACCCCCTAACCACTCCCCTGCCAGCTTGATTGATGTCTAACTGCTCCCCTGCCAGCCTGTTTGACCCTAACTACCCTCCCCTACAGGCCTGGTTACCCCTAATTGCCCTCCCCTGCAGGCCTGGCCCCCCCAAGCTGCTCTCCCCTGCAGGCCTGGTCATCCCCAACTTCCCTCCTCTGCCAGCCTGGTCACCCACAAATGCCCTTCCCTGCAGGCTTGATTGCCCACAATTGCCCTCCCTTGCAAATCTGGTCCCTCTCAACTGCCCTACCCTGCTCGCCACTTGTGGTGGCCATCTTGTGTCCACATAGGGCAGGATCTTTGACCACATGGGGACAGCCATCTTGTGTGTTGGAGCAATGGTCAATTTGCATATTATTCTTTTATTAGACAGGATTAGATAGGATAGAGGCCTGGTGCACAGGTGGGGGCCGGCTGGTTTGCCCTGAAGGATGCTCTGGATCAGGGTGGGGGTTCCCTTGGGGTGTGGGGTGGCCTGGGCAAGGGGCCTGTGGTGCTTTGCAGGCCAGCCACACCCCCCAGCGACCCAAGCGGAGTCCCAGGTATCTGGGATTTATATATCTTCTATAATTGAAACTTTGTAGTCTTGACTGGAGTAAGCCTTCTGCTCTCTCAGTGACTGCAGCCACTTTTGTTGGGATTTATCTTCTATAATTGAAACTTTGTAGCCTTGACCAGAGGCCAAGGCAGGGCAGAGTGGGTGTGGAAAGCTTGGCTTCCTCCATCATTAGGGGCAACTCAAGCCTCCTGCTCTCCCCATGGCCACAGCCATCTTGGTTGGGTTGATTTGCATACTCACTCCTGATTGGCTGGTGGGCATGGCTTGTGGGCGTAGTGGAGGTATGGTCAATTTGCATATTACTCTTTTATTAGATAGGACTAGAGGCCCAGTGTACGACATTCTTGCACCGGGGCGGGGGTGTCCCTCAGCCCAGCCTGCGCACTCTCCAGTATGGGACCTTGAGGGATGTTTGACCACCCAAGGGATCGGGCTTAAACAGGGAATCGAACATCCCTCTCACAATCCAGGACTGCTGGCTCCCAACTGCCCTCCCCTGCAGACCTGATCCCCCCCAACTGCCCTCCCCTGCTTGGCTGGTCCCCTCCAACTGCCCTCTCCTGCAGGCCTGGGTCCCCTCCAACTGTCCTCCCCTGCAGGCCTTGTCCCCCCCCCCAGCTTCCCTTCCCTGTAGGCCTGGTCACCCTCCCAACTGCCCTCCACTGCAGGGAGGCTTGGTCTCCCCCAACTGTACTCCACTGCAGGCCTGGTCTCCCCCCCCGCAACTGTACTCCACTGCAGTCCTGGTCCCCCTCCAACTGCTCTCCCCTGCAGGCCTGGTCATCCCCAAATGCCCTCCCCTGCAGGCCTGCCCCCACAACTGCCCTCCCCTACAGGCCTGGTCCTCCCCAACTGCTCTCCCCCAACAGCCCTCCTTCGTTGGCCTAGTCACCTCTAACTCCCCACAACTGCCCTCCCCTGCAGGCCATCTTGTGGTGGCCATCTTATGTCCACATTGGGGTAGCCATCTTTGACCACATGGGGGCAGCCCTCTTGTGTGTTGGAGCTATGGTCAATCTGCAAATTACTCTTTTTTTTTAGCAGTCTTAAATCACTTTATTTTTCTTGTGTAAAATTATGTGGTGGCCACAGCCGGAGCCTGGGTCCTCTGCACAGAAACCCTGGTGTGCGTGTTTACAAGATGGTCGGTGAATTCCTGATGGGGAGACTTGGTGAACACAGTCTCTTTGCAGAGATCCGGGGTGAGATAGCTGTAGGTCTTAGAGATGGCAGCAAAGGTGGCCTTGGCGGAGTTGCCCAGGGTGGCAGTGCAGCCCCTGGCCGAGGTGTAGCAGTCATCAATACCAGCCATCATCAGCAACTTCTTAGGCCCAGGAGCCGAGACAATGCCCGTACCCCTGGGGGCAGGGATGAGACACACCAGTACAGAGCCACAGCGACCAGTCACCTTGCAAGGAACAGTGTGGGGCTTGCCAATCTTGTTTCCCCAGTAGCCCGTACAGGCACAATAGAGAGGTTGGCAAGGATAATGGCTCATGGGTGGCAGTGGCTACTTCCTTTGAGCACTTAACACCCAGACCAACATGTCCATTGTAGGCCCCAATAGCGACAGATGCCTTGTACCGGGTCCTCTGGCCAGCACGTGTCTGCTTTTGCACAGGCATGATCTTTAACACCTCATCCTTGAGGGATGCCCCCAAGAAAAAGTCACTGATCTCAGGTTCCTTGATGGGCAAGGAGAATAGACAGATTTCCTCTAGGGATTTGATCTTCATGTCCTTGACCAGGCGGCCCAGCTTGGTGACAGGGATCCACTCCTTGTCCTCGGCCTTTCCTCCACGAGCTCCGCGGCCTCGGCCCCTGCCCCTACCCCGGCCGCGACCCCGGCCCCGGATGCCGCTGCCAAATCCTCCACGGAAGCCGCCGCGACCTCCGATTCCTGGGCCCCCAGGGCCTCTGGGCCCCCCCAGCAGCACCGGCATCATCCGCCATTTGGTGTTTCGTTGGAAAAGAAGCTGCAAATTACTCTTTTATTAGATAGGATAGAGGCCTGGTGCACCAACATTCTGCACCAAAGAGGGAGGGGTTCCTCAGCCTGGCCTGCACCCTCTTGCAGTCCAGGACCCCTTGGGGGATGTCTGTCTACTGTCTGAGGCCCACTCCATCTGCTGGCTCCTTAATGCCTGCCTGCTTGCTTCTTACTGCCTGTCTGCTCGCTCCTTAGTGCCTGCCTGCTCCCTCTTTACCGCTTGGCTTGCCATTCCTTAGTGCTGCCCCAGAGGTGGGAGAGGCTCCTGCCACCGCTGTGCTGGCCAGCCGCTTCTGGCTGAGCAGCGCTCCTACTGTGGGAGTGCACTGACCACCAGGGGGCAGCTCCTGTGTTGAGCGTCTGGTCATTCTGGTTGTTCTGGCCATTCCACCGTAATGGTCACTGGGCTTTTATATATATAGATAGATAAGGGCTTTTTAAAAATGTATTTTATTGCCCTAGCCAGTTTGGCTCAGTGGATAGACCATCGGCCTGCAGACTGAAGGGTCCCAGGTTCGGTTCCGGTCAAGGGCATGTGCCTTGGTTGTGGGCACATCCCCAGTAGGGGGTGTGCAGGAGGCAGCTGACCAATGTTTCTCATCGATGTTTCTGACCATCCCTCTCCCTTCCTCTCTGTAAAAAAATCAATTAAAAATATTTTTAATTCATTTTTTTACAGAGAGGAAGGGAGAGGGATATAGAGTTAGAAACATCTATCAGCTGCCTCCTGCACACCCCCTACTGAGGCTATGTCTGCAACCAAGACACATGCCCTTGACTGGAACCGAACCTGGGACCCTTCAGTCCGCAGGCCGATGGTCTATCCACTGAGCCAAACCAGTCAGGGCTACAGATGAGTTTTTAATAAAATTTGAGCAAATCAGACCCAACACAATATATAAAAAGGGTAATACATTATGACCAAATGGGGTTTAATTCCAGGAATATGTGGTTGGTTTAATATTTGAAAACCAATCATTGTAACTTACCATCTAATCAAATGAAGAAAGTAAAACCATATGACCATCTAAATTGATGCCAGGAAAGAATTTTAAAAAATCCAACATCCATTTCTTTTTTTTTAATTAAAAAAATATATTTTATTGAATTTTTACAGAGAGGAAGGGAGAGGAGTAGAAAGTCAGAAACATCGATGAGAGAGAAACATCGATCAGCTGCCTCCTGCACACCCCCTACTGGGGAAGTTCCTCCAACCAAGGTACATGCCCTTGACCGGAATCGAACCCTGGACCTTTTGGTCTACAGGCCGACGCTCTATCCACTGAGCCAAACCGCTTTCAGTCCAACATTCATTTCTGATTAAAGAAAAGGAAACAAAAAATTTTCTCTTAGAAAATTAAAAAATTTGGGGCTTCCTCAACCTAATAAAGGGAACCTACATAAAACTATAGTTTATTTCATTCTTAAAGGTAAAATTGTGTTTTCACCCTAAGATCAGGAAACAAATCAAGAATATTCACTCCCACCATTTCTGTTTAACATTTTACTGGAGGTTTCGCCAGAGCAATAGAGCAAGAAAAAGAAATCAAAGGCAGACTGACTGAAAAAGATGTAAAACTGTCTTTATTTGCACAAAATATGCTTGTGTGTGTAGAAAATCCTATGGAATCTATAAAAATCTAAAATATCCCGAGGTTAGCTAGATTGCAGGATTTATGTTTAATTAAAAAATTCAATTGTATTTATTTTTTCAGCTGCAAAGTGGATAGACAATCAGATACCTTACAGAGTGGTACGCCAGATATTTCAATTATCCACCTAGCACCATAACTAGCTATTATAATACTAGAGGCCCATTGCATGAAATTCGTGCACGGGGAGTGGGGGATGTCCCTCAGCCCAGCCTGCACCCTCTCCAATCTGGGACCCCTTGAGGGATGTCTGCACATTTAGGCCCGATCCTACCGGGATCAGGCCTAAATGGACAGTCGGACATCCTTCTCACAATCCAGGACTGCTGGCTCCAAATTGCTCACCTGCCTGCCTCCCTGATTGCCCCTAACTACTTCTGCCTGCCAGCCTGATCACCCACTAACCACTCCCCTGCCAGCCTAATTCATGTCTTACTGCTCCCCTGCCAGCCTGTTTGCCCCCAACTTCCCTCCTCTACCAGCCTGGTCACCCCTAACTGCCCTCCCATGCAGGCTTGATAGTCCCCAACTGCCCTCCCTTGCAGGCCTGGTCCTTTCCAACGGCCCTCCCCTGCTGGCCTAATGGCCCTCAACTGCCCTCCCTTGCAGGCCTGCAACCTCCCAATGGCCCTCCCCTGCTGGCCATTTTGTGGTGGCCATCTTGTGTCCACATGGGGGCAGGATCTTTGACCACATGGGGACAATCCTCTTGTGTGTTGGAGTGATGGTCAATCTGTGTATTACTCTTTTATTAGATAGGATAGAGGCCTGGTGCATGGTTGGGGCCAGCTGGTTTGCCCTGAAGGGTGTCCCGGATCAGGGTGGGGGTTCCCTTGGGGCGTAGGGCGGCCTGGGTGAGGGGCCTGTGGTGGTTTGCAGGCCGGCCACGCCCCCCAGCAACCCAAGCAGAGGTCCTGGAATCTGGGATTAATTTATGTTCTACAATTGAAACTTTGTAGCCTGGAGAGGAGCCAAGCCTTCTGCTTGCTCCCTGGTGACAGCCATTTCTGTTTGAAACTTTATAGCTTATAGTGGAGGCCTAGGCAGTAGGGCAGCAGAAGCTTGGCTTCTTCCATCACCCAGGCAATCCAAGCCTCTGTTCTTTCCAGCTCCATGGCTGCCACCATTTCTGTTGGGATTATGTATCTTCTATAATTTAAAGTTAGTAACATTGAGTGGAGGTCTAGGCCAGCAATAGCAGGCAGAAAGCTTGGCTTCCTCCATTGCTGGGGAAACCCAGGCCTTCCTCCTGCTCTCAGTGGGCGCAGCCATCTTGGTTGGGGTTTATTTGCATAATTTGCTCCTGATGATTGGCTGATGGGTGTGGCTGTGGGCATGGCTTGGTCAGAGGTATGGTTAATTTGCATATTATTCTTTTATTAGATAGGAGAATTGACTATAGTAGGGGCCCAGTGTGTGCATTTGTGCACTTTGAAAGGAACTGTGGGCTGTGAGACTGTGGTGGGCACAGGAGCAGGTCTCAGCCCATCCTCTGTGCCCCCACCTGGCCCCTCCCACCGTGGGTCCCAGTCCTCTGTCTGCTAGCAGCCATGCTCCTGCTGCCACTGCTCCCACACACTGACTGTGCTGAGCGACTGGGGCCTACCCCAGCAGCGGATGCGAGCAGGGCTGGTGCCATCAGTGAGTGTGAGTTGTGGCTGCTGACCGGATCACCTCTCAGGAGCAGGGGGAGGTGGAGAAGCCCTCAGGAATGATCAGAGCTAGCAGCCACCACTCGCACTCACTGATGGTGCTGAACAATTGGGGCCAGTGCTGGGCACTGGCTGTGGGTGCAATCAGGGCTGGCGCTGGCAGCGGGTGCAAGTGGTGGCTCCAGCACCAGCAGGAGGTGAGAGTGTCAGGTGGGACTGCAGTGCGCGGGAGCAAAGAATTTTCAATAACCACCAGAGGCTCAACCTGATGACAGTGACCAGCACCCGCCTTGGTCTGGCACCCCCGCTCACCTGTTCCACCATCCCACCGTGGCTGATGCCCACCATGTTCCGTGCACATCCCCTGATGGCCAGTGCATGTTATAGCAACTGGTTGTTTGGTTGTTCCAGTTGTTCTGCCATTCTGTCTATTTGCATATTAGCCTTTTATTATATAGGATTATTGACTATATTCCCTATGCTGTAATTTACATCTCTGTGACTATTCTGTAACTATCAATTTGTACTTCTTAATCCCTTCACCTTTTTCACCACTCCCCCTCCCTTCTGTCAACTGTCAGTCTGCTCTCTGCATCTATGAGTATGCTTCTATGTTGTTCTTTATTTTTTTATTTTTATATTGATTTCAGAGAGGAAAGGAGAGGGAGAGAGAAATATCAAGAATGAGAGAGAATCATTGATTGGCTGCCTCCTGCACGCCCCCTTCTGGGGATTGAGTCTGTAATCCAGGTATGTGCCCTTGATCAGAATCGAACCCAGGACCCTTCAGTCTGCAGGCCAATGCTTTATCCACTGAGCCAAACCAGCGAGGGCTATTTTGTTCTTTAGATACCACATATAAGTAAAACATATGGTATTTGTCTTTGTCTGACTTATTTCACTGAGCATAATACCCTCTAGGTCCATCCATGCTGTCTGTTGCAAAAGGTAATGTTTCATTACTAGTGGCCTGGTGCACGAAATTCGTGCACTGAGGGGGGTTTCCCTCAGCCCAGCCTGCACCCTCTCTAATCAGTGACCTCTTCGGGGATGTCTGACTGTTGGCAGTCAGACATCCCTCCCACAATCTAGGAACACTGGCTCCAAACTGCTCACTGGCATGCCTGACTGATCGCCCCTAACCCCTCTGCTTGCCTGTGTGATCACCCCTAACTGCTCTCCTACCAGCCTGATCACCCCTAAGTGCTCCCTTGCTGGCCTGATTGCTCCTAACTGCCTCTGCCGGCCCCACACCTGGGACCCAGGCTTCCCTCCCTCTGGCCAGCTATAGGCACCCAGGACCTGGGCCAGCTTCACTCAGGCCGGCCACAGCCACAGGCAGCCTCAGGAACCCAGGACTACAGGGCATGTGGCCTAACCCCAGGGCTGGAAAGGGCCCCCACCCCTGGAGCTGCCGCCTTGGCCCTTGCATCACTGCTGCTTGTGCCGCCACCCCGTTCCTTGCACCACCACACCTTGTGCCACCTGTTCCATCGCGGAGCGGCCTGGGGAGCAGATGCCGCGTGCCGGCAGTCCTGGCTGGCCCGCCATGCGGAGTGGCCTGGGGAGAAGACACTACATGCTAGCAGTCCCAGTTAGACCATGGCGCCCTCTCCATCCCCCCGCAGGGCCCCGCGGAATGGCCTGGGGAGTGGACGCCTCTCGCCAGTAGTCCCGGCAACACTGCATGGTGCCTGCTCTATCCCCTCATGGGGCCCCATGGAGTGGCCTGGGGAGCAGATGCTACATGCTGGTGGTCCCGGCCACCCCGGAGCACCCCACAGAGCAGCCTGGGGAGTAGACGCCGTGCGCTGGTGGTCCCAGCCGGCTCGCAGTGCCCTGCGGAGCGGTGATGGAGGTGTGAGGGGCGGGGCCATGTGGCATGTAGCCCCCCCCCCTGCTACTGATTGGCTGGTAGCATAGCGAAGGTATGGTCACATTAGCATATTACTCTTTTATTATATTGTATTTTTTATGGCATAGTCGTATTCCATTGTGTACATGGACCACAGCTTTTCTACCCACTCATCTATTTTTTAAAAATATATTTTATTGAGGCATAAAATATTTAAAATATATTTTCAGAGAGGAAGGGAGAGAGAGCTAGAGAGAGAGAGAGAGAGCTAGAAACATCATTGATGAGAATCATTGATCGGCTGCCTCCTGCACACCCCACACTGGGAATTGAGCCCACCACCTGGGCCTGTGCCCTGACCAGGAATCAAACCATGACCTCCTGGTTCATAGGTTGACACTCAACCACTGAGCCACGCTGGCCAGGCTATCCACTCATCTGCTGATGGGCACTTGAGTTGCTTCCATATCTTGGCTATTGTAAACAGCACTGCAATGAACATGGGGGTGCATACATTCTTTTCAATTAGTGTTTCAGATTTCTTTGGATATATTTCCAGAAATGAAATAGCTTGGTCATAAGGCAATTAATTCCATTTTGAATTTTTGAGGAACTTCACACTGCTTTTCACAGTGACTGCACTAATCTACATTCCCACCAACAGTGCATGAGGATTCCCTTTTTCCACATCCTTGCCAATATTTGTTTGCTGATTTATTAATATCATCCATGATGACTGGTATGAGGTGATAACTCATTATGGTTATAATTAAAAATATTTTTCTTGATTTCAGAGAGGAACAAAGAGGGAGAGATAGAAACATCAATGATGAGAGAGAATCATTGATCGGCTGCCTCCTGCATGCCCCCCACTGAGAATTGAGTCCACAACTCGGGCATCAGAATCAAATCTGGGGCCCTTCAGTCTGCAGGCCAACGCTGTATCCACTGAGGCAAACCAGCTAGGGAGCTCATTGTGGTTTTAATTTGCACTTCTCCGGTGATTTCCTATGTCTATTGGTCATTGGTATGTCTTCTTTGTTGACGTGCCTATTCAGGTCTTCTGCCCTCTTTTTAATTGGGTTATTTTCTTGAGTTGTATATGTTCTTCATAAATTTTGGATATCTATATCAGATGTCTTATTGGCAAATATTTTCTTCCATTCAGTAGGTTGTCTTTTAATTTTATTGATGGTTTTTCTTGCTGTGCAAAACCTTTTTAGTTTTATACAGTCCCATTTGTTTATATTTTCTTTTGTTTCCCTTCCTGAGAAGATATGCCAGAAAAAAATATTGCTACAAGAACTTTCTGAGATTTTACTGCCCATGTTTTCCTGTTTATGATTTCAGTCAGGTCTTACATTTAAGTTTTTAATCCATTGAGTTTATTCTTGTATATGGAATAAGACATTGGCCTAGTTTAATTTTTTTGCATGTATCTGCCAATTTTCCCAACATAATTTATCAAATAGACTGTCTTTACCCCATTGTATGTGCTTGCTTCCTTTGTGAAATATTAATTGATCATACAAGCATGGGTTTATTTCTGGGCCCTCTATTCTGTTCCATTGGTCTATGTGTCTGCTTTTATACCAGTGCCATGCTGTTTTGATTACTATAGCCTTGTAGTATAGTTTATCAGGTAGTGTGATAGCTCTAGCTTTGTTCTTCTTTTTCAAGAGTATTTCTATATATTATCAATTCATAGCCAGAAGTTGAAATGAAATTAAAAACATACCATAAACATATGAACTACCTAGGGAAAGCAGTTAGCAAGAGCCTTCATTGTGTATACCCTGACAGTTTCTTTTTAAGCTTTGATTACTGAGGCAGCCATTTTGAAGATGCATCCATTTGAAGGCATCTGTCTCCAATAAACACAGTGCCTACCTCCCGACTAAAGAGCCAGGGACCTCGTCATTTTAAGTTCCCACTCTTATGTTTTAAATTCACCAATAAATAGTGAGCCTGCAAAACCCTAGGCCTCCACCTTCAACCCCATAAAAGTAAAACCTCAGAACTGTGCTCTCGCTCTTGCTCTCTCATCTCTGTGTGGCCCCAGATGTGCTGTGTCATTTCCAATTCTTGTAAGTAATAAACTTGTATCTTTTTAAAGTTTTCTCATGGTTATTGCTGAAGGGCATCTTGTAATCATACTAAGAGCCACAAGGGCTGGTCCAGCCACATTGATTATTGATAGGCTGAGGTCAGAACACGACAGACCTCTTTTATTGATTTTTTTAAGAGGAAGGGTTGCTGGACAGACCTGGCCTGGGCGTCATGTCGTGATCTGCCATTGGCTGGAGGCTGGGGAAGCCCCGCCTCCTACTCTCCCAGCCCAAGGAGCAATTTGGCTCACAGAGGGGGCTGGTCTCCTGGGACATGGGCCTTTAACTACGAAAACTGAGAAGGTCCTGGGCAAACCAGGAGAAGTTGGGAAGTTGGGAGGACTAGACAGGATGCCTCTAGTTCCTACAGATTGCATCTAGGAGAGGAAAGAGACAAAGCGTGCCCTCTAAAATGAGACTATTTTTAATGGCAGGAATACATGCTTACGGTGAAAAACCAACAACAAAACCCTCACCACCACCACCATCACCATTATCATCATTGAAACCAAAACCTCAAGCTTTAAGGGTTTGACTCTGGCTCACCTCAGGCCTCCAGGTCTCTATCCCTTTAACAGTGCCTTGTATGGCCTGCACATATATAAGCCTATTAAGCACTATTTTTGAATAGTAGCTAAACGTGTCCTGGTATGAAAACCAGATAGCTAAACGTGTCCTACCTGGAAGACAGCAGCAGCCACTTCCTCAGGCTCTTGGGCCTCCACGCTAGCCCCTCCCACTTCCTCTCTGAGCAGCTGTAGATGTTTCAGATTGTGCTGGTAAGCTTTGGTGGTTTCCCATCCTATCTAATAAAGAGGGAATATGCTAATTGACCATCACTCCATCACAAAGATGGCTGCACCCACAGCTGAGGCCAAGTTCCCATAAGGAGCCTTAATGAGCAATCAGCAGGGACCTGAAGCTACACCCTCCCCCGCCCCCATGAGGCTTGACAGGGGACCTCAGGCCATGCCCCCCCCCCAGCAGGGTTTGACAGAGGACCTCAAGGCATGTCCCCCTGCCTCTGTCTGGGCTGAGGGACCTCAGGCCATGCCCCCCATACTGGAGCCAGGCCAGGGGACCTGAGGCTACGCCCCCTGCCCAGTAGGGCTTGATAAGGGTGAGACTGGCCAGGTCTGGATCTAGCCAAATGGGGTGGGAGTAGCCAGGTCTGGGTCTCATGTGATTTTGAGGTGCATGCGGGTGGGCGGGGACTTGATTCTGGATCCTGTGGTGCGCCCCAGACTCTGACAGGAGGACGGTTTTCATATACATTTTACTAATTTTCTTTCATCTCTGATACTTCTATTATAGAGAAAGGGAAAACAGCTATATTAAATTATTTCCTCTAATTAATCCCCTTTTAATGTGCACGAATATCATGCACCAGGCCACTAGTGTCTTAGAGTAAAAGCTCTGGGATCTGGCCCCCGTTCCTTTGACCTCAATTTCTATGGTACTTCTCATCACTCACTCCCCAGAGCTCCACTGCTCTTCCTTCTAGATGTCATGTGTTTGGGACCCTTTACACTGGTGGTTCCTCTGCCTGGAACACTGTTCTTTAAGTTTCCTCAGTGGCTTATACCCTTACTTCTTCGAAGCATGTCTTCAGTGTCAGCTGTCACCTCCTCAGGGAGGCCTTCCTTGACCACCCCAGCTAACATAGGCTCTCTCCTCAACTCTCCGTCCTTTTACTTCGCTTTATTTTTCTTCAGAGAAGAAAATAAGTCATTTACTCTCTGATGTATTTCTTCTCTGTCTTCTCCATTAGAATATCAGCTTCATGATGATAGGAATTTATGCCTGGCACATAGTAAGTGCTCAATAAATGTTTGTTGAATGACTGAGTGAAAAAAGCAGAAGGATATAAGCAATACAAAGGAGTGGTGTTGCCCTGTCTGGTGTTGCTAAGTGGCTAGAGCACCAGCCTACACACCAAAGCGTCTTAGGTTCCATTCCTGGTCAAGGGCACATACCTGGGTTGGAGGTTCTCTCTTGTCTCTGTCTCTGTCTCTCTCTCTCTTGTCTCTCTCTCTCTCTCTCCACCCCTCCTTCCTTCCCTCCCTCCCACTCTCCCTAAAAATTAATGGAGCCCTAGCTGGTTTGGCTCAGTGGATAGAGTGTCGGCCTGCGGACTGAAGTGTTCCGGGTTTGATTCCAGTCAAGGACACATGCCTGGATTGTGGGCTCAATCCCCAGTGTGGGGCGTGCAGGAGGCAGCCAATCAATGCTTCTCTCCCATCCTTGATGTTTCTATCTCTCTCTCCCTCCCTTCTCTCTAAAATCAATACGAATATATATTTAAAAATAAAAAAATAAATGGAAAAATATTCTCAGATGAAGATGAACAAAAAGGAGTGTTGGCGCCCTGACCCGTGTGGCTCTCAAAAAAAAAATAATAATAAGAGGAAGGTCAAGACATGTTCACCTCAAACCGTTCACATCAGTGTGCGCATGCGCACACACGCAATGTTGTGTCTGCAAGCTGACCAGTTTGGGCTGCCTGACTCGATCTCAATTTGTGAATATCAGAAAGCGTTCTCAGAAGCAGACGATGCATACCATTTAGCATCTTACTATGCATGTTTCAAGGTTCTTCCTAGTGGCCGCCCATGCTGCCAACAGCTAGGATCACGAACCTGCTGCGTTCAGCATGGGGAACTGCCCGCGGATCTGGGCTTGTGCTGCATTAGGGGTCGGCAAAGTCATTAGTCAACAGAGCCACATATCCACAGTATGATGGACATTTCTTTGGAGAGCCACATTTTTTAAATTTCAACTTCTTCTAAGGCCACTTCTTCAAAATAGACTCGCCCAGGCGGTGGTGTTTTGTGGCAGAGCCACACTTAAGGGGCCAAAGAGCCGCGTGTGGCTCGCGAGCCGCAGTTTGCCGACCACGGTATGATGTGGGGACAGTTCAGGGAAGTGCGGTTTTGCTCTAGATTGAATACTATCCAGAAGGTAGGGGTAATTTTATGATTATGTTTGTGCATCTTCTCTAGAGGGCAGACTAGAGAGATGCTGAAGCAAAAAACAGCAGTCCCTTTATGTTAATCGGGATAGGGAATGTTTGGCTCATTTTTGTGGTTTGGACAATGCTTATGTTCTGTGTTCAGACATTGCTATGGAGTTAATTTTCTTAATCTGCCACAGAATGACCCTGTCTGAAATATTTATGTTGAACAGAACACCAAGGTCTAACCGCAGGCCAGCCAGCTCCCAGAAGCCAGGGGCCGCTTTGCTCTTGTCGGCAGACACCATGAAATTACATGAGAAAAGTGGCGCCAGTTCCTCACATTCTCCCCCACCCGTGTTAACACATACCTGCATGTATTTCAGTTTGGTAAGTGGTTTTCACTGAGACTTAACGAAATGGATCTTCGATTATTACACAGGTAATAGTCATTATCAGAGGTTAAGAATTTTATATGCTTATTGCTCGTTTATATTTCTTCTTTTGTGAATTGCCTTTATATATATCCTTGCATATTTTTCTATTGGGGGAATAGGTCTTAGTGATCTGTAACATGTGTGTGTGGCCGAAACCGGTTTAGCTCAGTGGATAGAGCGCCGGCCTGCGGACTGAAAGGTCCCAGGTTCAATTCTGGTCAAGGGCATGTACCTTGGCTGCGGGCACATCCCCAGTAGAGGGTGTGCAAGAGGCAGATGATCCATGTTTCTGACTTTCTATCCCTCTCCCTTCCTCTCTGTGAAAACTCAATAAAAAAATAATTAAAAAAAAAGATGTGTGTGTATATATATATATACACACACACATATATGTACATATGTAAAATTAAGGATTACCTGTTAGAGATGTATCTTTTCCTATATTGTCATTTTTAAAATTCTCACCTGAGGATGTATTTTTAAAATTGATTTTAAAGAGAGAGGAATGGGAAACATTGATGTGAAAAATATTCATTGGTTGCTTCCTGCACACCTCCTACTGGGGATGGAGCTTGAACCCCGGCATGTGTCCTGACTGGAATCCACCTGTGACCTTTTGGTTCCTAGGTCAATGCTCAACCACTGAGCAACACCAGTCGGGCTGTCATCGCTTTTAACTTGTTCCCGGTGTTGCCAACATTTTAGTAGTCAAATATAGTAGTAGTAGTCTTTTCCATTATGCTGTCTTTTGTAGTTTAACAAGTATTTTTATTGACTTCAGAGAGGGAGAGGTGAAGAGACAGAAACATCAGTGATGAGACAGAATCCCCAATCAACTGCCTCCTGAAAGCCCCACACTAGGGATCGAGCCCACAATCTGGGTATGTGCCGAGCGGGAATTAAATCATGACCTTCTGGCTCATTAGTAGACACTCAACCACTGGGCCACACCATTAAGTGTCTTTGTGTACCCATTTCCTGCTATACTTTCCCACTAGCTGCCTCTTTCCCTTCAGTGAATTTCTGGAAAGCAGAGAAATCTGTGTTTTCAGTACATGAGTAAGTGCTCAGTAAAATTCTTTATGATGGGTAATAATTGTTTCTCCAGCCAAGACAGATATGCACCCAAAATATAGAGCCATAAATCACAGTTTATCTCATTTGTTTGCATCTGTGGCTCAGCATAATTAGTAACAGTATCATTTATTATCCTTAAATCTGTCCAACTTTGGATGATAAATTATATGGTCACCTTAATTATAAGAGATGGAGACTAATTTAATAAGGAGATAACGTGTGGTAATCAATGCACAGATCAGTGGAAGGAATTATTAGGGGACAAAAAGAGACATTTAATCTTATCATGCAAGCAGTTACTAGCCTTCATGTAGAATTAGGCCTGCCTGTCATTGACTTCCTGCTACCTACCCCCAAATGCATTGTGAAATTTAACAAGTTGTTTATACAACTTATTTTGAACTATTTCAGACGTATAAAAGTTATAAAGTATTACACAGTATAGTATAAGGAACAGTCAATACGCAGTACAACTTAATGAAACATCACCAATGTAGTTGAAGCCCTGTTCCCAGCCATGTCCTCTTTAAGGCCTCCCCCCCCCCCAACCAGGTCATCCTGAACATCATGCACTAATTATAATCGTGCATGGGTTTTTATACCCTTCACACATATGGATGTAGTTTTCATGTTCTTGGTACATAAATATGTATTATTTGCAACTTTAGAATTTTTTACTGATCAGAAATAAACGTGTTGACTGCCTCCTGCACACCCCCTACTGGGGAATCGAACTGTGACATCCTGATTCATAGGTTGATGCTCAACCAGAGCATACCAGCTGGGGTGTTGGTAAATTTTAAACATGCCTCATACTTTTTGCTTACCATTGATTGGGATTATGCATGTCGATACTTGCAGTACATTTTAATGTTTAGGATTCCACTGTATGATTTTATTACAATTTATTTATACTTGTTGGACAATAAGTAGTTACAAGTATTTTGTTCATTATAACCAGGCTTCTTGCTGGACTGTTTTAAGTTCTACTAACTTCTCTTGGTTTAGCATAGTCAAGCTATACTTACTTCCTGCTTTTCTTCATGGTTAGAACTAGCAGAACAGCGCCAATACTGATTAACTGGCAACCTATGCTTCTGATGTGATGTTGGCTCTTGGTCTGAGATTACCTTATTAAGGTAGTGTCTGTACCTTTAAGTTGCTAGGAATAGTTGAGAGTTAACGTTTGGTATCTTTTTGATAGGGGATTAGTATTACACCATACACACATCCCAAAGGCAAATCATACTTGGTCAAGTGAGGCTTTTGTAGTATGCCATCAAGTTATTAACTTTTCTTTCTTTCAGGGTTATTTCACCTATGTGCCCAGCTTCTACACCTAATCCCAACCCTTTCCAAATTTAAATGTGAGAGCTTTATTCTACTTTGATTTTCCAAAGAACCAGTTCTTCATTTGATGGATCAATTCAGCTGTACCATTCAATCCAAGTGCTACTGACAATGGAGTCTTCACTGATCTTCCAGTTGAAAAACCAAGGACCCCCTTCGTACATCAGTCATGGAACTGAGCAGTCTCTTCCCCTGGACTGGAAGCTCAGTAGCAGGGACAGGGTTGAGTCCTCTATCTTCTCCGTCATCAGCAGGGCCAGACAGACAAGTTTGAATTTTGAAAAAAGGGAGAGAATGTCCAGTAGCCATGTGCATCGGGACCAAAGGTAGAAGTTAAGTACACACAACTGCTTTCTTAGATCCACACTTAGGGACACGGTCAAGGGGAAAACCTTTATGCAGAGCCTCAGAGAATGAGAAAAACCACACAAAGCAAGCACCCCTTGGGGTTATTTTTCTAACTAAACTTTTATTTTTTCTTTGGAGGCTGGAACCAAAGTCCTTAGATTGGCTTTAAGGGTTGGATGGAGTAAAAACCACAAGAGACTATTGGATGGTCTGTGAACAGACTGGCAGACAGACAGGCAGACAACAAAACCAAAACAAAAGAATGGTAAGATTGTTTTCCTAGAGAGGTTTGTCAACTATTTGAAATTTGTTAAAACATAAACTAAAACATTAACAGACAAAATAAAAATTCTAAGTTGAGCCGGACTGAAGACTGTTGTAAAGGCTCACCAAAGACGGGCGAGTTCTACTGGTTTGTTCCTTTCGAGCATGATTCTTTGTCCTTGGCCGCAACACCATCACCATTCCCAAGTGCAGGTCCCATTCTTAAAACACAGACTCGCCCAGCTCCCGGTGGCTGCGTCTCTCTCCTGACTACAGGAAAACCAGCTTTGAAGGAGGAGGACACACCGTGGTGACGGCAGAGTTGGTTTTCTGGAGCGTCCATCTGGATCTTTTCTCCAGATGTCTAGCACGTGCTTGAGGGTTTTTTTTTTTTTCCTTTTAAGTTTGAAAAAAACTCCATTGTGAGAAGTGAGTTATGAAGAGTGCTCTTTATTTGAAACCTCCACGACACAGACGCCAATCTTGTCTCGCATTGAATCATGAGCTGTGCACACCAACACATTCCAAGCACAAATTAAGAAATGCAAACAGAACAAAAAAATATATATATATATAATTTTTCCCCTATCCAAAGGTTTCAAGTCTCAATGCAGCAAATCCTTCTGAACACAGACTCTGAGGAGCACACTGTTCAAACAGTTGGGACAAATAGGTCCCTGCAAAGGCTACTGCCTTTAAACACATGGGCCGGGGATCATGGACGGCATGGAATGGGGAGAGGAGGTGAGAAAAAGGGGGAGGGAAGAAAGAATGAGCAGGAGAAAGGGAACAGGTATGTACTGGAGAAGGTCGGGGCAGCTGGGACACACACATGGTGAGTTGGTAGATTTCATTTATTGGTATCAACATTTCCTTTCCCATTCATTTTGTTTTCATCCCCCCCTTCCCAGGTCCAACAATGGTAGAAAAACCCCACAGTTATGGGGGCAACTAGGCCAGCCCAAAGCCTTCAGAGCACTCCTGGATGGCCAATAGTAGCATGTGGCGGAGCTTCTCAAAGCTCTCATAGGCAGGCAGGTCCAGCTGATTGAAACTAGGGAAAGAAGAAAGATTAGTTCCTAATGAGAGATGACAACCAAATCCCCATGTTTCCATGATGCCCACTTGACCCCTCCCTGAGGGAACCTCTTCCTCGCCTCTGTGGACTCCCAACTTTGTCCCAGCCTGGTCTGCCTTCCTCTAACCTGGCCCCATTACTGGCCATCAGGCTCCTAAAATGTAAACCTGATAAACATCGGGATGTTGTGCAAGCTCCAAGGAGGCATTCGGGGTCACTGGTGATCTGACCCCTGCTGAGTTCTTTAGCTTTGTGCTCCCTGCAACTCTAACTCCATGCTCCAGCCACACTGAGCCCTGGAACACACTGTGGTCTCATGTGGTGGTGGTTATCTGCACTGTCTCCCCAGCCCCACTGTGAGTCTGGGCCAACTTCTCATCTCAGACACCAGCCTCTCCAAAAACCCACCAAATGGGAGCTGCCCCAGGGGCTGGGTAGCCAGAGGCAGACCTAAATTCCCGACCTTGAGTAGGGGCCTAAAGTTGGCATATATGCAAGCTTCATCTGAATGCTTCTCTTCTTACCATGTGTGAGCTGAAGGCAGGCGATCTGTGGACCTGTCATCTCGATGAATCTGAAACTTCTGAATTCCATTCATGCCTTCGAGAGCAGCAAAGCCTTGCAGGGGTACCTTGGAAGTACCCGTGACAAACTGGAGGAACTTGGCACGGTCAGCTTGGTCAAAAGAACGCAATGCTCTCCAGAACCATTGAATCTGTAGGCAGCGACATAAGAGGTCAGTGTTAGACAGAGAGCTCCAGAAAAAAAAGGGGGGATGGGACTTGGAATCTAGGCAAGTCTCTTCTGTAAGACAGGTTTCAGTTCATTCACAGGATGAGCAAAAACATCACCTAAAAAAGTGATCCAGAGAACGAAGAGTTCCACACAGGTAAGTGGTCACCCATAGCGCCCTTCCCTTAAGAGCGCTGCTTTATCTGGTGTCACACAAACTAGCACTGCTCAGGGGTGAAGGGGTGGGGAGTGCCCGCAGCAGCTCACCTGAATGGAGTTGGACTGGTATTTGTGGTATTCAGTGTTGGATTTCAAATCATCAATGTCGATTGTAGGCAGTCCTGATATGAGCAGCTCTAATTCCTGCTCAGTGAAGATGGAAATGAGGCGCTTTGGAATGATCTCATAGAAACCTTCTAAGAAAGCCGCCAGCTGTTTGCGGATGGCTCCTGGAGAGAGAACCCACACAAGTGTTAGAGGTCAGAAATCCCCCCAGGCTAGCCCATGCTGCTACTAGGATGTTGACTGGACCGCCTGCCTTGCCTGCCACTGTATTTCTGGGCCCCCATGAGGGTAGAGGAAAGGAAATACTTTTGGTTAAGTTTTGGATTCCTTTTGTGCAAGGCACTTGAGGCTGCCATAGGGGAAACGAGGAAATGATGTGAAATGAAGTGAGACCTGGCTGCTTCCCATATTGAGCAACAACGGGTCTGAGGGACATTTCTCTTACCTGTCATTCTCATCTGGCACACCAAGTGTACATACTCCTTCTTATTCTCCTCTGTTACCAAGATGTTGGCCCCATTGGGTTTGAGGTCACGAACTTCACAGACTCCAAACTCTTGGACCTAGAACACCCAAAACATCAATCATCTGTATCAGACTTGGTCTAGGATGGGGTTTATATAGATACCTGGGAACACACTCTAAATTCTTTGCGATGTCCTGGGCAGAGAAACGAAGCAAGGTCATAAAAAACAGTGACTTTAAATAATAATAATAATAATAATAATAATAATAATAAATGATATATATAAACAAAACAACAACAATAACAACAACAAAAAACAGTGACTTTTCTCATGAGGTCATAACTTCCTAACAGGGAAAGGCCAAGGTAAAAGGGGAAAGAGGGTATGGCTAATATAAGTAACATAACGTAACACAATCTTTACAAAAATAATTTGGTGGAAGAGTAACCATAAACATTTGTTTTCATTTGTATAGTTTTTCCACAATGAACTACTTTTGGGAATGGAGAGTAACACACTGTTTTCTCTAAGGGAGAAACCAGGAAACAATCTGGATTGTTTCACAAATTCTGGTTTTCCTGTTAGTGATGTCTCACACAAATACCCATTGCTTTCTGCCAGATGGGAAATGGGGCATGGGACTTGAAGAAGTCAGGATACTGCCTTAAAATCATGAGGTTAGCCAATGCCCAGTCAATGGTGACCTGAAATAGGTTTCCTAGACGAGCTGGGATGTGCTGCAGTCAGGATTTCCTGACCTACCTCAGTGCTGAAGGTAAGGTCATAGCCTAGAGTGGAGACATCATTTTCCAGCAGATAGACCAGGCCTTGGTAGAAGTGGTAATCTTCGCTTTCCATATCCGTATACCTAGAACAAACACAATTAGGATCATGGGATGGGGTGGAAGAGAGGCAGCACAGGGGCAGGACACAAATGAAGGACCCGATTCCTAGGATTGGGCCACATCCTCACCTGACAGACTTGCCCAAGATGTGTTTGTAGAAGGAGCGAGTGAAGTAGCACTCCAGGAGGCGGTTGTCATATACAGCTTTGGCCACAATACGTCCAACAAACTTAAAGTAGCTGAGGTGGTTGGGGTTGCAGTGGGAAGATGGATTGATGGTGTAGGTGACCCGGTCTCCAGGTGAGGTACGGAACAAGGCATACATAGGATTAAACATCTCCCGAGAGATGATCATATACCACTCCCGCAGGAGCCCTCCAGCATCCTGCCCTTCTTCTCCTTCAAACACTATATACCTGTGTGAGAGAAGAGAAACAGGTGTGCAGAGAGCCCAGGACAGAGCCGCTCACTTATACAGCACGACCCAAGCGAACGAGTGACTGCAGCAGTGGCTGGGGAGTGTAAGGTCACAGGACAGGGTGCCAGGAGAGTCCAGAGGATGGCTTTGGGACAAAAAAGGGTATTGACAGATGGCCTGAAGTACCAGTAAAGGCTGACTAATATTCGAGAGAACACCAATGGGAACGGTAGAGGAAGCAGGGAGTGGTCAGGTGGTGTCAGAGACGAGAGTGCTGCACCAAGTCCAATGTCAATAAGGATCTGGTAGTGGAAGAGCAGGGCCCAGTCTGCCTTAGAAGCCTCTCTGACTTCCTGTGTGATGACAGGGATAGCAAGCTCATGCCACGAGGGACAGGCGGCAGAAGTTCCTTAGTTAAGGAGCATCTGAACTGCTCCAATAGGTCTGTTATCTCATTGCTCCCATGACACCTGGCATTACAAACTGCCAATCTCCTCTCAAGCCATCACCTGCAAGCAGCATCTCCCTTAGCCCAAGGCAACATTTGCTCGGTAGGCATCCTGTTCCTGGCGGTGCAACAATGGGAAAACTCGCTCTGCAAAGCCATCAGGTCTATTTTTATAACTGCCAAAGACTCGTCTGACTGGGAATTGTTGGGTAGCACAGCCCAAGGGACAGCAGCAGACCAGTCTTTTGAGACCAGGCCAAGAAGATGGAGGCGGCAGCTCACTGTGCTGATGCCAGCTGGATTCCAAACGGAAATTCCTAGTGTGTGGGGGCAGCACCTCCCTATGTTCCTCTGCACATCTGGGGCCCGAGTAAGCCTTCGCTATGGCGGAAGACTGGCCCCCGCCCTTCCATCTGGTCTCTGCTCTGTGCTGGGCTCTTACAATCGATTCTTCATTTCTTCAGGGGATTTCCGATGCAGCTCCCGGTAAGAGTCTTCAAACACATGGTCACGGCGGACGTGCACAGCCATGTCCTCTTTCCGGAGCCCTTCGTCCAAACGCTCCAGCTCTTGGCGGAAATATCTGGGAAGGCAGAAAAAGAAGGAAAACAGGATTGGGGGTGGCAGAGAGAACCTCTGTTTGCCTCATTAGCGTGAAGACTCATAATGATGCTTTCCCTATCCTCTGATCACTCTGATTTCTGCTCCCCACCTGTTCCCCTGCGGAAACGGCCAGTAGTTGGGAGAGACAGGTCATTTCCTACCAATTCTCATCCTCCCCCCCCCAAATCTCCACCAAATGAGGGCTCACAGAGACTGGAGCAAGTAAGCACAGGAAGGAAGAGCAGGGGAGACGGGTGAGTGTTCAAAAGGCCTCCTGCACCCCTTGTGCACTATGGCTACTCGCACCTCCTGTGTTACCCCAAATAACGGAATGGGACTTGATGAAAACTGCTTTCTCAGGAAACACTGCCCAAGGGGGAACTCTGGCTCCTTTCCTCCTTTCTGAGAGGGGAGAAACCACTTGGAGGCTTCCCACCCCCACCAATATCCAGGGCACTTACTTGCGCTTGACATCGAAGTCGAGGACACGAATGTAGTCTACCAGGACAGCAAAGGGCCCATCGGCGAGGTGGGTAGTGGACTGCCGTAGGATCTGATTTAACACAGTGCGGTGAGTCTCTGAGGGGAGAAAGGACAGCAGGAATCATCACATCATGGGTCCCAGAAGACTGGATGACAGCCATCCAGCCAGCAGGTGTTTCTTGTTTCAGGGAAAAAAGGTAGTGTGACACACAAGTGCTACCAGATAGGCCCTCCCTCACTAGCCTCACTTTCCAACACACACACACACACACACACACACACACACACACACACACACACACAGAGCTAAGGATAAAATACAGCAGAGCCCTCCATATTTGAGTTCCCTGTACCTGCAAAGCGAAGAAACTTCTGCGTGTCGGGGGGCAGGCTTGAGGAGATGTGCATAGATGAGGGCTCCCGGGAGAAGAAGGGGTCAAGGGAAGAAGGAGTGGCAGGGGTCAAGGGGGCCGGGGAGAGGGGAGGAGGCTCATCCTTGATGTGCGCCAGCTGGCTCTCGCGGGTGTCTCGAACAGGAGGCTTGCTCTCCCGCTCGGTGGCATGGACCAGAAAGAAGGCCTCCACAGCAGGCTGTAGCACTATGGGTAGCGATGACAGGGAGGTGACATTTTTACAAACTTCAACATACAAATCTCTTTATATATAAGCTAGTTACAAAAGTGCAATAGAGAAGAAACAGTGGAAACTTGTAGGGAAAATATAATGGTAGAATCAAAAAGTGAAGCCGAAGAGCACATCAGAGCTTCCTTTGATGCCAAAGCAAAATGGGCAACCAGTTGTATAGAATCCCCTGATCTAATAAGTGAAAGATACCAGCCATAGAAAGAGAGGAAAACATTTCCCCCCCCTGACATTTAAGTCAGAGAAAAACAAAACAAAACACTTTCCTTTGAATCCTCATTACAGAGACACTGAGAAAGAGGGGTGACGTGGAAGGAAGAAAAGTACACAGGCTAAAGGGGCCCCAGAGCAGGTTAGTGGCCCCTCAGGCCACCACTCACCTAGCACCGCATGCTGGTCATGAGATTCCTCCAGTTCCTTTAGACACTCGCCCAGCATGTCCCATAGCTCGTCCAAGCTCAACTGTTCACTGAGCAGGGGTAAGTCAGGTGGCCTCTCCTCCTTCTCCCCTTGGGGGTTTCCGTCCGAGCCTACAAGGCACACACAGGAGAGTCAGAAGCTCTAGTCCTACACTGAATGACATTTCTATTTAAATTAAGTAATGTTAATAAAATAAAATAAAAATTGGTTCCTCAGTCGCACTAGCAACATTTCAAATGCAGGCTACTGAAACAGTAGCCGCTGCAGGAAAGTTCTACCAAACAATGCTGGTCTACTTACTGCCTCATTAATTCTCAGAGTGCTTGCAGATTATTAAATGATCTAATATAGCTAAAAAAATGGATGTACCTATGACACTATCCCAAAGGAATGTGTTAAACAAGGTGCCCAAAGGTATTCATGTGCAATTAGTTTTGAGAAATGCTGTAATAACAGCATCCACTGTGTACTCTAACAGTATCTATATATATAAAAGCCAAGCGACCAGAACGCCAGAATGACTGGAATGACCAGTTGCTTTGATGCGTACTGCAGCCCCAATCGGCACCCTGACCAGGGGCAGGCTGGCTGGTATACACATATTAGCCCATTTAATCCTAACTATGAACATCCCTATTTTAAAGAATAAAATGGAAACAAAGAGAAGTTTGCCTCAGGTTCCAGAGCTAGTAAATAGGAGAGCCAAAATTCAAATACATGCTATCCCTATGCATATCATATCATAGTTTCTTTTTAAAAAAGTATTTTAAAAAAGTATTTTTATTGATTTCAGAGAGGAAGGGAGAGGGAGAGATAGAAATATCAATGATGGGAGAATCATTGATCGGCTGCCTCCTGCACACCCCCTACTGGGGATCGAGGCCACATTTCAGGCATATTGCCCTGACTGGGAATCGAACCATGACCTCCTGGTTCATGGATCGACTCTCAACCACACCGGCTGAGCTATCAAAGTCTCCTTACTACAGGAATTGCAACATGTATTGTGAATCTGAGATGACGGTGAGGTGATTACAGTTAGTGATTCTGGTTGGTGATTGCCTATTAACATGTACAGAGAACAGTGTTTGCGCGAACAAATTGGAAACACTGAGCATGTATTTTGTCGAGAGCAGGACCTCCAGCAGACACTCCACGAAGACTGACTCTTCTTTTGCCTGGGCTGGAAACGAGAAGCAGTACTGACCAGTGGACTGAGCATCCTGCGTATTGGGAGATGGCTGGTCCACATCCATGGGTGATTCCTCCCTCCGGACAGAACCTTCTGACTGGCTTGACTCCGACTGGATAAAAGGGAGACAAAGTCACTTGAAGGGTGCAACTATGCATTCTTCAGGGACAGGCGAGGGTTGGTCCTATCACTTCTCATATGTGATAGGCTTAGAAAGAAGCTTCCTATATCTGGTCAGGAAACTCACCTCTCTAGGGCAAAATAATGGCCTTCCCACCTCCTTTGCTGTCCTCCACCCTGAGCTAGCCAGCTCCCTCCCTGAATTCCTGCCTGTGTTGCCTCAATTCCATTTTGGGCCTCTGTCTAGTCATACACTAGCCTCTTGGATACAGACTTTTAGTATTTATTCCTGGGACGGTTTCCAGGCGTACAGAAATATAAAGCTCGGATGGGCAGAAGGGAGGTTTGCTCTTGGTTCACAAAAGGTTAAAAATAAGCCCAGCTGGATGGCTCAGTGGTTGAGCATTGACCTATGAACCAGGAGGTCACGGTTCAATTCCTGGTCAGGGCACATGCCTGCGTTGTAGGCTCAGTCCCCAGCGTGGAGCGTGCAGGAGACAGCCAATCAATGATTCTCTCTCATCATGGATGTTTCTCCCTTCCTCTCTGAAATCAATTAAAACAGTATTTTTTTTTAAAAAAAAGGTAAAATAACAGGGGAATTAGTGCAACCTTTGATGGGTGGGATTATTTTAAAAAGACAATATTGGTGTTATCACGTGTAGGAAAAGGACTGGGCAGAAAAAAAAATACTCCAGAATAATAGCTCTCTATTATTTTCCCTTTCTACCCTGCATGAGTCAAGGGCCTCAAGTTCTAGGCTGTCCCCAGCATGGCCAATGAACTCATACTGTATAACAGTATTTATAGAAAGGAAAACCAGGCCCCAGGATACCTTTCATCCTGGATCTTGGGAAGGTGACTTGCATGTTGCAAGGACAGGAAAACAATGAGTGCCACAGCATACATACACAATGCCAGGCCTTTCCTGAGGCCGCTCTGTGCTGGGATGCCAACAATGAGCTGGCTACCTAGGAACCTGAAGGCTTTCTCCTAAAAGGGCCTAAGGGCCTAAGTGCCAGGGGAGCATGGAGAGCAGAGGCAGAGGTCAGGGTGGAGGGAACAGCTGCAGCCGGAAGAGGCTACACAGGATGTGTACCAAGCTTGAGGAAATTCCAGGGGAAGAGTTCCTGAGATGTCTCTGATGTACCTGAATTGTTCCATGAGACTGAAAAATCTTCATCCCACATCCCCTCAGAACCCAGACATTTAGCATTATGCAGTTTGCAAAAGCGCCACTGTTGACGGGATAGCTGGGAGTGGGGCATGAAGGCCAAGCTTTAAAATCAAACCAAATCAAACCAAACCAAACCAAACCAACGAACAAACAGTAAACAACAAAAAGTATCTCTGTTGGCCAGAGCATTTGGATAGCAAACTTATGCAAAAGCATACAAGGTAAGGGCAGTGAAACCCCAATGATGATGGGGGAGACAAATGAATGAGGGGCCACAGGCATCATGCTAACCGTTGCTGCTTGTTGCTGTCTCCGCGCCCTCTGACCCTCACGTACCATTTGTATAATGGCATCAGCCTCAGCCTCCAGCTGCCGAACAGCTGCCTGGATGCTGCTAGCTGAGCCTAACCCGGAGGAACCTGGGAGAAAGAAAGAAGGCGAGCTATAAAACGTAAAAAGAGGGCTGCCCAATGCTCTCCCATCTCCTGGGCTGCCGCAGGGCGTCTTGCTGAAGTCTGAGCTTTGGCTCAGGCAGCGTCAGAGTGCTCATCGTTAGGCACTAAGGGCTACTGTTACAGACAAGGGCAGTGGACACGGTGCTAGGCAGACGGATGGTAGCAGGTGAGAGGGTTCTGTGGGACAGGAGGAAAGAGAGAGGATTTGGCAAGCCATGTCTGAGGCAACATGGCTGCAACTATTAGTGAGGAGTGATCAAGGAAACAGAAAGGCACACTCAGTGAGTTAAATCTTGTTCGGCAAAAGATCCGCCCTCAGTTTCTTTGCCAGATTTCCACTCCCCCTTAATTCCTACTTGCACTAATGCATTTCCTATGCAGGCAGCTTGAGGGAGATACAGAATGCAGCCATCAACATGTTAAGAAAGAATCATCACTTTCCTTTGGAAAGGTGAAACAGGAAGGAGACATGACATTAAGTCCTGCCCCCCAGGGACTCTGGGTCCTCCACCACCAACCCTGCCCCTCAACTGGACACTCCAATGCCATACCTAGCCTGCCAGTCTGCTTGGCTTTCTTGTTAGCTCGGCGTGTGTCGTCCCGCAGCTGGATGATGACCTGCAGCACTCTCAAGAAGAACTTCTGGGTAGATGTCTTGGATGTCAACATGGACATAGAAGGCAGCTGGAGCTCCCGGCCACCCAGAGGTCGCTTCTGAGATGCCACAATTACCACATTCTCAGCCATGTCAAACCTGGATAGTGTAGAGGTGGCTTGCATATACCGACAGCACCAAAGCATACACACTCAGAGCAAGCAGGGCCTCCTGGCGTCAACCAGAGTAAGAAACCTCACGAGGAAAAAATAGGGTCAAGTGTGTATAGGACAGATAAGGACATCTGCCCCCTGGGGGGCGGGGAGACCGCCAGGAAATCAGCAAGAGCCACCTTTCAGCACGTCCCAGACTCCAGTCCCACAGCCGAACGGGCGGCTAGCACCCACCTGCTCTGCATTTTGCCTTTAAGCTTTGTGGTCTGCGGCTGCTCCTCAGGAAGGCCATCAGGGGACAGGGTCTCACACTGGGCTCGCCGCTGCTGCTCTAGGTTGTATTCCCGGAGCTCAGCCAGAAGGGTACCTGGGGAGGTGGGAGGAGTCAGAGAGTGTTCAGACTTTCCCAGTGAGGCAGCCGAAAGCCAAACTTTTCCAAGAAACGTGCCCAGGGCATTCTTTTCGCTCAAGTACAGAGAACCTGGGGGGAGCACCGATTCTGCTTTATGCATCGTTACGCGAGCTCTGGATCAATCCAATTTACCTGGTCTCAAGAATCTGCACACGAAGCACAGCTCAGTATAAAGAGGAAAATTATCTGTTTTGCAGCCTGTAGACCTCTTGAATGTCTGAGGTTTTTGTGGTTGCTTACCCATCTGAATACAACTAATACTGCCTAACCTCACAAGGCTGCTTTGAGGACGAGGGGTAAATATGTAGTAGAGGGCCAAGAAAGATATTTCCTGGCCCATGGGCGTTGAATAAATGCTAGCAGTTAAGACAGCTCATAGGCCTCTTCCAGATGAACCTTATAATTCTTAGTAGCAAAGAATGCCCTGGGCCAGTGGTTGGCAAACTGCGGCTCGTGAGCCACATGTAGGTCTTTGGCCCCTTGAGTGTGGCTCTTCCACAAAATACCACAGCCTGGGTGAGTCTATTAGAAGAAGTTTAAGTTTTAAAAATTGGGCTCTCAAAAAAAAAATTTCAATCGTTGTACTGCTGATATTTGGCTCTGTTGACTGTTGAGTTTGCCGACCACTGCCCTGGGTAATATAGTCCAATCAATTCTCTTACCACCTTAGCTCCAGGGACATTTATGAAAAGGAGATAAATAAGCAGGCAGCTGACATCTATGGAGGCCCATGATTGGGATGGAGGTGGGAGAGAGCAAAGAGACTCTGTTCTACAAGAAAGACCTAGCTCTACTCTTTGATTCAATCACTTCACCACCCTGGATTTTAGTTTCCGTCCGGGCAAAATTCACAGGAAAACACCTAAACCTAGGCAATGTACACGTTTTTTGGTACCTTCAAAACTGCACAAAGGCAGAGGGTATTGTTTTGACTCTCAATTCATGAGCCTGATCACAGTGCAGGCACATCTCTGAGCTGACAAAGCTGCTCCAGCACGCTCGCCAGAGGGCTCTTAATGGAGAAACCAAAGGGCACTGCCAGTCCTACACATGCTCATTTGCCCTAAGCATGGATTACCTACTATGTGCCAGGTACTGGGGATGTAGAGAGAAGCCAAGCCTGGCTCTTTTAGGACTGAGCAGAAGAAAATAGATGACAACCCAATACTCTCAGAGATATGACAGAAGAGAGCACGGGGGCTGTGCTGTAGAAGCTTAGAACTTTGATTTAGCTTAGAGGTTTAGGGAAGGCTTTAATGCCATTATTACCTATCTGTTTACAAAGGGTATAACCCAGGTGGCGGGCTCCATTCAGTAGCAGCTTGAGAACAGTGTCCCGAGTCCCAGGGTCCCCTCGAGAGAGCTGCAGTAACACATTAGCTGCATCCTCTAGGCCTTCTTCGGAACAAGAGTGGGATGTTAACACCTGGGAAAGAGAAAGGAGAAAGAGTGAGCCCCAATTTGAGAACTAAAACCTTATTCACCCCTATCTCCTCTTTCTCCCCAGACCTTAGGAGACAGGACGAGTTTGGACTCACTCACCTCCACAGAGAGCTGTAGTTGGTTTTCAGTGAGGCCCGAAGACACCATCTTAAAGTCTGCAGTGCCAGTACCCGCATCGGCCCCCTTTGCTGGAGATTTGCTGGACTTAGCAGTAGCTTTGAGGAAATAGACGGAACACTGTTGTAAGCCTCTGAGATTCACATGCCAAAGACTTAAAAGCGGCAGAAACAAGGAGTCACACTGAACTATCCAGGACTTCAAAATGGAAACAGTGAAAATGAAGATCCAGCGCCCCCCCCCCCCCCCCCCCCCAGCCAGATGACTGCACCTTTTAAAGTGACAAAGAATCCCGGATGTTTCTCTCAACTGTTGCCCTACTAACAAAATCCTCCCTTCACTTCCTGGAACAGCCTGACTATTCTACTCTACTCTGGTCCATATTGTATTCTGCTTGCCCTTGAACTCTGTCCTCTAAGAACTAACTCCCTCAACCATGCTGGAAAGGCTGGGAGTTCTTTGAAGATAGGAACCATCTCTCTCTCCTCCTTTTGTAGCTTACCTAGGAGAAGCCACATTCAGTGAATGCCTGCTGGTCCTCACAGGAGTGCGTGTGTATGTGTGTGTGTGTGTGTGTGAGAGAGAGAGAGAGAGAGAGAGAGAGAGAGAGAGAGAGAGAGAGAGAGAGAGAGAGAGAGAACTGGAGAGAGGAGGGGAGGAGCAGAGAGAGAACTGGGACTGATGGTGAGAATGAACACACTTGGGTCTCACAAACACAAACCAAGCCGATCCCTCTCACTTAGGGAGAAATAACTGGATGGGGAGTGGGAGGCAAGGTGGTATACACGCCCCACTCACAGCCTACATCCATACTCACCTGAAACAGTAGTGGTAGCAGTAGTAGGGGTAGTCACTGTGGTTGAAGCAGCTATGGTAATGGTAGAAATAGCCGTGGCAGTAACCAGGCCTGGAGCAGAAGTGGCAGGGGTGGTTGCCGCAGGGGGGATGGCCGTGTTGGAGGCGACAGTGGTAGTGGTGGTGGATGTGGTTGAGGTGGCTGCAGTGGTGGAGGAAGTACCGCTGCCAGTATTAGCCTGTGTTTCGGACACTTTGTTTTCTGGGAGAGCAATTGAGATGAGAGAAAGGAGTCTGAGGAGTTTCTCTGTTAAGAGAGAGCTCCGGCGGATGACTGGGTGTGACAACATGTTCATGAGCTGCCCTAGTGGAGAGGCCTCCAGGCTGTACGGAGAGGTCTCCCCCTCATTCCCAGTGCTCACTGGCACTGACTTCACGGAGTTCTTGCCTTTTCGGCTAACATTCATGTTGTCCAGTTTCACCAGTAAGTCCCAGAAGTCTGTGCAAATGCCACTGCCGGAGGTCTGTGAAGAGCATGGGCTGCAGGCCTGCTTACCGCCCCTTTCCCGATCGCTCTCACAGTTTGTTTCTTTGGTCCGCTGCTGCGTGAAGTGGCTGGGAAACACCTGCAGGGAAGGGAAAAGCAAGCTTGGTCCAGGGGTCTACACAGGAAACATGTCTTCCCGACAAGGAATGACACCTGGCTCCTAGGCTTGCCCCTCCTTTGGACAGCTTTGGGAACACGGGGGAGATGTGGCACAGTTTGGTCCAACTGATGGCAAAGCAGCCTAGAAAGAAACAAGGGCTTTGTAGGGAGAGAAGTTTAGCGAACTTTCAGAGCATCAATCTGTGTCCTTACAAAATGGGAGGACACTTACACGGCCGTGTGAAATTAAAAGACATTATACAGTAGTTAGTGACTGGACAATTGCCCAGAAACAATACGGACTTCAGCAATAATAGCCAAGAAAGACCTGTCAGCTCCCTCAGAGCCCAGATTTCACCAAGGCTGTGGCTACCATCCCTCTTCCAACCCCAGGAGTACGGTTCCTTCAAGCCCCTCACCTTGGCCAACTGAATGAGCGTGTCCAGAACATGTCTGCAGACAACAGGAGCAGCCTGGGGGTGGATGTGGACAGTAGAGCCGCTGCTTGCGTGCTTCTCAGTATGCTTGCGCCCGCCTGAACGCTGGATCTGGAAAATGTTAGTCCTGCAGCCCAGGGCTGCATCCATGGATACCGAGAGCCAGGAAAGCTGGTTGGAGCTCTTAGACTCCATCTTGTGCAGCAGGTCCAGGGGTCGGTTTTCATGGCTGCTGGACCCACAGCTCTTGCTTGACTTTTTGCCCTTTTCCTCACTTGAGAGCTTGGGTGTTTCGATGCAGAGCTCACTCTCACTGCTGCGCTGTAAGATGGACAGCAGGCTGCGTATGACCCAGTGACGGGTCTGGGCATGGTAGCAGAGATTCCTCAGTACTCGGTGCAGACGGCTAGTATTTAGCTTTGGTTCATCAACAAAGAGCAGGACCAGGAGACAAGACAGAGCTTCGTGGTCCAGAAGGAGCCGTCCTCTGAGGCGGAGCAGAGTGTCCACGTTACTGCCAGAAGGCCTGGAACAGAGCATGGTTTCTGGGTTAACCCGTCAACAATTTCCTCTCAAGGGGCTGCCTGCAAAGACTAAAGAATCACCCATTTTTGAGATGAGCAACAAGAGGCTCAAACAGGCTAGTGACTTGTCCTATACACCACAATGACTGAGAACAGAGATTCTGTGTTCTCAATTGGTAACATCAAACTGTACCCAAAGTCTTAGGAGATGATGCTTACTTCCATCTTCTCTAGACTGCCAGAGGGTCACATGCTGTGTATGTGGAAACTGATCACTCCCTTCCCATTGGAATCCACTCTACTTGTGGCTCATGGTTTGACTATCTGCATGGGAGGCAGGTGACTTCTCCTTGTTACCATCAGAGCTCGTGCCAGCCCGCCTTACTTTGTGATTATGGTCGGCACTAGCCACACTCCACTACAAGTGTGGCTTCATGAAGGGGGAGTCCAAAGCTCTGGCTCCCCCACTCATTTAAGGAAATACCCTAGGGAGATCATCCACTTACATATTAACGGAGATGGACCGGTTGTAGATGTGAGAGGTGGTAGGGCAAGGTGCAGAGAGACAAAAGTACCTGTTATGGCTGCTGCTACCCCCCATCTGGAAGGTACCACCTCTCTGCACTGCAAGGCGAGTGTACTGGACCCCACGGTTGCCACTCAGGCGGCTGGTGAAAGCTGGCGGGAAAGAAAAGGACATTGAAACTGGGAAGAGGAGTGGGGAGCTAGGTCCAGGTAATGCAGAGGCAAAGAACAGTCTTGTGTGGCCAGAGTTGGACATTCCAGAGCCCTCCCCCGGGCTCCGTACCCGGGCTCCGGAGAATAGCGGAGAGCGCGGAGGTGCTGCTGTGACCAAAGAGCCGCTCGTGCATGAGCTGCCGCTGTCGGGCTTCCTGCTCTCGCCTCAGAGCCTGAGCCTCAGCGGCAATATCTGGAGGCATCACGGCCAATACGCTGTCCTCCATGTCTTCCAAGACACTGCGGCGCAGGTCTGAGGGCAGAGTCTGTATGAAGGTCACAGGGTCCATGGGGGTGTCTGAGCTGGCATTCTGGGCTAGTTCCCGTCGCTGTTGCTCAGCCCTCTGCTGCGCCAGCACCTATTGGAGAAGAAATAGTCAGTGGAGGTGGGGGTGGGGACAGCTGTGGCCAGATAGCCTGGCTCCACCGGTTTCCCGCTCACATACTTCCTCCTGGATGGCTGGAGGCAGGGCGGCCAGGAACTCGGGGCTCACTTCGGTCACGCCAGGGTTTGCGACCACTGCAGGAGTTGAGCTGTTTGTGGAGGGGGCAGGCCGGGTGGGTGGACGGATGCCTAGCTGGTTCTGTAGCACTTCCCGGCGGATGTCATCAGGCAGAGCAGCCAGAAAAGAGGGGTCCACACCTTCGGGAAGACTGATACCTGGAGGGAGATGCAAGATGTAAAGGAACTCACAACACCTCTGCTGATGCCTCAAGATGTAGCTGAAGGAAAGAGGCCTATGGCCTTGTTTGGAGAAACCAGCCTTCTGTCCTCACTGCATGCAAAGGTCCACCCACCTTCCTTCCGCAGGCTCCAAAGAGCTCTTGTTCTGTGCCGGGTTCTGTGTGCACATTGTCACATAACCTCCCTAAAGAGCCTATCATGTAGTTAGCAACCCCTCAGAATCAAGAAGATCGGAGAAGTTACATAACGGCCCAGGTCCTAAAGGCAGGAGGTGGCAGAGGGGGATTTGAGCAAAGATCAGTTTGACTCCAAAGCCTGGGCTCCATCCGCTACGCAGTTTCAGCAGACCCTTACTGCTGAGTCTCCTACAATACACGTGCCTGCCAACCCATCTGAATAGAACCACTGGGTTGGTTGGCATTTCCATGCCAATGGCTACAAGAAGCTCAAACAAGCCCAGGATAGCCTGAGCTCACATGTGGCTCACCTGCAAGGGGATCTTCCTCTTCACTGCTTGTTGAAGGCAGCGGTTCTTCTAAGATTCCCTGGGAATCTCCTCCAGAAATGCCCACAGCAGACTCTCTGATGGACGAACTCTCAGAGGATGCAGCGGTAGAGCTAAAGGAAATCATTTTCATGTTGTTCTCGGTATCATGTTTTCCGTTCATAAAATATGCCTACAATACCCCTTTCTCAGCATATGCATTAGCTAACAAGTAGGAAAGTGGCTTGAAATACCCACCAACACATCCTGCCCTCCTCTTGCTCACATAACGCTTACCTGTTTTCAGTGGCCTGGGCAGGTTCCCCTGGCCTGTCACCCCTGCCTTGCACTTCTGCCACAACTGGCGGGGCATCCCCAGGAGTAGAGCTGCCGGCTGTGGGCTGCTCAGAACTGCCAGCTGCTGAGGTTTCACCCACAGCCTCCTCTAGGGTACAGGAAGCCAGGCTGCTGGTGTCCATGGGAGAGCCTTCCAGGTGACTGCTGACAGCTGTCAGTGCATCGGAATCTTCAGCTCTCTCTGGGGAAAGAGAGGCTAGGAGGAAGTCACATGGAGAGGTTAGATCTCTGCCTGGAATTAAGAAGCAGCCAGATCAGACCTCTCACTTCTTTATCTTCACGACATGGCAGCCTATGTTCCCCTCCTCAACTTCATCTCATTTAATAGGCTCAGCTCAAGTCCCTTCTATCATCTGCTGAACATTTATGGGGTTCCAGGCATGCCTGTGAAACATCTTTTCTAGGCACCCCAGGTAAGGGATCCTATCACTTGCAGGTCTTCCACAGATGCTATCTGTATATGCATATTGGTTTCTCTTTATCTCAACAAACAAGGTTTTTTGAAGGAAAAAAAAACCACACCCATATCTTAAGGCTTTTCCAGAGCACATCACAGACAGCACAGTATATAGCAGCAATGGCAAACAGGTTTCAATTTACCCTGTTGGAACACTGCTGAGAATTTCGAGGCCCCATTTCAGACCAATAGGAAACAGTGCCATGAGATAAATTATGTCTGCCAGGATGGGAGAGCTGTACGTGTGGGGTTATGTGCTTGCCATCCCTAGAACTATGGAAGGAGAGCAAGCTTTACTCACACAGCTCTGAGTTTTAATCTCAGCTCAACTACTTACTGACCTTGGGCTAATTATTTCACTTCTAAGTTTCAGTTTATTCACAGAGATAATACCATGAGCTTTGGAGGGTTATTTTAAAATAAGTTAAATAATAAGCCCAGCACGATAGCCTAGGAACAGAGTGATTACCTTAATATACTGCTGGCATCATCACCAGTATCATTAGACACTCAGATGTATAATCACTTGACAACACAGACAAGGAATCTTAACTTTAGCTCTGAAAGCTGATGGGCAAGCTAAGATTCTACTACTATTTGGGGACTTACTTAAGTCTCTAAAGTAAGAGAAGAAAGAAAAACTACAAATATATCTATTTTCCCCTCCTGAACTAACGCCCCCCACCTCAAAACCTTGAAACTGTACTCACTTATAGTGGGAGCTGGAGACAACTCCATCTGAGTCGTTTCACCTTCTCCACTTGGCCTGGTGGTTCCCAACTCCACTGGCTCTACAGGCATCAATAGCTGTGCAGAGTTTCCACCTTCTCCAGCTGGGGATTGCAGCTCTTGAGCAATCTCTCCCAAGGCTGGTGGAGCTGGGAGTGCTGGTTGCTGTTGTGAAGGCTGTAGAGTGACACTGGCCTCCTTGGACTCAGATGTAGCTGCATCAGCCGAAGATGGGGCTGTGGGGAAGCTGTCAGGCATAGGAGTCCCATCTTTCTCGGAAAGAAGGACAATAGATGTGTTAAAAGGCAATCAGCCAAGAACCCGAGGAGCCACTCAATCAACACACATGGCTTGACAATATCCCACCCAGCCAGTGATGCAGGATTTCCCCTTAGTAATAGCAATAGCCTGTGGCCGATCTAGTATATTCAGGATAAGGGCTAAGGCACAGCGCTATCTTAGTCCCAATAATTGAAGATCCCTTTGTAGAACCTAAAAATTAAATTCTTTCTGTGCCCCAGAAGGGGGCAAAGTTCAAGTTACTTTATATTTGCTCCACTCTAAACATCACCTGCCCCCTTCCACCACTCCTTTCTTCCAGTCCTGATTACCCAAGGGACATCTATAATTCTTTCTGATGGAAGCAACTGTGCCAAGACTAAGTGTGAATATGCCACACACCAGGGAAAGTAGTAAGTTGTATAGTTATCTTCTATTGGGGCCTTAAATCCCTACCCCACACAACAATACAACTTACTACCTCACCCCGGCATGAGCAGAATCCTCTAGTAAAGGCAGTAGGCAAAAGGTCATATTACTGAATGACAGACCCTTTCAAAGATCTTTTGGTAAGTTAAGGACACCAGGACACCTACCCTCTTTCACTGCTTTTAAAAAGACTGTGTAGACTTTGGTACAAGCACTTTCCCACTCAAGTGCCAAAGAAGAGAGAAGGTATAGGGAAGCAGTTCTGAGGAAATAGGGGTGGGGGAGACATATAATACCACATGGACCTATCAGACTCACAAAATAGCTACTGACATTAAGAAGATTAGGAGGAACAGAAAGCATATAACAGTTGATACCATGTAGTCCACAAAGTTACCTTCTCCAATAGCAGGTTACTCAAGATAATGTTCCTAGACTTTTGGACTCCACAGACTGATAAAAATTTACGTATAAAGCAAAAAGTAAAAAGAGGCTAACATAGGGTTACCGACTCTTATTTAGTTTAGCTAAGAAAAAATCCCCTAATATCATTTCATAAAAGTATTTCAATACCAAAGAACTAAGAAGGACATAATCGCTATTAAAAAACACTCATTTAAAAGTTGGATAAATTCAGCTTCCTGAAAAACCCACTAAACCTCTCTTATTTTTTCATTTCCACTGAAGACTGGCATTTGGGAGCCATGGGGGTCACAAAAGGGGACAAAACACATTGCCTCACTACACATGCCAGGAGGCTACACAGCATAATCAGAACGAGAAGCTGAGCGGAGCATGTTGAAGGGGAAGTGTACCACCGTGAGAAAGACAGTAGACTGTATAGTTATCTCCAAGATGGGGTATGACCCTAAAACTATACAATCTACTACCTCATCCCACAGAGCACCAGCGTTCATCTTCAGCCCCCTGGGCCAGCTACTTGGAAGGGTTAGGAGAAAGAACCAATCAATTAGAAAGAAGAGGAAGAGGAAGGGAGAGTTACCTGCGAGGTTCTGTTCAGAAGAGTCATTTGTCTTAGATGCAGCACACTGCAAAGAGAAGGGACAGACCACTGTGGCACTCTACAGACACACTAGAGCTCCACTGTAATAGCCCCCCCCCCACATGCCACCTATGAGTTCAATGGCCTGAATGGAGGATGAATACTTAAGTGTGCAAATACATCTCCAATTTCTCTAATACACACTCATGTTCAGAGATGGTTTAGGGATAAGTAGGAACCGCCAGGTGGCTGACTAATGAATGAGAAGGACAATAGCCACTTTAGAGCTGGGCTGGATGTAGGACATGACTGAACACAATCATGAGACTAGCAAGAATTTCTCAAAGTTTTATCTGTATGTATTTTCCTTCCCTGGGCTCATTTTGTCCACTTTAGCTTTTTCAATTACATGCCAGGCTTGCTAATTTTCTATCCTTTTTGTGTGTTTAAAACAATATTACTGTTTATTAGGTAAAAGTTCTATACAAATATATTTCTTAGAAAAAGTTAATAACTGAACATCACAATATCATTTTTTTTAAGCCATCAGATACCCTAACTGCTAAGTAGGGTATAATAAAGTGTTTCACTGAAGCCTTTTAATTTCTTTATATTTCTACTATAAGCCCAATGCATGAAATTCGTGTGGGGGGAGAGGAGGAACCCTCAGCCCTGCCCTCACATTCTTGCAATCTGGGATCCCTCGGGGGACGTCCGACTGTCGGTTTAGGCTCGATCTTAACCACCCATCTGCTCGCTCTTTACCGCTTGGCTCGCTGCTCCTTAGCAGCTGCTGCAGAGGTGGGAGAGGTTCCCGCCACCACTGCTGCGCTTGCCAGCCTTGAGCCCGGCTTCTGGCTGATCAGTGCTTCTGCTGTGGGAGCACACTGACCACCAGGGGGCAGCTCCTGAGTTGAGCGTCTGCCCCATGGTGGTCAGTGCCGTCATAGTGACTGGTCATTCTGGTCGTTCCACCGTAATGGTCACTAGGCTTTTAGTATACAGATTAGCTTTTAATTCATGTATTTGAAAGCTACGCTGTTGGAGGTTTCAGAAATTTCAGAAAAAGGTAGGTAGCTAGCTTTTTTCTAAACCAAAATCATGGCAGAGATTTTGAGCCTTAGAAAATGATATGTGGTGATGGGGGTTCAGGGTAAAAACGTTTTCTCTGTTCTGAAGCGGAAGCAGATGAAGGAATGGGATTATCTGGTAAGCCCCAATGCTCCAATCCTTGGTAAGGCAATCTACCAAGACAAATGGAACTGAATCACCAAGAGCATGGCTGTAGTAAAGGTCATTCTTTTTGCCCAGTTGCAGTCACTGAAGGTAGAGACTACACAGTGTGACCGCTGAGTCAGGAGCTGCTCTGGTTTTGACTCGTTTTCCCCAGTACAACATTGGATAAGTTATTTCCCCTCTGGGTTTGAATTCTCCTCAAAACCATGTGAATGCACACACAGCAAATTCTCAATTTCAATGTGAACATCCAAGGATTCTACCATGACTTTTGGTGCCATGTGTATGTCAAACAAAATCATAGGAAGTTCAGACAGACACAGCCAAAGATGAATCTTCCTAGCCCTTAAGAATCACCTGTGCATTCTGATCCCTGTTCTCCTTATCTTCTTTGCCTTTGTCAGTTATTTTTGTTTCTTCCTCAGCCAGTTGTTTCCTCCGTTTCTCTCGCCTTTCTTCCAGCTCCTCATCCCTCAGGAATTCCAGGTGATTAACAATGGGCACTTTAACAACTGGATCAAAGAAGCAAAGATCAGAGGCTACACAGGGAAGGTGGAGGAACCAAAGAGGCAGAGCTTGGGGCCTCAGAGAACCAGGGAAACCACTTTCCATGTACTTGTTTCAGCACTGGAGGGCTCACTACTGTCCTGCTAACTAAGCTATCACCACACACCTGAAACACAGTCGTGCATACTTTCAGCATCGAGGACTTTACATTCCTCTGTCCAGCGGGTCAGGGCTGTGGGGATGCTGGACAAGGTCCCTGTAGAGGAACAAAGGAGAGTGAGCCTCTTGGTCTCATCATGTGTCAACTAAAAACAACAACAACAACAACAACAACAACAACAACAACACACTGCATTTTCCTAATAGGACCCAGCGTTTGTCATAAAGATTGGCACATCATAAGTACAGATAAGGAAGAACCCAGCCTGCATGGTTCAGGGGTTGAGCATCAACCTATGAACTAGGAGGTCACAGTTAGATTCCTGGTTAGGGTACATGCCCGGGCTGAGGGCTCAATCCCAAGTATGAGGAGACAGTCGATCAATGATTCTCATCATTGATGATTCTCTCTCCCCCTTTCCCTTCCTCCCTGAAATCAATAATAATATATTTAGAAAAAGAAAATTTTTGTTACCTTGGCTAAGTCATTTGAGTGGTTCTGGCTTCTATTATAAAATGAGGCTTTGTGAGACAGGGCAGATACTGTGCTGCTTTCCCTCAGCAGAGAAAAAGTAGAATCTGACAAAAATGCATCAGACAAACTTGCCTGCTTGGCTGGTAGCTGTGCTCTGGTCATGGAAAAAGTCATCCAGCAGTTCGTCGTCAGACCTGGCAATAATGTGGACGTCATCATTGCCCACCAGGAGGCGGGCCCGGCCCCGGCTTTGTAAGGGAAGGCTGCTGCTCAGCTGAAGGATGTCAGCGGCAGCAGAGGGACCAAGTAACCTGTAGGGTGATGGTGGAATGCCATGGTCACTGTACATCAGGGCCCTTCAACTTATTACTGTGCGACCCTTTCTGCATCCTCTTGAAATGCATTCACACTGTTATGGACGGATCACACAACAAATAAGTTGAAGTTCCTTTCATTATTCAGGCTGAGGTTGCACATTAGTCCACGGTTCCTGGCACAGGGTGAGTGTCACTGATAACGTCAGGAACTGTATTAGGGTACAATGCCTCTCTTGCGTACTCACGGTAGTTTGTACAATGACCATTACGACACCTACAACCCTTTCTTTCATTTCTAAAACTACTTAAAAGTAACTTCAGAAGTGAAAGAAACACTGAACACTAAAGCCTAGGGCACGCATCATGTTCAGTCTACATCTAAAGTGTTAAGTGCTGGGTATATGAGATGCTTAATGATTGCTTAGTGAACACACCAAAAGCAAAAGAACTTGTTATACAAGTTGGCATTCCCCAAAAGGCTACACAAATGGTTTACAAATAAATGGGACAGGTATGCTATTGGTGTGTGTGATGAGAGCATTAAGTGATGAACTGCTCCCTCCAGGCTAAGACAATGCTGAAGCCCAGTGAGCCCAACAACCGTTGTAACTCACCTCTGAAGTATGAGAGGCGGGTTGGGCTGGCGGTTCCCAGGGTAGTGAACGTGAATGGTGTGGCCTGTATTGGCTGTCAGCTGTCTTAGGGTCCTCTGACTGCGCCCGATGCCCTGGGTGAGACGTGTTGTAGAGGAGCCACTTCCCAATGTCAGGGAACTGTGGTCTGCATGGCGTACCATCAGTGGGTGGGTGGTAGGGATATTTCCTGGGGAAGGGGGGATGTCTGCTGCAAGGACAATATGCAAGGGGTCAGTGTCAAAAAAAAAATTCCTTCCAGCGTTGTTCAAGCAGAACCATGTCTCCTGGGCCTTACTTCCTCACACGGAAACCTGAGCTTTGTCCTTTCTCCCTCATTCCCACAACTCATCTATGATCACTGACACTACCATAGCTTATGCCACCATTTCTCACCTAAATACTACAACAGCCTCTTAAGTAGTGCCTTCTCCCAATCCATTCTCCACATTAGAGCCAAAGCGATACTTTCAGGCCCCTCGGCAACATGCTGCATCCTCCACTTCGAAGAGTCTTCTCCCTCTTCTTGACCTGCTCACTTGTTCTTGGGTTATATATCACTTCCTCTGACTCTACAGATGGGCTTACTAACCATTTACTCTGTGCTTTCTTACCGTGTTACAATATAGTTCCTGCTTATTTATAATTCCTAATAAACCATAAGCTCCTATGAGGGAAAAGGGCTGTTTTCTTTGCATTCCTCAAGTATTTGATCAATTTATTGAATGAACAAAGGTTCAACATAAGGAAGATTGATGCAAGTCACAAAAATGCAAAAGAAAATCACAGAATAAAAAGTGTCTCGAAAATCATGTACTTCAACCCATTTTATCCCCCTTTTCAAACTTTTCATTTATAGGCAACAAACAGGCTCAAAGAGGTAAGAGCAAATCTCAAAAATGCAAAGAAAATCACAGAATAAAAGGTATCTTGAAAATCATGTAATCCAACCCATTTTGTTTTCCTTTTCAAACTTTTCATTTACAGGCGACAAACTGAGGCTCAAAGAGGTAAGAGACTACTTGGCCAAGCCAACCCACCAGAAGTCTTTTCTGCTATACCATGCTTTGTGATGTGGTATTAAGAGCTGCCTTCTCAAGACAGGTTGATTTTAAGAACTCGATGCTACAAGGGAACTGTGATGTTGATGAGGGGTAGAGGGTGGGGAGGGAGCAGATTCATTTTCTCCTCCGAAAAGATGTATCCTTGATGAACAAAGTGAATGTGCGCAAATCGACTCCCCAATGCCAAGCTCAAAGGCATCCACCCAAACCCTCAAGATCCAGTGTTAGAAATAAAGATTATTGAATGCCTTGTTACCGTAGGGTGCCTGACGCAGTCAGCCTTGGTATGCCATTAAAAAAAAAAAAAAGTCAAGCAAATCAAGTTGTCCAGGCTCTAAAATAGCTGCCTGTTTATTGAAGTGGAGAGGACAAGAGCCTCTCAGTATTCTTTCTGCTAAGCATACGCTATAGAGAGAGATGGATTCGGATAGCCCTTGCCCCAGGAAGTTGGCATAGGAAAAGAAGTGCTATCTATCAGATTGATAGCTGCTCTGCTTCATTCACTGTTTGGCTTACCCTAAAGAAGGGTATAAGAATCAAGAGAGAAAACCCAGCTGAGCCCCTGTGTCTTACTAGCACTGGAGAACATGTTGTCAAACTCAATGATGAGATCGTCCTCCCGGTCAAAGCGCTCAAATCGGACCAAGGGAGAAGCGTTCATATCAGGGTAATCCTCATCCAATTCCATTTCAGAGCCATCGTCGTCATCGTCTTCATCTCCCTCTTCACCTTCATCATCCTCCTTAAGGGGAAAATAGGAGATGGAGAATTGCTGGGGGTAAGGATTTTCTGAAGCCTGGTGTCACGGCCACATTTGCACATGAGGGAGGGAGAGAGGCGCTGAGGCTAGCCACCCAGGCTGTTGGTTTTCTGCAGCTCTGTGTTCCCATGGAAGAGGCTGTCTGAACCAACCCAACACAGTCCCCCCTCACCTGATCATCTTCCTCATCTTCCTCCTCCTCCTCCTCTTCATCCTGACTATCATCCTCATCCTCGTTACTGCCACTGCTGTCCTCTTCCTGAGTGTGCTCCTCCTCATCCTCAGGGTCCAGGATATTCATGGAATCTAAAACAAAGGGAGCACATTGGAGGACTATACTGAGTAGCTAGAAAACAGGCTGCTGTGCAGGCCAGCAGATTGAGTGGGAAGGCGATGTGGTATCTGACTCTAGGAGATGAAGAACCAGATCGGGGGTGATATACAGGCTAAGTGAGCCAGCCCTGATTTCCTGAAAGTGCTAGTCAATGCATCGAACGCTGAGCTGAGCAGGGTGGCTGAAAGTGGATGTTTGAAGAGCCATGGTTTAGGACTTGGCCAAGTCTGCTGGTGCCCCCTTGCCTTTCCAGCCCTACTTTGCTACTGACTACATCCTATTAATAAGAGGGAACCAGGAGCGATGATAGCAGGTAGGTGAGAAGAAAGCGAACCAAGTAAGAAGTGACAAACTTTTGGGCAAGCAGTAGTAACATGTTATTTGAAACACTGGCTGAGGATAAAGTGGATGGTGTATGTCAGCGCATGCAGACAGATGCTTCCTGATTCTGCACATTTGGGCAGCTGCCTCCAGGAAAACCTTAGGGTAGTATCTGTCAGACGTGCAGGGCAAGAAGGGAGGCCTTTCCGGCCTCGGCACTCTCACCTTCTCGGTTGGCCTGCAAGGTGGAAGCTTGGCTGAGGTTGGAAGGAGCTTCATCCATCAGCACGTCCTCTTGTGATTCATCCTCTCCACTTCTGCTCACTGAAGGTTACAGAGCAGAGCCTTCACTGAACAAGAGAGGACTCCCCTTTCCAGATTGGGTGTGCCTAAAGTAGCTATGTACACCCAGCAGACATCCTTTTTTTTTTTTTTTTTAAGATGAGGGAGAAGACCTAGGTTCTCTTGTTTTAGACTATCTACTTGAGCTTGGCCAGTCACTTTACCAGTCTGAGTCTCAGTTTCCTCATCTGTAAAATGGAATGATCACATCTGCCTTGCCAATACCACTCATTGTAAAACCACAGAGGATAACGGGTGTGAAAAAGCCTTGTCAAATTTAAAAACACTTGTCCATTTCCGTTACTCATTTGATTTCTTTAATCAATAAAATAAGTAACACATATACCCTTGGAGCCAGATGACAGTAGGGTACTTAGCCGTTTTCCCTCTCGGTGGTAAAAAGGGCTGCCCCTTAGGGAATGATCTTTTTTTTTCTTTTTTTTCTTTTTTTTACACTACTGAGACTCAGAGGCAGAAAGCCCCTGAATTTTGCTGAAGAACTGAAAGGAAAGCACTTTCTCATCCTACAGCCTTTATATATAGCCTACTCTAGACCACCATGAATAATAAACACTCTTAATGTGCCTGATGTATCATCTGTACTGATGGCCACCCCCGCCACCTCCCCCACATAGGCAACACTTCAGACCCACCACAGGTCTGTAGATGGATTGTGAATTTTTCTTCTGTAAGACAGTCAACATCAAGACAAGCAGCAATCTAGGCTGGCTATGAGCCCTTAGGCAGAGCTGAGCAAGCAGATGATGAGAAAAAGGGTCCTCCCAAGAGAGACTGAGGCAAAGGAAGAGGCTTTACTCAGTTCTGGGGCTCTCACCTATAATAGTACTGTTCCCAGATCCGCCATCCCTCTCAAGCAACTCATCTATCAGGTCCTCCAGCTCATTCTCAACCTGGAGAGAAATAGAACATATATGCACACAAGTCTATCATTGTGCTAGCACTGAAACCCTAAAAAAGAAAAAAAAAAGAAAAAAAGCCAGCAAGGGAGCATGTATTTCTAAGATAATGTGCGATAGAAGGTGTTATATAAACACCACACACTTGGTGGTGCTAAGAGCACAGAAACTACCACGTGCTGCCAATCCACATTCAGAATGTCCTTCAAATGGATCCATCCCAGCAATCTGAGACCAGGTTAGTCTTTATACTGTCCAGGAATAGATGCATATCTCCTTAGAACGAGCAGCTTAGGACTGTAGGCCCGATTTCGTACCACTGCTACCAGCTCCAGAAATTACAATGCCTTTTTAAGGGCTGTTACAAGACTACTGTTTGAATACCTCAGTGAGAGTTGGTGCTATCGGAATGGCAGTAATGTTAAGGAGCTTCCATTAATACTAGAGCCAAGTAAATCAAAGACCCTGGGCCCAAAGGCCAGCTCTCTGCATCGACATTTCACCTGTGCCGAAGTTTGCTTGTTGGGATCGATTCCATATCATAGTACATAGCATCCTGCCCCCCACCCATCATTTAATACAATCCAAATACATTTACTGAGCATCTACTAAGTACATCATCTGTGCTCCTTTACAAAGCAGACAGCATTGTGGCAAGGATCTAAAGTACTCACCCACCCACATTACTTGGGGGTTTTGGTTCGGCGCCGCAAAAGGGGTATGCTGGGTGATCTGCCTCCCTACCTGCATCTCTTGTGAACTGAGCACCTCAGGCTGCCCAGCAATCACCACTGAGTCGGTTTCAGCCTCCCCGTCCATGATATCCCCATCTGCCACCTCTGTCTGAGTGACATCATGATCCTCCTCCTGCACTTCTGCTTCCCCAGGCTCGCCTGAAACAATCAACCAACCAGCAAAATAATCAAAGGGTGCCTATGTGCAAGGCACCATGAGGCAAGCGTGAAGACAGTAAGGTCCCTTCCCTGGGCAAGTTTACAAGTTCTCAGAAAATAAATGAATGGGTGACAAAGGAAAAGACAAGGCTACGTGTGAGGACAGCCAAATAAGGCTGCAATTTTAAGCAATTCTTTGTGGGGCAGATTCCCACGCCACTATGACAGATCTCTGGAAGGCCAGCAAGTTCCCAGGGAAACAATACCAAGCCAGAACAGCTGTGATGCCCACAAAACAGCTATGCCCACCCTGTCAGCACTCCAGTCCATGTGCTCCGATTCCCTACCTGGGTCCTGCTGGTTGCTATTGGAGTCCTGAGAAGCTCCTTGGGCATCCTGCTCAGCCTTGGTCTTATTAGAAGCACTCTTGCTGCCAAAAAGGCTACTGGGCTGGTTCACAATGCGGGAAAGTGTTTCCAAAGGCTTCAGAGCAGCATTGACTGTGTTGGCCATGTTGGGGCTGGGATAAAGGAAGACACAGAGATGGAGTGAACACAGAAATCCACACTAAAAGGCAACAATGCTCACCATAGTACAATTATCCCCAAAAACGGGGCATGGGAGATACCAGGCAAGCTTGGGACATACTGTTGTCCTAGAAGACACTTTGAATGCTAAAACTATTGAGTTAAAAATCTTTAGGGGAAAAAGGGGGTCATCTGTAATACTTTCAACAATAAAGATGAAAAAACACAGCAAAGAAATGAGCTACAGCAAATGACAATGAAGTAAGCCTTTAAAAATCTGTAGGGCACAGGATATTCACATGATCTTCATGAGCTCAAAAGCATCACCTCACAGATAACTTACTGATACAATGTTACAAAGGGGAAATGAGGTCCAACTTAGCAGCACCAATAATAGGACAAATTGGCATTACATGTCTCCTGATGTGATACAATGAGAAGAACAAATATCACCTACATACTACTATTTGCCAAAAAAGAAAAAGGGTTAGCCCAAATCTAATCATAAAGATGCACTTAGATAAATTCAGATTATGGGATATTACTATAAAACATTTAGCTCTATGGACTCTTCTAAACAGTCAAGTTACCATAAAAAATAGAAATAAAAAACACAGCAAACAACAAAAACAAGGAGTCTGTGACAAACAAATGTCAACTGAGTGATGCTCACTGGATCACAATGCTCTCTTTTGGGCTATACAGACATAACTGAAATAATTGGGGATATATGAATATGAAACATATTAGAGGCCCACTGTGCAGATTCGTGCACCAGTGGGGACCCTCGGCCTGGCATGCTGGGATCAGGCCGAAAACAGCTCTCCAACATCCTGAGGGGTTCCGGATTGTGAGAGGATACAGACCAGGCTGAGGGACTGCACCAGTGCACGAGTCCATGCACTGGGGCCTCTAATATGCATATAAGATCTTTGGTTAATCTCTTCCTGCCCTCCTTCCTCCTCTCGTCCCTGTGAGATTCATCAGTCTGTCCTATGTTACCATGCCTGTGGTTTCTGCTCCTTTGTTGAGCATGTGCCCCCTGGTGGTCAGAGCGCATTATAGCTACCAGCGGGCTGGTCACTTAGGCTTTTATATGTATAGACTAGTGGAAGTTGGACATCCCTCTAGCAATTTGGGAATGCTGGCTCCTAAACACTCACCTGCCAATCTGCCTGATCTCCCTTAACTGCCCTCCCCCACCAGACTGATCTTTCCCCCATCTGCCCTCCCCTGCTGACTTGATCTTGCCGCCCAACTGCCTCTGCTTGCCTGATCTCGCCCCCAACTACTCTCTCCTGCCGGCCAATTTGGTTCTCATTAGTCTGTTTCTATGCCAGTCAGAATCAAAAGCTCCACCTCCTAGGAAGCCATTGGCTCCTCACAGTTCACCCAGATTTGGTTCTAATTGGTCGGTTTCTATGCCACTCAGCAGCCACTGTGGAGGCCCAGAGAGAAACAGAGGCACAGCTGCTGGCAGAAGCCCAGAGAGAAAGAGAGAGGCAACAGCTGATCAACAGCCTCCATGGAGGCTGCAGATCAGATCCTGCCTCTCTCTCCAGACCTGATCTGTAGCCCCCTTGGCAGTCAGTGCTGGGTTGCAACCCAGCACTGACTGCAGCACAGACTACTAGTGTTTGGTCGAGCCTTCGGTTGGCTGTTATGGACCCTGGTTTTTTATATATTAGGATAGATGTTGAGTACTATCATATAAGGGAATGTTTGTTCCTAGGAGAACATTCTAAAGTATTCAGAGGTTAAGGAACAAGTTGTTTGTATGAATTTCAAATGATTCACCTCCCATTCATCTCTTGAAAAAGGGATGGGAAGGGGTGATTAAAACAAAAGGGACAGAATGTTAACAACTGGTCAGTCTACTTCAGGATAACCAGCCTTTCCCTCTTTAACTGGGGCTAAATCATAGAAAAATGCCTGTTAATAATATGGAAGAAATGATAGAAATTGGAAAGCTGTCATTGATAGCACCCAGAGAATTAACTGGTGCATGCAAAGATTATCAACTGGTGTTAAGAACATTAATTAAGTATATGGTTGATAGGGAACTAGGTCTTTGTACAGTGCCAAAGTAACAACACAGATTATACAATAAGATATATACCATCTATGATATATCCTAGCCCAGTGGTCAAGCAAACTCATTAGTCAGCAGAGCCAAATATCAATAGTACAACGACTGAAATTTCTTTTGAGAGCACAATTTTTTAAACTTAAACTTCTTCTAACACCACTTCTTCAAAATAGACCCACCCAGGCTGTGGTATTTTGTGGAAGAGGAACACTCAAGAGGCCGAAGAGTCACATGTGGCTCACCAGCTGCGCGCAGTTTGCCGACCACGGTCCTAGCCAATAATGTTTACATTGCTCCATTAAGTCTCTAGCTCTAACAAGAGGTTTATAGAAAACAGGGAGTAAAGGACCAAGTTAAACTATGCTGCAAGGTATCAAATGGACCAAATCCAGAAAGTGAGACACTGCAGGACAGCTGGCCTGGTCACTTCAACAAATTAGTGTCATGAACAACAGCAATAAAATAAAGATTTAAAAAATGAATTAAGCCGAAACTGGTTTGGCTCAGTGGACAGAGCGTCGGCCTGCGGACTGAAGGGTCCCAGGTTCCATTCCAGTCAAGGGCACGTACCTTGGTTGCGGGCACATCCCCAGTGGGGGGTGTGCAGGAGGCAGCTGATCAATGTTTCTCTCTCATTGATGTTTCCAACTCTCTATCCCTCTCCCTCTCTGTGAAAAATCAATAAAATATATTTAAAAAAATAAATAAAAAATAAATTAAGTCAAGAGCATGTACCTTGGTCGCGGGCACATCCCGAGTGGGGGGTGTGCAGGAGGCAGCTGATGGATGTTTCTGACTTTCTATCCCTCTCCCTTTCTGTAAAAAATCTGTAAAATATATTTAAAAAAATAAAAAATAAAAAATGAATTAAGGACCTTTGTTAGAACAGAGTTACAAGGGATACAACCAGATGTAATACAAGGTCCATAATTGAATTCTGGTTTGAACAAAAATTTTGAATATAGATTTGGGCTTTAGATAGGATGAAATTGTATTTGCACATAAAGGTAGATACTAAAAAAAAACCTAACAAACAGCAACAAATAAATAAAGACAGAAACAAAAACAAACCCACCCCACCTAAGGTTTCACAGCAGCATTTATAGTTCTAATGTATATGAAGAAAACCACTGAAAGATATATAACAACAGTGGTATCTGGGTGGCAGGAATATGGTGTCTATTTTCACTCATCTGTATTCTTATGATACACATATAATCTTAAAATAAAAGGTGATGTTTACTTACTTAAAAAATATTGAGACATGTTTTTTTAAAAAAGATATATTTTAGTGATTTTTACAGAGAGGAAAGTAGAGGGATAGAGAGTTAGAATCATCGACCAGCTTCCTCCTGCACGCCCCCCCCACCCCCCCATCGGGGAAAAGCCTGGAACCAAGGTACATGCCCTTGACTATAACTGAACCCGGGACTCTTCAGTCCGTAGGCCAACACTATCCACTGAGCCAAACCAGTTAGGGCAATGGTTATTTTTAGTTAAAGGGGGGAAGAGGTTGGGGAAAAAAGGCAGTGATACAGTCCAACTCTCGAGTTTCCAGTAAATGAGAAAAAGTAAGGCCTAAAAACAAAGTGCCTTGCTTAAAAGCCACAATACTTAGAACTCAGGTTCCCATTGACACCGAAACTTTTCCTATCACACTGGCTGTCCACTACTCAGCTGGTAAGAAAACATGAAATATTCATTAGGCAAATGGAGAAGCAAGCAGCATGATAAAGAGAGGGCAACAGCCTGGGACTGGGGCTTGGAAATGATTTTACCTGGACAGGTCCAGGCTGTGAGGCACTCTGGCCAAGTCATTAACCAGTCCCTTCTTTAGGAAGAGTCGAATGATATTGTTCATGCCATTGTGCTGGGTCTTGGCGGTGGCACTGCTGTAGAAACTGGACGTGGAGGGGCAGGACTCCATGATAGTACTGATGATACACATCACTGCCTGAAGCCTGGGAGAGAAGTTTGACATCTCTATCACGTGAATATAGCGTGTTCTTAGACCATCCTCACTAACTTGCCCCAGATAACCCTCCTGGTGTTCTATTACTTCCTAAAAGTAACAACTAAAGAGATGAAAACTTACTCCTTGGGTGGTAGCATTCTTCACTCTTTAAACGTAATTTAAAAAATAAGATTGAACCTGCTCTTGCCTAAAGAATGAAAACAGTCCTTTGTTTTCTCTAAGTTGTTTACCCACCTACTCCAAATGTAATCAGTTTGAGAGAACCAGAGACTATACAGTGCTGGTATAAACAGAACTCTTGTTCAAATGCAAGAAATCCAGTGAGCCAAGAATGAAGTAAGGGAATGCTACTGGTTACCAGCACTAGGTCAGGCATGAATTTTACCTGGCATGTTTCTCTGTACTCTCAGCCATAGCCAGTGCCCGTCCCAGGGCTGCTTTTACTTCATTCACAAGGGCCACCTGGGCATCTGTGCCACTCCCTGCAGCAGCCAGGCTTGCGAGGAATAGGCGGGCCAGGGCAGGAGTGTCTTTGTCTTCTGCATTCTGGGTATGTGGGAGGAGGTGGTCCAGAACAAACGCTAGCACACTGCAGTCCTGAAAAGTCATTAATTATGACATTTACTCACAAGCACAGTTATGCCATATCATTTGTACACGGACAAGGTATACTCACACAGAGTTGATTCTTGAAGTCACCCAGCCAGATGTGAAAACCAAGGCTTAAAGGTACAAGCTAAGTGAATAGTAAATCCAGATTTTATGCTCCCAAGTCCCACTCACATCTTCATTTAGATGTTACTTGGCATTTCTTAAAACATTTTTATGTCTGATATTTAAATAGAACTGTTCATAGCAAACCTATAAGAGTTATGCAGTCCAATATTTTCCCCAATCTAACAGATGGGCAATATGATGCCCCCCAAAATGTGACTTGCACAAAGGACTTTGTCAATGGCAAGGATTCAAATCTTGGTTCCTAATTGAGTGCTATAATCCTTTCAGTATTCAATCCTATATAATAAAGAGGTAATATGAAAATTGACCATCACTCCAACACCCAAGATGGATGACATGGGAGGGCAGTTGTGGGCTATCAGGCCAGCAGGGAAGGGCAGTTGAGAGGGACCAGGCATGAAAGGGAGGGCAGTTGGGGGCAATCAGGCCCGAAGGGGAGGGCAGTTGGGGGGTACCAGGCCTTCATGGGAGGGCAGTAAGGGGAGTACCAGGCTGGAAGGGGAGGACAGTTAGGGGCAATCAGGCTGGCAGGGAAGTGGTTGGGGATGATCAGGCTGGCAGGCAGAAGCAGTTAGGGACAATCAGGCAGGCAGGCCAGTTGTTGGGAGCTAGCAGTCCTGGATTGTGAGAGGGATGTCCAGTGTGATCAGGTCTAAACGGGCAGTCAGACATTCCTCAAAGGGTCCCAGATTGGAGAAGATGCAGGCTGGGCTGAGGGACAAGCCCCAGCCCCATGCACAAATTTTGTGCTCTGGGCCTCTAGTTAAATGATAATATTACTGACATCTACAATGTGCCCAGGATCCTGGGCTAGAAATTGACAGGAATTGAATGAGAAATGGCACAATTATAGATATGGATATGCAAAAACATTTAATGCAGGATTACCTAAAATAGCAAAAAAGGCCCAACAACAGGGAAGAAAATAGAGTCAGTTTGCCCTCTAACAATGATGTATCCCCAATATTTTCTTATCTTAAAAAGAAAAGTTAGTACTGCTGTCATTTAAGCAGATTTTGGATCAAAATGCACTGATGATTTTGGGACCAAATGATGGCCGCTCAACGGAATATAACTAAACTAGCGGCCTGGTGCATGAGATTTGTGCACTGATGGTGGGCATGGCACCATCAGCCTGCAGGGATCAGCCTGCTATGGGAGCACACTGACCACTGTGGGCAGCTCCTGCATTAAGTATCTGCCCCTGATGGTCAGTGCGAGTCATAGTGACTGGTTGATCAGTTGTTATGGTCACCCCGCTATTTGGTCACTGGGCTTTTTTATTATATAGGACGCTATTAAATTGTACACTTTAAAATGCTTAATTTCACGTGAATTTTATCTCAATAAAAAATGCAAAGAAGAATTCTAGAGTCTGGAAAATTAGATCAGGTGGCCTTGTTAATACAACTACTAGAATTAAAAAAATTCCCAGTAGTAACTAAAATGACCCAGTACCAGCGAGTTATTTGACATATATTAAGAAGATACCTAATAAATTTGCAATAGTCTTATTCCACAAGTAATGCTATTATAAATTATAACTACAACTTGCATAAATGAGTGAAAACTTTGAAATAAATGCCTACTGTATATTTAACACAATATTCCACAAAGAACTCATATATAAAATATATAAGAACTCAATAGAAAATAAGAAGACTTAAAACACTTCATCTTCATATCCAAATGGTCAGGAAAGAGAAGGAAATTTTAATGATGCAATACTGTCATAAACACACTAGAATGGATAAAAAAAATACCAAGTAATGGCAATCTGAACTCCCACATTGCTATGCTGGCAATAATATAATTGATACAACCACTCTGGAAAACTTTTGGCACCATTTAGTAAATCTGAACAGACCAGCAATTCTACTCCTAGGCATATACCATCCAACAGAAATGCTTATATATGTTTACCAAAAACATGTGTAAGAATGACTGTAGCAGACTTTATTTTTAATACTTCTAAATTGAAAACTACCCAATTGTCTACTAACATTAATTAATGGATAAAAAGATTGTTATATTTGACCCCCAAAACAAGGTCCCATTTATGAAAAAACCTCCTTAGGCAACCCTTTACATATATGAAAACATGATACAGTATCTTTTCTTTTCCCTCCTAAACATTTGCTTTTCTTTCTTATTTTTTAAAAAAATATATTTTTATTGATTTCAGAGAGGAAAGGGGAGGGAGAGAAGTAGGGAAAGAGGGAGAGAAACATAAATAATGAGAATCATTGATTGGCTGCCTCCTGGTTGCCCCCTACTGGAGATTGAGCCCACAATCCAGGCATGTGCCTTGAATGGGAATCAAACAGTGACCTCCGGGTTCATAGGTTGATCCTAAACCATTGAGCCATAGCAGATGGACCATGATATAGTTTCTTAAAGTGCTCTCTCACGTGAAAAATGTAACCTGAAGATAACTACCTAGCAGAATACATAAAATATGACTTATATTACTATCATTACCCCATCTGGTATCTTTGAATAGAGATATGCATATATCTAAAAGCTAAATACCAATATTCTTATATGCTTGGTTTATCCTACTGTCCCCTTGACATCTTTACTTAAGTGACCCACAGGATACCTCTCAAATTCCACATTTTCTCTTCAAACCATTTTTTCTAACATCTATACTAATAAAAGAGAAACATGCAAATTGACCATGCCTCTGCTATGCCCACCAACCACACCCACCAGCCAATCAGGCAAGTATGCAAATTAAACAAAAAAGATGATGGCAGCCACGGAGCTGGAGCAAGCAGGAGGCTTGGGTTGCTCCCGGCGATGGAGGAAGCCAAACTTCCCATCCGCCCTTGCCAGCCCTCGCATCTGCTCAAGGCTATAAAGTTTCAATTATAGAAGATAAATAAATCCCAGATACCTGCTTCCAGCAGGCCCTGGCCTCTGCTCAAGGAGGCGCTGAAAAAAGAAAAAGAAAAAAAGGAGGGGCTGGGAGCTTGGATCACTGGGGGTGTGTGGCTCCCCACTGGGGGACTTTGCCAGCCTGAAAATCGCACTCAGCCCCTCCCCTAGGCTGCCCCATGCCTCAGGGGAATCCCACCTTGATCCGGGATACCCTTCAGGTCAAACCAGCCAGCCCCCACCCATGCACCAGGCCTCTATCTATACTAATAAAAGAGTAATGTGCTAACTAGACTGGGAGACCTTCCGGATGTTCTTCTGGACAAAGCCATGGGGGCAGGGGCTAAGATAGAGGCGGTTAGAGGCCAAGAGGGAAGGGCAGTTGTGAGTGATCAGGCCAGGATGGGACAGCAGTTGTGAGCGATCAGGCTGGAGGGGGGCAAGGCCATTGGGGGTAATCAGACCAGCAGAGGGGCCAGTTGGGGGCAAGCAGCACATCAGTGGGGGTCAGTTGGAGGTGATCAGGATAGTGGGGTGGGGGCAGTTTGGAGTGAGCAGGCCAGCAGGGGGGCAGTTGGGGATGAGCAGGTCAGTGGGGAGGAAAGGTGCGGGCGAGCAGGCCGACAGGCAGAGTGGTTGGGGCAATCAGGCAGGTGAGCGATTAGGAGCCAACAGTCCCGGATTACGAGAGGGATCCCATATTGGAGAGGGTGCAGGCCGGGCTGAGGGATAGCCCCAGCCCATGCACGAATTTTGTGCACCGGGCCACAAGTAAGAGGAATAAAAAGCCATGAAATATCTGAGTCTTTGATTTCACCTTCATCCTTCAAATCCAATTCTTATCCATTTCTGCCTTTAACACATCTCCTCAACTACCTCCCCGACCCCTATCAATTTCATCAAGATCCCGTATTTCCTAGATTATACCGAGTCAGATTCCTAACTGCTCTCCTCTGATTCCAATCTGGTCCTTTATAGTCTCTACAATGCAGACCTAGTGATATTCCACAAAACAAATTAACAAATTGCAGCAACTCACTCTGTGCAGTGAGCCTGATGACTTCACATTATGAAAAAAAAAGGCCTCACACTTTAATGCATTTTGGGCTAACATGCATAGGTTCCTAGTAAAGCATCTAACACATAGCAGGTTTCAACATGACAAGAGTATAAAGTCTTAAGCAGAAGTTGAAAGCATTACCTCTTTGATCAGCTCAGACTGGCCCACAGTGTAGCTGTAGTTGGCAATCAGGGTAGCAATACCAACATAGGACCTCACCAACTCTGCCAGAAGACGAAGAATAGTGGAGGTGGGCATTAAAGGCTTGCTGCCCTTGACTTTCTGTTTGGCTTCTTCAGAGGCTCGGTCCCCTTCTTTATCTTTTTTCCCATCTCGAGTCTCCTCTGGAGTTGAAACTGTTGAGAAAGAGCCAAGCACCAGTTCAATCCCACACTGGAATATTGGTGAAAACAAGTCTTCAGTGAAAAGAAAACCACTTCTCCACTTTAGGTCACTGGTACAACTTGAATGCCCTTCTCACACTGCAGTGAAAGGACAGAAAGGTCGGACCACTCAGGTCTTAGACATGGTCTGTGGATATAGTACACCAGCGAGGCTTTGTCCAACTGTTCACACATCATTCACCACCTCCCTCCCCTTATATATAACCTTAAGCTCCACAAATACTGTACTAATAGCTCTCCAAACACGCCATGTGTATTCACTCTCTTTCCTCTTCCTTCCCACATCTGCTTAGCACACATTTACTTATCTAGCTCATCTAAAATAGCTGATTTCTTCTATCTCATCCATGTAAATAACTATTACATCACATGCCCACCATACCTTATGCTAGCCTGCCTCTATTCTAGCAGTTAATTACTTTACATCATACTGGTTGCAGGTTTCCCTAACTAGACAAAATTCTTTAAGTGCAGGGGATGAAATCAGATTCATTTTGATGTCCACTATAGTCTGCTTACATAAAGGACCTAATGCCTCCATTGAATAATATTACTATCATCCATACTATAGATGGGCAGTTAAGTCCACCAAAATGAGCTAACCAATACTTTACCAGTTAATAGCCTCTTAAAATTTTTTCACTATTAGATATTAAGTTTAATGTCTCCTAACTTAGACCTCAAAGATCTTTCCTATCCAAGGAGAAACAGTTCTTCAAAGGTCTCATTAGAATTGCTTTCACATGACATGTCTCTAATTCTTGGTGAGCAGCCAATGGACTCTGTGGACACTGCTGGGGGCAAGAATCTAGCATATAGCTAGAATACTGCCACTGGTACCAAAGCTCTATAAGCCAACATGGAAGCCATCAAAAAATACATGGGATGACTTAAAGAGTACAACAAAAGAATATTATCATAGCAACCGTTACTAGGTTAAGTCACAGTTCCACTAACTTTAGCATGTAGAAACTCTTTTATTTACAAAACACTGAACTCAACCTTGAGAAAGCTCACTTAAACAAGTAAACTTTATAATTATGCTTGTATTGTCCAACTGCCTGTCCAGGACATCCTCAAGAAATTCAAACAAAAGAGGGGGGAAAAAAACATTACCTTCTTGGGACGTCCCAGGTGCATTCGTCTCAGTGGAAGAACCATCTGCCGCAAAGACCTGACTCTATGGAAGAAGAAAACTCCTGAGCCATTATTAATTTCAAAGTAGCCATCCCCAAATGGTAGGACTCTTTCCCAGGGTTCTGGCTGTAAATGCTACATATTCTCTTTGGCTGATCTTTTAACCACTTATTTTCTCCCCCTCACATGCTATTATGATCTGTGGGAAGTCATCATTATAAAGTGACTGGGAGATTAGGGGAAAAGAAGAGAATGAAAAATGCATTAAGAAAACATTTCCAACCCAAGGAATGAAAAGAAAATCCCAAAGACACCCTAATTTTTATCTTCATGTTTAGGCAACATATAATTTACAGATAATCAAAATTAATACCTTTGACATTTCCCTGGCATAACTCTAAATATTGAGAACACACATATATTGGAAAAGGAAGGTAGAAAGTTGGAACTGACTTACATTAATGGAAAACCCTGACTGTGTATCAAAGTCACTGCCCTGCCGAGTAAGTGACCGGTACTGCTGGTATACATCATCGCCCATATCTTGCAGGAGCTGGCCAACCTCTTGGGTCATACACCCAGGTTTAGGATCAGATTTGTCTGCTAGAAAAACAAAACAAAACAAAACTCTTCTGTAATTGTGCAACTGTAATGGCTATTTGGTAGCTTGGACAATTCTGCTCCAAGTTGCCACAACTGTTTAGTCATATTGCTAGATATAGTACAATAAGTCCTCACTTAGTTGCTGATAGGTTTTGGGACTTTATACGAAAACGATGTTAATAAAATCAATTTTACCACAGGCTACTTGACATAAACAAGAGTAAAGTTCCTAAGGCATCTTATCTATCTCATAACGAAATGATTTCAATTGAGGAACAGCTGTATAACCAACAGAGTATGGTTGAAAGCCTCGTTCTATTACTAACTAGTTTTATGACCAACAGCAACTTACTCAGTCTCCTTACTTTCCTCAGCTGTCACTACACTAAGTTTATATTAACATCCCTAGTATTATGTCTAGTGTAGTGGAAAGGTCAATAAGTGGTTACTATAGCTAAATAGTTATTTTTTTTGAGGGAGGGGAGGGACATATAAGATTGGTTAAAGATCCTGCGTGTGTAGAAGCTAAGAGCTCTGTATCAGAATGCTGTATGGATGAACACACCAAAGACCCACATTTTCTTGACTTATTAAAGGCAATGTTCATCACTTTTTGGCAATCCTGTGGGACAAATCAAATAAGTATGTCTTGAATAAAACACAGAAAAATCTCACTGTAACGAACCTTGGGTTCAAACAATTTATTCACGAGTTTCCCAGTAATTATATGCAGCATTTTAACTAGGAATAAAGATGGATTGAGGAGGTGGTCTCAAAGGCCAGGAAGCCTAGCTATATCTTCTAATATAGTTCACAACTTCTTGGGTAATAAAGATGTTTTTGTGAACTCATTGAGAGACTACCTGGTGTTTTATTTTTAAACTAGAGGCCCAGTGCACGAATTTCGTGGGGTGCAAGAGGTGTCCCTCAGCCTAGCCTTCACTCTCTCCAATCTGGGACCCCTCGAGGGCAGTCGGATAACCCTCTCACAATCCAGGACTGCTGGCTCCCAACTGCTCGCCTGCCTGCCTTCCTGATTACCCTAACCACTCCCCTACCAGCCTGATTGATGTCCAACTGCTCCCCTGCCAGCCTTTTGCCCCTAACTTCAGGCCTCTGCTAGCCTGGTCACCCCTAACTGCCCTCCCCTGCAGGCTTGATTGCCCCCAACTGCCCTCCCTTGCAGGCCTGGTCCCTCCCAACTGCCCTCCCCTGCAAGCCTGGTCCTTCCCGACTGGCCTCTCTCACTGGCCATCTTGTGTCCACATGGGGGCAGGATCTTTGACCACACGGGGGCAGCCCTCTTGTGTTTTGGCGTGATGGTCAATCTGCAAATTACTCTTTTATTAGATAGGATAGAGGCCTGGTGTTTGGGTGGGGGCCTGCTGGTTTGCCCTGAAGGGTGTCTGGGATCAGGGTAGGTGTCCCCTTGGGCGGTGGAGCAGCCTGGATGAGGGGCCTGTGGTGGTTTGCAGGCCCACCACGCGACCTAAGCAGACCTGGTATCTGGGATTTATTTATGTTCTACACTTGAAACTTTGTAGCCTGGAATGGAGCCAAGACTCCTGTTTGCTCCATGGAGACAGCCATTTCTGTTTGTTTATTTACTTTCTATAAGTGAAACTTTGTAACCTAGAGTGGAGGCCTAGGCCAGCCAGAGCTGCAGAAGCTTGGCATCCTCCATCGCCAGGGCAACCCTAGCCTCTGCTCTCTCCACCTCTGTGGCTGCCGCCATTTCTGTTGGGATTATCTATCTTCTATAATTGAAACTTTGTAGCATTGAGTGGAGGCCTAGGCTTGCAAGGGCAGGCAGAAAGCTTGGTTTTTCCATTGCCAGGGAAACCCAAGCCTCCCTCCTGCTCTCACTGGCTGCAGCTCCTGATTGGCTTGTGGGTGTAGCAGAGATGCGTCAATTTGCATATTACTCTTTTATTAGATAGGATGTATTTACTCCACAAAGGTGAGTAATGAGAGGCAGTCTTTGCCCTGGAAGAGCTCACCACATATCGTGCAGAGAAGAACCACTGTAATTAACTTGCCACAATCTGGGAAGGACTAGAATAGAACAAACCTAGAGATTCCAAGGATTTTATTAGAGAGAGGAAGGGAAAGGGAGAGATAGAAACATCGATGCAAAAGAGAAACATCGATTGAGCCTGCAACTTGAGCATGTGTGCCCTAAACTGGGAATCAAACCGGTGACCTCTTGAGGTACATGAGACAACGCTCAATCTACCAAGCCACACTGGCCAGGCAAGACTTCTTGGCATATTATTTTTAACCTGCTAACAAGATGCTCTTATTTTTAATCACTGTTCGTTTTCTCCACTGGATGGGATGTACTTTCTTTCATATGACGGAACTCTGGCAATCTCCTTATTTTTATCATTCAAGACTTCTTCCAGAAAACACTTAATATTTTAAGAAACTTCCCTACAGGCCCCACCTCCACCAGGTCAGGTGCCTTGCTCTAGAACTCACCACTACTTTGGCATCTGTCATACTATATTACTATTAGCTTCTTTATAGAAAGGCACTGTGTGGCCCATTCATCTTGATTTCCAGAGGATGGGCATACAGTGAGTGTTCACTAAGATATGAATTGGTTTAACTGACCGAGGCAACATGCTCAGCCTCCTATGGTGGGCTAGCTACATACCTTCCTCTGGAGCATGGTATGCAGCCAGGGCATTCAGCATGTCGTAGATCACTTCCTTGATAGTATCAGGAATGACAGGCAGTGGTGAGGGTTTCAAAGGCGTTGTTTTCACCAGTTGTACAGCATTAGGACCTTTAATTCTAAGATTCTCAAATTCATCATCTGAAGCTAAGCCGAAGTGAGACAGAAAAATCAGTCAATAGTGAATTGGTACATACATTTGGTTACTGATAAAAACTTAGAAGGGGGGGGGTTACATAATATATTAGAGGCCCAGCTCACAAAATTCGTGCACAGGGGTGTGTGTCCCTCAGCCCAGCCTGCACCCTCTCCAATCTGGGACCCTCTCACAATCCAGGACTACTGGCTCCCAACTGCTTGCCTGCCTGATCACCCCCTAACCACTCCCCCGCCAGCCTGAGTGATGCCTAACTGTTCCCCTGCCAGCCTGTTTGGCCCTGACTGCCCTTCCCTGCTGGCCATTTTGTAGTGGCCATCTTGTGTCCACATGGGGGCAGTCATATTGTGTGTTGGAGTGATGGTCAATTTGCATATTGCTCTTTTATTAGATAGGATAAACTTGGGACAGGAGGTCATTTCCAATGTTCAACCAGCCTATCAGAGTATCTGCCTTTTACCTTCCCCAATTACCACAGGATTTAATACAGCTGTAGCAAATGGTAAAAAAAGCAGACTTTGGGGTTGGGGAGACTTGATTTTAAATCCAATTCTATTTCAAGATCATGGCCAAATTGCTTCCAAGAAACCTCAAATTTCTCATTTTTGAAACATCAGGATTAAATGAGACCATACATGACCAGCACAGGGTCAGGCACACTGAGGTACCCAAAATAATTAGCTCCCCAGCCAACTTTTTATTAAAAAAAAACAACAACAACCCACAACCCTACAGAAACATGGAAAGGTTAGTAAATATCCATATACTTTTCATATAGAATCATCAGTTGTCAACCTCTAAATATATCTACCCATACACGTAACATCAAGGATATTTTCCGACACAACCATCCTAACACCCAGGAAGTTTAACACAGACACAACTATATTATCTAATGGCAGTCAGTATTGAAATTTCTCCAAATCTCTTTTCTTTGGTCCACAATCCCATCAAGGTTGTTGCTGGTTCTCTCTGTAGTGTTTTACCTAGGAGTTGCTTGCATTTTCCTCCTTTCAATACATTTGTATTTTTGGAAAAGAATCTAGGCCAGTTTTCTCATTGAATGTTTCACAATTTATGTCTAATTGTTTCCTCATAATTAAATATAGGCCAAACACTTTGGGCAAGAATATACTGAGGATACAGTCTACTTCATTCTGTATCATGTGTCAGTTATCTGTCTGTTCCTCAACTACCATTCAATCTATAAGCCATTCACTGTATGTAAGCCCTGATACCACCCTAATATGAGTTCTCGGAAAGTAAGGACAATCCTTGGTATTTCTCACAGAGATTAACACAGGGCAAGGACTACAGAAGTTACTGAACTGACCTCTGAACTGAATCACGTGATCCACCAGTCAATGTCCCAAAGCTTGCCTAAGGAAGCTTTCTAAGTTACAGATCTCTCTGCAGAAAATTTCTGGAGTTATACTAAGCCACAGACCTCAATGTCTCAAAAGGTCAGGAGAAGGGGAAACTTACCAGTTCCAGAGCCCCGAGGGGCTGGAAGGGCAATGCGGATACAGCAGTTGGCCACTTCTGTGAAAATGTCTGGATTGCGGCATGCAGCCGGCCCAAGGACACGAAGGATATAGTTGATCTCCCGAGAGCCAAGGCTGCCAGATACAACACCTGAGGTAGTGCTACCAGCTCCACTTGTAGCTGCTGAACGAACAACCTGGTAAAGAGAGGGAGAAACACTGCTGATTAAAGACCATTTTCCAAAAATATAATTGCATTCAAGGAAGAGTTTCCAAGGATTAAAATACTAACCAAGCTCTGCCTCAAGACAGTGAATGACAAGATTTAGATTTTGGGGAGAAAGGTAAACTTTGTCTTTTAAGTCCCTTACCAATTCAAAAATGTGGCTTACAAAACAAAAACAAACAAACAAACAAAAAACAAACAAAAAACCCCCCAGCATTCAGAATATCCCCAAATTATAAATTATTAGACCAGATGGTATATGATCTTTTAGATAAAATGGGAAATATATCTTGACCACTGAGCATTCATCCAAATTACAGCTCCCGCATTTAAGTGCCACCTCATAGCCTTCCCAAAGGCCGTCCTGATTTTAAACTGAATGGTTCAAAGTCTAAAAATATATAGTATTGATATCCACTCAGTGTATAAGAATAAAATTCAACTTTTTCTTTAAGCCTCAAAGCCAATCATCCATTTCAGATAATGATAGCCACAGGAGATATCAAACTACATTTATGGATTGTTTGCTTTGATATCACAGGGCTTAGATATCTATTGTGGTTTTGCTCTTCTTAAAAAAAATGGCTTGTCAATCATGGAAAACAGAGGAAAGTATAAAGAAAACAATTTCATTGTACTTTCCATTATCTATTCCTTCGTGAACAATGTTCACAAAGATAAACATCTTTAGGAATTTTAATGGTTTTCTTACCAAACTGACCATGCTCTTTAGTTTGGCATATTAATCCCTATATCTTGTCTGTTAGGCTGCAATTATAAAACAATTCTTACTTTTTAAATAAAGAAACGTATAATTTTCTATAAAAATGTGCCACAATTTATTTATCCAGTCCTCTGCTGGACATTAGATCTCTAGTTTCGTGATATTACAAGCAATTCTACAGTGAAAATTCTTGTATATGTACCTTGGCATACGTGACTTTAGTTATAAGTTCTTAGCCATAGAATTTCTAGGTCAAAGGATATCTTAAACTGACAGTACCAAATTGCCCTCCAATGTGGCTGCACCAATTTCCACTCCTACCAAAAGTAAGAGTATGCCTGGTTCTCCACACCCGTACCTGCAATGGATATTATTAAGCATTTACATTTTGCCAACTCGGTATGTTAAAATTGTCACTGACCTTCTTTTGCTCCCAACACCCCCAAATACAATGTCCTTTAAGCTCCGAGTTTTCTCTCATCCAACAAGAACCTATATTGTTTCCTAGCATTTTTAAAGTTATATATACTTTAAACATTGTAACTATTTTGTTTTTGTTAGAAACCTGTCTATGTAGAGTTGTTTCTTCCTTGCTGGGCTGTGCCCTGAGCTTGGATCAATACATATTCTGCCTTTAACAGCTCTCCTGCTGTTGTTTTTGCTCATGTCAGGTGAAACCAAACAGGCTGGGTGAAAAAAACCAAACACCTATCTGAAGAATGCCAGACGTCTGCACACACATACACATACATAAAACAGCATCAGAAGGGGAAGCCGAGGGGAGGTCAGAGGCGGAAAAAGAAAACATATGTACTACTATTTGTAATACAAACAATAAAAAACAATAAATTTGTTAAACAATAAAAAAAATAGTACCAGATTTCTGGCAAATGAGTTAAAAAGCATTTATACCTTCTGATTCAATTTCTAGGAATCTCTAGGAAAAATATTCTTAAACGTGACAAAGCTATGCACAAAAATGCATATTGCAACATTATTTATACATATGGGAAAAATGTTCCAAGAGGGGAAAATAGAAGTGAAGTCTAGTAACATTCACATGATGACTGTTGACAATGAAATAGCAGGAGGAAAAGAAAACTTTGTAAAAGTACCAATAAGGAAAAGCCTTATTAGTAAGATGTTTTTGCTCCACCCCTCCAATTATGTATTAATGTTCATGTTATGTTTCTAGTTTTTTCTAATTACTTTGTAATTTCTTCCATTGTTTTCTATGTTCCTAAAGCACACATGTAAGCCTGTTTTTAGGTCTGCATAATGGGGAGTTGTAAAGAGCACACCACACCATGACAATCATAAACATTCCAAAAACTTTACTACTTTTATAACCTGTGAACACATGAGAAGTTCTCTACAAGGGGATAATTTTTAAGACATGAACTCGGTGGAAAATATTCCAATTCCTTAGGAAGTTTTTGCTTCAAGAAACTTATATTGCCAGAGAGAACATACTAGGTAAGAGCTATTACTATAAGAAATTTAAGAACAGAAATGGCTTTATTTTCTAGCTCTTTCTTCACGTCATTCACTGGGATCATCTATCATATTCAAACAAGCACCTAAGCACAAGGTTGGAAATTTTACTGGGCAATGTATAGAATCTACATATCTAACTATAGACCCTAAGAAGAACCAGAAGTCTATCCGTTCTAGGACCAAGGAGAATAAAAGTATGATGCAAAGCTAAACCATCATCTGATACCAAAGACTCACCTTTTCCATAGTATGACGGAGGGTGCAGGGGTCTTCAATAATGTGTCTTAAGAGAAGGGTGACCAGGGGAGTAAACCCATTGAAGCCTGAGCTCTGGGTCAAATTCAAGATCATGCGGGTACTCTTCAGCTCTGCAAACATCATGGCATATTTGTGGTCTCGGGTGAGCCTCAGGCAGAGGCGAAGGGTGGCATGCAAAGTGTCTGGGTCCACAGGGACGCCTAGCATGCTCACGCAGGCTCGGATTAAAACAGTCACCATATCCTCTGTCAGGCCCTGGATCAGGATCTCCCCGATTTTTGTTTCTTCCAGGCTTGTCTCCTTCTCATTATTTGTATTCTCTAGGGCCAATGGAGTATCTACAAATGGGAAAGTAAGAGTTTAGACAGTTTAACTTGACATTTTTCTCCCATACCTATCCTTCCTAAAAAACCAGTCAAGTACTTGCACCTTATGAAGAGAAATATACCAAACACCAATTCTAAGACTAAAGAAAAAGGCATATAAAAAGGAGTGTGAATCAAGTCACTAAGCAATATCATCCTATATAATAAAGAGGTAATATGCAAATTGACCCTCATGCCCTCACACAAGATGGCTGCCCCCATGTGGTCAAAGATGGCCGCTACAAGATGGCCGGCAGGGGCGACCAGGCCAACAGAGGAGGGCAGTTGGGGGCGACCAGGTTTGCAGGGGAGCGGTTAGGGGGTGATCAGGCTGGCAGGCAGGCGAGCGGTTAGGAGCCAACAGTCCTGGGCTGAGGGACACCCTCCCCCTGAGTGCACAAATTTCATGCACCAGGCCTCTAGTATATAAGAAATGGCAATGAAGTCGGCTAGAACTTAAGCAATAAAGGCACACTCCTCGAAAAATTCAAAACTAAGAGTTCATACCATTGGTTTTACTGTCTTTACGTTTAACATCAATTTCTTTGCTTTCTTCCAGTGTCTTCTCTAGTTCTTGCCCATTGCCGTTTTTAGAGTTTTTATTCAGCCGTGGTACCCTCAGGAGAGTCAGCATCACTGGGCGGCGATTCCCTGTTTCTTCATTAACCTAGTAATTCAAGCAGACAAAAATATCTCTACCAAAAAGGAACTCTAGAAAGGGGGGTATTAGAACTCCGAGGCAAGATGCTACAAGAGAAAGGAATCCTGGCAATTTAAAGCATCCCTATTATTTACAGAGAGAAAACATCAAGGTTCCCAGAGGGAAAGTGGCATACACAAGGCCCTATAATGAATTGCAAACTTTCCAAGAGAGCAGATACCATTCCTAACCATTTCCTAACCCTTGACTAAACAATTAAAATGATTTCCAAGTGGGACAGTATCAAACTGCCACAAATTCATGGTCTCCCTGAAGACTTCAGGAAGATTCACTTCTCTGAAAACTAGACCCAATTTGGTAGTGGTAATGGTAACATTGCTCCTTATAACATGTCAGGACTGCTGACTGAGAAATAATGGAACCAAAAGGCATATCCGAGCACCGTCTCTTCTCAATAAAATTTATACCATTGAATGCGCATGTACCTGAACCATTGTAGTGAATTGGACAGTATATCTTCTTCGGCCTGCAGTGAAGCGAACACTTGTCTCCCCAGACTTCCAGGCAGAATCAATAGTGCTATTGTTGCTTGCACTATAACTACACCAACGTCCAGAGCGGTCATCAAACCAGCGCCAGTTGTTGTTGTTGGACTGTAAGTACTAAATACAAGAGCACAAAGTTTCTTCATATTTTCTACAAGATTGGTTGTTAGAAAAAAATATCAACTTTATCAGTGTTCATTGCTAAAGCTAATCTGGGAAAAACAAATATACTGAACACTTAGTACATTTTGAGAACTAAGAATTTTTTATACATTAACCCTCATATTCCTGAGCCTCTCCAATAGGCACAAAACCCTCTATATCCTTGTCCTGCAATCCGTTGCTTTCCTTTTGTTTCCAACTGTTTTCCATAAAAGGGAAGTAATTTTAGATTCAGTGGGGCAAAATTTCTGTCTCTGAGAAAATACTGAGATGATGTGACACATGTAATCTCCTTTAAGGAGCACTTGCTTTGGGAGAAATTGTGCACACTCAGTCCTTTACACAACAGAAGAGCCACTCCTCCTCTCCATACTTCTTTAAAGGTTTATTTCCAGAGTAAGTTCTTGGGCCCTTTAGCTCCATTAAAAAGAATTCTAACAACCCATTCAGGAGAGAAATCTAGCTATTAATATCCCCCAAGAGATTTAATCCTTGATCAGAGAGCTTTACATTCTTTACCACTCTCCTATATTCTCTGCTGGCCTATTCTTTGTTGTTGTTTTTTTTTCAGATGAGTTAACAGCTTTTATTTTTTCATTTAAAGTATTACAAATAGTGCCGAAACCGGTTTGGCTCACTGGATAGAGCACCGGCCTGCGGACTCAAGGGTCTCGGGATCGATTCCGGTCAAGGGCATGTACCTTGGTTGCGAGCACATACTCAGTAGGGGGTGTGCAGGAGGCAGCTGATCAATGTTTCTCTCTCATCAATGTTTCTGACTTTCTATCCCTCTCCCTTCCTCTCTGTAAAAAATCAATACAATTTATTAAAAAAAAATAAAGTATTACAAATAGTATTTATGTCTTTTCCCCCATTGACCACCCCCTGACTTCCCCTGCCCCACAGTGCATGCCCTCACCTGCCCCCCTCAGTGTCTTGTATCCATTGGTTATGCTTATATGCATGCACACAAGTCCTTCCATTGATCTCTTACAGCCCCCACCACCTCCCCTGCCTTCCTGCTGTAGTTTGACAGTCTGTTCAATGCTTCTTTGCCTCTGTATCAATTTTTTCCACTTATTTTCTTTAAAAAAAAATCTTGCCTCTGCAGACTAGAAATCCTATCTAATAAAAGAGAAAAATGCAAATTGACCATACCTCTGCTACACCCACAAGCCATGCCCATAAGCCAATCAGGAGCAAATATGCTAATAAGCCCCAACCAAGATGGCTGCAGCCACTGATAGCAGGAGGGAGGCTTGGGTTTCCCGGCGATGGAGGAAGCCAAGCTTTTCGCCTGTCCTTGTTGGCTTAGGCCTCCACTCAATGCTACAAAGTTTCAATTATAGAAAATACATAAAACTCAACAGAAATGGCAGCAGCCACAGAGGTGGAGAGAGCAGAGGCTAGGGTTGCCCTGGTGATGGAGGAACCCAAGCTTTTTCCACTCTAGGCTAAAATGTTTCAATTATAGAGAGTAAACGTCCCAACAGAAATGACTGCCACCACAGAGCAAGTAGAAGGCTTGGCTCCACTCCAGGCTACAAAGTTTTAACTGTAGAACATAAATAAATCCCAGATACCAGGGCCTCCACTTGGGTCACTGGAGGGCGTGACGAGCCTGCAAACCACCACAAGCCCCTCACCCAGGCGGCCCCATGCCCTAAGCGAACCCGAACACTGATCCAGGAAACTCTTCAGGGCAAACCAGCTGCCCCCCACCATATACCAGTCCTCTATCCTATCTAATAAAAGAGTAATTTGCAGATTGACCATCACTCTAGCACACAAGAGGGCTGCCCCCATGTGGACACAAGATGGCCACTACAAGATGGCCATCAGGGGAAGGCAGTTTGAAGGGACCAGGTCTGCAAGGGAGGGTAGTTGGCATGATCAAGCCTGCAGGGGACGGCAGTTAGGGGTGACCAGGCCAACAGAGGAGAGAAGTTGGGGCAAACAAGCTGGCAAGGGAGCAGTTAAGATATCAATCAGGATGGGAGGAGAGTTGTTAGGGTGTGATTAGGCTGGCAGGCAGAAGCTGTTAGGGGCAATTAGGAAGGCAAGCAAACGAGCAGTTGGGACCCAGCAGTTGTGGATTGTGAGAGGGATGTTCAATGGCTCCACCGGGATTGGGCCTAAACGGGCTGTTGGACATCCCTCAAGGGGGTCTCAGATTGGAGAGGGTGTAGGCTGGGCTGAGAGACAACCCCCCTGCCCCATGCATGAATTTCGTGCACCGGGCATCTAGTAAATATGTAAGAACAAAAAATGTTTGAGTTCCAACTTCAATGTCCAACAGTTCTGAGTTCCAGTTTCAATGTCCAACAGTTCCTTCAATGGTCTAGTCTTAGCTTCAAGAAGTTAAGCAGTTCTACCAACGATATACACTATATTACGTACCTTAGTCATTTGGCCTCTCCTTTTTGAGGAAATGGCTGTCTTTTCATAGAAATCAATCAGGAGCAACACTGGGGTGATCCACCTACAAAAGGAGAAATTGTATATTCTGAGCAAACCAGAAACCTAGACACAAGGGAAAACTTACCTTGACTTCATCAGGGACATCACAATTTTCAAACCACAAAAGGTACACAAGATTTGCCCCATACATGCCCCAGAAAAATAGAAGTGAAACCAGAATATAGGGTAAACTCACTTTGGGGTCTGGACCTCCTTTTGCTCCTTGGCAGCCTGTAGGCAGGGCTGAACCACTTCCAAGAGTTTGATTAGGACATTAAGGATGCCACTAGATTCAACCACCCAAGCACAAGGTAGCTTCAACTCCTGATAAAACAAAGGAAGAAAGAAAGCATACAACAACTTCTGGTCAGTAACCACAGGGTGAATAATATTAGAATTAGCTGAATTCAAATTCCACTTCTATAGGATACCAGCTGTGTAATCTGAGATAAGTTAAATTCTCTCGTCCAGGGGTTGGCAAAGTGCGGCTCGCGAGCCACCGTGGCTTGCCACTCTGTTGACTAATGAGTTTGCCGACCACTACTCTAGGCCTTTGTTTCCTCACGGATCAAAGGAAATAATAATCTCTACCTCCAAGGTAACTGTGATGATTAAATGAGGCTATATATTCAAAGTGCTCAACACAGTGCTTAACATATTAGCATGTGCTTAATATGGAAACTGTTATTAATACCATTAAGGATTGTCATCTAAGGATTGTCATAGTGTTAACTATGTTGAAGTTGAAAAGCTTCCAATTTAAAGAGAACCTTTACAATCTTTCAAGGAAGATGGAATAATTAAACACAGCAACCAAGTTAATGGTTTGCTCTACAGGGGCTATACTAAAGTATCCTCCTATATAATAAAAGAGTAATAGCAAATTGACCATCACTGCAAAACACAAGATGGCCTGCAGGGGAGGGCAGTTGTGGGCAGTCAGGGGTGACCAGGCCAGCAGAGAAGGGCAGTTGGGGGGGAATCATGCCTGCAGTGGAGGGCAGTTGGGCGGACCAGGCCTGCAGGGAAGGGCAGTTGGGGTGATGCCTGCCTGCAGTGTAGGGCAGTTAGGGGGACCAGGCCTGCAGGGGTGGGTAATTGATGGGGTCCAAGCCTGCAGGGGAGGGCAGTTGTGGGCAATCAGGCAAGCAGGAAGGGCAATTAGGGGTGACCAGGCCAGCAGAGGGCAGTTGGGGGAAATGAGGCCTTCAGGGGAGGTCAGTTAGGGGTAACCAGATTGGCATGGGAGGGCAGGTAGGGGTGACTAGGCCAGCAGGGGAGGGCAATTAGAATGGCAGGGGAGCAGTTAGGGGTTGATCAGGCTGGCAGGCAGAAGTGGTTGGGAACCAGTAGGCCTGGATTGTGAGAGGAATGTCCAACTGCCCATGACTTTAGGCCTAAACCCTAAATGTGCAGTGAGACAGTGCAGGCTGGGCTGAGGGACCCCCCCCCCCCCCCCGCCACACACACACTCCGTGCACGAATTTTGTGCATTGGGCCTCTAGTCACTTATTATAGGAAATCAGTGGAAGTTATTTAAATGTCCAACAATGGGCAATTACTTAAAGAATGGGATGTCCAGAGATGGAATAATATATATATGATACCAGAGGCCTGGTGCATGAAATTCATGCATGGGGACTGGGGGATATCCCTCAGCCCAGCCTGGAAACTCTCCAATTTGGGACCCTTCGAGGGAAGACTGACTGCCCGTTTAGGCCCGATCCCAATAGGATCGGACATCATTCTCACAATCCAGACTGCTGACTCCAAACTGCTCGTCTGCCTGCCTTCTTGATTGCATCTAACCGCTTCTGCCTGTCAGCATGATCACCCCTAACCACTACTCTGCCATCCTGTTTTCCCCAAACTTCCCTCCTCTGCTGGCCTGGTCACCCTTAACTGCCCTCTCCTGCTGGACTGATTGCCCCTAACTGCCGTCCCTTGTAGGCCTACTCCCTCTCCTGTTGGCCTGATCGCCCACAACTGCCCTCTCTTACAAGCCTGGTCCTTCCCAACAGCCCTCCCCTGCTGGCCATCTTGTTTCCACATGGGGACAGGATCTTCGACCACATGGGGGCAGCACTCTAGTGTGTTGCAGTGATGGTCAATCTGTATGTTACTCTTTCATTAGATAGTAGCAGTGGACTGGTGCACAAAATTCGTGCACGGAGTGGGGGTTCCCTCAGCCCAGCCTGCACCCTCTCCAATCAGGGACCCCATTGGGGATGCCTGACTGTTGGCAGTCAGAGATGTCTGCTAGCAGTCGGACATCCCTCTCGCAATCTAGGACCACTGGCTCCTAACTGCTCACTGGCTTGCCTGCCTGATCACGCCCAACCCCAGTTCCTGCCTTCCTGATAACCACCTCTGCCTGCCTGCCTGATCGCTCCTAACTGCTCCCCTACCAGCCTGATCACCCATAAGTGCTCCCCTGCTGTCCTGATTGCCCCTAACGGCCTCTGCTTTACCCCACACCTGGGACCCAGGCTTCCCTCCCTCTGGCCAGCTATAGGCAACCAGTACCTGAGCCAGCTTCACTCAGGCCAGCCACAGCCACAGTCACTGGCAGCCACAGGTACCCAGGACCACAGGGCATGTGGTTTGTCCCTCTCCTGGGCCAGAGGCAGGCACAGCTGTTGGCATCCGGGACCATGGAGTGGGTGGCTTGTTCCTCTCCCAGTGCGTAGCCTGTCTGGTCCCCATTCCTCTCTCCCCAGTGTTGAGTGTCTGAGCCGTTATGGCATGAGGGTGTGATGACTATTTGCATATGTGCTCTTCATTATATAGGACTGTAACTTGTCACAATCTATCTTCAAGTGGATATGTTACCACTTCACATCTTGTATAGAAACTTCACTGAAACAAAATTTCATTTTTCCCAGGCAATCTTTGTGCTATTGTTGTCATGTATTTTACTTACACAGATGTTATAAAACTGACATTACATTATTTGTTTAAATAGTTAAGGTAATTACCTTTAAATATATTTCAATAATAAGAAACTTCTATTATGTTTTTTCCTATGCATATACTGTCTTTGGTGTTTTCCATTTCTTGGCATAGATCATTAATTTTATCTGACAAAATTTTATTTCTGCTTACAGGACTTGATTTTTCATTTCTTACACTACAAATCTGCTGGTGATTAAAAAAATTCAATTTTTTATACATAAAAATATTTTTAACTATTTCTAAAATAGTTAAAATATATTTTGACTATTTAAAAAATATTTTCATTCAGTCTAGAATTATAAATTGTGAGGTTTTTCCCCTTTGTGAGTACTTTAATGATGTTGCTCTACTATCTTCTCCCTTACACTGTTTCTGATGAGAAATCTTTTGTAATCTTTGTTTATAGTGTGTCTCTTTCCTTCTGACTACAGGCCAGCCTGGCACTCGGCCACCACTGGGCCCTGCAACCAGGGCCCTGCCATAGCTAACTGGCCTGGCCTAACCAAGGGCCGGAAAGGGCCTCTCAGTAAGAGGACCTTTCCAGACCTGGACCTGGGCACCTGGCCATCGCAGGGCCCTGCGATTAGGGCCCAGCCATCGCTGGATGGCCCCGCCCATAGCCCGGCCCTACCCAGGGCCATCGCCCTGTGATTGGCTTGTGGGCATGACTAATTAGGTGTAGCGAAGGCACAGTCAATTTGCATATTACTCCTTCATTAGGCAACAGCCATTTCTGTTTGGGTTTATTTAAATTCTATAATTGAAACTTTGTAGCCTAGATTGGAGGTCTAGACACTAGGGCTGCAGAAGCATGGCTTCCTACATCGTCCAGGGAGCCCTACCCTCTGTTCTCCAGCTCTGTGGCTGCCCCATTTCTGTCGGGATTATGTATCTTTTATAATTGAAACTTTGTAGCATTGAGTGGAGGCCTAGGCCGGCAAGGGCAGGCAGAAAACTTGGCTTCCTCCATCACCAGGGAAACCCAAGCCTCCCTGCTCTCTGTGGCAGCAGCCATCTTAAGGTTTATTTGCTCCTGATTGGCTGGTGGGTGTGGCTTGTTGGCATACCAGAATTATGGTCAATTTGCATATTACCCTTTTATTAGATTGTATGGGAAAATATTCGTAATATAATACACAGAAAAAGGACTAGAAGAAAACACAAGACTGTTACTTGTGATTCTCATTTTATATTATAACTAGAGGCCCAGTGAACAAAATTCATGTACAGGGCGGGGGGGGTGGGGGGTGTCCCTCAGCCCAGCCTGCACCCTCTCCAATCTGTGACCCCTCGAGGGATGTCCGACTGCCCCTTTAGATCTGATCCCGGTAGGATCAGCCCTAAACAGGCAGTCAGACATGCTTCCCACAATCCAGGACTGCTGGCTCCCAACTGCTTGCCTGCCTGCCTCTCTAATTGCCCCTAACCGCTTCTGCCTGCCAACTGATCACCCCCTAACCACTATCCCTGCCAGCCTGTTTCGCCGCAACATCCCTCCTTTGCTGGCCTGGTCACAACTAACTGCCCTCCCCTGCAGGCTTGATCACCATCAACTGCCCTCCCTTGCAGGCCTGGTCCCTCCCAACTGCCCTCCCCTGCTGGCCTGATGGCCCACAACTGCTCTCCCTTAAAGGTCTGGAACCTCCTAACTGTGCTCCCCTGCTGGCTATCTTGTGTCCACATGGGGGTAGCCCTTTTGTGTGTTGGAGTGATGGTCAATCTGCGTATTACTCCTTTATTAGATAGGATAGAGGCTTGGTGCACGGATGGGGTCCAGGTGGTTTGCTCTGAAGGGTGTCCTGGATCAGGGTGGGGGTTTCCTTCGGGTGTGTGGGGGGCGGCCTGGGCGAGGGGCCTGTGGTGGTTTGTAGGCTGGCCACAGCCCCCCAGTGATCCAAGTGGAGGCCCTGGTATCTGGGATTAATTTATATTCTACAATTGAAACTTTGTAGCCTGGCCAATCCACTGACTGGCCAGCTATAAAAGAAGGGTCAGATTCTACCTGATGTTATCATCCAATTTTCAATACCTACTCTGCTTTGGCTGCCACTTAGAGGTTTCCTCAGAGAGACCAAAAGTATTCCACAACAGAACTATGATAGTAATTCTAAATACCTCTTTTAATGACTATCCCGAAATCCTCTAAGACTCAATTCAATTAATGAACACTTGTTCTGAGAAGCCCATCTCTCATTATCCGGAAGTGGTGTGTATTCCTTCCCCGAACTCACTGCCATTCATGTACCGAAAGCTGTATTTTGTATTTAATTATGTGCATTCTAGCCTATAAGAAACTGCAGGCTCATGAAAGGCAAAGATCATGCCTTACATTTCTCTCTACCTTCTTCAATGTCTCAAATAATAGTTTTCAATAAATTATCTGATGAATGTATCAGAGGGGCCAACAGATCTAAATCTTACCTCAAAAAGCAGGGTTAAAAGCAAAATTCTAGTAGCCAAATTGGATGCCTGGGGCAAGGTAGCCATCTGACTGATCCATTCGGACACAGTTTTTGTGTCGCTTGTAGTCAGGGGAAGAGCAGCTTTGATCAATACATCAGCAGCTTCCCACACCTAGAAAAGCACAGTGGCCAACTCAGATAACTGTAGATAAAAAAGGTTTGTCAAAACATTTAAAACCCTGTACTCACACTCCTCTCAACTCCTTCGGCAAAAGAGGGTGGATAAATACTTACCTATATGCTATTGAGATATCTGTATTAAAAGAAGATATGTGCTACTATAGGATAATCTCGAAAGGTTGTTTTCTTGCTAATCCTTACCTAAGGTTATTTTCCCCACTGTTTTGAGATAGAAAGGGAGACAGAGAGAGATAAAAACACCAATGAAGAGAGAGAATTATTGATTGGCCGTCTCCTGCATGCCTGTACTGGGGATCAAGACTGCAACATGGGCTTATACTCTGAACGGAAATCCAGCCATGACCTCCTGGTCCGAGTGTCGAGGCTCAACCACGGAGCGAAACCTGCCTGGCTGCATGTTAAATTTCTTGTAATAAATTTATAAAATTGTACTTTCATATTAAAGGTTGTTTTCTTAAAATCATTTCTATATGCTTTTGATATAGATTAAAGCTAAGTAAATCCTGGTCACATCTTATGAAAAAATGGTTTCTTCAATTTGTCTTTTACTTTTGTGATATTTCCATATATCAAAGTTGTGAGTACATACATCACTTTTTGATTTCTCCCTTTACTTCTTGACTTCAAAAATATAAAACAAAATTTAAATACGAAAATAGTAAAGAAAATACAAGCAAAATGTAAACTGCTTATTTATTGGTGTGAGGACTTGGAGAATTTATTTCGTATCCTACTTCTAACAATTAGCATATATTAATTGCATAATTAGGAAAAACACTGCTCAAAAAAGACAAATACCAGGTCACAACTGTTCATCAGGATGGGAGGGGGGGTTCAAGTGGTTGTTGCATAGGAGGGGAGAGAAAAAAACATTAATTCACTGTTAGTTCAGGGGACCTACCTTGGCTCAGGAATGTGACACATTTTAGACAGTTAAGATAAATCTAAAAAGAAATGCCTAGAAACAGAAAGCTTTGTTTTTTCCTTCCAAAAACATTTTTGTGAAGCAGTTAAATTTACTTTTTGTAGGAACACTCTCCAGAAAGAGCTAATTACTAGATCTAGAGAATTCAAAGACAGAAGACAACATCCACATTGGGTAAATTGTAAAAATATTAATCTTGCAAAGAAATCTGGCTTAGATAGACGGCAGGAAAACCACCTTCTAAGTTCCTGTCTGTTGGCCCCTTGAGAGCTTACCTGATTGACTACTTGCTTTAGAATCATGTCCCGATAGTCCGCTCCGTTACGTTTTATGGCTGTCATAATGAGGTCACACACCCGGTACACTGTGTCTGGCAGCTCATCAAGAAGGTGGAAGCAACCAGGCAGCATGGTGTCTGTGAAAGTGTGGAGCTCATCTTGTTCCAACGGATCAGCATCCTGGAATTTCTCTAGACATTTAGCCTCTTCCTCTTCCTGCTTTTCTCGGGCTTTCCTTTCCTCCTCCTCTTTGCGGCAAGCAACTTCCTAGAGGCAGGGACGAAAGAGTGATGGCATATGGAAGGATCGAAGGAACAAAGACAAGGAAGGCTCTAAGAATGTATTTGCCTTATCATATGAATACCCTCAAGCAAGTGACATGTTCATTAGTACAGGGGCAACAAGCATGAGGGCAGCCACAAAGGCTAAGGCAAGACAAGGAAAACATAAAAGAAGGACACTTCCAACCACTAAAACATTGCCAATTTATTCACAGAAACCTACATTATATCCTGCAAAATCATTTATGTACATTGTCCATTCTGTCAGTACAGCAAACAGAAGCAACCAACTTTTACCTAAAAGTAGACACCCAAATTTGACTTAATGGATACTACAAAGTACATTTGGGGTCTCTTATTTGATTTGATAGTAAAGAAAAATGCTTCATCTGCCCCACTTAAAGCTTTAGGTCAATACAATGTAGACCAGTGAAGACAAGGTTGGGATAAATGAATACTCCCATGTCTTTCTTTAGACTTTAATTCTATCAATTACTTTGTTCTAGTAGCAGAATGTTCATAGAAATACTAAGATTAATGTGTCAGACCCCTTTGGATGCCTTGTATTCTAGTTACCTCAGGTGACTCTGCCCTTTGATCCATTGGGATATCCTGTCCCAGAGACATGGCAATAGCTCTCATCATCTGATCCTCTTCGGACATGCTCAGATCCTACAGAGTAATAACAGAATATGCAGCAACTACATATACTCCATTTCATAGGGAACCAGACATCTGTGCTCAAGCTTTAGAGAAGGGGCTCCGAGTGCGGCGTTCTAGAGTTAAAACGAACTAGACTTACCTGGTAGCTGTAAGAACAGAGAGGGAAAATCACAAGGAAATTAAGGACAGGAAGGGAGCTTTAATGTGCCACCTATTCTGCATCGCAGAAAAGAGAGCCTCTTCCATGGCTTTATGACTGTGGAGGATGAAAGAGTTCTTCTGCAAACGGAAGTCCAGTAATTTGCATGCCTGGGAGATAGGCAACTTGTGCTTGATTACATTCTAGAGCTAGAAGAGTTATTGGGAAAGGAAAATATTGGCACGAAGAAGTCTGCAAATGAGAAGCAGTTTACGTAAGGGAAGACCAGTGACGAAAGCAGGAAAGCAGAAAAGCACATCAGCAGCCAAACCAATGGCCTACAAGATTAGAGCCCCTGAGCCAACTCACCCGAACAACTCCTCCCATGATTGGGGGAGGGTGGGTTAGAAGGTACTCTGTGGCCTGCTCCATGGTGCTGGTGTTCAACAAGGCCTCCATGGCATGTTCCCTTGTGAAGCCCATGTCCATGAGCTACAAAAAGAATGTAGGACCTCAGAACCACAGTAAAAGAGAAAAACCAAACGCATTTTAAAAAGAAAGAAACCCTTTCGAGAAGTAAACAAGTCTTCCTAGGTTCGCTGGAACTGAGAACATTGATAAGCTAAGACAGGTAACACAGATGGACCTGGCTATTGGGGGCCTGCGAGCATTAGAGCTGCACAATGGGGCAGATGGTTCTGAATTCCATCCCCTATGAAAATGGGGTTAGATGGTTATCATCATTAATAGGATTATTCTAATTAAAAAAAAAATGACAACAGCAGAAGCAAAAATTGGTCCTACTTTCTGGAAAACAAACTAGCAACAGAACAAGAGCCTGAAAAAAAAAATGACCCCGTTTCCTATCACCGGGAAGTAACAATGAGATGTACAGGAAGAAACCATACACCACAGCTTTGCAACATCAAATAAGGAAATTAACACCCGGCAATAAAAGAATGGCTAAGACATTAAAAAAAAAACACACACCATTTTCTTAATGAAAGCAACACAATTCTAGATAATACATGATGACAACTATGTAAAATCAGGCAGAGAACAGAAACATTCTCAAAATGCAAAAGAAGAACTCAAACAACTCAACAAAAGGAAGACAATCCAATAAAAAAAATGGGCAAAGGACCTAAATAAACACTTTTCCAAAGAGGACATACAGATGGCCAAGAGACATATAGAAAAAGTGCTCAAACTCACAAATTATCAGAGAGATGCAAATTAAAACGACAATGAGGTGTCACCTCACACCTGACAGATTGGCTACCACCAATAAATCAACAAACAAGTGCTGGTGAGGATGTGGAGAAAAGGGAACCCTAATACAAGGCTGGTGAAAAACAGTATGAAGTTTCCTCAAAAAATTAAACATGGAACTGCCATTTGACCCAGTGATCCCACTTCTAGGAATATATCCTAAGAATCCCGAAACACCAGTGAGAAAGAATACATGCACCCCTATGTTCATAGCAGTGCGATTTACAATAGATAAGACATGGAAACAGCCCAAGAGCCCATGAGTAGATGAGTGGATAAAAAAGCTTTGATACATTTACACAATGGAACACTATGCAGCTGGGAAAAAAAAGAAGGATCTCTTACCATTTGAGACAGCATGGAGGGACCTGGAGAGTTTTACACTAAGTGAAATAAGCCAGTCAGAGAAAGACAAGTATCACACATGATGGCACTCACATGTGGAATGTAATGAACAAAAAAGTAAGTCGAGGCATGGAAGCATGGCACAGATTGATGAATCTCAGAGGTAAGGGGGTAGAGGGGGTGGGCAGAGATTAACTGAAGAACTTATATGCATAATCCATGGACACAGCCAACAGTGTGGTGAAGGCCTGTGGTGGGGTGGGAACTGGGTGGAGGGGGACAATGTGGGAAAAATAGGGGACATTTGTAAAAATTTCAACAATAAAGATAAATAAAGAAAAATTAGGCATAGAACAAAATGATTAAAAAAAACAATTAACTTGTGTGGTGACATTATGACTATGCTTTTAAAATATTTTGCTATATTTCTAAATTTTCTTAAAGTGAGCATTTGTTAGTTATTATAAAAATTATGGCATATACAGAGAAACATCAATCAGACCATTAAACTTCAGAGGGAAGGTAGGGGAGGGTGGGGGTAAGGGGCAGAGATCAACCAAAGGACCTGTATGAATGAATATAAGCCTAACCAACGGACACAGACAACAGGGGGGTGAGGGCATGAGTGGGCAGGATGGGGGGGGGGGGTAAATGGGAAAATAAGGACACATAATGTAACAACTTAATCAACAAAGAAATTAAAAGATAAAAAAAATAATGGCCTGTATATATAGAAGTCATATTGCAAAGGTCTCTGGACATAAAGAGAACACATATATACAAATGCTCAGCAGACTAAGGTAAATATTCTTTTGAGATTTAAATGTCAAGTTCATAAGTGCTTCCCCCAAACCTCCACCCCACTACTGCTTCTAGCTTACAATTTTCAAAAATGTGATTTATATGTTTATTTAAAGATGAAAACAAAACAAACCACTAAGGTAAAGAACAAATATAAATCTATATCCTGGCTAACAGGACTAGGCACTTAGTGGCATATAAACGTAGAAAACGTACAAGCACTGCATTCTATCAGGTACAAAGTCTGGGCCTTGGAGTATAATAAGGTCAGAATTTTATACCTGTTGTAGTTGCTGTTGGTTGACTTGAGGATCTCGGCGGGAGCCACCTTCCTCTTGTCCTGTATCCTCTTCTCCTCGAGACCCCTCCTTCTCCTTGCTCAGTCTCTCTCTAATCACAGGCTCTCCTCGGAGGATGTGACACAGGATGGCCAGCATGGACTCCGCCATTCGCCCACCGTACACCTTCAGGGGTTTCCGGTTCCACAGGTTCTTGATGCAAGTAAACGCTGCCTAGAAATAATTTAAAAAGCTGTGTGAAAATCATTTTTTTTCCCAATTCAAAAAGCCCTGTTGAGGAATAAGCTAAAGTCCTTCCATAATCAGTCCATGCCAACAAAATCCAAGGTCAGTAACTGAAGGGGCTTAAGAAAGCACAGAAAATGGGCATTTAATGCAACCTAGAAATACCAATCTGAAGTTTAAGGTTCAGATGGAAAATTCTCAAACGATCCCTATTCCCTTCTGTAATACAGCCCTATCTAGGAATAGACTCTAATGGTCCTATTTAATCAAGGAGGACAAAATAGAGTAGGAGTGACCTCGTCAGCATGAGAAATTCATCTTGGTTTTAGAATGTTGAATACTCACTTTCTGAGTTACCACAAGGAAACGGAGGGCACTGAATTGTGGAAAGTTCTGGACACTTCCAGGCAATTTGGCAGGCAGTGAATGTGGAGATTCAAGCACCGTGGTAGGATTCACCATCTTCTCCACCAACATAAGCCAAGCATCTAGGAATTCTCCTGTGCCATCAGGTAAGTCTGAATGCTCCAATCCTTCAGCAACAGGAACTTTGCCACCCATGGACAGAGCCCAATTGAAAGTTCTAAATTAAAATAAGAGAAAATAAGGAGAGAGAACATTAGTATTTTAGATGGGGTAATAGTGAAACAGACATTTGATAGATTCATGGTCTTTATATTGGCACTACATGTGCCTCCCCCTCTTGGAGCCACTGCTTCTCATCTGTCCAACATTCATTAGACTTAACTTTTTTGGTCTTTGTTCTAGCTTTGAGATATTATTAACATACTAGAGGCCTGGTGAATGAAATTCGTGCACAGGGGGCGGTGGTGGGGGGTGTCTCTCAACCCAGCCTGCACCCTCTCCAATCTGGGACCCCTCTAGGGATGTCTAACTGCCCATTTAGGCCCGATCCCGGGACATTCTTCCCACAATCCAGGACTGCTGGCTCCATACTGCTTGCCTCCCTGATCACCCCTAACCGCTTCTGCCTGCCAGCCTGATCACCCCCTAACCACTACCCTGCCAGCCTTACTGATGTCTAACTGGTCTTCTGCCAGCCTATTTGCCCCCAACTGCCCTCCTTGCAGGCCTGATTCCTCCCAACTGCCCTCCCTTGCAGGCCTGGAACCTCCCAATGGCCCTCCCCTATCGGCCATCTTGCGTCCACATGGCAGCAGGATCTTTGACCACATGGGGGTAGCCCTCTTGTGTGTTGGGAGTGATGGTCAATCTGTGTATTATTCTTTTATTAGATAGAGGCCTGGTGCATGGGTGGGGGCCAGCTGGTTTTCCCTGAAGGGTGTCCTGGATCAGGGTGTGGGTTTCCTTTGGGCATGGGGCAGCCTGGATGAGGAGCCTGTGGTGGTTTGCAGGCTGGCTACACCCCCAGCGACCCAAGGTAGGCCCTGGGATCTGGGATTAATTTACGTTCTACAATTGAAACTTTGTAGCCTGGAGCGGAGCCCAGCCTTCTGCTTGCTCCGTGGCGACAGCCATTTCTGTTTGGGACATTTACTTTCTATAATTGCAACTTTGTAGCCTGAAGTGGAGGCCTAGACGCTAGGGCTGCAGAAGCTTGGCTTCCTCCATTGCCCGGGCAACCCTAGCCTCCTACTCTCTCCAGCTCTGTGGCTGCTGTCATTAATGTTGAGGTATATCTTCTATAATAGAAACCCAAGCCTCCCTCCTGCTCTCAGTGTCCGCAACCATCTTGGTTGGGGATTATTTGCATGATTTGCTCCTGATTGGCTGATGGGCCTGGCTTATTGGGAGGTATGGTCAAGTTGCATATTACTTTTATTAGATAGGATAACGTAAATTTAAGGTGTACAATTGTCATGATTTGATGCACATATATATTGAAAAATGATTACCACTTCTAGCATGCATTTTTTAAAGCCAAAATAAAAAGTGAAGCTTAAAATTTTGACTGAGCGGAAAAATCGTATTGAGACACAACAGAAAAGGATAAGCCTATTAAAAAATATGTATCAGACACTGGAAATGAAATGAGGAAAAGCAGAGACCCTTACAAACACCTCCAGAAAGTCTGAATCCCACGCCACCCAAGATGGAGATAAATAATGGCTAGTGCCCAAAATGTCAAAGGGTACAACCAATAGGTGTCTCTATGTATCACACTATCACAAGATCGGTGGCTTAGAAAGATGATCCTTACTCAAAAAGAGCATTGTGGCCTCCAGAGCAGAGAAATTTCTGCAGCATGAGGTGGTAGGGATACTTCCTCTCATCAAACAGCATTGGGGATGTAAAACCAACTGAACAGATGAAGAATGTTAGCCTGAAAGAGGGAAAAAAAACATATTTAACATTCTCTGAGGCAGACACTAACGCAATGGGAAATTCACATAGAAGCCAAGAGTAAAATTTAACATTGCACTGATCTGACTGAAACCCAGGGGGGTGATTAGTCTGCTTATTAGAATTTCTTAAGTTTCTAAGTAGGCTCCCACCTACTAAACATACAAGGTTATTGAAATGCAGTTTAATTATAAATGCTTTAAAAATCTCTGGGTTGCCGAAACCGGTTTGGCTCAGTGGATACAGCGTTGGCCTGCGGACTGAAAGGTCCCAGGTCCGATTCCGGTCAAGGGCATGTACCTTGGTTGCGGGCACATCCCCAGGAGGGGGTGTGCAGGAGGCAGCTGATCAATATTTCTCACTCATTGATGTTTCTGACTTTCTATCCCTCTCCCTTCCTCTCTGTAAAAAATCAGTAAAATATATTTTTTAAAAAATCTCTGTATTCTAGACTAAGTAGAACCAAAACAGGTTCCCTAAACTGTATTTGCATAACACAGCTAGAGTAAGAGACCACCAAAAGTCAATCTGATTCTGTATCTTAAGCAGAAGGTTACCTGAAGCGGGGAGTCGGGGTGTATGGTGGAGGCTGCCAAGATAAGCCTTTTGTGAGGAGCTTAGTGAGGGCTGAGGCTGTTGAGCGAGCAGCCGGCGTCGGTGCTGTGGTGGTGCTGGCAGCATGATGGCTCCTTCGCTGGCGGACAGGAGACCCCACACACAGTTTAACAAGGAGTCCAAACAGCTCGGCAAGTGCTCGGCCTAATCTGGAAGAGGCTGGAATCCAAAAGTTAGAATAAGGCTGACAGTATTCTCAGAATTAGTTTCATTTATAACAGACACATTACCATTAATATATTTTTATGACTGACCACTTCCACCCAACCCAACACTTAGGAAACACCTGGATTTGTCTCCACACATCATAATCCAAAAGGGAAGTTCCATAGGGAATAAATGCCTCTGTTAAAGGCAGGAGACAGAGGCGTGTCTTGGCACTGGATATCTAACAAATGTGAAAGTCAAACAGGACAAATATTCAGACTGCTAGAGGAAGTATAAATTGAAACCACCTTTGCAGAGAGTAACATAGCAATAAGAACTACTTAAGTAAACAATACATTTCACTGGGTTATGAAGTCACTTATAATGAATGCCTACAGGGAACTTGAAAATGTTGGCAGAATTGTTAATGACAGACCAGCAAAGAACATCATATATACTATATTATTGTCCTTTCACAACATTACAGAGATGGTGCCCAAAGGGAAAAAGACAGCTAGAAAAAGCATACACAATTTTAAGTGGCTTTTTTAAGGTGTTAGGTAGATTATAAGTATTTCAAATTTTCATTTTTGGGAAATGTTTTTGGTATTTGTTAGTGACTTTCAACCAGCATGCCATGTGTCACAACAATTTTTAAAACATAAAATTCCCGACTATTTAGTCAGGGGCACTTGACCTTGTTTCCCTTAGATTGTCAAATAAAAAAGTGTCAAGAGCCAACGTAATAATAGCCATCAGTGTGAATGAATCAAAATTATACCATTTTTTAAGTCAGATTGGCAAAAGAATGTATGTTTTTGGTATGCTACCGGATTTTAGTAGTTTATGTGTGCCATGAGATGAAAAAGGTTGAGAATTTCAAGTATATTCGCTTGAACCAAAAAAGTACAACCCAAATAAACATGTAAAATGAAGTGCATAGAAAAAGAAGATATGCCTAAGCATATTATATTTTGGTGTTAACTTGCTTTTCTTAAAATATTTCTCTGTACTTGAAATACTTGCATTGCCTGGCTAGAAGTTGAATATGCCCAGATTCTGAAAAATCTAATGACCCAAACGTAAGTTTGGGCTTTTTATACCACTGTCTTCAGTTGAACAGACACCAAAGTGGCTCAAAGGTAGTCAGTCAGTCAGCAAGGTCAGCAACCACAAAAACATCATGAGGGGGACCCACACAGAAACCTCTCAAGGTTCCAAGGTCATACACAGCCTACATAGTCTAAGACATCTAACAAAGAAAGGAGAGGTCAACATGAGACATCTTCTAGGTCAGTTTTCCTGCAATTTGGGTTAGTAGTGGTAGGTTTTCAAATTAAAACAAAAGGAGTAGAATTAAGCAAATTAGAACAGAACGTTCAAGGGGTTTTAAGATAACAAATGTAAATACCAAAAGCCATTTTCTGCTTGCTTTGGGGCAGAGCTAGATTCCCAGACTTGCCCTTAAGAGTCTAAAGTTAACACCTTCAATTTTCTCTACATTAAGGTGGTAAAAACTGGCAAATATGGAGGAACAGAAAAAACAGATCCTCCAAACATTGACATTACATTAAAAGGCAAAAACAAACAAACAAACAAACAAAAAAACCCCCGGCAGAGACAGATTAGTATACATCTTTAATGTGGTCCTGTATCATGTTAATGGGATCTCCAGAGTTGTCAAAGTGACATTACTAAAATAAATTAATCATGTCACTTGCTATGTTTAAAGGACACAGAAAGAGAAGACTGGGTGGAATAGCAAGACAGGTAAAGCAGACTTTTCTACCGCAGAAGTCGAGAAAAGAGCATTTCAAGAAGGAGGTGGTAGGTCAACTATCATGCTATAGAGAAGTGACAAGGAGACTGAATATACAAGAAACTTAGCATTAAGTAGGTTGTAGGTATCTTGGTAAGACATTTCAGTGGAATTGGTGGAAGCAGAAGCCATTTGCAGTTGAAGAATGAATAGCAGGAAAGGAACTATAGATAGGGAAAGGGTAGAGGGCTTTTAGGAAGTGATTCCCTTATTTTTGTATCCCTAGCAATAAATATAGAGCCTATCACACAGTAGACACTCAATAAAGTATACCTAAAAACGAGCCACAAATTTTTTCCCTTTGTAATCCTCACCTGAGGATATTTTTTCCATTGATTTTTACAGAGACGGAGAGAGAAACACTGATGTGAGAGACACATGGATTGGTTGCCACCCTCGTGCACCCTGACCAGGGCAGACCAGGGACAGGGATTGAACCAGCGACCCTTTGATGCTTGGGCCAATGCACTGAGGAACATCAGCCAGGGCAAGCCACCAAAGTTTTCAATATCCTTAACGGGAACGGGCAAATACAGCCATAGCAACTCAATTTGTTTGAGAACTGATTGAGGCTCTAAAAGCAAAAAGGAGTAGAAAAAAGAATCACTCACCTGACAATAAAGGCTTGATTTGCTTAATTCTGGCAGCCATGGCAGGTGTGATTTTAGATTTGCCCTTAGAGTCTGAAGCAGTAGGTTCGTCTGTCTCCATAGGAGCCAATGTGTCACCATCAAGCCCAATGCCTTCCAACAAGCCTTGTGTAGAAGCATCCATACTTCCAGCTGCGGCATCCTGCTCGCCATCTATAGACGTAAGAGAAGACCAGTAAGATCATGTTAAACCAGCGTTTACCTGGTTCCTTGTGCTGAAAAGTCCCAAATCTGAAAAGAATCTTCCTAATCGGAAAGAAAAAAACAAAACAAAAAAATCCCCAACTGTACTGATATACTTCTCTCGTTGGAGCTCTTTTTAGCTCATACTTGTCATTTTCCAGTGAAAGCTTATGAATAGCATTAAGCCAGGGCTACTTTGGGAGACTGCAGGCACTCCGTGATCCAGGGGCACCACTTACGCAGACTACAATGTGTATGGCGCTCTTATTCTGCCAAGGAGCATGCCCTGCTACAACTTTATAGCTTATCAGTATACGCAAAGCACACACCGTAGATTACACCACTGTAGAAATATAAACCCTAGTACTTAAGATTTTTGTACATGTGAGATATGCCTCTTTTTTTTGGGGGGGGTGTGTGGTCTTAGATGTAATTTTAATTAGGCAATTGTTATAAAACACCCCACCAAGTTTTCTGGAAAAGCTATGTGCAAACTGAGTCATCTTTGTTTATTTAATATGTGAAAGACACTGCTGGGAAAAATATATCTGGACTAGAGAAGGTAATTCTTTGACATTGAATTTAATTTTGTTCTCGGTTCTTTTTCTTGAGTTAAAATTGATGTATTTTGATACTCTTAATGGTGGGTTTGGTTCATTTCTCCAAAATTACTCTTTGTCAGAAGCGTGTATATATTTTATTAATTCTGTAACCTCTCCCGTACTGTCACATCAGTCCTTATTTGTTTCATACGTTATGTCTGCTATCTTTATTAATCTATACTTTTAGTAATTTCAATAAATTTTAAACCATATCTGGTATGTTTTTATACATAAAATAATCTTTAGAATAGCTTAAAGGGATTTCCGCCATGATACAGAATATAGGAGAAAAAACTTTCTAAAAAAGCTGCTTTTATTAATTTTAGATTTGTTATATTAGGGTCAGAAAATTGTGTATCATTTCTGCTTTTTGAAATTTGGAACTTGTATTCTGCTATAACATAAATGCTATTTTCCAAACTAGCACTGTTTATTAGAAATATAATGTTATATATATCTTAAATATTCCATATTAAAATGTAAAAAGAAACAAGTATAATTTTTAATTTATTTTTAATCCAAGATAATTGTTCTTTCAACATGTAATAAAATGTAAATGCGTAAGATAAATTCTATACTAAAGATTTTAAAATGGTATCTATTTTATACTTCATAATTGATCTGTTTATATTTGATACAATTTAGTTGAAACAAAAAAAGATTTACATACCCAAGTTGTCCCAAACATACTTAAAAGTCTTCCAACTAGTGAACAGGGTAACAACTGTTACACTTAAATTAATAAAAAATAAAAACTTCGGTATTCTCCACCAAACCTAAGACTGCAAATTAACTATATCTGAAACAACCTTATTTCCAAATAAGGTCATATTCTGAGGAAAAGAATATGACCCATAACACCTTCCCCTTAATAAGAGAAAAGAAAAAAAGAGAGAGGAAAAGACAGGAAGGAAGGTGGGGAAGAATGAAGAAAAATATTTAGTTTTTTAGTTGTACAAGCTACCATATTGGACATTGTGGTTTTAGTGTTCCACAGCCAATTAAAAATTATTTAGCTGAAAAACAAGCCTACAAAAATTAAAGTCCCATCATACCCTTTGATAGGATAATTTTTAGGAATCAATCTTAAGAGTTGCATAACATTAGAAATTTAACAGGGAATGATTAATTCTTTATACCTTTACATAGCATTTAATATTAAGTGAAAAGAGATCTGTAAAATGTATCTAAGACAAATGTAACTACGTTAATAAAATATATCCTCGGGGGGAAAAAGATTAGAAAGACACTGGCAAAATACTGTTTTTTGTGTGGTAGAAATATGGTGATTCTTCTTTCTACTATACCTTCAAATTTTTACCACTGTGTGTACATATTTTATACAAAAAATGGATGAAAGGCTAAATGTTAAAATAATTAAAAATCAATGAAAGGGCCCTGATCAGTGTGGCTCAGGTGGTTGAGCATCGTCCCTTGCACCAAAAAGTCACAGGCTGGATTCCCGGTCAGGGCACATGCCTGGACTGTGCGCTCAGTCCCTACCTAGTAGGGGGCCTGTAGCTGGCAGCTGACAGATATTTCTCTCTCCCTCTCCCTCTCCCTCCCCCTTTCTCTCCCTAAAAAAAAACAACAACAAAAAACAAAAAAACAAAAAACCAAACCAATAAAAACATATTTTAAAAAAATCAATGAAAGGAAAATAAGGATTAGAGATGTTAGAAGGTTAAACTAAACTTTCACAACCGACCTGTAAAGACAGACATAACTTAAAAGAATGTCTGAGATTTTAGTTTCTTGGAGTTACCTGCTCTTTTTCCGCCCTGGGTCGTACCTGCCTTCTCATCCTTTGGAACCAGCTTCTGCATGTCCGCTTGGCCAAACTCACACCCAGATGGTAGACTGCAACAAGAGAAACAGTGAGCTAAAAAGCTTAAGATAGTGCATCTCTTACGTCGTGCTTGGTCTCTAACCTGCTTAGCTGACATTGTCCCTTCGTACTGCAGGTACGTTGACCTAATAGAACATCGCAATGATAGAATTCCTGAAATAGCACTCAACAAGGTTTCCAACTCAACTTTTTCAATCTGGTTAACAACAGGACAAATTTTAAAAATCCACTACGTTGACTCATCATAAATCAGACACATAAAATGATTTTTAGGCAAGTCCATAGGCTGTTAAGTGAGAAGGACAATGTTACAAATTGAATGTTTGTTTCCCTACCCAAACTTGATATACTGAACTCCTAATGCCCGATGTGATGGTATTGGTAGGAAAAGGCTTTTGGGAGGTGCCTAAGTCATGAGGGTAGAACCTTCGCAAATGGGACTAGTGTCCGTAGTCCCTTCTGCCATGTGAGGTTACAACAATAAGTCTGTGTCCTGGAAGGGGGCACCACGATCTCAGACTTCCAGCCTCCAAAAGCCTGAGCAAGACATTTCTGCGGCTTATAAGGATCCAGTCTGTGGTATTTTGTTACAGCAGCTAGAATGGACTATGACAGACAAGGAAGCCTCTGAACATTTACCTCTGCACTTCTATCCTTGACTAAAGACCAACTCTCCAGGCTCACTGAGCTTAGTTTTTCTGTTAGGAAAGAAAGAAAGGAGCTGACCAATCCCTTACCTGTTAGGGGTACACAGGGACAGGAGGACAGTGCTTTCCCACACCAGGGAACAATAAAGCTGGCTCAGCTTGCTCAGAACACTCAGACCCAACTGAGAACCCCACTGGTTTACGGAGATGGAACGAATTTCACTCTGCAAACAAAGTAAAAAGAATATGATCTTTGGAATGCTCTCTGAATTATTATATTCAAAATCAACTTTCAGCTGTTTAACAAGGATGAAAGGTTCTATTTTCCCTTCTGTATTATTTTCACAGTTATCTTTTCCAAGAAAGTTTCCACATTTAAGATCACAGTTCCATACGGTATTCTTTGACAATATTTTTAATTTGGCTCTAACATCCCTGCTAATTGCTTTTTGTAAAATGAAAGACAGAAATCATTGGCAACCTTATTTTTCCAAATCAGAGAAACAGTTCTGTAAATTCATTGACAGCTATCTAATTTCTTCGATGGTGGGGGCATGCTATTTCCATCATTTATTTTAATAAATATTTAGATTTAATTCATTCAATTAAACATTTCATTTAATTAAGGAAAAATAATAATAAATCCCCAAGGCTTTGGTATGTACTCTAATAATTTCTAAAGAGTTTATAACTGCTTTTCATTTTACTTGATTCAAAGAATATACTTCTGCTCAATAGCATAAAACAGGGCTGCTAAAATATTATACCATTTATCTTTAGAACAGACCAGAGGCCCAGTGCATGAAATTTGTGCAAGTGTGTGTGTGTCCCTCAGCCAAGCCTGCACTCTCTCCAATATGGGACCCCTCGAGAGATTTCTGACTGCCCTCTCACAATCCAGGATTGCTGGCTCCCAATTGCTCGCCTGCCTGCCAGCCTGATCACCCCCTAACCCAATGATGGGCAATCTTTTGAGCTTGGTATGTCAAATTTCGCCAAAAAAAACGAGCATAACTCGGGTGGTGTGTCACTTTGAGAAAAAAAAAACCCCATAATTTCGCGATATTTATAGTTTAAATAACAAAAATGTATAATTGTAATATATAAATGTATTTAATAAGCCAAAAACTAATTATTTAACTTACCTGCTTAGTGACTTCTTTATTCATTTCTCAGTCAGTTTTTTTTGTCGGTCTTTATATCATTTAACTTGTGTGGGGTGCCGTGAACTAAGATAAGTGAGGGGGAGCGGGAATTCTTTAACTAACCTGCCTATTAGTGACTTTTTTGTCGCTGAATTTCATTGGCTCAACCTTCAACTGAAGGTTGCTATTTTGTACACTTCAAGCCCAAGCAAATGCTACTAACTTCATCTGTCAATCTGTTTCTTTTGTTGGTTTTGGTATTATTTAACGCTGAGAATAAGATCTCACAAAAGTACGTAGAGGGGAAAATTGTGAATAAAGCCACTGCTATGTTTTTCAGGGTGCTAAAAGTGTCTGGTAATGGGTTCCAGGCACTCCAAATTTCCTGGCAGTCCTCTTGATTCTCCAAGCAACACCTTTCCAGATTCTCAAGCTTTGACCTCCAGTTGACAAACACCTGAGCCCAGATGCTGTCTTGAAATTCTGCAAGTTGCATCTCCAAATCATCAATTTGCATCCACTTATCATTGAGCTGAGAAGTTTCCCAGGTCCTTATCCTCAAGAAATACCTTAATTTCTACAAAGCACTCCACAAAGTGCTAAAGAACTTTGCCTTGGCTCAGCCATTTACATTTTTGTACATCAGCAGTCCACTATAAGTGGAATCAACCTCTAGTAAAAGTGCAGAAAATTCTCGCTTGTGAAGGGGACGAGCAGCTATTAAATTAACGATTTTGTAACAACTGACATTAAGTCATTTAAGTTGGTGAAGCCTGCCTTGGCACATGAAACCTCCTGATGGATAATACAATGAAAAGGCACAATCAGATGTCCAATAGCTTCTGTAAACAATTTGACAAATCCGACTTTCCCCCCTACCATGTTTGGTGCCCGATCTGTCATCACTGACACAACTTTAGCGGTATCAATGCTTAGGTCATGGAATGTTTGTAAAACAACCTTACATATTTTGCTTCCTGATGCACCTGTTGGCACTGATACTAACTTTATCAACTCTTCTCTCATTGTGAGACCATCAGAATATCGACCAATAAAGGCCAACTGAGCATGTGATGTGACATCAGTAGTTTTATCAAGAAGAGATCGAAAAGTATTTACAATGACTTATATCTGTCTTTAATTGATGTACGTTTGTGTTCAGTCTCATTATTCAGTCTTTTATGATATTTCTACTGAGTGATAACTCAGATATTCTCTTAATAATTGCATCTTTATTTTGCATATCGTGAAATACAATTTGTGCATATCTTAGGAGTTTCTTTAATAAATTCTCCCTCACTGAGTGCTTTTCCATTTTGAGCTATGGAGTGAGCAATGCTCACACTTGCAGATGTTAAATTTGTAGAGCCTTTTATAAATTTAAGGATGGAATTAGATTGGCTCTTATAAAGGTGTAGCTGCCTGGAAATGTATTCCTTCCTTTCATCCTCACTTTTTTTCAAGAGCTGGGAATGATTAGTTTCAAAATGTCTATTTATATTCCACGTTTTGCTTACTACCATTTCAGTACATAGAACGCAAAATGATCTGCCATTTTTTCTGTAATGCCATACATCTCGGTCCATGTCTCTTGAAAGGGTCGGCTACTGCTACTATCACTTCCTTTACTTAACCTTGGTTTTTTATTTTGTGGGTTCTCCATCAGGAGGGCAGTGACAAAAGATAGAATTATAGATAGCCTGTTAGCCCTGCAGGCAATCAGGGGTTAACTAGCCTAACTGACCACAAGATGGTACATGTAGCTGTCTTTTCGGAAAGGGCAGGGTTAATAAGCAGAAATAGGGGTTAATAAGGATGCACAACAGTAATAGTGGTGAAATGGAGCCTGCACTATGCTGCAAAATGGTGTTCCTTATATAAATTAAGATGGCTGCCGCTATTTCTAAAGGCGGGAAATGGCACCCATAGCACAGGCCCTCGCCTCTCCCAGTCTCCACCTCACTTATCTCAGTAATGATGGTCAATTAGAAAGCCATGACACCCCAGAACAGTAGATTGGATGATGGTTGCTGTGGTGATGTGGTTGCTGGTAATGGCGATCACACGGCCCCCAGAGATGCATACCCTGTGGCATTCTGCTGCTCCCTGCTCCGCCGCCAGAAGTGAGGTCAAAGACCCCCTAACGGCCTAACCAGAAGTCCCAGATCTAGACACTCTGTGCTCGAGTTCTGTTGTTTTGGCCTACAGACCTCTGGCACGGTGTGTCTACACTACACTACACAGCAAATGTTTCATCCTCGGCTACTGCACCTGGCCGTGCGTGCAGTAGCTGCGGATGAAACGTCCTTCTCGGCATGCAACCCCATACTTCTCTGTATGCGACCGTGTGTCATCAAAAATGGCTATGTGTGCCGAGACCGGTTTGGCTCAGTGGATAGAGCGTCGGCCTGCGGACTGAAGGGTCCCAGGTTCGATTCCGGCAAGGGCATGTACCGTGGCTGCGGGTGCATCCCCAGCAGGGGGTGTGCAAGAGGCAGCTGATCGATGTCTCTCTCTCATCGATGTTTCTGACTTTCTATCCCTGTCCCTTCCTCTCTGTGAAAAATCAATAAAATATATTTTAAAAAAAAAATGGCTGTGTGTGTCAGTGCTTACATGCATGTCATAGGTAAGCCATCATGGCCCTAACTACTCCACTGCAAGCCTGACTGATGTCTAACTGCTACCCTGCCAGCCTGATTGCCCCTAACTGCCCTCTCCTGCCACCCTAATTGTCCTCCCCTGCAGGCATGGTCGCCCCCAACTGCCCACCCTTGCTGGCCCGCTAACCCCTAACTGCCCTCCCCTGCTGGCCTGGTCACCCCCAAATGCCCTCCCCTGCAGGCCTGGTGTCCCCCCAACTGTTCTCCCTGCAGGCCATCTTGTGGTGGCCATCTTGTGTTCACATGTGGGCAGCCATTTTGTGTGTTGGTGTGACAGTCAATTTGCACATTACTCTTTTATTAGATAGGATTACTTGAGAAGTAAAGATAGTAAAACTGTGAGCATGCAAATAACCCCACATTTCTGGAATCACAAGAGGAACCTCACGTGGACTGTAGGCATAGGGTTTGTATTAGGAAATCTTTAGTAATCTGTTAATTTACATTGACTTAAATGTTCTGTCATCAAACTTCCTTCTTGGCATCCCATTATCAAGCCTCATGCATTTGTAGAAAGATTAGGAAGTAATAGGCCAGATGAAGCTTGCCTGCTTCAAAGATTAACTATACATTCCGGTCAGCCTGTATGAATGTTACATATCTGTTATTTATACCAACCTCTTTTACGCTTAAAAAGGTCCAGTTCACAAAACAAATATGTGGTCACTCAACTTCTAATAAAAAAATACTTAGGGAAAGTGAAACTAGACAGAAACTTGAAGCATAAACCTAAGTCAACCATGGGAAAGAATAAATATTATCCTAAAGCTGGTCTTTCATTAGCTAGCCCAGGTAGAATTGCTAAGCACAATAAGATGCCACATAGACACCCTAGGCATTTCACTGGCTTTAAACCAACATGTTCACCCCTAAGGTAATTCTTACCTGTCCAACTCTGCAAGTATGAACAAACATCATGATGTAGGCGTGGGCAGCGGTGAGTGCATGCAGTAGAGGTGTGGCCTGAGCGGAAAGGGTAGCATCAGCGACATTGCCAGCACAAGCCAGTTCTCGCAGCAGCACCGAACCCCCAGGAGATTCAATTGGGCGGTGTAAGGGCTCCAAAGAGGAGAGGATGGAGTCCAACTGAAGAAGACCCTCCTGGAGGACCTTGGGTTCATGTGACAGTGTCTGAAACAAGGATTAAAAAAATGTTTAGTGAACTTCATAAGCAAAATATAAGAAATGGAAGATAAGTTTTAGTTTCAGACTTGGCCATGGTCTCTTACTAAATGGTGGAGCCAAAAAATGAATGTAGCTGTAACACACCTCAACACCTCCCTCTAGAGCAGTGGTTCTCAATCTTTCTAATGGTGCGACTCTTTAATACAGTTCCTCATGTTGTGATGATCCCCAACCATAAAATTATTTTCATTGCTACCTCATAACTATAATTTTGCTACTGTTAATGAATCGTAATGTAAATATCTGTGTTTTCCGATGGCCTTAGGCCCTACAGGTTGGGAACTGCTAGCAGGGTTGCCTAAAACCATCGGAAAACACAGATATTTACATTACGATTCGTAATTAGCAAAATAACAGTTATGAAGTAGCAACGAAAATAATTTTATGGGGGGAGGTCAATAGGGGGCAAAAAAGAAAACATATGTAGTACTATTTAAAATACTTTAAACAATAAAAACAATTAAAAGAAAATAATGTTACGGTTGGGGGTCATCACAACATGAGGAACTGTATTAAAGGGTCGAGGCATTAGAAAGGTTGAGAACCACTGGTCTAGAGCAACATATCACTTTTCCCAAATGAGAGGTTTTCAAATGTGGTGAGCCAATAAATTTGAATATTCTCATAGCCAAGTCTTCATGCTGTAAGACGAATTCCAAATTTTATTCAACAGGGAGAAAAGTTAGGCAAAGTTCCAAAGCATGGAAGTGAACCACTATTATAAATGTGCTTTCCTTCCCACAATAAGAGAGACTACTGTAGGACAGGCATCAGCTAGTCAATTTGTTTTATGAGAAAACACAAGGATTATATGGCCCTTGTACTATCTTTGAGTCTTCAAAGAAATCTGATAGTAAAATATTATCCATTGTCATTCAAACATGAGAAGTTATGTACCTTTCCTATGGCCTTAAATAGACCTATCTATTCCCATAGAGTATCTTAGAAGTGGGATAAAGATGGAGCAGCCCTTTTCCCTCTCTCAGTTATGAAATAACAATTAAATATTCACAAAGAGTAAAGCAAAATAAAACATTAAATGCAGACATGTCATAATTATGGATCTTTCCAAGTTCATAAGCAACTGGATTTCTGATTTGTAGCAAAAATTAGTTATTATGGTCCACCCAGCCAATAAAAGAGATTCATAGATTTAATGTAATCCCTATAAAAATCTCAATTGTGGCTTTTTGGATTTTTTTTACAGAAATATAAAAATCTCTCTTTAAATTCATATAACAATTTTAAGGGACAGAATGAGATATAAATATCTTGAAAAAAAAAAAAAACACCCGCAAAAAACAAATTTGTAGGTCTCACACCACCTGATTTCCAAAATTAAGACCACAAAACTATAGAAATAAAAAGTGTGGTACTGCCCTAGCCAGTTTGGCTCAGTGGATAGAACATTGGCCTGTGGACTAAAGGGTCCTGGGCTTGATTCTGGTCAAGGGCATGGACCTCAGTTGCAGGGTTGATCACCAGCCCTGGTTGGGGTTCATGTGGAAGGCAATCAATCGATGTTTCTCTCTCTGTCTCTCCCCCTCCCTCCAAAAATTACTAAAAGATATCCTCGGGTGATAATCAACTTTATTGTGTGGTACTGATATAAAGACAGACATCACGGCTAATGAAATAGAACAGAAAGCACCCAAATAAACCCTCACATATATGGTCAAATGACTTTTTACAAGGGTGCAATAGGGAAAAGGACAGTCTTTTCAACAAACAGTGTTAGCTAAAGAATGAATTTGGCCCTTACCTGACACCATATAAAAAAACAAACAAATAACGAACTCAAAACAGATCAAAGATCTAAATACAAGGGGTAAAACTATAAAACATAAGAAGCTGTAGTGTGTCTGCACAACATTGGATTTGGCAATGATTTCTTATATATGATACGAAAAGCACAAGTAACAAAAATAAAAAACAAACACAATAGCCCGGACTTCTTCAAAATGAAAACTAAACTAAGCTACCAACAAAGTGAAAAGGTAACCCATGGAATGGAAAAAATATTTGCAAATCATTTATCTGATAAGGGACTAATAGCCAAAATATATAGAGAACTTACAACTCAATAACAAAAAACAACCCATAGAAAAATGTACCAAGGGCCTGAAAAGATAGTTCTCCAAAGAATACAAATACCAATACCAATAAGCACATGAAAAGATGCTCAGCTTCACTAATCAAAACCACAAAATCTCATTTCACACCCACTGAGTTCGCTACTATAAAAAACACACACACACACACACACACACACCAGAAAATAGTAAGCGTTGGCGAGGATGTGGAGAAAACAGAATATTTGTGCACTGCTGGTTGAAATGTGAAATGTGGAGGTGCTGTGGAAAATAGTATGGAAGTCCCCCCCCCCCCAAATACGAACCGGTACTCCCACATGATTCAGCACTACTATTTGTGGGTATACGTCCAAAAGAACGGAAAGCAGGTGGAATGTAAAGAAGTCAGATTCATAGAACCAGAGAACAGAATGATGGTTGGCAGGGGCTGGAGGGAAACGTGGAGATATTGGCCAAGGATACAAACGTTCAATTATAAGATGAATAACTGCTGGGGATTTAATATATACCATGGTGACCAGAGTTAATAATGTACTCTATTCAACAAATTTGCTAAGAGTAGACCTCAAATGTTCTCACCACACACAAAAGCAGAGGCTTGAAATATTCACACACCCATATTCATAGCAGCACTAATTCATAATAGGCAAGACATGGAAGCACCCCAAAGGTTTATCAGTGAATGAATATCTATAAACAAAACCTGGTGTAAACAGAATGGAGTAAATTCAGCCTTAATAAATAAGGAAATTAGGACATATGCAACAACATGGATGAATCTTAAAGACACTATGCTAAGCAAAATAAGCCAGCCACAGAAGCACAAGTACCTTATGAAGTGCATTTTACAGGAGGTTCCTAGAACAAAGTCATACAGATAGAAAGTAGAATGGTGTTTAATCAGGGGTTGGGAGGGAGAGGGAGATGGGGGAGTTGTTAGATGGGTATAGAATTTCAGTTGTTCAAGATGAAGGGAGTTCTGGTGATGGGTTGCACAATATACTATTAATGAAGTTAAGGCTACTGAACTGTGTACACTTAAAAATGGTTAAAGTGATAAATATCAGGCTATATGTATTTGACCACTTTTAAAACAGCTCTCTTGGGGACAGTTCCCTTCAATGAACTGAATTGTTATAACTATATACTGACCCAGAACAAAAAAATAAACACGTCAACTTTAAATGAGAAAAATGTGGCACTCTATTTGTCAGTCATTTAATTCACCTGTCGTATATGACCACAGATGTCATCATTACTTTTTAGTGGCAGGTAAAGGAAAACCACAGTAGAAACACAGAAGTATTGGGACAGACATCTAAAAAAGAACATATTCGGCTAGATGCTTCTTACCAATATGGATTTGCAGACACCCGCAACGGCCTGACAGGCTGCAGACGTGGGAAAGTCAATGGGCAGATTGGGAAGACCCAAAATGGTAACCAAAGGCAAGAGTCCTTTCTGATTCACAAATTCCTGGCAGTGGTCATCTGTTGTATTGTTGCTCAGAATAGATTCCACAAATTTCATCTAAGTAATAAAAAATTTAAAAAATAGTTAGAGCCTGACACTTAAAAGGCCAGTTTGCAGTTAAGGACCGGGGTAGCCTTATAGTCACGAAATCAGTATTTTCTATAATACCCAAGCCTTAGGGAAACAGGGATAGATATATATGGACACTACATATGCATAAAATAAAGGAATAATTAAAACTTCTTCCCAAGCCACCTTTCCCAAGCCACATAAAATCATAAAATTTGAAAGCAGAGAGGTTAAATGACTTGCTCAGGGCCACACCGGGAACTAGTGGCAGAATCAAGTCTAGTCTCTTAATTTCCTCATTTTGTGCTCCTTGCATTGATAATATATTGCCTCTCCCGTGCAAGCAAACATCATTAATACTTTTACTCAAATGTGCTCATAATGCAAATTAAATCCAGATCTCTGATTCGGACCAAATAAAGCATTCTGTGAGAGTAAGAAAGTAAAATGTGGGCAAAAAAAAAAAAAACCCACATAGGCACAAAACAAACCGTCTCCTGGAAGCCCTGGAAGTGCTTCATATGCTAGAACAAATATTAAGTAGGCTTCCCCTTACCGGGAAACAATTCTGGGAAAATTAAAACACTTCACTTTTTCCTGTGAGACACAGGAAGTTAAAAGAAAAGACCACATTAATTTTTATAAAAAAAGAGGAATGGGAAAAATGGCAAGTAACAAGAAAAAATACATGCGGACCCATTCAAAGAACATAATACTGAATTGGCTTAACAAATCTCAGTCTTCCTGTTTGGATTCCTACAGGGAACGGCAACATACAACAGATCAATGGGAATATATGTAAAAAAAAAAAAAGAGTGTTGGCCAAATTTTAGAAAATCAGCCACACAGAACAAGGTTTGGCACACCTTTCCCCACTTCTCTGCATTTTAAAGGTCCCCATTAAAACAAAAACAGAAACCTCCGGACTATTTGGTAACCCCGCACATTTTCCAGAAAAATCACAAACCTTTACTTATTTGCCCCTACCATGAATCTTACCACATTAAGGATGTAATCCATGAGGGGAATGGGAATACGTTCCTCTGTACCAACAACCCTGTTGAGGGAGAAAAGAGTGAGTTACACAGAAATTCATGATACAGTGCAAGAAAACAAAGTGAGGAGAGGGAAACAGCATGAAACTCTAGGCCCTTCTTCTAAAGACTTACAGCCTTTCGTGCATATACAGCACATGGGGGGGGGGGGGGGGGGGGAAGAGCTGAAATCCGCTGCAGCTAGCTTTCCTAGCCTGACTAGATTGAGAAAAACCAAGAAAAGAAAAACCAAGCCTTCACAAAACTCAGAGTTGTTACATGTCAAACGAAATTACCCTATCTCAAGCAAGTTCAGTTAAGGGACTATTTAAGCATTTGCTTGAAGAAAGAAGACAGATGAAGAAACAAACTCATACACATCTTACCATGTCCTCGAATCAGGTTTGAAATTATAGAGAACAGGAAATAGAATTTAATTTTGCTCAAAATTCCACACTTACATTGACAGACCATTCAGATCAAGGATGGTTAAAGATGAAGCTAATGCCCAAGCTTCCTTCTCTAATAATCTATGCTTTGCTCACAATAGTTTCTGAACTATCCCAAAATTGTGATCGGTTCTTTGGCCTCAGATGCTTCAATTCTGCGCTGCAGATGAAAAGGCTGCACTAATGCCATAGCCACGGAAAACGCTGCCTTTGGCCCAATGTCTACATTTTGGCATTTGTAAGAAATAAACGGGGGGGGAACGGACCAGGAAGTGTATTGACATGAAACAAATCTACCTCAAAGATAAACCACAGGCAGGGACAAAACTTGAGTGAAATAAATAAAGAGCACTTTGTCTATAGGCCTCTGGAACAGATTTTTTTGGGGGAAAAGGCAGCGATAGAAGAAGGGAGAGGTGGTGGGAGAGAGAAGGCAAGAAAAGTTGGTAAGGAGCTAATAGTCCTCATCTCTGAGTAAGATAAAATGTGAATAAAGACTTGCCAGGCACAAAGACATCTGGCAGCAAAACCTAAAGTAGATAAAGAATGGAAAGGCATCACAAATGGCTCCACTGATGAGATATCCAGAGGTGGGGTTTGGTTAGGATGTTATAGCCAGATTCAGCGAAGAATTTGGGAAGGAACTTGGTACAAAAGGAGAATCCAAAAGCCAGGAGCGAAATGATTCCAAGCAAAATTGTAAACCTTTCCTTAACTATAGAGTTCCTCTTAGGGAAACACTGCAGCATTCCATGGTACTTACACCAAGCTGGGTTGCCCCTCTTTGGAAACAACCCAGATCTCTATCTCTACAGGTAAGGGATACAGGTATGGCTCTAGCCTACTGAGACACCTGACCTTTCGCCAAAGCTAAATATAAGGGCAAAAAGCCGAAGCAATACCATGAAATGGGCCCCAGGTACAAACCAATAGATGTTCTTACTCCAGCAACTTCAGAAACAAACCTATTCAGAAATCACTTTTCTTCCTACCCTCATCTTTTGGCTTCCAGGTTCGGGATGTCATTTAGGAATAGTGAAAATGACCAGCTCTCTTCAGTAGAAATTAACCTACCAACTGGTTTTTTTAAAAAGCGCATTCTAATCTTAACCTTGTGTAAAATGTTGACTCCAATAAAAGACTGCATTCCCAAGATGAACATAACAATTTATCTTAATTATCAAATTAAAAACTTACTGTCTCCCTCCACCCCCCAAAAAACAGGGACATATCCCCAAGCTCAATTTTACATGTATATTTATGGTGCTGAAGTCCTTAATCAGAAGTAAAGGAGGTTTACAATTGAGTGTCACAGTACAGTGTATAATGATACAAGAGAACTCATGGTTTTGTTTTGTTTTGAGGGTTGGGAGGGGGGGAACCAGGTCACTTTCAGCTCTTCAGGAAACACAGCTGCCTTTGGCCAAGGCCCCATCAGTGGGCTATGATTCAGGGAACAACTGCTTCTTTGCATTTGCTGCCTTTAAAGTATAGATAACTGCTATTCAAATTCCCAAGACAACACGGATTTATGTAATCTGTATCTTTTAAAGTGTTCAGGATAGGCTTCGGTCAAGTTAGGCAAAGTAAATTAAATTGATCACCAAAAACCCTCACCATGTTGCCCCAATTAAAACCCCAGGTTACGTACTGGTAACTATATTCCCTCCCAGCAATATCAGATTAGAAAGCAGAAGAGGCCAAAAGACAAGTATTTATCATCACTTGTGATGAATGCCTACAATTGTAGAGCAGAACTCCATGTTTGTGGGGGGAAACTGTAGTGCCTAAGTTTCCTTATCCCGAATCTCTAGCAGAAAACCACGTCTCAAGATCAAATACAAATATTGTTTTCAAATACTAGCTGCAGATTTTGAAAAAGTAAAAAATAAAGAATAAGAACACGGTCTTAGCCTGGAAAAAGAAGGAAACTCAGAAGTCAAAAGGAGAATAAATAAACCTTGTAGTATATTTATTCAATAGACTACTACTCAACAAGGAAAAGGATGCTGCTAGAATCTCAAAAACACACTGAGCCAATAGAAAATAGGTACAAGTACACAGATCAGATGATACACATTAACACTCCACTTATCCTATTTATATGATGTTTTAGTATAGGAAAACTTACTCTGTGATGACAGGAATAAGATTAGCTGCTTCATGTTTGGGTGGGGAAATAAAAAACTTAAAATCTGTGCAGTTGACTGTATAGAAATTATACCTTAATAAAAAATACTGGAAAATTTACTCGTTTATTTAAAGCAGTGGTTCTCAACCTTTCTAATGCCATTACCCTTTAACACAGCAGTTCCTCATGTTGTGGTGACCCTCAACCATAAAATTATTTCCGTTGCTACTTTGTAACTGTAATTTTGCTACTGTTATGAATCGTAATGTAAATATCTGTTTTCTGATGCTCTTAAGTTCTACAGCAGTGGTTCTCAACCTGTAAGTTGTGACCCTCAAGTGGAGAACCGCTAGCAGGGTCGCCTAACACCATCAGAAAACAAAGATATTTACATTACGATTCATTAACAGTAGCAAAATTACAGTTATGAAGTAGCAACGGAAATAATTTTATGGTTGGGGGTCACCACGACATGAAGTATATTAAAGGGTCTCGGCTTTAGAAAGGTTGAGAACCAGACTTAAAGGCACTGGAAAACAGACTAGGGCTTGGGAGACAGAAATCTGTTCGGGAGGCCCACCGAAGAATTTTGTGATGGGGGGCAAATATGAACAAGACTTTCGGGGAGAAGGGTGGCATACACTGCAAATTTTGCTAAGCCTCTTTCCTATATTGACAGGAAGTATATAGCAACTCCTACCATAACAGCTGCCTGGGATAATCCTTTGATATATTGCAGCATTCAAAACAGAGGTTGAGTTTACTAGACCGTATCTTGCTTTTCCGTCCTGCCCTAATAATGCACAGTGACCCAACTGAAGCTTCTGAAAATGGCATAAGTGGAAAAGTATACATGTATGAACATTTGTGAGACACTTACATGTGTTATGTGAATGAGGTCATGACGAACACCCAGACCATACTGAATATAGAAAAATCTCATTAGCATGGGATTAGCAACTACTAGAGTCCTCTGCAACTTTTGAGCTATACACAACTAACACTATGGTAGGGTATTAATACTGTGAGTCTAGAATTTTTCTATCTCTTCATTCTCATTCACATTTCATTAGGGCCAGCTCGCTTAGCATTTAAGACTCAGGAAGATCATTACACTAATGCTCTGGATTCATTTCCTCAACCCACTAATAAAATGTTAATCGACTGATTACTATATACAAAGTGATTGGGATATATTGTTGAGTGAAACATTGTCCCTGGCCTGAAGAAGCGTACAGGTTAGTTGGGTGAAACCATTAGAATATATGAATAATTTTAACAAAACTGATGAAAGAATACACAAGACCGACTTTCTATTTGGAGGTAAAAGGAAAAGCTCCTTTAAGAATGAGACGTTTGAGCTGGCCCTGCGGAATTTGGTAGATGTAAAAGGAGATTAAGATAATTTGGGGATTGAGGATAAATATGGAGGGAACACAGTGACACGTGATATCCCAAGAAAATCCTGGAGAGTGAAGGCATGGAGGGCTTGAGAAAATGTTACTATACCATAACAATTTAAAATCTGGATATGTTAGATCTAAGATATTTGTAAAATATCCAGATAGAAAAGAAGTTGTATGCAGATGAATGTACACAGCCTGACTCAAAACCAGTACGACACCCCCCTCCCCCGTGCCAAACCATGTTCAACAAATCTTTCCCTTGCTTGTTTAGCAAGTAAAGGAAACCGTACCCCAGCAAGCGGGGTGACAGTCAAGGCAATGGCAAGAAAGCACTAAGATTCTGACTATTTCACAAATAGTCCTGCTTTCTTTTAGGGTAGGCTACCTTTCCAGAAACACTTTAATCAAGACAGAAGATGCTGCTAGGATGCCGCCTACTCAGGCAAGGTTAAGATAACTACTCAACAAAGCAACGCACTTAGTACTTAATGCCTCTCTTCCGCAAAAACCTCATATCAATAGGCTCAGTCCTTTCTAGAGTTCCAATGGGGTTTGAGTCTAAACCTTTGCTCCTGATGTCTCTACTACACAATAGTCATCTTTTAAGTCCCAAGCTCAAACCCAATCATATCCATGCCTAAAATACCCATGCTTTTCTCAGGACTACCAATCTATACATCAAAGAGCACCACTAAATGAATGAATGCATGACTGTCCAGAGGGATCACACTTCTAGCAAGAAGGCGATTAAATTATAGCTTTAATAGTCAGGTGGACTATCTACTACACCCAGCAGTCTTTAAGCCCACTTACATCTCACTGCCCAGATAGAAATTTTGATGTTAAACACAGCTCAAATAGAAATAATAAAGAAAATCGACTGTGCCTAGATAAAGCATATAGTATATTCTAAAGCCTTCTGATTTTTCTGGAATAAGTATAGAATAATAAAACAAAAACAAAATCCAACCAGCAACAAATCCCTGTAACTCTAAAAGGACTTCTTAGGAGACAAGCTTCAAAAATGCAATGTGTTCCATTTGTGCTCACTTACAGAAATAATCAAACAGTCAATGATATAGAATACCTACTCAACAAGAATAAAATAAGACCTCTGAGGAAAGCCCACCACCTGGATATACTGAATTCTGATTCAACTTCATGAACGGCTTTTAAGAAAGGTAGTTTTCTGGCTCCGGCTCATGCTCAGCGGTTAGAGTGTTGTCACATACACCAAAAAGTTGCAGGTTCAATTCCCAGTCAGGGCATGTACAGGAGACAACAGATGGCTACTTCTCCCTCATAATAATGTTTCAATCTCTCTCTTTCCCTTCCTCTCTCTTTAAAATCAATAAACATATCCTCAGGTGAAGAAAAAAAAAAGCTTGCTAAAATAACCAATAAAATTAAATATCAAACCACAAATGACACACAAGAGTCAAAGGGGGAAAAAAAAAAACCCCATAGACTCTTAGGGTAAGAAGAACCTTATAATCATCTAATCAAACTCCCTCACTTTTACAGATGAAAATGACATGCCCAAGATCACACGGCTAGTGAACCTGTCTTGCAAACACTCACTGCTGATTAGGCTCAGTTTCATTCTGCTGGGCAGAATTAAAGCTCTGCATGGCCTGTACTTCCTCTTCTTCCTCATCCTCACTAGAGGCCTCTTCTGCAGCATGATTAGACCTTGGGGGAGGAGCAGTGGCATTGCCATCTGCCTTCTGGATTGATGGCTTCTGACAGATGTATTTAGGGTCTCTCCCAAGGTTACAGATTTCTTCAAGTAACTGAAAGGTACAGGAAATAAGATTATTTATTAGTAATTAAGGAATGGGGGAGGTAACTAGCAATTTTGGGACCATTTTCTATGTGCTATGTGCCATAGAAGTGCCAAAACATTATATGCATGTTATGCACCATTCCTGAAATGTCGCCGTTAAGCCCATTTTATAAACTAGGGAAGTTCTGTCAAGCTACATAACTTGCTCAGCATCACATGGCTATTAAATGACTGACTGATCTGAGTCATGTCCTAATTGACTAAGCACCAGAACGCATATACTAGTCTCAACATTCCTGACAGGGAATTGGCAGGGCTAACAAATGTGTGTGTGTGGGGAAGGAAGAAACAAAGATTATGAAGAATAATATGCTTTTACAAACAGAACCTAGGCCTTGGCAACTTGTTCGTCTCCTATACAGGAGGGAGCAAAAGTAGGTTTACAGTTGTTCATATGGAAAACAATATAATAATAAATAATACAAGAATGTTTTAGGGACTGTAAATCTACTTTTGGCCCACCCTTTATTAGAAAGCAAATACTAAGTGACTTTTGTTTGAAGGGGGGGAATGGGCAAACGACCAACCCAAGGACATGAAGAAAATGAGGCAGACACAACCCTCTTTCTTATAGGCACAGTCTAAGAGTTCAAATGATCTCCAGCAGGACAAGCCTTTTCTTAAAGCTACCCCCCTCAATGCTGTCTCAACACTTCTCACCTTAATGATGGCAGTTGTTGCATCTGTTTTGAGGGTGGGCTGATGTCTCATAAGCTCATCAACAGCACTCCCCAGGTTGGATGCAGTATCCCCTTAAAAGCAAAACATGAACTGTTAGAATGAAGAAAATAGAGCTTGACCTAATTTTTTTTTTTTTTTACCAATATAAGGAGGAAAAGAAAATGAGTTTTGCTGTGATTTTTTTCATGTCATGCTTTCTCCAATGAATTCACACCAACCTTGGCAAATCACTGGGGAGGAGGAAGGAATCATTATCAGTCTAGAAAACGTATTTTAAAGTGCCCATATATGCCATATTCTATCCTGGCAATCTATGTCAAGGCCTAAACTACTACTACAGAGTAAAGAGAGAAAAGAAAGAAGCATAACCATTAACTCTCTGGCTTCCCTGGTAAAGAATGATAGCAGCTATGCCCTGGACAGTTTGGGTCACCGGTTAGAGTGTCAGCCCATGGACCGGAGGGTCCTGGTCAAGGGCATGTACCTTGGTTGCCAGGGTCCCCAGGGAGGCGTGCAGGAGGCAACCTAATCAAAGTGTCTTCCTCAAGCTTCTCCCCTCCCCACCCCCAATCCACCCTCTGTAGAAATCAATGGAAAAAATACACTCAGATGAGAATTTTTTTTTAAAAAGAAGAATGATAGCAGCTAGCATACTACAGTGGTAACTGGAAGCATAAAGCACATTTTTAAAAACTAGATTCTTTCTGGAGCCTTACTTCTTTCTATTCTTCAATGATCTGGTTTCAAATACAGAGGAAAAAAAAACTCTTTGTCACTATCTTAGAGACTTGGATATCAGAAAAGAAGATTACCAAGATCAACACCTTGGGACTCCTTATGTCCTCTTGCTACAGACTAGTTGGTAGACCTAGAAATCTACCGCTGCCCTCTAATAACCATTTCTCACCAGCACCATGATGACACATTTAAGAGTGAACTGTTGAGAAGCAGGGAAATATTATAAAAGCAGAGACTAAGGATGAAGTATTCCTTTCTACCTGCAATATCAGGTGTGGTGATAATTCCCATTAGGATTAGCACACCTAGTCAGAGAAATGATGTAAAGTCAAGGAAGAGTTTCCCTGCCAATTGCTAACTTTTAATCATCTAAAATCTTGGCATAAGAGCAACCAATTATTTTAAGATAAATCCTGGTGACTTACCAAGGGGGTCAGAACTCCTCCTCCTCCGCATGGCTGGGAGGTAATCTGGAGACAGAAGAACTTTGAAGAGACGTTCAAAGGGCTGACACTGTACAAATGACTGAAGACCTCGTGCATTCAAGCAGAGTGCACTGAATACATTTGGGAGGGAGCCAAGGACTTCACGAGTAGCGGGAACCTAGAGAGAAGGTCAAGTGAGTCTGAAGACATCTAAAAGAGTTCAGGTGTAGATGCTAAGAAAACATTGATCAGGGGTATCACACAGATCTTAGTTTCAATACCACATACAGAAGACACGAGATAGGATTTTCATGCCATAAGACTACATGTCAATTGTGTCTCTGTGTGTGTTTTAGCTGGGAGGGTTATACATACAATATTCTCTACAGCGCAGCAAAAGGAACTCACATCTTTGATAAGCAGTGCATGCAGCATGACATCTGTTAACCCGTTGTCCTGGAGTGAGGAGAGCAGTGATGGTTCTTGAAATACAAACACAGTCACCACTTCAGTAGCTTAAAAAAAAAAAAAAAGAAATATGAGATACAGAGATTCTTCACAGTAATTACAAGGAAAACTCAAAGGCTAAAATAAAACAAAGAAAAATTGCCAACACAACTCATTAGAGATTAGTAATTATTAAGAATTTAGTGACTACCCTTCAAGATCTTTATGGGTAATGTACAGGCATGACAACTATAGTTAATGCTGAATTACTGAATAATAATGTACTGAATCCTGGAAATATGCTAACAGATTAGATTTCAGGTGTTCTCATCATATAATAAGGCAACTACGTGGTATGCTAATTAGCTTGACTGTAGAAATCATTTCACTATATCAGATAATGTTGTACACCTTAAAAAAATACAATTTTACTTAAAAAGACATAAAAACGAAAAATGACTTCATAGCACATTTTTACATGAATGAGGTTATATTGAATATAACTTGTTTCTTTCTAATTGTAATATACACCACAATAATACCTTTATCTTTCCCTGTCATAACTCATTCAATTTGAATGGCTGCATACTACTCCACTAAATACATGCACCACCATCTATATAAACACACCAATTTTGTCAGCTTAGCAGGAAAAAAAAACTAAGATGAAACAGGGGGTGGTTTGCTGGGTAAATGAACATAAACTTAACTCATGAAAATGGACAAAATATATTCCTAAAAAGCCCTTTCAACAACTTAAAAATATCATTAGCATTGTTAGGAGTCCTTTGGTACTAGTAAGACAAACTTTTGACAACAGAATACTTAAAACTGTGCTGTAAAGACTATCAATGCTTCTAGAATATGGCAAAACTCTACTCAGGAGGAAATAGTACAGCATTAATGCATTCACTTAGTAACCAAGAGATAAGCTAAAGAAATTAATATAAAATATAATTTAGTGAAAATGTAGGTAAAAAGAATGAATAATTAAAACCAATACCTAAACCTATGAAAACACAGGAAATGAGAGAAAAGGCAGCTAAGATGTTAAAAGAGAATATAGTTGGGTACATAAGTTTGATAGAAGAGTTAAAGGTAGGATTGAGGAGGGGACAGAATCTTTATTTGGTGGGTTTTAGCATAAAATTATTGATGGACATCCCAACCCCAACAGGAACTTCCCTACTGACTTGCCCTCTTGATCTTTCCAGCGTCCCCCACAGACAGGGTGAACACTACAATGAGATAATCTCCCCGATTTGAGACTATTTTGCCCTGGCGTATACGGCCTATATAACAGACCAGCGGTCACCAACTGGTGGTTCGTGAGGTTCTAAAGGTTGACGACAGCTGATTGAGTCAGCAGAAACTCCCACTATCCAACCCCCTGGGACTATTAGTTCTCCTGTGACACAACTCCTGCTCAGCAAGGTCACGCACTCACTTCCACCAACCACACCCTTCTTAACCCGGACACCCTGACCTACTTTCGACAGATATTTAACACCCACAGCGTCCTAGATCCAAACAGAAATTCTAGTTTTTTCTTCAAGTCTTACCACAAAAGGGAGCACTGGGCTATCTTTGTACTTATTATATTGGGTGCCATCACCATCTCTGGTGTAACAGGCACAAATTTAGATACTGTTAATTCTGTAAGACACTCACCTCACAGAGGCTACCCAGACAATGGCACAACTCGTAAACCAAACAGCTCAGGGCTTAGAAGCCCTTAATGAGGAATAAAACAGTCTAGCTGTTTTGATAGTTGACAACAGATTGGCATTAAAATAGCCACTAATATGTCAAGGTGGAGCTTGTGCCTTAAAGAGGACCCCCTACTGCATGTGGTTCAATAATACAGGAAAGATATATAGAATAGTTCAACAAATAAAACAAACCAAAACAGCCAATATTACTAAAATACCCTAAGATATTCTCAGACTCTCTCCCCTAGACCCCACAGTTAATTTTTCCCCCCAGGCCATCTCCTTCTGCCTGGGTTTGGAGAATTTACACTATTACTTATGAACCTAAAAAAATAACTGCAGGCCTAATTATTTTGGTTGGCTTTGCAAATTTGGTCTCTCTCATGTACAAATTTTTTAGTAAGAAACCTGGGAGGTTGCCATGCTAATTCAAATGTCAGGGATGGCCCGAGCTGGTTTGGCTCAGTGGATAGAGCACTGGCCTGTGGACTGAACAGTCCCAGGTTCGATTCCGGCCAAGGACACATGCCCGGGTTTTGGGCTTGCTCCCCAGTAAAGGGACATGGAGGAGACAGCCGATCAATGATTCTCTCTCATCAATGATATTTCATCTCTCTTCCTTTCTGAAATAAAAATATATTATAAAAATGTCAGGGATGAATTCAGAAGGAACTCTGACCTCCACTGATGATTTTAGTGTTCTCAGTCTCATTTCCTACCTTCTACATTATCCCAAGAGGATTTACGTGCTCTCCATCCCTAACCCACAAGTATTTTTATACTCTTGCAGCCTCCTTTAAACATCCCTTTTAAACATATACTAGAGGCCCAGTGCACGAAATTCGTGCATGGGGGTGTGGGGGGGTGTCAGCCCAGCCTGCATCCTGCACAGCCTGAGACACCTCAAGGGATGTCCAACTGCCCCTTTAGACCCGATCCTAGTAGGACTGGGCCTGAACGGGCAGTCAGACATCCTTCTCACAATCCAGGATTGCTGGCTCCAAACTGCTTGCCTGCCTGCCTCCCTAATTGCCCTTAACCGCTTCTGTCTGCCAGCCTGATCCACCCTCTAACCTCTAACCTGCCAGCCTAACTGATGTCTAACTGCTGCCCTGACAGCCTGTTTGCCCCCAACTTCCCTCCTCTGCCGGCCTGGCCACACCTAATTGCCCTCCCGTGCAGGCTTGATCTGCCCCAAGTGCCCTTCCTTGCAGGCCTGGTCCCTCCAAACTGCCCTCACCTGCTGGCTATCTTGTGCCCACATGGGGACAGGATCTTTGACCACATGGAGGCAGCTGTCTTGTGTATTGGAGTGACGGTCAATCTGCGTATCACTCTTTTATTAGGTAGAGGCCAGGTACATGGGTGGGGGCCAGCTGGTTTGCCCTGAAAGGTCTCCCGGATCAGGGTTGGGGTTCCCATGGGGTGGCCTGGGAGTGGGGCCTGTGGTGGTCTGCAGACAGATCACGCCCCCCAGTGACCCAAGCTAAGACCTTGGTATCTGGGATTAATCTATTTTCTACAATAGAAACTTTGTAGCCTGGAGCAGAGCCAAGCCTTCTGGTTGCTCCATGGCAGTGATATAATTGAAACTTTGTAGCCTATAGTGGAGGCCTAGGCACTAGGGCTGTAGAAGCTTGGCTTTCTCCATTGCCCTGGCAACCATAGACTCGCTCCAGCTCTGTGGCTGTCACCATTTCTGTTGGATTTATGTATCTTCTATAATTGGAACGTTGTAGCATTGAGTGGAGGCCTAGGCCAGCAAGGGCAGGCAGAAAGATTGGCTTCCTCCATTGCTGGGGAAACCCATGCCTCCCTCCTGCTCCCAGTGGCCGCAACCATCTTGACTGGGGTTTATTTGCATAATTTGCTCCTGATTGGCCGATGGGCATGGCTTGATCAGAGGTATGGTCAATTTGCATATTACTCTTTTATGAGATAGTATACTAGAGGCCAGTGCACGAAATTTGTGCACAGGGGAAGGGGGGTTTGTCCCTCAGCCAGACCTGCACCCTCTCCAATCTGGGACCCCTCAAGGGATGTCTGACAGCCCATTTAGGCCCGATCCCGGTGGGGCCGTCGGACATCCATCTCACAATCCAGGAGTGCTGGCTCCCAACTGCTCTCCTGCTCACCTTCCTAACTGCCCCTAACCGCCTCTGCCTGCCAGTTAGACCACTCCCTAACCACTCACTCCCCTGACAGCCAGACTGATGTCTAACTGCTCCCCTGCCAGCTGGTTTGCCCCCAACTTCTCCCCTCTGGTCACCCCTAACTGCCCTCCCCCACAGGCCTGGTCCCTCCCAACTCCTATCTCCTGATGGCCATCTTGTGTCCACATAGGGACAGGATCTTTGACCACACTGGGGTAGCCATCTTGTGTGTTGGACTGATGGTCAACCTGCATATTACTCTTTAATTAGATAGTATAGAAGCCTGGTGCATAGGTGGGGGCCAGCTGGTTTGCCCTGAAGGGTGTCCTGGATCAGGTCTGGGGTTCCCTTGGGGCGTTGGACAGCCTGTGCTAGAGGCCTGTGGTGGTTTTCAGGCCAGCCACGCCCCCCCCCCCCCCCCCCCAGCAATGCAAGCAGAGGCCCTGATATATGGAATTTATTTTATGTTCTACAATTGAAACTTTGTAGTCTGGAGTGGAGCCAAGCCTCCTGCTCACTTCGTGGTGGCAGCCATTTCTGTTGGGACATTTATCTTCTATGATTGAAACATTGTAGCCTAGAGTGGAAGCTTAGGCTGGCCAGAGCTGTAGGAGATTGGCTTCCTCCGTCGCCGGGGCAACCCTAGCCTCTGCTCTCTCCAGCTCTGTGGCTGCAGCCATTTCTGTTGGGTTTATTTATCTTCTATGACTGAAACTTTGTAGCATTGAGTAGAGGCCTAGGATGGCAAGGGCAGGAGGAAACCCAAGCCTTCCTCCTGCTCTCAGTTGCCGCAGCCATTTTAGTTGTGGTTTATGTGCATATTTGCTCCTAATTGGCTAGTGGGTGTAGTGGAGGTGTGGTCAATTTGCACATTACTCTTTTATTAGATAGCATATATAAAAGGCCTGCGAACTTGTTTTTCTCTCTCTGTTTAGGGGCTATCTCCCAGACAAAGCCATCCTTCCTTGCCTCCTGACCCGGGACTTCATCAGCCTAACAAATCTATTTCTTGATAATATCAATGTACTACTATTGTGAGTGTTGTCCTCTGAACCTAACCTGGGAAGGAGTCTCTCCATATCAAAGTGGCGCTTCTATATCTCAAGGGAATACTTCCTCAACATAATAAAGTGGAACAAAACCTTCAACTCAAAATCTTCTGCTAACCTCAAACTTCATGGTGAAATACTGAATGCTTTCCCCCGAATTCAGGAACAAAATGTCCGTTCTCACTTCTATTTAACCCTCTATCAGAAATCTTTGCCAATTCATTACCACAACAAAACAAACAAAAAGAATAAAGATTATAAAGAGGTAAAACAGTTTGCAGATGACAAGATTATGTAGAATATCTGAAGAAATCAACAAGAAAACAACATGAACTACTAAGTAAGTTCAGCAATGTCACAGGATACAAAGTTATTATATAAAAGTCTTAAATTGTTTCAGCAAGGGAGTATCTAAGTTGTGGTAATCAAAACTACTCCTCCAAGATACCCCAATGTATTAAAAAATAACTGCTACTTGTACAAGGTGGTTTTTCTATTTCTTTACCTCTCACTAAATTCATTTACAGTTTTAAGGAGAATTATAAAAGCAAATGTATTTCATGTATTGTCCTGAATATGTATGGCACTGAATAAATGGCAGTTAATAAAAATGAAGTTTAAACAGCAGCAATACACAAGGTAGTGCCCATATAAAATTGCAAATAACTACAAAATACCCACAGCATCTAAAACTGCATTTTCTACAGTGAGAAGCAATTTTCTATACCATAGCTTAAAGGTATGACATTCAATTCTGAGGATGGAAACCATTCTGATTGGATTTTCCAGATCAATGTTAGGGACTAACCATTCAATGACACGCTTTTTACTACACTTGAAGTGTAAGCACAGCACAAAAAGCCAAATGTACAAAACTACTTATTACAAATGACTCACAATACAGTGGTTATGGAAGGTACATTTAACATTTCAGAAGTGGATATTTGAAACTGCATTCTGATCTTTCTATATTTCATGACTAACTAGGAAGACATATAATCACACATGTAGATAGCAAATCTTGTTAGAATAGAAAACACAGAGAACTCTGCTAGGTTTGTGCAACCAAACATCACTCCACTTACCTAGAAGAAAAAGTGATGGGCCATAGTATTCTGCATTGCTGATGATGTGTTTCAGGGAGGTAGGCAGAGAACCATCCATCACTAAGAGAAAGGTGAATATTAAGGAGAATGTGATCAGTCCAATAGTAGTTTAATGGTTGGGGATGATGGAGCAATACATTATATACAACACACTGTGGTAAAGTTTGTGTTGATTCCAATCTAATGGCCTCTACTTGTCTTTCCTTCCCTTATCATGTTATTTATTCCTTGTCCATGCAATAACCTATTCACAGTAAGCAAAGAAAGAATAAAAGAAATCAGACAGAAAGTTGGAAGTGAGTACAGAGTCAAAAGCTAGGAAAGGAAAACATAGATGATTATGAAAACTGTTAAATGATCCTTAGATTTAGGTAAAGTGTCACAAAACGACTAAAAGCTATTCAAAATGGCATGGCCTTTCCCTAACCCTGTCTTATAACAAAGTAGCTTCAGAAAGTATGAAAAGGACCAATCTTTGAGAAAATCGAACACCCTCCAAGAAAATATCTAGAATCAAATACCATGTCGTATGCCATCTGAGAAAGCTGGGTCTTGAATGGCCTTCTTGAGGAAATTCAACATGGATTTGAGAAGTGCTGCTCGTTGTGGAATACACTGGACTCCTGGAAAGGGAGAAAGAGGCTTATATTGGGTTCACCATTAGACCACAGTGAGTAGGCACATAAAACAAATTTTTAAGAGACCCATATACACTATAGCAACACTAACAGACATTTGAAGTGATATCTCTGGACGTTGGAAAGCATACTTACCTAAGCTTTAAAACACTGGAAAAATAAATCACCATGGACTACATAAAACTGATAGTACAGTTAAGTTAAAAACCCAAAGTAGAAAAGAAAAAGGGACATATGTAATACTTTCAATAATAAAGATTAAAGAAAAAAAGTGAAAGTAAAATTATGAAATAAAAATATTAGCTCTCTGATCCCCACTTCCTGTCTTATAACTTTAAAAAATTTTTCTTGTTTAAGGTATTACAAACAGTAGTATATGTCTCCCCTCCACCCCCACTTACCTCCTCCCCTATTCCCCGCCCTCTGCCTGGGCACTTGCCCTTGATCCCCACTTCCTGTTTTAGTTATGTACCTTAAGACACAGTTATTGTAATAAAATAACCTATGTACGATATTTAGAAAGCTATAAAATGCTATGAAATAAATGTTAATATAAGAAAACAAACACCAGGATGACAAAGTAATATGCATAGTCATAAGAAGCAAACTTTCAAATATACCACTCAAGCTCCCCCCTTAAAGCACCCTTCTTCACAAGTAGTCCAATCAGTGTGAAAGACTGTATGTCTAAGTGTCTCCGTACCTGGACGGGGACCAGGGCATATAGTACTGCTGCTGGAACCTGATGTCCTTAATTCAACATCCAGACGGTTCTCTATAGAGGTGGATGATCCTGGACTATTTTCCATAGTCACATCTGCAACTAAGCAAGAGTTATGAAAAAGAAACTAGTTAGATAGAATAAAAGGTACCACCCAAAAGAAAGATCACCTGAGAAATGTCTTCCTTAAGACGAGATTAATGATTTCAAAATAGAGAAGGTGCTGAAACTCAGTATGAAAATGCAAACGTTCCACAAATAGAAATGTATTTAACAACTTTACTTTTTTAGGACATGGAAATTCAAAATAATCATATAAAAAAAGACCTTCAATATTTCTCAACCACCAAATTTGGGAGAAAAAAGTGGTAAAACAGGCAATTTCATATACTACTGCTGGTTAATAGTAGAAAGTAGGTCGAGCTTGTTGGGAGGGTACCTTAATGAAGATAAAAAGCATTAATACTTCCTGCTCAATATACAGTATGCTTATATGAAAGAATGCCTATGATACATTGAATGAACAATGTTGAGTACGTTCATCATCTCATCTTCCCATTTAAAAAACTATACACTTATATAAAAATGTACTTGATCATGCATTCAAAAAATTGAAAAAAAATGCCGAAACCGGATTGGCTCAGTGGATAGAGCGTCGGCCTGCGGACTGAAAGGTCCCGGGTTTGATTCTGGTCAAGGGTATGTACCTTGGTTGCGGGCACATCCCCAGTGGGGAGTGTGCAGGAGGCTGCTGGTTGATGTTTCTCTCTCATCAACGTTTCTGACTTTCTATCCCTCTCCCTTCCTCTCTGTAAAAAAAAAAATTCAATAAAACCTTTTTTTTTAATTGGAAAAAACTACACCCATATAATAGTTATGGTGAGAAGAAAGTGAGCATTCATTTTTACTTTATAGTTTTCAATTAATAGAGTACAAAATACATAATTACTTTTTACAATTTATAATAAAATACAAAACTCCATAAGTGATAGACCATTGTTTACATTTTGAAGTACTTCTTTCCAATCTTTTTTATACACATACAAGTACCTATTTATATAGAGGAAGCACAAACTCATGATTTTATAAACTGCTTTTCATTTAATAGAAACTTTTCTCTATGAGAATCACCTAGGTTGGTTGTTAAAAAAACACAGATTTCCTGCTCTTCACTTGCAAACTTAATGAACTAAATGAGCACTTTAGATCAGAGTCTAAATCTTTATCAATCACTTTAAATTATTCATATGCTCACTGAAGATCAATAACCACTGATTTATAACCAACAGTGACTCTTTAAATAGTCTTCTACCCCACACCATCTAAATGTGACATTTTAACCAATACTCTGGGACCTCACCCTTTAACTCAAATACCAGCTTGCCCAACAATAGACTAGAGATAGAAATTGGATAAAGGGGCTCCTAGGGACGGAAATGCACATAGGTATTTATGTTCAGAAAAAAAGGAACAACAGCCTATGGGCATTAGGGTCAAGAATGACAGCATTACAAAATCTAGTAACTATACTTTAAGAATGATAACAGATACATATACTAACAACCTGGGGCAGTGGTCGGCAAACTGTGGCTGGTGAGCCACACATGGCTCGTGAGCTGCTGTTTGCCGCTCCACTGACTAATGAGTTTGCCGACCAGCGACCTGGGGCATCAAGCTAAGATTAACTTAAATTATAAGAAAGCTGATTTGGAAAAGTTTTTATTTTTGGCACTATGATTATGAACTATGCATATGGGTGAAGAGATTTTTTTTATTTAAAAAAAAGGATACACATGATGTTGACTAAGAATGTTTGGTCTTCTAGCTTTCTCATTTAATGATTTAAAAGTTGTTTCCTATGCAAAAACTTTCATCACCTCTCCCTTCCCTTCTCAAAATAGCCAGATAGTTTGAGAAAGTCCCATTTTAGAGCCTACATTTCCCTTCTCTTTCCCAAGCACATTTACACACCCTCACCATCGTCGCTCATTTGGTTGGAGTGTTGTCCCATGCACCAAAAGGTGGTGGGTTTAATTCCTGGTCAGAGCACATACCCAGGTTGCGAGTTCAATCCCTGATCAGGGCACATGCGGAAGGCAAACGATCTATGTTTCTCTCCCTTCCTCTCTCTGGAATCAATAAAAACAAAATACAAAACACACCAACACAATATCAGGCACTGCTAGATATACAGCAGTGAACAGAAAATACCCTGATCTGATGGAGCTTACGTTTTAGTGAGAATAGAAGATGATGAACCAATACTTAAGAAAATAGATATTTAAATTTTGAAATAAACAGACTAACATCATAGAGTAACTATAAGGCTCTATAGCAGCCCTACCATATGCTTCACCTTTCATCTCTGTCCCCAACATGTGCCTCCCTTTTCTAATTATCCCCTTAAAATGTGCAAATCATTTCTATAAGAGTCAGTTGTGCCCTTTTAAATTTATGATGAAGAATGAAAATTGGGGTTGGATGACAGCTAAATGTCAAACACACAAACAATGACTTAGTAACTGTTAATTACCATCCATGTCAGTTTCCATTTCTTCTCCTTCTTGTGCAGTACTGGGTCTCTGGATCTTTGGCTTGATCACAAAGGGACATTCTTTTCGGCACAAATCTACTTCATGCTATGATCAAGGGAGAAGTAGTAAGAAAATCCTACATATATACCAGGGATTAAAAATAATTATGAAAGAATGTGGCATGCAGATTACAAAACTGGTTTATAAAAACAGAAGAGGAATAAGATGGCTCTTTTAGAGTTATGAGCGTAGTTTCTACACTCAGGTCTCATTGGGTATAAGTCTATGCAAAGTACTCCGTGTGTAATAATACCTCAAGTCTATAAATGAAGATAGAAAGTCCACTATGGGATTGAAAAGCTGCCATATCCAGATTGGTGATGAGGTCAACCACTCTGACAGCTCTGGTGACAAATGTTATCTGGTCCTGCTCATCCCCGAGAAACTTTATGACCTATCAAGGAGAGAGAAAGAGGCAAAACCAATTAAATGAAAAGACACAAAGCCATACAGAATATAATCTTTAGGAGCCATGCACTCCAGGGCCTGAGGGAGGCAGCGTGCATGGTCCAGGAGGGAAAAAAAACATGTGCTTGATTTTTGGTGCTTACCCAATGATAGCTCATCACTTCTGGGGCTTAAAAATCTGAGGTAATGGGGACACAAATTACATCTCAGGATTAAATAAAATATTCTGAAGAAAAAAAGCTGATGTCCATGTAAAGCCTATTAATATCTTTGAATCCTCTTCAGTACTTCTCCCTAATCATATCACTCACCCCTTCTCTGGAGATAACCACTGTCTTGAATTCGTTATTCTCTAGTTTCTCTTACAGTATTACCAGACTCCCCTAAAATACATCTCTGAACAATATCTTTTTAGTTTTGCATATTTTTATTTACACGTAAATGAATTTAGATTGAATGATTGTTTTTATGACTTGTCTTTTTTCACTCAACAGTGTAAGCATTTTTAGGATGCATTTATTTGCTGCTTATGTTTTCTTTTGTAACATATTTTTTAATAATGTATACCTACTTTTCCTTTGGGTTATAATTTTCTTATTAAGTTTTATTGTTTTAAAATAGTTACATTCTATAGCATAGGATAATTATATTTCAATAAATCCATTATTTTTTTTAAGTCATAAAAAATAGAAAAAATACATTCTGGCTACAAATCACTTATTGGTTATATTGTCGAAAGTATTTTGCCCTAGTTTATAGCTTATATTTTAACCTTATTTATTATCTTTTTAATAAAGAGCTTTTAATTTAAATTTAATGAAAGGTATCAAAAAAAATTTTTAAAAAAAGAGTCAAACTTACAAAGTACCTTTATTTATATACACTAGAGGCCCGGTGCACGACATTCATGCACTGGGTGGAGTCCCTCAGCCTGGCCTGTGCCCGCCCTCTCGCAGTATGACACCCCTCAGCCGATGTCCGCCTGCTGGCTTAGGCACACTCCCTGCCAGAAGCTGGGAGCACTGCTCCTTAGCACCACCTCAAGAGGTGGAAGAGGTTCCTCCCACCTCCGCTGCGCTCACCAACCATGAGCCTGGCTTCTGGCTGAGCAGTGCTCCACATGGGAACGCACTGACCACCAGGCACCAGGGAACAGCTACTGTGTTGAGCCTCTGCCCTCTGCTGGTCAGTGTGCATCATAGGGACAGGTTGTTCTGACCTTCAATTGATTTGCATATTAGGGTTTTATTATATAGGAAGGAGGATTTGTAAGTGTCATGCCTAGGTTTATAAGATGCCTTAACAAGTCCTGGAGCCTACTATCACACCATCTGGACTATGATCAATTCTTAATAATGGAGACAGGAGCTCAAAAAGTTAATGAAATAACTAGAAGGCTAAACCATAAAAATTAAGTATAGCATTTTCTGATTAAGCTTTCTTAAACTATTTGCTCATACTGTGAACCATTTCAAGCTTGCAACTCTACACACATTCTTAGCTGATTTTCCCACTATACATACATACATATACATAAAATAGAGCACCTTCAATAAGGCTTCCATCATTCCACAGGAGACCAAGGCTTCACCACCAGCATCGTAACTGGCCAGATGATATAAAAAAGAGAAGAGAGCAGTGGCAAACTGGTGAGGGTATGGATCCATGGAAGGATCTACAAGGGAGGTTAGGAGAGGAAGAGAAAAAATATGCTTAGACTGTTGTTAAGCTTGCAGGATGTTACACAAAGGCAGACAAGCAAAGAGCAGGATTCCTCTTGTTGTCTAGAATAATCAAGATTTACCAATCATGGCCTGGATACAGTTCCGAACAAGTACAGGCAAAAATCCGTGATAGGATGCAGTTCCCGTACAGTCAATAATACTGCTGAGTTTGGGCGTTCTTTCCAAGTGGACAATTGATGTTAATGTTCGTAAAGAAGCAGCTTTAATCTCCTATGAAAACAGAAGGCAAGCATGGTATGTTTTTATTTATTTTTTAAGTGTGTTTGTATTGATTTCAGAGAGGAAGGGAAAGGGAGAGAAAGAAACATCAATGATGAGAATCATTGATCAGCGGCCTTCTGCAAGTGCCCTGACTGGGAATCGAACTGTGACCTCTTGGTTTATAGATCAACCCTCAATCACTGAGCCACACCGGCTGGGCAGGTATATACTTTAAATAAGTAGATTACTAACCAAGTTGCTAATACCTAAAATTCTAAAATTTAGGTCATTCTACTGGCAACTGATTTGGGGAGATGGGACTGTTTAGAATAATATTGAAAACCCAGTATTTGTTAATTTTGCTGCTAAATAGCCAGAGAAAGAAGTAAACGGGCCAGGATTCTCTCTCGGGGTTCATTCTAATTCCCTGGGAAATACCAAAAGGCAAATGAATACACACAAGCCTAAAATATACAGCAGACTATTAATAAACACTTACCATAAGCTGCTTATCTGTTATCTGAAGGACATCTACCAATTCCTCTATCAACCCATTATACAAGATACTGTTTGCTGACTCTTGCAAGGCATTGGAATACACTGAAAAAGGAGAAATAAATACTTTAGGCGAGAAGGCAGTGGTCAAGCCACTGCCCAATGAGAAACCGTTTGACACCTACTGGTTCTGGATAAGTATTCCCTTCCACCAGCAATGATAGGCAGAATAACTGAATTCTAGAAAATCAAATCAAATAAGCTCTAAATACCCAGATTCTCCAATTAATGGTTTCAGTTGGCCTGACCAAAGATCTGGGGAATGGAAGTATGAAAAGAGAATGAAGAGATTTTCTTTTGTAATGTAAGACTTCCATTTTAATATCATCATATGCTTCTGTTTTCATTGGAAGCAAAAGGTTGTAAAGAACAGAATGTATGTACTATTGCAGACTAAGCCAGAAACGTGCATGACATTGGCATAAAACTTGAGAATTCATGTAATACACTTTCAATGAACCCCCACACAGAGATAATACTGGACCAGTCTCCTGAAGTGCAAACTAGTAGGATTATGCATGCTTAGTTTTTTTAAAATTGAATTTATGGGTGACACTGGTTAATAAACTTATATTGGTTTCAGGTATACAATTCTACAATACATCCTCTGTATATTTTATTGTGTGTTTACCACCCGAAGTCTCTTTCCATCACAATTTATCTCCTCTAACTTCTTTACCTACCCCCATGTCCCCTTCCTTCTTGCAACTACCATGAGCACATTTAGTTTTCAATAAACATTTCCTGAGCACACACTAACACACCGGAAGTTATGGTAGGTATGAGTACGAAAAGAAGAGTAGGACTTCTTTCACATCCAAGAATGCATAATTTAAAAGAGCAGACAATTAATAACATAATAAAAGCTGATAATATTAACAGCAGATACCATTTTATATCTTCTACAGCCTAGCTTATATTAGGTTCTGTACAGGGTTTTAACTCTCATATCAGCCTATACAATAAGTACTGTCCCAATTTAAATGAGGAAACAGAAACCAACAACATCAACATGTGGCTGGTAATCTGCAGAGTCAGGGTAAGCGCCCAGGACTGATTCGGAAACTAGTGTGCTTTCTCCTCTTAACAGCCTACAGTAAAATTAAAATGCACAGTATTGACTACTTAACAAATACTTTCTGAATCATTTCAAAATTATACACCTGAAGGTCATAGAAGAGGAAGATGAAATGGCAAGGAGTGCCAGGGGAGATGACTATCCAAACACTCAAAAAAGATAAAACTCAACACTGAATTCACGTATCAATAATCATCCTATGCTCTCTTTGATCCAACATTAAGGAGCTTAAGAATGATGAATATGGTGAACACTAAGAATGCTGGCAAATTTACAAATTTAACTTGCTACTTAGGTAACTACAATAAGCCTCACAGCAACAAAGACAGATCAGGTTCAAAGGAAATCAAGCCTAAGTTGCCTAACTGGGGCCTGTTAATTAAAGAGTGTTATTCTCTTACCTAATATAGATATTGCATGCAGCCTCGCCTGAACAGCTTGCAACCGCTTCCTGTGATTAGAAAAGCCATGGGCCAGTCGTATGTGTGTAAATAACAGCATCTGTAGAGAAAGAAGACCTCAATTAGAAAATCAATGGAAAAGGTGACTATACTTTCTAAGAGCTCACATACCTGTTGAGCTATTTGGTAAAATGGTTTACTGTTGCTATCTGTTAAGATGCCAAGAAGAACAGTTCCACTCTGAGGATAGTTGACGAAATGGGAGCGAGAAAACAGAGGCTCACAGAATTCTATTATCCCAACATAAGCCAACTGATAGGCAACAAACTGGATACATCTGGCAAGAGTTCTGATTGTTATTAATCAAATTAAGTATTTGATCTCCATTACAATGAGTAGAAAAGGACAGCATAAGTTAACTAAATGTGTTTTCCTTTGGTACCCAAAATGTTGTACTACCACACTTAACTCTCATAAGAAGAGTTGAACTTTATAAAAAATGAGGAAACTAAGGCTTACAGAGGCTAATCACTCATCTGATTAAAATCTTCCTGCCAGTGTCTCATAGTCCAGCACATATCATTAATCTATATGAAAAACATCCACACCCTTTAGATAGGTTTAGAACACATCGTACCTGCTTATCCTTAGGAATGCTGTACATTTTCGTAAGCGATTCCATGATTTCAGAAGGGCTTTCAGAAATCTACGTTAGAAAAAAATAGTTAGGAACAAAAAGTAAACCAAATGTTAAGAAACTAGTCAACAGTCAAAGATTCCTCATACCTTGTCCAGTTGCTCTATGTGAATGTAATGTAGTGTGTTACTAGTTGCCTGAAATAAAAAAGATAGGAGGGTTGTTAGGAGTCACTGTATACCTTAGCTTACCCTGCCATAAGACTGCAAGAGCTGTCTGAAAACCAAGCTGTCACCCTAGGGCAGTGGTCGGGAAACTGTGGCTGGTGAGCCACATACGGCTCATGAGCTGCAGTTTGCTGCTGTTGACTAATGAGTTTGCCGATCACTGGGATAGGGGCTTAATCACAAGGAACAGCAGCAGCCTGTAATTATTGGAATCGACAGTCTAGGTCAGTGGTTGGCGAACTCATCAGTCAACAGAGCGGCAAACCGCGGCTCATGAGCCGCAGTTTGCCGACCACTGCCCTCGGGTGAAGCCTGACTGCTCTTAAAATCAAAGATACCTTTAGAACCTCCCCCCAAATACCCATTTTTTATACAGATTATTCTCAGGAAAGCTTCTTTGAAACCAGTAGCATGAAAATATGTACATAACCAGACATTTCATTTTCTTCCTTGTCCCTTATAACCTTCATTGTCTTAATCCTCACAGCTTCTGTATTCATAGCAAAAACTGAATCCACGAAAATGGTTTCTCTTTAAATATGCATTAGAGCTGTTTTAAAGGCGCCATTCACCTAAAAAGTTTATTTATTTTTGTTATATATTGTAGGCAAAAGAAAAAAGATCTTATTCACTAGGCCACTTCTAAACCAAATTGAATTTTAGTATCTCCTCAAAGAATATGGAATGACCAGATAATTGAAGCAGAACCCTGGTGAGCAATATACAAATTTCTTGCAGGCTGGCTTCAGTAGAGGAGCCATTACTACTCTCCAGATTATTACACTGCATGTTGGAACTGAGACTAAAAAAATATACTAGGTATAGCAGCGCCCCATATAAGGAGCCCTGCTTTTGGCAGCTCCAATGTTAAGATCCAAATCTACCAGAGCTGGGCATACAATGAACACTTATTCTTGAGAAGCTATTAGGTATGTTTAGCTTGGGAAGGCAGCAATGTAGCTCAAAACCATTCCCTCATTTAACTGAGGAGTTCTAGAAAAGTCAACCCCAGTTACAGTAAATCATAGACTCTATCAGAACAAGTCTGATTGAGACTCACCCTTTTCTCGATTTTGACCTCGGCCCCAGGGTCTGCATAGAATTCAAAGTGTAGTGTAGTTGCACTGGGTGGGTATTTCTGTGTATAAAGCACATGAAAGAATCAGATACCATCTTCTCCCAAGTCTTCCCTCAGCCCTAGCCACTTTGTGCAACTTATTGTGGCAGCAGAATGAGCATTGTAGACAACAGCTACAGTGCCTTCATTCCTTGTCTTAGCAGAGCTTAGACATATTATAATACAGAATCAGGCTGATGGAGCCTAGAGCTCCAAAAGTTTTCATATTCCTTACTAATAAGTCAATTTGGACTATAACTATTCTCAAGAGGAAAAAGAGGGGCACGCCTGCAAAGCAGCAATGAATAAGAATCTAAGAAAGAAAACAAATACAAGGGTCTAGGCACCAGCTCGAGAATGGAAAAAAAAATTCTTATGGAAACCTTATTGTGTATCACTGCCTATTGAAATAATTTATTTAAACTATGCCTCATGGTTATATCCTCACAATTCTTCATATACTCCCTTCCATATCACTCTCATGATGTCCAACTGCTTTTCTACACAAGCAGAAACCAAATCAATATAATTCAGATCCTAACAACAAATCGTCTAACTCTAGAAAAGCAACCTACAAAACAAAGTAAGACCACAACAGCATGCCGATTAAAACATACCCCTGAAAGAAACCAGTGGTTGCCTCTGGGGATGAATTATTATTCACCCTTTTATACTCTTAGAATTTTGCACATGTTCCTGTATTACTTCCTCTTCAAGTACACATATTTTTCCAAGTCGCATACCATGCCAAATATCGGTAAATAAAAAGATGTGTGCCCTGGCCGGTGTGGCTCATTTGTTGGGTGTCATCCTGTGCACAAAAAAGGCTGCCAGTTTGATTCCTGGTCAGGGCACATGCCCAGGGTTGTGGGCTTCATCACTGGTAGGGGGCACGAAGGAGGCAGCCAACCGATGTTTGGTGCTCACACAGATGTGTTTCTCTCTCTTCCTCTCTCTCCTCCTCTTTCTTCTTCTTCTTCTTCTTCTTCTTCTTCTTCTTCTTCTCTCTCTCTCTCTCTCTTTCTCTCTCTCTCTCTCTCTCTCTCTCTCTCTCTCTCTCTCTCAAAACCAATAAAAAATCTTTAAAAATATGTGTGATTTCTTAACATAGGTTGGCACCAAAATGGGTAAGAGACATCAGGCAAATCCCAGCAGAGTGCATCATATTGTTTGCCCAAGATGTGAAGAACAAACTTTTTACACATAAAAAGATTCAGAATTAACCAACTAAACTTCATGATGAAAAATTAGAATTCTAAACTAAATACCCTGTAAGATTGATGTAGCTTTGATTATTAGACAGACAACACTCACCTCCCATATTATCCAATATTCATCAATATAATGCACCCTAAATAAAAATATACCAGCTAAGATGGGGAAGTCAATTTGTTCTAATTTATCATTTTCTGTGACCAGGAAAAAAAAGCCCTCTCACACGGGAAAAATGCTTGTTAAAAGTCAATAAATTTCATCACAACCATTTTGTCCTGAACACAATAAACTGAGAAAAGGAGTACATCTTGCTGGAAAATATAGTTGCTTTCCTGGCACAGAATTGTTATAAGTCAGGTGTGCCTTGTGGTTCCACAGTAACACATCAAAGCAGAGGGGAGATGGCCTGAGCTCATGATCTAAGCATGGATGAAAGGTATGAACAGGACAGGGCATGAGGGGTGCACATGGGAAGCACACAGAACATGTTAAGTTCTTAACCCTAGCGGTAGAACTGTTCTTCAAACATTTTTAAATCATGCCAGACTGTCCCGAGTTCCCGATAGCTCCGGTGAAAGAATGCAAGCAAATGCACTCTTTGGAATTTGTCATCAGTTTCAAATTGATTCACCCAATTCAGCTTTCTACTCACGAGCTGGGTGTGAACATATACTCTGTTTCTGAGATTCTTCATCTACTAGCAGCACACTGAGGGCACTATTTCTAGATGAGGATTACTATGTCTCAATTGCTCTTAGGTTCTTCAAAAGCCCGGATGTGAAGTGGTAACAGTGCAAAGTAAGGCTCAAATAGAGATCACACACAGCTCCGCCAAAAGACACCCACATCTCAAAGAGTGACTTACCACCATATGCAAGTCTCTGCAACACTCTGCAAGTCCAAAGCCATTCTCCTTTCCACCCCAGCTCTTGGAAAAAGAAAAAAAAAAACAGGGTTTAAACAGTGCTTAAGGTAGCTTTGTGTATAAAACATTTAAGAATGTGGCTGCCTGGAACACAGAGTAGAGAAGACACATAACGTGCAAGTCAAATGAAAAGAGGAAGCAAAGAAAAGCAAGAAATTAAGAAATGAGGCAGTGAGGTCATCCGCCTAAAGGTAATTTCAACCATGCGGTCAAGCTCACTGTGCTGTAAGGAAGTTCCTAGGGAGCACATAGGCAGCTACTGCAGGCAACTGCACCCTACACGCTTGCTATTAAACCTGTTGACAGGTGTGTTTTGTCCCATCAGGCCTTCAGTACCCATCCTGCTCACTTCCCTCACTAGGGTGGAATCACATGCTCTCTAGTTCCTCTATTTCTTACACGAAGCAAGCTGCAAAGGAGAAGTCTCTGTACTAACCACCAGTATTGTACCACAAACTTTAAAAACTCATTGATAATTACTCGTCCCTAATTTAATAGGGGAGAATGGCTCAACTATACACTAGTATTGGCTTCCATATCCAAAACCCAAGCCATATAATCCTTCTCACTAACCAGCCTGCACTCGTAATAGCGCCTGAGCTACCAGTAATTTTTTTGGCCTAATTTGGAACTCGTCCAAGGCTGAAATGGACATCTGTTGAAAACATTCAAGAATAAAGGCATCAGTCCCTGCTTTCTGGGGCAAAACATACACAACTAGGATAAAATGAACAGCTTAGGAAGAAAAGCTGAGGCGTGAAATGCTTTGGGAAATAAGGGCTTTTTATTCCTGGGAATCTGGAAGGCCAAGGCTAAGCACATTCTCAGAAAAGATCTTAGAGTTCACACACCCAGAAATAAAGACCAAGGCAGAGTCGAAGATACTGAGTATTGAGACTAAAAACACCAAAATGCACACAGAACCCACATGCAAAGACTAGGAGGTTTTTGTTTGTTTGTTTTGTTGTTGTTGTTGTTGTTGTTGTTCTGAGAATTTAAGGCAAATTGCTAGCTGACCACTAGGCTAATAGAACAAAGATATCAATGACCACACAAAACAAAGAATCATGAAATTGGTTCAGAAAAGTATAAACAACAATAAACTCTGGGGAGTGGTGAGACTCTGGCTTCTAAAGTAACCACATTATGATAGTAAAAATAAATTATAGCAAACTGAGGAATAACATAGGAAGATGGCTGATTAAGATGTCTCTTGCTCTCTACCTCCACCACAACAATTTGGCATCCATCCCAACAAAAATGCCTTTGTGGCCCTAGCTGGTTTTTGGCTCAGTGGACAGAATGTCAGCCTACGGACTAAAGGGTCCCAGGTTTGATTTAGGTCAAGGGCACATGCCCAGGTTTCAGACTCGATCCCCCAGTAGGGGGTGTGGAGGAGGCAGCAGATCAAGGATTGTCTCTCATCGTTGATGTTTCTAACTTCCTCTCCTCCCTTCTTTGAAATCAATAAAAAAATTTTAAATGCTCTGTGTAAACTGTGGAACCCAGCCCCCATAAGTCACAAGATCCATAGCAATCGGCATGTACTGCAGACTCTGGTCCCAGCTATGGGCCCTGCAATGGCCTGTGAACTGGCTGCAGCCATTACCAGCACTTTGAGAGCTCCAGGAGAACACTATCTTCAACAATTATCCATAGGTAATAAAGGTGAAAGGACCAAAGTATTGAAAATGACAAGAGCTAAAATAGTATGTTCATGATTCACAATGTAAAAAGTATACTGTGACACCAAAAACATAAGAGGGAAAGTGTAGATGTGTTTCTCTCTCTCTCAAATTCATAAAAAATTTTATGACTAAATATAGACAAATACTGATGCATTATTCACTGTGGTGATAAGTGAAATATAACAAACTGATATAACTGTATGATAGCATGACAGTATTTAAAATACAAAAGATTATATTAATTTCTTCTTTCGATGGTATTAGCTTTGTTCCTGCAAAGAACTTGCCCATATCAAACAATATAAAAACATGTACTTATACTTTCTTTCAATACTTTTAACTTCATGCTTTTAACATTCAACTTTTAAAATAGATCTTAATTTTACTGTGATGAGGTAGGGTCTACCTTAACTACCTTGTGAATAGGTAGCCTATTGTTATACTAATTTATTCAATAATTTTCCTTTTTCTGGTAATTTGATATGTCATCTTTATAATTCTTACCAGAGGCCAGTGCACAAAATTTGTGCACGGGGGTGGGGGATGTCCCTTAGCCCAGCCTGCACCCTCTCCAATCTGGGACCCCTCAAGGGATGTCCGACTGGTAGGATCGGGCCTAAACGGGCACTCAAACATCCTTCTCACAATCCAGGACTGCTGGCTCCAAACTGCTCACCTGCCTGCCTCCTTGATTGCCCCTAACTGCGTCTGCCTGCCAGCCTGATCACCCACTAACCACTACCTGCCAGCCTAACTGATGTCTAACTGCTCCCCTACCAGCCTGTTTGCCCCCAACTTCTCTCCTCTGTTGGCCTGGTCACCCCTAACTGCCCTCCCCTGCAGGCTTGATCGCCCCCAGCTGCCCTCCCTTGCAGGCCTGTTCCCTTCCAACTGCCCTCCCCTGCTGGCCTGATCACCCACCACTGCCCTCCTTTGCAGGGCATGGAACCTCCCAACAACCCTCTCCTGGTGGCCATCTTGTGGTAGCCAGCTTGTGTCCACATGGGGGCAGGATCTTTGACCACATGGAGGCAGCCCTCTTGTGTGTTGGGGTGATGGTAAATTTGCAAATTACTCTTTTCTTAGATAGGATAGAGTCCTGGTACACGGGTGAGTGCCAACTGGTTTGTCCTAAAGTGTCCCAGATCAGGGTGGGGGTTCCCTTGGGGCGAGGGGTGGCGTTGGTGAGGGGCCTGTGGAGGCTTGCAGGCCAGCCACGCCCCCTAGTGACCCAAGAGGAGGCCCTGGGATCTGGGATTAATCTATGTCTACAATTGAAACTTTGTAGCCTGGAGTAGATCCAAGCCTTCTGCTTGCTTCGGGGGTGGCAGCCATTTCTGTTTGAAACTTTGTAGCCTAGAGTGGAGGCCTAGGCCAGTAACAGCAGGTGGAAAGCTTGGCTTTCTCCGTTGCCAGGGAAACCCAAGCCTCTGTTCTCTCCAGCTCCATGGCTGCTGCCATTTCCGTATCTTTTATAATTGAAACTTTGTAGCAGTGAGTGGAGGCCTAGGCCAGCAAAGGCAGGTGGAAAGCTTGGCTTCCTCTGTTGCTGGGGAAACCCAAGCCTTCCTCCTGCTCTCAGTGGTGGCAGCCATCTTGGCTCAGATTTATTTGCATAATCTGCTCCTGACTGCCCAGTGGGCATGGCTGTGGATATAGTGAAGGTACAGTCAAATTTGCAAATTACTCTTTTATTAGATGGGATGTGTTAGATCTGTTCCTGGAAACTTTCAACTGGCCAATTCCACTGTTATTACCACACCATTTTAATTCACATAGCTTTTTTAAAAAGGTTTAACAATAGGAAAAGTAATTTCTCATTACATTTTCACTATATTCTTGGCTACATCCTGGACTTCCAAGGAAGAAACATGGAATTTGCGAAAAGCCATGAGAATAAAGGCTATTAACACTTGATGCTACATAGAAGAAAAGGTCATTCAATCCAAGGACCGGACTTTGTAAGGGAATAAGCTTGAAGGGCTGTACCTCTTCACAACTTTCCTTTTGTTTCTTCTGTTGTCACAATTAATTGTTTTAGAATATTTCTACTATCATTAGTGTCACCAGAAAATTACTTTCCATCTTGTGACCTAATAAAAATCAAGCACCTACAATTACAAAGTTGTGGTAACCTGGGATCCTTCAAAGAACATGTGCGAGCCAAACTTGACTCATGAAAGTCTGTGATATTGTGACACTTTTGACGTATTACCATTTTATTAAATACAAAGAAGTGACCTACACTAATAAAAAGATGCAAATTGACCATACCTGATGATGCCCACCAGCCAATCAGGAGTATGCAAATTAACCCAACAAAGAGGATGGGTTAATTTGCTTACACAGGCACAGAGCAGCTGGGTGTGGGACAACATAGGCGTTCCACACCACCCCAGTGGCTCTGGGCCTCTGGGCAGCGTGGGAAGGCAGAAAGGTGGCTCTGGGCCGAAGCAAAGGCAGTGCCAGCAGCAGGGGAAGGAAGGCCCATTCTTGCATGAATCTTCATGCATCAAGCCTCTAGTATCTTACAAAACTATGTAAAGTTAATATGGGAAAACACTGATATTTATATGGTAAGTAAATAAAGTAGGATTCAAAGTTATATATACCACATGCAACAGCTATAAAAAGATAGATGCATAGGATAAAGACTAAGAAAAGTGTACCAAATGCTAACAGTACAGGTGACTATAAATTTTCTACTGCACATTTCTAAGTTTTTAAAACACTGAGTACATTTTTAGTGTGCGTATTTATGGTAGGTAAATGTTTAGTTTTATTTTGTCAAGTATTAAAAACAGTAGTATATTTTTATTGATTTCAGAGAGAGTAATAGAAAGATAGAAACATCAATGATGCCCACAACGGGAGGGGGGGGGGTTTGAGACCACAACCTGGGAATGTGTCCTGACTAAGAATCAAACCATGACCTCTTGGTTCATAGGTTGACATTCAACCACTGGACCCCACAGGCCGAGCTAAGCACATATTTTTTACTAGAGGCCAGGGTTTTCCTCAGCCTGGCCTGCGCCCTCTAGAAATCTGACATCTCCCAAGGGACAAAAGCAGTGCACAAAGCGGCAGGAGCCTGAGCCCCAAGCCAGCACCGAGCCACTCCCGCTCATCCCAGCTGTGCTGTGCCGCTGCTGCCGCAACCTCAGGAGTGCCGCCACAGAGGGCAGGACAGGCGGAGGGGGAACAGGTGGGCCCGGTGTCTGGTGCTCATCAATCAGCTGGGCTGAGTGGCATGCCCACTGTGGGAGTGCAGTGATCACCAGGAGACGGCTCCTGCAGTGAGTGTCTGCCCCTGGAGGTCAGAGCACGTCATAGCGACCAGTCCAACAGTTGACTGGTTGCTTCGTGTTTTATATATACAGATAGACGATATGAAGAAAAGTCTATTTTATAGCCAACAAGATAAATCCATGAAATGTTTAAAATTCTTGGGTATATATCTGTCAGTACTACTCAGAATAACTAGTTGTCATTTTTATTATGCATGTAATCTCCTTTCTCATCCACTATGTGAACTTTTTGAAGAAAAGAATGTTTTTACTATGTTCAGTTCTGTATTGGTCAGACACTTCTTGAATAATATCAACCGAAAGGTCTGGATGTGGATGCAGGAGCTAGGTCTCAGATTTAGAATAAAAGCTATACTCAAACAACTCCAAAAGTCTAAGACAGAAACAGCAGATGTTACATTTTATTAGGCGTAAAATGTCCCATTGCCTTTCACTCAAAACAACATAACTTCTGAGTCTCATTGTCCTCACCTACACCCAATAGCGTTATCATCTGTTCCTGGCAATTAAGTAGACAACCAATAACTAATTATTACGTGTACCATGGCAAAAGGCCTATTTGACACCATCTCACTAGATGGGCTTTGCTAAAGACCCGATGCTCTTTGAGATGGACCTATAAAAAGTAGTTAAAAGTCTTTAATTTACCCAATAGGATAGACTAGATCAGTGGTGGTCTATGGACCTCCTGGAAACTAGTTAGCAATGTGTATTGTCAGGCCCTGCCCTGGGCTTACGAAATCAGAAACGAGCAGGGGTAAGGGGTACGATCAGAGGAGGGAGACCAATCTATGCTTTACTAAAGGGATTCTGGGGCAGACTCACGTTTGAGAATCCGTGTACCAGAGACCTTAGCAAAAACTAACCAACTGGTTATCAACAAGTCTTCCTAGAGACTTCCCCTACGTTTTCAGTTCACTGACCACTATTCATATTCACTGTCAGCCCATATCTCTGGACGGAATCACTAAAAAACTACCCTAAGACAAGACATACAAAGTCATTTTCCATAAGGAACAAAACATGCTAGACAACATTTTCTAAAAGGCATTATTAAAGCGCCTTCCCTGAACTGTTTATGAAACCACTATGTACAGAAATGCAATAAAGAAAGAAAATAGATTGAGAGAAAACAAACTTATAACATGACAAAGAAACACTGAACCAATGGAGTAAAGAATAGAAAAAAGGAAAACAAAAGAAAGTTATTATATAATTAAGGCATAATAAAATGTTTTAAATCTTAAAAAAACACACTCAACCTAGAAAAATGGATAAAAGATATGAACTGACAATTTACAAGAGCAAATCTTAGTGGCCAAACATGAAAAAAGATGCTTAATTCATTACTCATCAGTTAAGTGCCAATTAAAAGTAACATGAAGATTTCTTGAACTATATCACAGAATCAAAAGCATCAGTAAGTAAAGGCATACATTCAAGATTGCTTAATGTAGCATCATTCATTGCTCATAACAGGAAAAATGAAGATACATTAGTTGGGAAACAGTTGAATTATGTAAGACCCAAACTGAGGAATATTATGTAGCCATTAAAATAAAACTACTTACAGCTACATGAAGCAACTTAAAACTTAGTTTTTCATAGAAAAGATTACTTTATGTATTACTGTAATTTTAAATTTATACTGATTAGGGCTAGTAAATGCATGCATTCACCAGTCACCATGAGTAAACAAATGCACACAGCTGGGGCATGGCGTAGTGCATTAAAGTTGCTGCAGAGCTCTGGCCAGTGCAGCCCAGTGGTTAGAACATCAGCTTAGGGACTTAAGGGTCGTAGGTTTAATTCCTGGTCAAGGGCATGTACATGGGTTGCAAGTTCGTACCCTGGCCTTGGTCAGGGCACATTCAATGTGTCTGTCACACCGATGTTTCTATCTCCCTCTCCCTACTTCTTGTTCACTCTCTCTAAAAAAATCAATGGGGAGGGGGGAGGTCAATGGGGGGGAAAAAAGAAACATATGAACTACTATTTGTAATACTTTAAACAATAAAAAAAATCACTGGGGAAAAACATAACCTCAGATAAGGATTAACAAACAAAAAAGGCTGCTGTGTGACAACAGAACCCAACTACCATGGGCAATGCAGTGTGATCAGGTGCCGAACACTGTTTAGTAGCTATGACTCCTGGATTTAAATACATAGACTATAGATGTAGACATGTAATTTATGTATGTCAACGAAATTACTAGCATTTTCCCCCAACATATGGCCTGTTCTCTAAAATTTGTTAAAAATAACTGAAATTTTAAAAACCCTGATAATTTAAGTATAAGGAAATCTTAGTGAAAAGCATTTTAAAATTAATAGGATATTAATTTTCACATGACATAGAGACCACAAACTTTGTTTGTTAAATCCAAATTCATATAATTATATCAAGGGTTTACTGTAAATATTTTTTTTAAATATATTTTATTGATTTTATACAGAGCAGAAGGGAGAGGGATAGAAAGTCAGAAACATCGATGAGAGACATCGATCAGCTGCCTCTTGCACGCCCCCTACTGGGGATGTGCCCGCAGCCAAGGTACATGCCCTTGCCGGAATCGAACCCGGGACCCTTCAGTCCGCAGTCTGACGCTCTATCCACTGAGCCAAACCGGTCTCGGCTACTGTAAATATTTTTTGACCCTCCTCCACATGGAACACTTAGATTGTCCCCAACTTCTCCCTATCATAATAATGCAATATTCTCACAGATAGCACCTTATGGAATAACTAGTGGCCCGGTGCATGAAATTCATTCACAGAGGGGGGGGGGGTTCCCTCAGCCCAGCCTGCACCCTCTCCAATCAGGGACCCCTTCAGGGATGTCTGACTGTTGGCCGTCGGGCATCTCTCTTGCAATCTACGAACACTGGCTCCTAACTGCTCATGGCCTGCCTGACTGATCGCCCCCTAACCACCTCTGACTACCTGCCTAATCACCCCTAAGTGCTCCCCTGATGGCCTGATTGCTCCTAGCTACCTGTGCCTTGCTCCACACCTGGCACCCAGGCTTCCCTCCCTCTGGCCAACTATAGGCACCCAGTACCTGGGCCAGCTTCACTCAGGCTGGCCGCAGCCACAGGCAGCCAGGACCACAGGGCATACTGCCTAACCCCAGGGCCAGAAAGGGCCCCCGCCCCGCTATGTGCCTGCCTGGTGAAGTCCCACCACTCTGACTCTGCCTTGGCTTAAAGAACTTTGCCATATATGTTCTCCCCAGCCTTCTGGGGAGAGGGCACGAGCTGAAAAACTAGAGATGCTGCAGCCCCGCTGAGGGTGCGCCTCCCTCAGCATCTCCAGAAGCCAGAGCCCCTGGCTGGTGGGCGCTGTGGTTGGAAGGCTCCCGGCTCTGATCCTGGGCCAAGGAGGCGGGGAGCCGCGGAGTGTGCATGGTGCTTGGGGAAAGGGTGACCTTACTGAACTTGCACACACTGCCACTGACAATGGTGTGAGTTAATGGAGACTGAAGGAGCAAAGAAATGCATCCAGAGCTGGGGAGTCCCATGTCAACCCAGCAGGCAGACACCTCTCCAACAGCAAACCCTGCAACTTGCCCCACCCCTCCACGGGGGCCGCCATCTGGGCAGCGCAACCTGCACACCCCCGCATGCCTCAACTCCCGTCCTGCTGGCCACGCCCCCTGCGTCTGCCACCAGAACTACATTTCCCAGCATTCCTGGTGCTCCCCGCACTCGATGTCTATTTCTGGTTCAATTATGCACAAACCAAGAAGACTGTGAACTTCCTGCAGCCAGTGGTGGCCACCGGGGGCTCCGCACACCCCAGAGACTGGCAGCCAGTTCCCCCCACCCCCATCGTGGGTGCTGGGCTGGGGGCATGGACCCAAACTGCTGCTTGGCTCACAGCCCTGCCTCGCACCTGGCACTCATTACCCAAGGTGCCCCGGGTGTTCATTTGCATGTGATTCAGTCATAGTAACTTTAAGGAGGGATCTCGCCAACCCTTAAGTACTGTGTGGACAGAGCTTATAGTGTGGTGCTTGCTTACTCGGCACTATGGCCACGCCCCTGCGGGCCATGACCATCTGCTGTCCACACCCCCTGCTCCTGATTGGCTGGTAGCATAGTGGAGGTACAGTCAATTTGCATGTTACCCTTTTATTAGATAGGATATGATATGATCTTTGAGATATATACCCAGGAGTACCAGTCTACACTCCTATCAGCAATACATAGGGTTATATAACCTCAGATAACTGGTAGCACTATCCATTATACATTTTTCTAATTTCTACTAATCTGATACAAGCTTTTATAAAGTCATGTGATTTTATTTGTATTTCTCTAATTACTGAAGAGATTGAGCATCTATTTGTGCTGAATTCCCTGGTCTATGAATTATCTATCCATATCCTTTGTCTGTTTATCCTGGTTGATTTGGAGGCACTTTTGAATATTCTACATTAACAGACCATGGAAAGTCATAAAACATTGCTAAAAATCTATCTATCACCAGTCTGTTAACTGTCTTTGGCAGTGCTGTGTAATGTTGTCCACAGACCACTTGCTATTTCACCAAATGTTTGAATGTGCCTGTTCCATGACAAAATGAGTTTGTACCAGAATGTTATTCAACCTAAGTAATTGATCAATTGATATTTTTCTTCATGAAGTAAGCAGTGTATTGATTTACACTCCAGTGTTAAGCACCTTGAGTAGCAATGAAGCACAGCCAATATGGCTCAGTGGTTGAGTGTCCACCCAGGAACCAAGAGGTCACCGGTTCTATTCCTGGTCAGGGCACATGCTCAGGTTGCAGGCTCAATCCCCAGTAGGGGGTGTGTAGCAGGCAGCAGATCAATTATTCTCTCACATAACTGATGTTTCTCTCTCTCTCCTTTTTCCTTCCTCTCTGAAATCAATCTTATCTAAGAGTAATATTAATATGCAAATTGACCATACCCACGCTACACCCACAAGCCATGTCCACCAGCTGACGAGGAGTGAGTGTACAAATTAACCCAACCAAGATGGTTGCAGCCACAGCGCAAGCAGGAGGCTTGGGTTTCCCTGGCAATGGAGGAAGTCAAGCTTCCCACGCACTCTGGCTGGCCCAGGCCTCCACTCTAGGCTACAAAGTTTCAAACAGAAATGGCTGTTGCCACGGAGCGAGCAGAAGGCTTGGCTCCACTCCAGGCTACAAAGTTTCAATTGTAGAACATAAAATAAATCCCAGATACCAGGACCTCCACCACTTGGGTCGCTAGGGGGGGTGTAGACGGCCTGCAAACCACCACAGGCTCCTTGCCGAAGCCACCCCACACCCCAAGGGAACCCCCACCATGATCTGGGACACCTTTCAGTACAAACCAGCCGGCCCCCACCCGTGCACAAGGCTTTTATCCTATCTAATAAAAAAGTAATATGGAGAATGTCACTCCAAAACACAAGATGGCTGCCCCAAGATGGCCACCTGGGGAGGGCTGTTGGGAGGGACCAGGCCTGCAAGGGAGGGCAATTGGGGGCAATGAAGTCTGCAGGGGAGGGCAGTTGGGGGTGACCAGGCCAGCAGAGGAGGGGAATTGGGGTGACTGGGCCTCCAGGGAAGGGCAGTTGGGGACCCGGCCTACCAGGGAAAGCAATTAGGGTGGGGAGAGACCAGGCTTGCAGGGGAAGGCAGTTAGGGGCAATCAGGCTGGCTGGTGGTTAGGGGCAATCAGGAATGCAGGAAGGTGAGCAGTTGGGAGCCAGCAGTCCTGGATTGAGAGAGAAATCCCAGATTGGAGAGGGTGCAGGCTGGGCTGAGGATCCCCTCCACACACGCCCTGTGCACCGGGCCTCTAGTAAAAATGTATTTTTTAAAAGTGTAGCACTGCATTATGACATATTTCATTGAAAAGGAAATCTTAATTTAGTATTATAAAATTCAAATTTTTACCATATGGTTTATGCTTTGGGATTTTTTAAAAAAATCCTCACCTGAGGATATTTTTTTCACGTACTTTTTAAGAGAGAGTAACATCGGTGTGAGAGACACACTTCAATTGGTTGCCTCCCACATGCACCCTGACCAGAGCTAGGGATCGAGCCTGCAACAGAGGAACATGATCTTTAACAGGAATCAAACCCAAGACTCTTCTGTCCGCAGGCTGATATTCTAACACTGAGCTAAGTAAGACAGCCAAAGCTATGCTTTGGGATTTTTAAGAATTCCTTCTTTAACAAATCACAATATATAAAACCTTTTACATTATTTTTTCTTAAATTTAGTTTTACCCAATATGGATATTTTAAAGACACTATACTTATTAATACAGTGAATGGGGTTTTTCTAATCATTTTCTAGTTGGTTATTACTGATGTATGGAGTAGCTATTTGTTTCTATATATTGTTTACTTAGTTACCTCACTGTACTTACATTAGCCCTAATAATTTTATATTGTCCCCCCAGAAAACCAAGAGTCTCAATCCTTTCACCTATAAATAATAATGAATTTTCATTTTTATATATAACATTCATTTCTTTCTTTCCTCTTATTGTATTGGTTATGACGTCTGCTACAAATTTAAGTTGCAAAAGTTAGTAACTGACATTTTTGTGGGACCTCTGAATCAATGGAAATGCTTTATTTAGTTTTTCCATTATGAATTCTAGTAAATACGGCTTGTTTCTGTTATTTTTTAAAAATATACTTTATTGATTTTTTTACAGAGAGGATTAGAAAGTCAGAAACATCAATGAGAGAGAAGCATCAATCAGCTGCCTCTTGCACACCCCTATGTGCCCGCAACCAAGGTACATGCCCTTGACCAGAATCGAACCTGGGACCTTTCAGTATGCAGGCTGATGCTCTATCCATTGAGCCAAACTGGTTTCAGCTGGCTTCTTGTTCTTTTTAACTCTTATTTGGGGATCCAATATTGAAATGTCTTCCATTTTTTAATAGCAAGAGATAAATACTTACAATATATTAAGAAAACAGGCTGTATACTTATATGTACACTAGTGGCCCAGTGCACAAAAATCGTGCACAGAGGGTGGATGGGGTGTCCCTCAGCCCAGCCTGCACCCTCTCCAATCTGGGACCCCTCAAGGGATGTCTGACTGCTCGTTTAGGCCCGATCCCAGTAGGATAATAGGGCCTAAGCGGGCAGTTGAACATCCTTCTCACAATTCAGGACTGCTGGCTCCAAACTGCTCGCCTGCCTTCCTCCCTGATTGCCCCTATCCGCTTCTGCCTATCAGCTTGATCACCCCCTAACCACTACACTGCCAGCCTGGTTGATGTCTAACTGCTCCCCTACCAGTCTGTTTGCCCCCAACGTCCCTCCCTTTGCCAGCTTGTCACTCCTAAGTGCCCTCCCTTGAAAGCCTGGACCCTCCCTACTGCCATCCCCAGTAGGCCTGATGGCCCACAACTGCCCTCCCTTGCAGGCCTGGAACCTCTCAACGGTCCTCCCCTGCTGGCCATCTTGTGGTGGCCAGCTTGTGCCCACATGGGGGCAGCCCTCTTGTGTGTTAAGAGTTATGGTCAATCTGCGTATTATACTTTTATTAGATAGGATAGAGGACTGGTGCATGGGTGGGGACCGGCTGGTTTGCCCTGAAGGGTGTCCTGGATCAGGAGGGGATTCCCTTGGGGTGTGGGGCACCGAGCGAGAAACTTGTGGTTTGCAGGCTGGCCATGCCCCCTGGTAACCCAAGCGGAGGCCCTGGCACCTGGAATTAATTTATGTTCTACAATTGAAACTGTGTAGCCTAGAGCAGAGCCAAGCCTTCTGCTAGCTCCGTGGTGACAGCCATTTCTGTTTGAAACTTTGTAGCCTAGAGTGGAGGTCTATGCTAGGGCTGCAGAAGTTTGGCTTCCTCCATCGCCCGGGCAACCCTAGCCTCTGTTCTCTCTACGTCCGTGGCTGCTGCGATTTTTGTTGGGATATATCTAACTTCTATATTTAAAACTTTGTAGCACTAAGCGGAGGCCTAGGCTGGCAAGGCAGGTGGAAAGCTTGGCTTCCTCCATTGCTGGGGAAACCCAAGCCTCCCTCCTGCTCTCAGTGGCCATAGCCATCTTGTTTGGGGTTTATTTGCATAATTTGCTCCTGACTGGCTGGTGGGCGTGGCTGCAGGCATGGCTTGAGTGGAGGTATGGTCAGTTTGCATATTACTTTCATTAGATAGGCTACTGATAAATGCAAGAGGAAAATATGTGCAAATCGTAAGGGAGACTCCATCTGGATGAATTCTAGTTTCCATTTTCTTTATATTTTCCTACATGTCCTAGAATTTTCATAATATGTTACATTTGTAATCATATAAAAGTATTTTTAAGTAATCATGCATATAAAACAGCCCCAAAACTTGAGTTATATGTGAATGAGCTTCTAAAAATCAGCCTTATTAATTTTCTTCTAAGAAAGTTCTCTGACAATGTATACCTATCTCAAGCCTAAATTAAGTATTATCAATTTACCTCTAGGAGCACTGGAGAATAGTTTGGTTGACTTGACCTTTTAGTAGAGCCTTTGCCTATGATTACAATTACTGCCATCACAAACCAAATAATTACTGAGAATAGCATTAAGTACCTTAAACTTTTTTACTCTGAAACTACTTTATAGTAGATACACTAAATTCCTAGATGAAAATAATATCAGAGCTAATGCGCAGGGCCAGGACACAAATTCAGATCTTTTTTTTGCACCCTATCTCCTTCCCATGTAGAATCTGATTCTGAAATTCATTTCCAAAAGACAAGTTGCCCCTCTTAAATAATGAGATTACATTTTGTGAGCAGAGAGTCATTAAATTCCTCTATCCATTAGCTGAAAATACTTCTTAGGGTTTTTGAGTGCCAATAGTTCTCATTTAGGCAAGTAGAGTTAATTTAGGGACTCCTATCCATTTTGACACTGCAAGATACACCTGTGAAAAGGTACTATCTGGTCCAATTTTTGTGCCCTTCCAACTCTTCACCCATGACTACTCACCTCTGCCAAATGTTGCAGCCGGGTTAGTAGTGGGGTTCTCTTGTCAGATCCAAGGCGGGTGATGTAATTTGATCTTTTGCTAAATACATACAGAAGGTTCAGGACTGCCAGCACCACTTGCATATCAGAGGAAGCCAGTAAAGTTGTCAAATGCTAAAAGGGACAAAAAAAGGGCAGGTTCATGGTATCAAGCACACTAGGCATTGAAGTTTAAGAATATAAAAAAAAAGGTATAAGTATTGGAGCCCTTAAAACATGCAACCTTGTCCCCAAGAACCTTACAATCCGGTGGCAAGTCAGAAAATCCAGTAAGTTAAAAAATGTAACAGCAGATCAAAACCGCACAGATGTAAGAAACAAAGTGGTAGTGGAACTCAAAAACACCATCTCCAACTAAACCAAAAGTATTATAAACGAAAGATACTGTTATGCTCCCGTATACTTAATGACAAATAAAACCGGAATGAAAGGAGCTGAAGATAGCAACACCTGAGTGCACGTGACTGTCATGGAACAGTGTATATGACAGTTACACGAGTCTCTATTTTGGTTATTTAATACAATTGAAACTCACCAATACAGTGAAGGATTTGGTCATCATTACCTTCAGTATGCAATTCAACTGGAAATGAACCCAGGTATTTTCAGTTGCTGATTATCCCGAAGGCCGTGGACTTTCTTTAGCAGCTAAACTATTTCTTCTCCAACAGAATGTTTATATACTCCCCAGGTAAAACTTTGGGTGCTAAGTCCTTAGTCCAGTTGTCCCACTTCTTTTCCTAAGCTATTTCCTTTCTAACTTGTTTGTTCTGATTCTGTCTCTTTATGGAAGATTTAGGAACATTAACACACAATAGGGTACTTAATCAACAGTGACAGAAAAGCCTAAAGTGAGGCTAAAAGGAAAGAGTTATTTCTTATGGTGATTTTTGACCCATTGCTGTACCCACTTAACTTTTTAAGAATACATAACATGATATTAACACACACTTTGGGGGGAAAGGAGAGGAGACTGAAAAGCAGCACAGAAACTTAGAAAAGCATTAAGTACAGTAAAGTGGCAAGGAAATCAAGCCATTTCTAATAGTTTAAAAGTAATTTGAGGCTGCTCTAATATGTGAGACAAAGATCAATTCCTGCACATTCCAAAGAATACTTCAATACATGTATTACATTCTCATTAATTTTTTGAAGAATTTTCCCATCAATCCTGTGAAGGGTGTCTATATCCAAGAAACATCCTACCATTGTTTTTGACATGGAAAATCCCATAATGAAAAGGAAACAAGTAATCCTCAGAGAGAAATAGCAATTTCCTTATTTCCAGACATGAACAATTCCAGTTAAGAACAGATCACATAGATTTGAGCCTCTCTTACCTCTATGGAACTGTACAGATGCCGGGAAAAGCTGTACTCTATGAGCAAGGCTGTGAAGTTCAACACAGCCAAGAGAAGCATTTTCAGTTGTTCTTTTTCTGGCCTATCACATACGAGCATCCACGACATGTTCTCCACCGTCTGTCCAGCATCTGCCAGAATTCCATCAAAGCGGTCCAACAGGTCCACCCAGTGATATAGCTCACACTGGAGAAAGAGGAAGAAAAGAACAAGGTGTTTGTGTGGCTACTTTGTTACGATGGATTGCCAAGTGACACCTAGACAAATTCACTTCCCATCTTTGCTTTTCTTCAATCCCTCAATACAGAAACCCATGAGAAAGACTGTGCTTTGAACCACACGGACATGAATGCATTATTATTGCTTGCTCGCTTGCACACACACGCACATACACACACCATCAGACGCCATAAAACCCTTTGCTAAGTCTTCTAAGGGAGAATTCTGGCTACATCCTGAGGTCTACAAACACAGTGACTCTTCCCTTCCAGAACCCATTTTACCTGAAGTGTTCATTTTTAACTATCTAAAGAAGATTCTTTTAAACTACCGCATTTTCCGGCATAGAAGACGACTGGAACTGATGATGACGGGCAAAAATAACAAACAATAGAGACCAAGTGCTGGGCAAGTCTGGCGAGCCCATCATAACTGCAAGCTACAGTATTTTTACACCCGTATAAGATGGCCCCCGACTTCTGAGATTTTCCTGGGTTAAAAAGTCGTCTTATACACCAGAAAATATGGTAAACGTAAAATTCCTCAATGTTCCTCTTCCTCAGCTAGCACAATTTCCCTCTCAGATTTCTTTTCTTTCAAAATTTCCTTGGCAACGGGTTAAAAGCTACTAATCTACAGCTATGCTAGATACTAATCTACAACTAGGCTGGATATACAAAATATGCTTATTAAGTCATTGCTAAATGAGGCTACCTCATTACGGTTCCTCTTTCCATATCAGGAGCATACAAAATGATGTACTAGTCAGGGAGCCCTGTCTTTCGGAAGCATGGGTTCACATACCTTTCCAATGTTCCATGTTTTGATCTGCTGCAGTTCCAAGAGGAGTTGCTCATCGTTACAAACCTTGAGCTTGTCTATTAAGGCTCTGCAATCTGCAGGCTGAGAAAAACAAGTATTCACAAAGGGTGTTTCAGGTTTGGAGGGAGACAGGCACCAAGAAGAAAAAAAATGGAAAAACAAATCTTTAAGCAATATACTCAGAAATTTAGCTTTTGACAGAATAACCACTTAAGTGGAAAATTGCCAGACAATCTCTTGGGACTAAAACAGAAATCTTATAATGAAACAATACATCTGTGTGCATTTTAAAAGCCAGATAAACTGCTTGGATGGATACAGAAAATCGAATAAAGCAAAGAAGCGAAAACATCATTTAAAAAAATGAAGGCATCTGTACCATGGAATGAAAGACAACCAGAATCCCTGAAAAGGAATGCTGAATCAGAGGAACACTGAAAAGCCCTAGTGAATTCATAGCGAAAGATGACGATGAGCATTAGCTATATTTTTCTTCAACATAAAACCCTCCAATTGGAGAGCAAAGAGCTTCTGAACTTTGTAAAACCAGGACTCTACTGAGGGTCCCATTTCCATACACTGCTGCTCTCTTTTATTGATGAAGAGCCTGTTCGTTAGGTAACAAGGTGTGGATTGAAAGTTTATAGCAAAGTTTCTGAAAGTGAAGCAGCGGATAGGGACTGGGACAGAGAAGCCTTCTATTAGCAGATGGCAGCCGGAAGTGACGATACTTGCTCTTTACCTCTATAAAGCAATACAGCATCCTAGGATAGACCTAGATTTGTAACCAAACAAATCTGGGTTCAGTTTTTACCTTGATGTTTACTAAGTTCTTTGATCATAAGCAAGTACAACCTGTAAGCCATAGCTTTCTTTCTTACTAGGAAAACAGATCTAATAACTATCTCAGAAATGTGATGCTTAAATGTTTGCCTCATACATAAAGCATTTATCTCACATAATATGAATTTAAATACTGTGAGACAGAATGCTATTACAAAGAGCACGGGCTTTGGAATTAGGCAGTTGGTAGGCTACCTCTCCGAATTTTAGTATCCTCTTTTGCAAGATGAACACCATCTATTTATCCAGCAATCTTACTGTGAGATTTGAACTCGGAGTATTTTCAGCACCCAAACCAGAACATGGAACAATAAGGGCACATAAAGGCAAATTATTTTCTTCAAGCTAAGTCCCCAAACTTTCCTCCCTCTAAAGTGAACATTATTAAAGAGGCTACCTCAAATTTTTGTGGTAAATGTATATAAAGCCCTTGGCATAAAATCCTTCCATAAACCAGGCATGCACTTTTTCTTCCCCTTCTTGTGAAGTCATGTAGGATGAGGAAGAGGTGGTGAAGCATTAGAAACAGAAAAACATGGGAGTCTGAACCATCTGCTCATGCAATTCACTTGTGCCTAGTATCAAATACATCACTTCAATTTCTAATGGAATGCAGCTAAGCAGATCCAATTTTATGATTCTGTGAGTTCCATAACTCCCAGTTCATGATGAACATCTGGGTCCTGGAATCACTTGTTATCTATAATGTGATCAGGCATTCATTCTTTATCAAGGTTCTGTAGCAAGCCAGAAGCTGCTTTTCGGAATGCTAAGACATCTGATGGCAGAGGACAGCATGGATTAAACTCTCGGGGTCTGCTACAAATTCTGAAGAGGCACCACATACACTGTTCCTCTTTCTTCACGGTGTGTGGTTGAAGTGCTGCCACCTGTCTCTCACTTTAGAAGGGAAATCTCAAACCTCTGGACCCCTGGAAACTTTCCCCAGGCTCTTAAACTTCAAAGGGCACCCTCTGGAACACATATGTCTAAGGCATCTAAGCTCCTTGTGTTTTCTGCTCACAAGAACCAGGTAACATCATGGCATCATCATCTAACATACCAGCATGTTGTTGTTTTATCAGGATCTTGCCAGTTTACAGAATACACCAGGGACAAAAACATATTTTTAGCATATTGTCCCTACTACGTGCTAAGTGAAATAAGTCAAATACGGTATTATCTCATTTATATATAGAATTTTAAAAATAAAAAGCAAACCAGAAAATCATGCTCATAGATACAGAGAACAGACGGTTGCCACAGATGGGGAGTGGTGAGATGGTTAAAAGGGTTGAAATGTAAAGTAAATAAATAAATGTCCTTCTTAAAAATAACACCTAGTATTGACCAGAGCAAGGGAAAACTGGATATGCTACTTGAAAAAACAGGCATTTTAAGCCATAAAAAATATATAATCAATAATCTAAAAATTCCACTTTGAGGAGTTTATCCTAAGTAATTTGCTAATAGCTATCAAATGTTTTGAAACAGGAATTTGTACACAGGTATAACTCAAAGAACAAATCCTAAAAAAAATTTAACTTGCATTTCTTTACAAAGTTTAATTATTCTACAAGTCTACCGAATTTGGTGTTTTCTGAAATGGCCTATGCACATTTTGTCATTAGGATATTTATTACTCCTACTGATTTAGCTACAAAAGATATTAAGTACATTGGGTTACGAATATTTTTCCTGAAACTGCCATGTGCCTTTTGACACAATATTTAACATTTCCATTATTTGTGTAGTTTTTTTAAGGCAACCTTTCTTTCTGTTCTTCAGTTTCCAAAAAAATATTTTGAGTACATAGTTGTCAAAAATTTTACATGCCAAAACATATCAAAAACAATAAAAATAAAAGTACTGGCAACAATTATGAAAATAATTGTATCTATGGCATTAAATAAGCAACATACTGGCAAAAGGACAACAAATTTGAGGAATATATATTAAAGCATTCAAATGCGCACAGTGAAATATTTCTTTGCCACCTCATAACAAAAATGTTAAAGATAAGCTATAAAGCTGGAGTGGGTACGGGAATATAACACCTTCCACATTCATTAGTATAATGCTAAGTGAAAAGGTTGGGAGAACTACCCATGTAATAATCTTTTAAACACTGGGAGTGCAGCAAAATGTCAATAGTGACATCTATAAGTAATACTTGCTAGGTAGGTAGTCTTTTAAAAAACCAAATGGGTCGAAACCGGTTTGGCTCAGTGGATAGAGTGTTGGCCTGTGGACTGGGAAGTCCCGGGTTTGATTCTGGTCAAGGGCATGTACCTTGGCTGCAGGCACATCCCCAGTAGGGGGTGTGCAGGAGGCAGCTGGTCAATGTTTCTCTCTCATCGATGTTTCTGACTTTCTATCCCTCTCCCTTCCTCTCTGGAAAAAAAAATCAATAAAATATATATATATATATATATTTTTTTTAAAAGGCCTGTATTTAGAAAATGAACTCATTGATTATGCACCAGATACTTTACTAAGCAACTGCCTCAAATCAAGGAGGGAGGAATTATCCACCCTGTTTTACAGATGTGGAAACCAGGGCAAGCTAATGAACGGTCAGTCACCAAAATCTGGTAAGACTCAAACCCATGTCTAATTCCAAAGCGTGTGCTCCCTGCAGCACATGGGGTCTACAGGAGTGTCATAACAATTCAATACTTTCTTAACCTCAAACACAACTGAGGCAAGCTGACAATACTGAAGCTGGGATTTCTACTACTGACATAGGATCAATTGACATGGCCAAACTATACAAGGGTGAAGCTGAATTCTATGATTAAGAAAGAGTAATTACAGCAAGCTAAAACACTGGCTTCACAAGAATTCTAGTCAGAAAGATATTACCGCTGTATACCATAGAGCCTTTCGATGCATAGAAACAGCAGCCAGAAAGCCTACTTTCAGGTATATACAGCTACAAACTGCTCAGGGCTCACTTTCCACTGGTCACTAGAATCCTCGCTTTTGTTAATTAAAAAAAAAGAGTTCAAAAGAAAATCTGACTGCATCAAGACAAGTTAATTTTTTATTGCACTTTGTATATACAAGTGATAACATATTTGGTGAACAGATTGTAAGAATTTTTACTGAAATGAAAAAACAGAGCAAACTTTTGGATACTTACAGCCTCAGTAGGTGTCTTTTTCAGTTTAGTCCTGTCTACTTTCATGTTTTCGATTTTCGATTTTATAACCTGAAAAGTAAGTAAGAATTAAAACTGCAGTCTTGAACTCTTCATGGTTAGACATCGACAATACAGAATGAAGAGCACACAATATGCTTCAAGTAAAAATTCTGGAGTTATGATGCCATGCCAATTCATAGACACAGCTATGATTTAGGAAGGGGTAAAGAATCTCTCCAGCTAAACTGGCCCACATCTATATGTTGCAAAAGTCTATAATCAATTTAAATCAAAATTAAAATATCTTTTTTATTTTTTACAAGCCTCTTAAACTCACTCATAATTGAAAATAGAAGACATCGGGAGTGGCCTGGGAGAGGTCAATGGGGAGGGGGCGGAAGAGACACGTAATACTTTCAACAACCAAAGGACTTGTATGCATGCATATGAGTGTAACCAATGGACACAGACCGTAGGGGGGTGAGGGTTTGTGCTTGGAGGTAGGGGTGGCCAGGGAGAAGTCAATAGGAGAAAAAGGAGACTCATTTAATATTTTAAACAGTAAAGAATTTAAATTTTTAAAAAAGAATTTAAATTAAAAAAGAGAAACGAGTTAAATGTTTTCAACATCTCAGGTTGAAAAATCACTGTATCACTGTAGTTTTCTGGAAAACTTAACAATCCCACATCTGAAAATTTATCCAAAGAAAATCAGAAGAATGTACATACATTTTTAAACATAAGAATCCGTACTGAATTACCATGTATAATAGTGAAAAATTGGAAAGAATCAAATGTCCAAAGGAGAATTTGTTTAAAATGAAATACTATGCAACTGTTAAAAATATTGCAATTATATAACAGCACACAAAGATGTTCATGATGAAATAAAATAGGTAGAAAGGCATCAAAATGTTAATTCAATGCTAATCAAAAGGATTATGTATGACTGTTTTCTGTGTATTTCTGTATCTGTTTTTTTAACCAATGAAAATACATTAGTTGTATCATAAGAACAAAAGCAACATAATACTTTCATTTTTAATTAGAAAATGAGGTACAAAACTCACTAGAAATGTCCTAAGCACAGAACTAAGGCTATGTAATTTGGAAAGCTCAAAAGTGAGCAACAGTCTTAAGTAGAACCATAGCATATATAGGTGATCTTTGATGGTAGACAAGTCCTTTAAGATGCTCTGGCCAAGGCTCAGGAAGAAAAAGGTTTCTCCTATCAGCAACTAGTTCACATGAACAGAGGGAGAGGTGAATTGCAAGCTCTTTATACAACAAAGTTTCTGTTGCCAAGAATGTATTTCCTACATAGCTGTCACTGGAGATCAATGCCCCCCCCCAAAGAAAACCATCATAATATAAAGATGACAAAGCCAAGTATAAATTCTAGGCAAGTTTTGACGTAGATTTAGTCCAACATATTCAGTGCAATAGAAATAGCATGTCTTTGCCTGTGTAACTGGCATCCTTTCAACCAATGGGCATTCAGTAAGAGTTGGAGAAAATCCAGAATATGTTTAATGTTTCCGTAGGTACCATTCCAGAAGAAGGAAAAAAAAAAGACGTTTTTCCTCTATGTTTCACATATAAGGAATGTGAATCCAGATTACTTTTTAAAAAATTACCTCAGCATCTAATAAGAGAATGAACAAAATGCCTACTGCCAATGAGACCAACAGGATTCGGGCAACAATGGTGAATGAGCTTTTTATACAGTTATTCTCGGGCTTTGTTTTTCTCCTAACTGTTATTTAGAGCAATCATTTGTTGGGAAGATACTGGCTGCAGCTGCTGCATACACCATACAACCCAAACCACCGAATGCTTTCCTTCTAAAGTTAGGAACAAGGTAAGAATGCCCGTCCATTCTCACCACTTTTAGTCACACATGTGGGAAGTTCTAGCCACTGCAATAGGGTAAGAAAAGAAAAGAACAGGTATATAGACCAGGAAGGAAGAAATAAAACTGGCCCTATTTGCAAATGACAAAAGATTATCTAATGAGACTATCCCAAGGATCTACAAAAAACCTCCCAGAATTAACGAGTAATTTCAGCAGAATTGCAGAATATAAGGTAAGCATACAAAAATCAATCATATATCTGTATACTGGCAATTGGCTTGTGGACTCTGAAAGGACTACCATAGCTAAACCATTTTTTAAATTCCTCATTGGAAGGAAGATATGCTTTTATTGATTTGAAGGGAAGGGGAAAAAACATTAATGTGAAAGAGAAACATTGACCAGTTGCCTCCCACATTCGTCCTGACAGGGAATTGAGCCTGCAACCCAGGAATGTATCCTGACTAGGAAATCAAATCTGCAACCTTCCGGTGTATGGTATGATGCTCCAACCAACTGAACCACTTGGCCAGGGCTAAAGCAATTTTGGGGGGAAAAAGGGGGGAGAAATTACTCTATCCAATTTCAAGAATTGCTTTAAACACTGAGTGGCCAGATTATTATGATCTCTGAATGCATAATAATCTGGCCACTCAATGTATATATATATTAGAGGCCTGGTGCATGAATTCGTGCATGGGTGGGGTCCAGCCAGCCTGGTCAGGGGGAGGGGACATGGGCAGTTGGCCAGCCTACCTGCTGGTTGAACTCCTGGTCAAGGGGACAATTTGCATATTAGCCTTTTATTATATATGAGGGTATACACTGAGTGGTCAGATTACTATGTGTTCAGAGATTATCATCATCTGGCCACTCAGTGTGTGTGTGTGTGTGTGTGTGTGTGTGTGTGTGTGTCTATCTGCATCTATATCCAGATATATCCATAGTAATCATTACTGTATATGTAGTATTGGAGAGATCAATGTACCAGACACCCATACAAATATGCCCAAAGGAAAAAGCAACTCAATCAAAGGTAGTTTCATTAACAAATGGTGCCAGAACAAGGAGATATCTTGCTCTGGCACCATTTGTTAAGCAAAATCTCATATTTTATATAAATCAATTCAAAACGAATCATGTGGTGAGGATGTGGAGAAAAGAAAACCCGGTTCACTGTTGGTGGGAATGTACATTGTTGCAGTCACTACAAAAAAAGTATGGAGGTTCCTCAAAAAATGAAAAAATATTACCCCAGCAATTCCACTTCTGGGCATTTAGCCAAAAGAAATGAAAACACTAACTTGAAAAGGTATATGTACCCCCGTATTTATTTTAACAGTATTTACAATAGCCAATATACACACACACAAACAATGGAATATTATTCAGCCATAAAAAAATAAGGAAATCTGCAACAACACAGATGGGCATTTATGCTAAGTAAAATAAGCCAGAGGAAAAGATAAATACTTCATGATCTCACTTCTATAGGAAATATCATAAATAAATAGATAGATAGATAGATAGATAGATAGATAGGTAGATAGATAACAAAAACCCTGGAACTAACAGAAACAGAAAACAGATTAGTCGTTGCCAAAAGTAGGGGTGGCTGAAATGGGTGAAAGTGGTCAAAAAGCACAAACTTCTAGTTCTACTGAACCACTATACTGTGTACCTGAAATTAATGTACTGCACATGATTACAACTCAGTTTTTAAAAAAGCAAAGTAATAAAAGTATCATGAGCCTAAATGTACAATTTTATGACTTACCAAAAATGCAGATGAGGTCACCTGTAAATCTTAACATAAGCGTGTAAGACTGCTATGTCTTAGGATTCAGCGCTTGTTACGGACTGAAAACAATAGACTGGCTTAACAAGTGAACTTACTACAAGTATAACTGATAGTTTACAGAACCGACAGGAAGACTTAGCGATTCACACTCAGAAAAGAGGAGGAACCAAGGAAGCTACACAGCCTGGGACTACAGCAAGAAAACCTCCCACCGACACAGCTTAGCGGGCAACATCAGACTCCGGATGCCTAGAAGATACGCTAGTGCAGGAAGTGTTTCTAAAAGGTCTCGGGTTCTTTGTTGTAGGCATCAGGGACTCCAGATGCAAAGTCCCAAGTGTGAGCATCTGGCTGATCAAGCAGGTTCCATGCTAACTGCTGAGGTTCTGAAAGAGCAGTGTATTTGGCCTTTACAGTTTCCACAGTGTTCAGGTTCCAAACCTCTCATAAACAGATTCAAATAACCACCTAATTAAAAAACCACACCAAAAACAAATGAACGCATACATACAATCCCCATAACAAGTGCAATGTTAAGCTGATTTCTCTAACTTTGTTGCAAGAAACATCTATAGATTAAAAAGGAACACTAAAAAAATAAATAAAAATAAATAAATAAAAAATAAAAAGGAACACTACCGCTGTTCACTAGACATTGGTTAAGAAAATTCAAGGGTTTTTACATTTTCCGAGTTACTCTATATTTAAGCTGGTTTCACAGTGAGAAGGGAGAATATTTTTGAGTGCCCGTTAAAAGCCAGACGACACTTAGGCTGGTGTTTCCCAAAGCATTTTAGAACATCTTGCTCCACTGAGGAAGACAAGGTTCCAGTAATTTGGGAAATATTACAAAAGGAATTTCTCTTCCTTTAGGACAGTCACAGGACTGTCTGACATTACTAATGGCTCCAAGGAATCTTTGGTGAAAGAAATTTATCAGGGCAAAGACCATTTCTTCAAGTGACATCTACTGACATCCCACCAATTTAAGTACCCCAAACAATACACTTTGAGACATGCTGCACCAGGGTTTCACAATAGCCTTTCATACAATCCTCACCACTCAAGCCAAGTTTTGTCCCCATTTACAGATAGAAAACTGCTATTACCATGACTTCCATTTAATTATTTCTTTTTTTTCTCTTCCTTATTCCCCCTAACTTTTTACCTTTGAGGTTTCAATATTGGTTTTATAGGTTTTATGTCAAATTTGTAAAATTAGATTGAGGAAAGCTGCTCTTTAAAGGGTAACTCGCCCTGATCAGTTTAGCTCAGTGGACAGAGCGTCGGCCTGCAGACTAAAGGGTCCCAGGTTCGATTCTGGTCAAGGACATGTACGTTGGTTGCGGGCACATAGGGGGTGTTTAGGAGGCAGCTGATGGATGTTTCTCACTCATCAATATATCTAATTCTCTATCCCTCTCCTATCTGTAAAAAATTAATAAAATATATATAAAAGTAAATCAAGGGTAACTCACTCTGTAGTAATCACCTCTAGCTGACCAAATTTACAATGACTTTCAATATTGCACCAGCTTAAAGGCAGAAGACACCTGCAAATCTGGCTCAATAGCAGCTGAGTTTAGTTGCAGACTAGCCTTATTATTCAAAGGCTGGTCAAAGGATCAGCAGTACTGACACCACCTAGGAGTTATTAAAAATGCATAATCTCATCAAAACTACTAGAAATGGTAAATTAATTTAGCAAAGTAGTAGGATACAAAATAAATATTCTGAAATCAGTTGCATTTCTATACATCAACAACAAACTATCAGAAAGGGAAACTAAGAAAACAATCCCATTTACAATTGTACCAAAAAATACCTAGGAATAAATTTAACCAAGGATGTAAAAGAACTGTATTTGGAAAATTATAAGACAGTGAAGAAAGGACCTAAACAAGATACTGGTAAGTGAAAGAATATACCATGTTCATGGACAGGAAGATTCAAAATTAAAACGTCCATCCTATCAGAAGCAATCTATAGATTCAATTCCTATCGAATCAATGGCATTTTTCACAAAACTAGAACCAATATTCCAAAAATTTATATGGAACCACAAAAGACCCCAAATAGCCTCAGAAATCTTGAGAAAGAAGAACCAAGTTGGAGGAATCACTGATAATCTCTACTACAAGACCACAGTAATCTAAACACATGGTACTGGCATAAAAAGACATATAGATCAATGGAATGGAACAGAGAGCCCAAAAATCACTTATAAATCACCAAAAATAAACTTACACTTTTATGGTCAATTAATATCTGACAAACAAGGCAAGAACACAATGGGGTAAAGATAAGTTTATTCAATAAATGATATTGGGAGAATTGGATAGATATATGTAACACACTGAAACTAGAACACCTCCTTATACCACATGTAAGAATAAACTAAAAATGGATTAAAGTCTTAAATGTTAGACTCAAAACCATAAAAATCCTACAAGAAAACATAGGCAGCAAAATCTTAAGACATTTCTCATAGCATTTTTCTGATATCTCCTCAGGCAAGGAAAACTAAAAAATAAACAAATGGAACTATATCAAGCTAAAAAATTTTTGCACAGCAAAGAAAAACATAAATGAAATGAACACAACCCAGTCAATGGGAGAACATATTTGCCAGTGATACATCTGATAAGGGGTTAATATCCAAAATTAGTAAAGAACACACACAACTCAACACTGAAAAAACATGGGCAAAGGACCTGAATATACACTTCTCCAAAGAGGACATACAGATGGTCAACAGACATGAAAAAAAATGCTAAATATCACTAATCATTAGAGAAATGAAAACTGGAATCACAATGCGGTATCACCTCACACCTGTCAGAATGGCTATCATCATCAACAAATCACCAAACAACAAGTGCTGGCGAGTACGGTGCATAGCTTTAGAGGCCATACACTGTTGGTAGAAATGCAGATTGGTGCAACTACTCTGGAAAGCAATATGGAATTACCCTAAAAATTAAAATGGAACTGTCTTATGACTCTGCGATACCACTTCTGGGGATATATCCAAAGGGACTTGAAACACTAATTCAAAACAATGTATGTACCCTATGTTCACTGCAGCATATTTACAACAGCCAAGATCTGGAAAGAGTTCAAGTGCTCACCAGTTGATGAGCGGATAAAAAAAGCTGTGGTACATTTACACAATGGAATACTATTTGGCTGTAAAAACAGAAGGAAATCTTCCCATTTTTAACAGCATGAATGGACTTGAATAATATTATGCTAAGTGAAATAAACCAGTCGGAGAAAGAAAAATACCATATGATTTCACGTATATGTCGAATATAATGAACCAAATAAACTAACAACAAAAATAGAAACAGACTCCTAGATACAGAGAACAGAATGACAGCCGTCAAAGGAACAGGGAATAGGGGAGCTGAGTGAAAAAGATGAAGAGATTAAGCAAAAAATGCCCCAAACACCTATATACAAACAGTATGGTGATTACCAGAGGAAAAGGGGGATGAAGGATATAGGAGTAGGTAAAGGGGAATAAATGGTGATGGAAGGAGACTCGACTTGTGGTGGTGAACATACAATACAATATATAGTGGCAGTTAATTCATTTCAGAAGATAGTTCAAAAGAAGCGATTTTTTTGAAAACTAAATCACCCCTCCATTAAAAAAATAATGTTCACGGAATTAATCTGTTCCAGAACCCCACACAATTCTAATTTTTCTTATATACAGTACATTTCACAACTTTCCTTTTCACTTTTCAGCCTTCTGAGGACAATATGTATATAAGCAGCAACAAAAGCAAAGACAAAAAAAAAAAAAAACCCATGAAAATAGTCATAGCACAATTTCCTGAGATGTTAACAATGTGAGGTTTAGCAGTAAACCGACTCATACTCATGCACTCTTTCCTTTGTCACCTGAGAGACACGTGACTGATCACACAGGTATCAGAATGAAAGAGTTGCCTGGTCGAGAACCGAAGATTTGTTAACAATTCTGTTGAGAATCGAATTGTTCGAGATGGGAGATGTTCAAGAACTGAGGTCTGACTGTACAGATGAAATTATAGAATTGTTCCCCTGAAATATAAAACCCAGATAGCCACACCACTATTATCAGATAAAAAATAATTCCTTAGTGTAATCAAATACCTAGTGTTTATACTTGTCTTATAAATTATTTTGCATATTTTTTGTTCAAATTAGAATCTTAATGAGTTCCACCCATTGCAACTGCTTGATGTGTCTGTTACATTCTTGTAATCCACAGGTATCTTTTTATTGTTCCTTAAAATTTGTTAAAGAATCTGAATTGTTTGTCCTATAGATCACGGTTATATTTATTTCACATATATAAACACAGCATTTAACTTACCTTTTTAAAAAAAAAAAACAAAAACCTGTTATTGATTTTTTACAGAGCAGAAGGGAGAGGGATAGAAAGCCAGAAACGTCGATGAGAGGGAAACATCGATCAGCTGCCTCCTGCACACCCCCTTACTGGGGATGTGCCCGCAGCCAAGGTACATGCATGCCCTTGACCGGAATCGAACCCGGGACCTTTCAGTCCGCAGGCTGAAGCTCTATCCACGGAGCCACACCGGTTTCGGCTAACTTATCTTTAAAAAAATGTTTTTTATTGATTTCAGAGAGAGGGGGAGAGAGAGAATCATTGATCAGCTGCCTCCTACATGCCCCCTACTGGGGACTGAGCCAGCAACCCAGGCGTGGGCCCTGACTGCAACACGAACTGTTGACCTCCTGGTTCATGGGTTGATAGTCAACCATTGAGTCATATCACACTGGCCAGGCTATTTCACCCATTTTTATTGTCCCTTCTGTATTTCCTGTTACATCGTTAATGAAAGTCAGACCAGAAAAAATAAAAATGTACAATCTCAGGCCACAGTCAGACTTGAAGAATCAATCTGTATTTTAAAAAGATCTTCAGGTGATTCATATATTAATGTTTGAGAAACATCAGATCAGAGTACAGGCTCAGAATCAGGAAACCCTGATTAGAATCAGTGCTATATCACTTACTGTATGAACATAGACAAATCAGCCTCTGTGTACTTCTGTTTCCTCAACTGTGAAACAGGGATAGCTGATCTCCCCATTTCCACTTACATCCAACCCATTCTCTGGAGAGCAGCACAAGTAATCTTCTTAGAACATAAATCAGCTCATATTACCTCCTCGCTTAAAACCTTTCAACAGTTTCCCTAGAATCATATCCAAACTCTAACCATATCCCAGTGAGCCTTGGCATGATCTGGCTCCCAAAACTCTCTCCAATCTCCTCTCTTCACAACCACATTAGTCTTTCTGTTTAGTTTCTGGAAACCTCTTAAGTTCTTTCTGGCCTCTAAAGCTATACAAGTGCTATCCCCACTTAAATGCTTCTGCCCCATACTCCCATTCTTCCCACAGCCAGTTCCATTTGAGGAACTAAAATAAGAACTAAAAAGTGGCTTCTGATGGCAACATAGTACCTAAAGCTGGTCTAATTTGTTATTTTTCTGCTTGTTTCTCATAGCAAGTATCAATTAATGTATCTGGTTTGATTTTCTTCACTGCTAAGCTCTTAGCATCTAGCAGAGCATCTTACAAATGACAGGTACACATATATCTATAGATTGGAGTTGAGGAAACAAGTATGCCCTGAGGGGAAAAAAATCTGTGATTGTTGGCATATAAATAGTACTTGAAGACACAGGTCTGGAAATGATAGACAAGAGGAGGCCCAGAACTGAGTTCTTATTTGATCTAACATTTAAAGGAAAGGAGAAGTACTTAGCAAAGGAGAGGCCAGTGAGGTAGAAGCAAAATTAATTCACAGAAGACAAAAAATGGCAGGAATGATCAGTTGTGTCAAATGTCAAAATGAGATATGTTCAGAAAAATAGTCCCTGAAATATTTTGGAAATAGAGATAACGTGAGAAACATTAGTTTCCGTGGGGTGGTGGGAAAGGAAAACAGACTGGAGTGAGTCAAGGAATCAATGGGAAGTGAGGCAATATGCATGGCATGCGCAGAAAACTCCTGTGAAAGGTTGGCTGTGAGGGCAAGCAGAGACTATGAGGTCACTGAAAAGTAGAGGAAGGTGGGAAGAGAGAAGATAATGGAAAGAAAATCCCTAAGAAAGCTGAGTATATGGGACCATGTAGCCCCTCACTATTTCACCTTAACATAGTGAACACTTATGTGGGTTTTAAATAGCACAAATACTATCCAGAATTAAGACAATTCTCTTCCTAATCTGGTAAAACTTGACTGAGTGCCCTTCCCTATGTATTTAAGTTGTATTTTGTACCTATCACTTTCCTGATATTAATGAGAAAATGTCTGCCATCGGGTGGGGAACAAACAAAAACCACCTGGAAAGGGAAGAAGCATACATTATTAGTGGCTGCCTCTAGGTGGCAGGATAACATCGTTTCATCTTTGCTTCATGCTTTTCAGTTCCTTCGTTCATCAGGCATCCATTTATAACGAGAATGTTTTTGTACAAATTTTCGTAAGGTAGAAAACACTAACTCTTGAGCCAAAGGGCATGCATCAAATTAGGAACAGTTATCACCTACACAAATGCCTTGGATAGGCTGGTGCCTACTCTTGGAGCTTCCTTCTCATGTCTTCTGCTATTTAATCCTGGAGTACAGCACTCAGTATTTACTGATTTGGTTTATTATTGGTAGGTTAAGTAATGTGGATGAATCAACGTCAGCATAAAATTCCCACTGAAATCATGGAAAAGCATATGGCAGTTTTTAACCAAAGGAAAAAAATGCTTAGAAAACATAATTCAATGGGCCAACAGAGCAAAACACCCGATTTTTGATTCCCTTTGCCTTTCTGCAGTCTCTGAAAGTAAATGCAGGTGAGAACTGTCCAACTATCCAGCATGCCAGGAAGCAGCTAGCTGAATCTTGAAACCCAGCCTGCTGTTCACTATTTGATTGCAGAGGCACAGACATCGCGTTAACTGGTTTGTTCAAGGGGGCACCCACTGATTGTCAGGCCCTTCCATCCAGTCTCATGTTTGGTTTACTAAGGCCAAGAGCAGCCACATACCCAGAAAGTGGCAGAACCTGGATTCTAACCAAAGTTTGCTCCACAACTCTACAGCATATAAAATGTCTATATGCACCCCACCCCCTGCTACAGATACCAATATCCCTATCCTTGACTACATAAAACATGACCCAAAGGATTTGCTGACCTAGATTAGATTTTATTGGACACGGATCACTAGAGGTATAACAAAGCAACTAACAGAGCACACAGATGTTGAATTATGCTGTACACTGAAAATTGTTAACCAATGTTACCCCCCAATAAATTTAATTAAAGAAACAAATCATGCAGAAAAAATAAACACATAATAATAATAATATAATAAAGCAAATGAATAGCTTTTACTCAAGACAAATCTGAAAATTATCTGCACAAATATTTTTGAGAGAGTATATCTTTCAAAATCTGAAAACACCAGACCTCAGGTATGTGTATATGCTTGTTCTTGGTGTTTTTTTTAGCACTTCAGTATACTCAAAGAAAATATGGGTAAGAGCACCAAAGAAGAATCTGATATCTCATCACTGATTTTGGAGGCAGGAATGGTGTGTGAGAACACATCCTCTATCCTACTGGCCTGGGGAGCTGCAGATCCACAAGTTCTCCTTCTGGTCACTACTTCCCATTACTTAGAGAGAGAAACTGGCATCAAAAGAATGTGGCAACAAAGTAGAGCTCACCAAAGTTGTAGATCAGTTTTGCCAGCAGAGAGGAAATGGCAGAATGCCAAGGAGCCCTTCTCAGCATTCCCAACAAAAAATAAAAACAGCCAAGTTATGCAAATTAGAGAAACCGTCCCTGTCTACACATTTTTAATTGATACTCTGGAACAATCCTAGCCTACCCTTTAAGCATGATCTGTGTCTCCCACCCCCTTCCTAAATTGTTACTGGATTTGGCGCAAAAATCTATTATAACAATAACTGCTTATTCCCTATCTCATCACATCCAATTGCAAAAGTTGCTGCAAGTACTTTTTCAGTCTTACCCATCTGTAACAGAAAATTAAGACATCAGCCTTTAAACACTCTTTACTCAAATGTCAAGAGCTTAACCACATAGAAAAAAAAGCCTCCACTATATAATAGGTAAACTTCACACAGAAGGGCCACAGGCATTCACTGAGCTCAGGAAAATAAATCCCCCAGAAGTCAAACTACTTAACAAATTAAATCTTGAGTTCTCAACCCTGGCTGTGCAAAATCGCCCAAGACATATTCTGAAAATTAATAATGTCTGGCCATACAAATATCTGACTCGGTAGATATGACAGACACTTTTTCTTTTCTTTAAGCTGTTATAGGTGTTTTAGGTGCACAGCCAGACTTGAGAGGCACCTTGCTAGATATTAATTATGCTTTGCCTGTGTTCTTCACTTAGGAATTTGCTTTAAAATAATGAGGGAGGCCGACACCGGTTTGGCTCAGTGGATAGAGTGTCGGCCTGTGGACCGAAGGGTGCCAGGTTCAATTCCGGTCAAGGGCATGTACCTTGGTTGTGGGCAAACCCCCAGTAGGGGGTGTGCAGGAGGCAGCTAATCGATGTTTCCCCTCTCATCGATGTTTCTGACTTTCTATCCCTACCCCTTCCTCTCTGTAAAAAATCAATAAAATATACATTTTTAAAAATAAAGTAATGAGGGAGGGAGTAAGGTCTAAATAAAACAAGAGCCATGTATTGATAATTATTGAAGCTGGACAACAGGTACAGAGGTTTTATTATACTATTTTCTAACTTCTGTGTATATCTGAAAATCTCATAAATTAAAAATATTTTAAATTAAGCCTTTATCCTGCCAGATCCCTTCATTCCATCCTCCACAATACTGGTAGAGCAATAGTCCCATAAACTCAAAATCTACTACATCATCAAGGAAAAACTCCTTACCTAACCTAGCATGTAAGACAGCTAGGACTTAATACCTGTTTCCCTCTTACCAGGGCCACGACATCACATAATATTCCCCTCCATTCCCCACAAGCTTAATCATGTCAAGCTTTTTACAGATCCCAACATTTAAGACTTTTGATACACTGACTCAAACTGCTATTGCTCTCTACTGAAATGGCTGCTGTTCTCTGCATATCCCCTAGAACTCAGCTTAAATGTTACCTCCTCTATGAAGCTATTTTAGATATCTCTCGCCCCCAAGTAAAACTGACCATTCCCTCTTTTGTGCCCCCAATGTACCCAGCGTATATACCCTCAACCAACATAGTTTTTATTTACATGTCTATCTCTTCAGAGTTCTGCATGAACAGAACTGTGTCTACTTATCTTTGTGTACCTGTCACCAGCACAGAAACTTTTATTATATCAATAAATGAATAAATGACTATCCGATAAATGTTTAATGAAGCAAAAAAAAAATCCAAGTCACATCAAACTCTTTTGGTGAAATTTTCAACTGAGAAAAACCCATTTATACAATTCATTCAATCTGCATCTTTCCATTCAACAAATACTACATAAATGAACATACTATAAACAGGGTATTGCAATGGGTGATATTAGCCTGGTGTACACAAAAACAAATCAGAAAAAAAAAGATTAGGAGTAATCCTATCTAATAAAAGAGTAATATGCAATTTGACCATACCACCGCCTATCAAGTCACGCCCACCACCACACCCACCAGCCAATCAGGAGCAAATTATGCAAATAAACCTCAACCAAGATGGCTGCCACCACTGAGAGCAGGAGGGAGGCTTGGGTGTCCCCAGCAATGGAGGAAGCCAAGCTTTCCGCCTGCCTTGCAGGCCTAGGCCTCCACTCAATGCTACAAAGTTTCAATTATAGAAGATACATAATCCCAACACGGAGCTGGGCATGGAGCTGGGAAGAGAAGAGTCTAGGGTTGCCAGGGCGATGGAGGAAGCCAAACTTCTGCAGCCCTAGCCTAGGCCTCCACTCTGGGCTACAAAGTTTCAAACAGAAATGGCTGTCGCCACGGAGCAAGAAGGCTTGGTTGGCTCTTCTCCAGGCTACAAAGTTTCAATTGTAGACATAAATTCCAGGGCCTCCGCTTGGGTAGCTGGGGGTCATGGCTGGCCTGCAAACCACCATAGGCCCCTTGCCCAGGCTGCCCCACACCCCAAGGGAACCCCCATCCTGATCCAGGACACCCTTCAGGGCAAACCAGCCAGTCCCCACCCATGCACTAGGCCTCTATCCTAATAAAAGAGCAATATGCAGATGGACCATCACTCCAACACACAAGAGGGCTGCCCCATGTGGTCAAAGATCCTGTCCCCATGCAGACACAAGATGGCCACAAGATGGCCAGCAGGAGAGGACAGTGGGAGATTCCGGGCCAGCAGGGCAGGGCAGTTGAGAGGGAGCAGGCCTGCAAGGGAGGGCAGTTGAGGGAGATCAAGTCTACAGGGGAAGGCAGTTAGGAGTAACCAGGCCAGCAGAGGAGGGAAGTTGGGGCCAAACAGGCTGGCAGGGGAGCAGTTAAACATCAATTAGGCTGGCAGGGTAGTGGTTGGGGGTGATCAGGCCGGCAGCTAGAAGCGGTTAGAGGCAATCAGGGAGGCAGGCAGGCAAGCAGTTTGGAGCCAGCAGTCCTGGATTGTGAAAAGGATGTCTGATTGCCCATTTAAGCCCTATTGGGATCAGGCCTAAACGGGCAGTCAGATATCCCTTGAGGGGTCCCAGACTGGAAAGAGTGTGCAGGCTGGGCTGAGGGACACCTTCCCCCCATACACGAATTTCATGCACCAGGCCTCTAGTAGTAATATAAAAACAATGAAACCCTAGTACACAAAAATGCACAAGTACAACTTCCTAGTGGCCAAAGCAAAGCTAAAAAATAATCACAAGTCCAACATAGTACATTAAATAAATCCTTCTATAACACCAATCATAATCCTCTTGCTTTTTTAAAACTGATTTTTAGAGATTAAAGTTGCATAAAGCAGAAGCTACCTTTACTAAAAGTGAAACAATTGGCCCAGCTTTTGCCTTTGGTCATAGTACTTTATTCTAATACTAGAAAATACAAGAACAGAAAGACACAGCTTCTGGACATTCTTAATGACATGGAGACATCTTTATAGATTTCTTATTGTCCCATGTTGAGGATTCAGTACAAAACCCCTAAAATTCTATGAAAAACCTTTGCATGTGTTGCTATTTTACTGGGAAGATAGTTGACAGCTTTCACTGGCTTCTCAAAGAGATCTATAACTTGCTCTAACTTGTTTGGCTCAGTGGATAAAGCGTTGGCCTGCGGACTGAAGGCTTCCTGGGTTCTATTCCAGTCAGGGGAATGTACCTTGGTTGCGGGGAGGGAGGGAGGGAGGGAAGGAAGGAAGGAGGGAGGAAAGAAGGACGGACCTATAACTTGATCTCCAAGACACTGCTTAGCCATACAATGCTTTTAAAATATACATATGTTTTTATTAATTTCAGAGAGGAAAGGAAAGGGAGAGATAGAAACATCAGTGATGAGAGAAAATCACTGATCAGCTGCCTCCTGCATGCCCCGCACTGGGAATCGAGCCTGCAATCTGAGCATGTGTTCTGACCAGGAAACAAACCGTGACCTTCTGGTTCCTAAGTCAACGCTCAACCACGGAGCCGGGCCAGCCAGGCCCGTACACTGTTTTCACTCTCACTTATGAAACACGGGTATATGGTATTTCCTCTAAAGCCACACGATAGGCTGTCAAATATAGTACAGGAAACCAAAGAAAAGAATTCCAACTCTCTTGCATTATTCAATTCCAGTTCTGTCATATCCCTGAGTTTTCAAAGAAATATGCAACACCTCTAAAGATTAAATCTCCTCTGAGTAAGGAGGAATTCTGTATTCCTGGATTTAAAAAAAAAAATTCCTCTAGTCCTGGCCCTGGGCTCAGTGGTTAAACCACCAGCCCTTGAACCCAAGGGTCACAGGTTCAAATCCCAGCTCCAGTTGGGGGCATGTATGGGAGGCAACCAATTGATGTCTCTCTCTCTCATATGAATGTCTCTCTCTCTTTCACACCTCCCTCCCACCCTCCCTACCATTTTCTCCCAAAATCAATTGAGAAAAAATATCCTCGAGTGAGGATTACAAAAACACGCACAAAAAAAAACCACCTTCTAGTCAAGTATGCTAAAGGTAGCAAAGGGAAAAACCACCTATAGAAATGCTAGATGAAGTATATTTCTAAGTGAAAGCCAGATTTTAATTTAATGGCTTAAAACATTCTGACAAAAGATTTATCTATATGGGAGAAGGGAGTACCTCAAATACTGTATTTGTTACCATACACGCTAATTACTTTAAATTTAAAGACAGAGTGTAAAGAATATTACTAGAACAAAGTCAAAATGAAGTAGAGGACGACAGCGTAATGGAGAGGCCTGGGAGTCAGACAGAACTGGGCTTAATTTCTATTTACTAGCTGTATGATCTTATGTAGTTACCATACCACTGAGTCAGTAGCCTCTGTAAAACAAATACAGTCTGTCCATAGGATTGTACCTGGCAAAGAATAAGCCATACCATTATTTGTTACATTTCTTTTAGCTCCAGATTAATCTAAATCTAAGGTCAGCAATCTTATGCTAGGGTGTGTGTGTCTCTCTCTCCACTCCCCCCCCCTTCTCTCTCTCTCTCTCTCTCTCACACACACACACACACACACACACACACACACACACACACACTCAAAAGCAAAAAAGAGTTGGTCTTTTCATCCTTCTACATGTTATCTGCATATGAAGAAGGACAAAGTACATACTAATCTCTAGACCAAGCATATCAAACTCGAAGCATGCGGCCCACCGACCGCAAGTTTGGCATGCTCGCCTAGACTGTTAGCCTTAAGTACTGACATGACCCGAAAAACTACACTCTGATGGTGCTCCCGGACTCACTGACACGTTGTATAGCCTACTGAATAATGTTAGGTTGGGCCATGCCACTTAATCAGAGATTTTACGTATATCTCAATTGTTCTGAGCTGGTTCAGATGCATTTGGAAGGAATATAGACAAAGATTCTTTCATATGGTTTAGAACAGTGCTCGCCAACCTTTCGGACCTCATAGACCACCAATGGTTCACAGAACACCAGTTGGCGACCGCTGGTGTAGAAGAACAAGTTATTCATAGCAATTATCAACATGATAGCAAGCTCCTTTCAGTATGATGAAAATAATTCTAACCTCACAGGTTGAAGATCAAATTAGTTTCATTGATTTTTTTTAAAGCTTTAAAACAGAGCATTTAGAAAAAAAGATCATGCCCTAACATACACTTCACTGCCACTGTTTGAGGAAATTTAACAGTACCACACACAGCCTGGCACATAATTATTCCCAATGTTCTTTCAAGAAACCAAACCATGTAAACAATCGGCTGCTTTAAAATACCTATATCTTCAACATGAAAGGTGAAAATGAAAGAACAGTGTGCAAAGGTAATCTAGTTCCCTGCCACCGACTGACTTTATGACCTTAGGACAATGTGGGCCTCAAGCATACATAAAATGGGAATGGAAATACTAAAGACCCCTGGACACGCTGTCTATAATAGTTTGCCTTCAGTTCAAGATAAATGTTAAGTATTAAACACAACTAATCTGAATTGTTTTCAAAATTAAAGAGAAAAATGGCAACCAAGCCAGTTTTCTACTTGGCATAAACCCAGCTTTTTAAAATTGTTGACAGTATTAAGATGTCCCCGATGTCCCCGATGTCCCCTATCTCCCCCCTACCTTTGCCGTTCTCCATAAACTACGCTTTTCCAAATAATTCACTTTTAAGCTGAGCACATTTTGAAAGATCAACTAAGTTTTCCCAAGATGGAAAACAGGAGCTTTTTGGGTAACCATTTGGATGAAAATAAACCTGCAACCCAGGTATGTGCTTTTGGGTGGCGTGGCTCAGTGGTTAGTGTGTCAGCCCATGCACTGAAGGGTTGTGTGTTTGACCAGTCCAATCGGGACACATGTGGGAGTCAACCAATCAATGTGTCTCTCCCACGGCAATGTTTCTCTCTCTCCCCCTCCCACCTTTCCCCTCCACTCTCCCGGTAAATCAATGGGAAAAATATCCTTGGGTGAGGATTAAGAACAAAAAAAGCACATACTTACTTCACACCATGACTCAAACATAAAAACTAAACTGTAAGCCAAAGCCGGTTTGGCTCAATGGATAGAGCCTCGACCTGCTGACTGAAAGGTTCCAGGTTCCCTCCGGTCAAGGGCACATCCCCAGTGGGGTGTGTGCAGGAGGCAGCTGATCGATGTCTCTCTCTCATCGATGTTTCTGGCTCTCTTTCTCTCTCCCTTCCTCTCTGTAAAAAAAAAAATCAATAATATATATATATATATGTTTTAAAAACTAAACTATAAGAGTATTAGAAAATAATGTAAGAGAATATTCTTGTAATCTTGGCAAAGAACTTCCAAGGAAGATACACAATCTAAAAATCACAAAGGAAAGAAAAAAGGGGGGAGATTTGACTACATAAAAATCTCAAACAATAAGCAATAAATATTTGCAAGAGGATAAAGGGTAAGTACTTTTTTAAAAAATATATTTTATTGATTTTTTTACAGAGCGAAAGGGAGAGGGATAGAAAGTCAGAAACATCGAGGAGAGAGAAACATCGATCAGCTGCCTCTTGCACACCCCCTACTGGGGATGTGCCCACAGCCACGGTACATGCCCTTGACTGGAATCGAACCCGGGACCTTTCAGTCCGCAGGCCGACGCTCTATCCACTGAGCCAAACCGGCTTCGGCAAGGTTAAGTACTTTTAATATACAAAGAACTCTAGTAATTATAAAAATGCTACTCAAAGCAAGGATGTGCTATTTGACACATGCAATGCTAAAGGATTTAAGGATAAAGTGTCATTCTTAGTTCATATGCTTCAGAAAAGTTAAATACACATATAAATCAAATATGGCAAGTTCTTAAAAATTGCTGGATACTGCTGATGATATATACAAATGTTCCTGTGCTATTATTTTCCAGTATTTTTATATTTGGAAATTTTCATAATTAGAAAGTCAGAAAGTAATAGATTACATTAAAAAAATTTTGTTTAATGTTTATGCTACGCAGGTATAAAGAAAAGCCTTGGAAGAATATACTGTATACCAACATATCTTTGAATGGTAGAATTTTAGATTTTTGTGCTTATCAATATTTTTCAATAATAAGCAATGTATACTTCTATAATCATCAAGAATAGTACTTAAAGATAAAGTCAAGAAAGTGTTTTCAAACATGAGTTACAATTAAATGAACAAAGGACTAAATAAGATTTCACAAACTCTAAAATAGTATGTAAATTTAATATTATACAAGACAAAACAGATTAATGTGTGGACAGCACAGTTTGTGAATTTCTACTTACATGAGTAATTTATACCATTCTTGGTATAAAAATCCAAGCAGTTCATGGTAATGCTCGTAGAAGGGAAGGGAACACTGGGCAAAAAATGAAGTCCCCTTTACCTGTATTACCTCCCCTCTAAAAGACTTGAGGCAAAAATAAATGGTAAAAATGATCAATTCAGGGAGGGGTAGGAAAGGGGTTACTTTATTATTCTCTGAACTCTTCACTATATTTAAAATTTCTAAGAAACAGAAATGCAGCCGAAACCGGTTTGGCTCAGTGAATAGAGCATCGGCCTGCGGAATGAAAGGGCCCAGGTTCGATTCCGGTCAAGGGCATGTATGTACCTTGGTTGTGGGCACATCCCCAGTAGAGAGTGTGCAGGAGGAAGCTGATCGATGTTTCTCTCATTGATGTTTCTGACTTTCTATACCTCTCCCTTCCTCTCTATAAAAAAATCAATATATATATAAATGAAAATAGCCTATCTAATAAAAGATAATACGCAAATTGACTATACCTATCAAGCCATGCCCACAAGTCAATCTGGAACAAATAAATCCCAACCAAAATGGCTACGACCACTGAGAGCAGGAGGGAGGCTTGGGTTTCCCCAGCAACGGAGGAAGCCAAGCTTTCCTCCTGCCCTTGCCAGCCTAGGCCTCCACTCAATGCCACAAAGTTTCAATTATAGAAGATACATTCCAACAGAAATGGCGGCAGCCACGGAGCTGGAGAGAGCAGAGGCTAGGGTTGCCCGGGTGATGGAGGAAGCCAAGCTTCGGTGGCCCTAGTGCCTAAGCCTCCACTCTAGGCTACAATGTTTCAATTATAGAATTTAAACAGAAATGGTTGTCACCTCTGAGCAAGCAGAAGGCTTGGCTCCACTCCAGGCTATAAAGTTTCCATTGTAGAACAAATTAATCCCAGATCCCAGGGCCTCCACTTGGGTCACTGGGGGGCGTGGCTGGCCTGCAAACCTCCACAGGCCCCTTGCCCAGGCCGCCCCACGCCCCAAGGGTACTGTCACCCTGATCTGGAACACTGTTCAGGGCAAACCAGCTGGCCCCCACCCATGCACCAGGCCTCTATCCTCTGATCTAATAAAAGAGTAATTTGCAGATTGACCATCACTCCAACACACAAGAAGACTGCCCCAATGTGGTCAAGGATCCTGCCCCCATGTGGACTCAAGATAGTCAACACAAGATGGCCAGCAGGGGAGGACAGTTGGGAGGGACCAGGCCTGCAAAGGAGGGCAGTTAGGGATGACCAGGCTGGCAGAGGAGGGAAGTTGGAGGCAAACAGGCTGGCAGGGGAGCAGTTAGACATCCATTAGGCTGGCAGGGTAGTGGTTAGCAGGTGATCAGGCTGGCAGGCAGAAGCGGTTAGGGGCAACCAGGGAGGCAGGCAGGTGAGCAATTTGGAGCCAGCAGTCCTGGATTGTGAGAAGGATGTCCAACTAAATGGGCAGTTGGACATCCCTCGAGGGGTCCCAGATTGGAGTGTGCAGGCTGGGCTGACGGACATCACCACCCCCCCGCACGAATTTCATGCACTGGGCCTCTATAGTTATAGAATAAGCTCAAATTCTTCTTGACCACTCACTCCTCCCAAATAAATATTAACAGTTTACCTCAGTTTAAAAAACTTATAAATAGCATCCTATAATCAATACTATCTTGCACCTTGCCAAAATTATCTCCAAAATAGCAGTATGAACTTATACCACTGTGGGCATTATTTAAGACCAGACTTTCCCCTATATTTCTGCTAGGACTCACGTGTGTGTGCGCGCGCGCATTTTTGCCAATCTAATGGTTAAAAATGGTATCTTAATTTGCATTTCTGATGCTTAGTTTGAGTATCTGTTCTTGTTATTAGACATTTTTTCAGTTCCTATTCTTGGAAAAGCATATCCCAAATTTTCTAAATGTTACTCTTGTCATTAAGATGAGAACATACTGCCCTGGCCTACGTGGCTCAGTTGGTTAAGAATCGGCCCATGCACGAAAGGATGCTGGTTGGCTTCCTGTTGAGGGCCCAGGCCCAGGTTAGAGGTTCAGTCTCTGGTTGGGTGCATATACATCTCCCCCCTCTTCCCTTCCTCTCTCTGAAAGCAATAAAAACATATTGTTTTTAAAAAGATGAGAACACAAAATGTTAATGGTGACTGAATATGCTGTAGGAATCTTTTTCTGAAACAAGAACACATTTTATAGTTTCTTCTACATTAATTCAGTAATAGAAACTAAAAATGATGATAAAGTGGCTGAAAATAATGCTTTCAGATTAAAAAGTATTTGTTTCAGGTTACTCTACTACAGGAATAACAACGCCCTTCAGGAGTTCATAACATCAAACTAAAAGAAATCAATCGGTCCGCTGCCTCCTGCACACTCTCTACTGGGGATGTGCTTCTTTTCTCTAAAGAGTCTTGTGAGGCAATCAAACAACAGTTGAGGCAATTGATACATTTAACTCGTATAGCATTTTGAGTCCAGGATGTACTTTTCATATATCTTGTCTAACCCTAACAAAATTAACTATGTAATGTTCTGTGATGCCCTCCTGTAAAACGCTACGGCCAATTTTGTTCACTCCTCATGTTATTGTGCCTCCCATAGTAGACCATGCTGCCTTCCATTCTCCAGTTGCTTATCTCTGTATTCCCAGTATCTGACAGTACTATACCCTCAAATACTTGCTGAGTGAATGACTTATCATCAGCCCCACTTAAAGGATAAGGAAATGGGCTTAGTGATGAATATGCCCCAAGTAACATAGCTATTATTTATTTTACATAAATTACAATGGCTTTACCATTGCAGGGTACTCTATAATTTAAACATTGAAAAATACATCATTTCACTTTAATGCTTACAGCAGCTGATTAAGTAGGCTTTTTCATTATCATTTTAGAGATGAGAAAAAAAATTCTGTGATTAAACCCTAGGTCCACTCAAATCCTAGTTTATAGGAAGTACAGCTATCTCTTTATGTACTAGATATATCAACTGAGTTTAGGAGTCTCTACTTTTTTGTGTGTTAATCCCCACCTGAGGCTATTTTTCCATTGATTTTTAGAGAATAGAAGGGCGGGGAGAGAAACATCCAACTGGTTGCCTCTGACATGTGCCCTTGACCAGAAGCAAGTAGTCCAGGGAAAAAAAACCGCCTTCCAGTGTATGGGCCAACAAGGAACCTCTATCTTTACGTAACAAACATCTGGGTGAATGACAGAGGGGAAAGGAGAAGGTCAAAGGAAGACAGTTAAAGCAACAGCACAGAAGCTGGAGGACCAGGTATAGATCCATCTAAAGACCATAAACTGACATTGTAGTGTCAACCACATGTGCCACTCTGGAATCTAACCTTGGCCCAAAAGGTTTTTCTTGATATTACTCTGTATTCACAGAAGACAATTGCAGGCTTTCTCAAATATCAGCAGTCTCAAAGGCCAGGGAGGGACACAGAGCTCAGAAGAACTTTGAGAAACAATAGATTACATTATGCATGGACAAAGCAGGGGAAGGAATGATAACACAAAGGAAAAGGCTAAGAAACTTTAAACATGGTCTTTCTTAGTCTGCAGTTGGGCTGTGAGTTTCAAGAGCAGAGACCAACTTTCCTTCATTTTCGGTTCCCAGCTCGTATTACTTAGAAACATTAAATACTTATTTAATTGAATAAAGAGATGCAAGATGTGAGGGGGGGGAGATAAAATATTAATTTTAGAAGTTTCCAATTTATTAAGCACTTACTATGTATCCAGTGCTGTACTTTTATATAAAAAGAAATATTTCCTCTTTCTATCCCTCTCCCTTCCTCTGTAAAAAAAAAAAATCAATAAAATATATTTAAAAAGCAGAAATATTTCCTATTTTCTAATGTGCTATATATAGGCCAATCTAATATGTCAATAGTGATACTATAAGGAAGATTCATTATGGGTTCCTAAGGTTACAACAGAACCCTGAACAGAACAAACTTTAACAGGGGGCTGTATAGATAGATGGAGGGAGACCAGGGCAACCAATGTATTGCACATCACCACAGAACTGGGTAAGACACTTCATAGGGTATGAATGTGACTCTTGAGGCTTGGAAAAGTGAATAACTACTCTGGCGGAACATTCTATTCTATATGACCAGAGCCTTAGACCCCAAATGACTGAAGAACAAACCCCATTCCTTCCCACCATTTGATGATCTCAACACAGACTTGAAAGGTCCAGACATGCTTTGCTAACTGGCCACCACTTCACCACTGACTGCCCTGAGCTATTGGAAGCATTAATTAAAATAGAATGTTAAAGAAATAATTATGTACTAACTACTTATACTGTACTAACACCTTACATTTTCTCATTTAATCCTCATAACCCGAAGACTATGGCACTTTCTAGAGGTAACTGACAGGGTTAGGTTACTTGCCCAAAGTGATAGATAAGTGGCCAGAAAAAAATTTTAAATGGAGCATTTTTCCTGCCCTTCCTACATAAACTATATCACTTAGTAACCTTATAAAATTACTCCAACTAATATGTGAAAATAAAATGATAGAGTTAGCATGCCACCATTTTGACACTTTCAATGAATTAGCGGATCTAAGTTTTGGACAGCAATAGCTGTTAGCATAAAAAAAAAAACCAAGACATCATTACAACCTGATGAATATTGTGAATGAACACACAATTGCCAATATTCTTGCCAAAGCGAATGAACCTGAAGTTATAAAGCCTCTGGATCCAGCTGTCAATCTGCAGAAAATACAGAGGCCAGAGGACATGTTGAACAAACAGTGCTGAGTATGCAACCAGAAAACTTCAGTCTGTGGGAAACTACAGGTCAAATGGCCTGGGTTCAACAGGCACAGTACAGGGGGAAAAGCAAAAAAGGGAAGTTATAGATATCTAAAAGACAAACCGAGTTTTTAAAAATGGACAAAGTAGCTACAACCGGTTTGGCTCAGTGGATAGAGCTCTGGCCTGCGGACTGAAAGGTCCCGGGTTCGATTCCAGTCAAGGGCATGTACCTTGGCTGCCAGCACATCCCCAGTAGGGGGCGTGCAAGAGGCAGCTGATTGATGTTTTCCTCTCATCGATGTTTCTGACTTTCTATCCCTCTCCCTTTCGCTCTGTAAAAAAATCAATAAAATATATATATTTTTAAAAATGGACAAAGTAAATTACTATCTAGGGATGCACACTTGGATAATAAAACCGTAACAGAATGCAAAGAAGTGATTACTATAAAGTTAGGATAGCAGATACCTTCTGAGGGGGGGAGGATGCTGTGATTGGGATGGGCACACGGAAGGACTTCTAGGTGACAGGCAGAGTTTTGATTCTTGATTGGGTAGTGGTTACAAAAGTGTTTGCCTTAAAATAATTAAACTATAAATTTGTTTTTGGGTGGTTTTCTGTAACTGCAGTCTACTTTTTGCAATTAGAAAGACATTTTAATCACACGAAAACTGCTTATTCACAGCATGATTCCATTTGTATGAAATGCCCAGAATAGACAAACGTATAAAAACATAAAGTGATGAAAATGTTCTAAAACTGACGTGGTAATGGTTGTACAACTGTGAACATATGAAAAACCAATTGATACTTTGAATGGGCAAATTGTATGGGATGTGGATTATATCTCAACTAGAGGCCCGGTGTACAAATTTGTGCACTGGCGGGGTCTGGCTAGCCCCACCCCTGATCGGGATGGGGTGGGGCTGATCAGGGGTGAGGCTGGTCAAGGGGAGGGCCCACAGGCAGTTAGCCGGCTGGCCCCAGCCCCTGGCTGAACTCCCAGTTGAGACGATTTGCATATTAGCCTTTTATTATATAGGGTTATTATATAGGATAAAGCTGTTCAAAGAGTCTAAAACGCCCCGGTTCAGGCAAGACACCCTTTAAAAATACAGGCCAGGGTGGAACCTGAGGATGTGAATTTCTGACAAATTCCCAAGTGATACTGCTGATACTGATATGAGGCCATATTTTGAAAACCACTTTAACAAAATATTTCAAAACTGCTTCTAGATGAAGGCAGTACTAAACAGCACTGAAGAGTGAAGTATTTTCACTCAGGGACTGAGAAAGTAGTCCAGAAAAAAAACACACACGAGTTAACACTCTATGCCTAGCATTGTTCTATTTCAGTGGTTTCCCAGCTTACCAACATCTCTTGGGAAATTGCTAGAAATGCAAATTATCAAAACTTTACCCACTTACAGAATCAGGAAATCTGGGGGTGGAACTCAGGGATCTGTGTTTCAGCAAGCCCTCTAGGTGATTCTGATGTTCCATTAAGTTTAGAACCATTGTTGTAAGCATTTTATATGCATCAACTCAGCTAAACTTCTCCAAAACCCTATGAAGTAGGTAACACCATTTTACAGATTAACAACTGTGGCACAGAGGTTAAATAATTTGTACAAGTTGACAGAGCTGGTGAAAAAAAAATGAAGTCAGAACCTGAACCCAGGGAATCTGGCTCCAGTGTTCTTAATTTTTGTGCTGAAAGGTACTTCCGTCTCTAAAAACTCAATTGGCAGAATGTAATAATAAATAATTAGTAGTAGAAGTATAAAAAACAAAACAAAAAAGTAAAGGCCAGGAGAAATATGTTTCACTAAAAAGACAGGCAAGTAAGAAAATAATCACAGCAAATAATGAAATCATTAAAGCAATCTTTCCAAAAGTGTTCCAAGACATAAATAGCCACCAAATATAACACGCCCAAGTATTTCCAGAGTAATTATCTCTGGTATCTAGTTATAAAGACTTAAAACCTGGGCTATGTTAAATATGGTAAATTCATGGCAGCATGTTCACTTATCAATCTTTAACATCTAAATGATTATTCCAGAATAATTTGCATCTCCCTACTCCTAGGCCCATTTTGTTACTACTTAAAGATTACTGAAAAGGAAAGATCCCTTTCTCAGTATCTAAGATTAATACAATCAGAACCTCAAGTTTGAAAAGAACTTTCACATTCATCTTGTCCAACTAGCAATCCAGACTGAACGGATCTACAAAACCAATCTCCATTAATGATACATTCAAAAGCTAAAACAAGTTCCAACTTTCTGTAAAATCGCATTCTGAGACCAATCCATGTCACCACTGTAATTTTTAAAGCCAAATGGTTTGAAAACTTCCTAAGGGAACTGAAAGTTGAAAACGTTCAGGTTAACAGCCCAAACAAAATACATAGTTGTTTTACTCACAGCGAGCCACTCCTTCACTATCTGAAAGCATTGCTATAACCAGAAGACCAAGTTGGTCAACAAGTACATCAAGTTTTAGCAACTCAACCCCTATGACACATCAAATGAGAAGGCTTCCAAAGAATCTCTGGGGTTGAATTATCTCTGACATTAACATATTAAACATCTGGTAACCAGTCATTGAGAAAACGAGTCAGAGGACAATACAGCATAACACCCAGAACCCAAGTGCTTATGACTGTCAATCTTGTAGATGGTAAGATCATTGTAAAGCAGCCCAACGTGGTTATAGCCGCACATCAGATTTTAACTTAGTCTAACTGCAGGAAGGGGTAACATGGACTGTAAAGAGCACATTTCCAGAGCTACCAAGTTTGGCATTTCAATAATACTTTGAAACCATGGTTTAAAACATACAACAGAAGAAGAAAAAATCCAATAGCATTTCCATTGTCAAGTTGTAACTGTTAAGAACTCTGGAAACAATTCAAATAATAAAATGCCTGTGTGTAATGCTCTGTGCCAAAAATCCAGTTATCCCAGTTTCACAAACTCAGAAGGTTTAAGTGACCTATTCAAACTTTCTAACTACAGAAAACTTACAAGGGTAAACATCTAATTACATCGAATGTGCTTGAAATTTTTTTGTTAAATGAATGAACTTCACTGCATTTCCCAATAAATCACTTCTTTAATAGTCTATTTTTAACTAGTGATCTGATGTCTCCATTACTAAAGAACTAAAGTCTGAACTCATGATCCGTAACACTGGATTCACACTCATATTTCATCTAATATCCCGAAAACTTTCATTCATGACCTGTATTCCCTCTTTACCCCTTCACCTTGGAATCACTCTCATTTTACTTGTAGGCACAAATGACCTTGGCTCTGCCTCTATTTGTGCTTAAGTCAAAGGCTGGCTGGAGTCTGTCCAATTTCCTTTCTCAGGTTCTGATGGTGAAAAAGACAAGACAGTAGATATACAAGGAAAGAAATGAACAGTATAGCCCGAGCTGGTTTGGCTCGGTGGATAGAACGTCGGCCCGTGGACTGAAGGGTCCCGGGTTCGAGTCCAGTCAAAGGCACATGCCCAGGTTGCAGGCTTAATCCCCAGTAGGGGGCTTGCAGGAGGCACCCAATCAATGATTCTCTCTCATCATTGATGTTTCTCTCTCTTGCCCTCTCCCTTCATGAGATCAATAAAAAAATATGTTTTAAAGATGAACAGCTTAAAGGACATTATGCTGGGGAGAAGGGGGTAGGAAAACATCATTTCCAGAAGAAATAAAATGAAAAATAATAACAGGAAAACTACAGTTGTGTAAAATAACTGGAAATCAAGATGTAAGTGCAAGCTCTCAAAAACTGTTTAGTACTGCCATTTCAAAAAGTATTATTACAGCCAGAGGAACTCATCACTAAGACTCAACAGCTTAGAAGTTATGGGTCAGAGTAGCTGAGATACCAACATCAAAAGAATAAAAAGCAACATTATGACATAGTATAAAAATAACTAAACCACCTAAGGAAATTGAAACCATGATGAAAAACCCCAAAGGCACAATCAGGTCATTATCTAGGAAACATTAGCTTCTTCCACAAGGAGGCCTACTTTTCATGTGGAGCAGGAAGCAGGGCCAAGACATGGAATTGAAGTCAGATATCAATTAAATCAAGACTCTGCCACAGAAAAAAAAAAAGAATCCATGACTAGTTATTTTGGGATAGTGCCTAGGCCAGCAGTGTCAACTCCAACTGGGATATAGGAGATTACTGCCATTGTTCTATTATAATGAGTTCTTCCAAGGTCTTTAATGTATTAGCAAAAATAGGTTGGATACCAATACTGGTATATCATCATCACCAAATGTGGGGAAAATTATAGGACAAGTTTTTCAACAAATAACTCGGAAGGGGAAAAAACACAAAAGGGAGGGGACTTGCAGATTAAACCAGATTTAAGAGCCCTATCAATCCTTTGTGATAAATGGCCTTTCTTCAGATCCTAATTCAAATTATCAAATTTGAATACTAGCTTCATATTTGATATTTTTAAAAAGCATAATTTTTTTGAGTTGTGACAATGGCTTTCAGGTTGTGTCTATACAGCCCTTATAAAGATACAAATAGAAAAGACAGTAGAGGTTTATTTCAAAAATAATTTGGGGGGGGGGCAATGGGGAGAAGTATAGGTGAAACAGAATGGCGACATGTTGCTAACTTAAAAGCTGGTAATAGGTACACAGGGGCATCATTATACCACCCAATTTTTGTAGGTTTAAAAAAATCCCATAGGTCTTTAAAACAGAACTGGTTGGACAAATCTTGCAATTTTATTTTCTTGAATTCTTAAGGTGAATTAAAAAAATCACGTACAGACAGAATTCATTCAAACAGTTTAAGTCAGCAATAAGCTCCACTTAAACACAAGAACCAACCAGTGCCACTTCAGATCAATGCTGGAAACCAGAGTGACTCAATTACACAATGGAAAATGCACACACCCCCAACATCTCCATTCCAGGAAGTAAAATACAAATGCTACCCACAAACATTTTAAAACACCAACCTAAAATCACAGCCAATCATACTCATCCTGGTGGGAAATAGCAACACTGGTCCGACAGCTTTCTGAACCTTCCTGACCCGAGCTGGTCACACTACTGAAGTACCTACAAAAAAAGGTGGGGGATATACAAACATTTATTAGAGTGTAGGGGAGTTAGCCATTGTTATATCAACATTCAAACATAATCACGGTTATTATTTCTTAAGCAATCGCCCTCACGTATCAATTGACATTTTTCAGGACCTGCTTTAAGCAGGAACAATTCACAACCAACAGCTAAAACCTTTCTTCTAATCTGACATCCCCTGAGAACTCAACTCGGGTCTCAACCCAAGTGAAAAGTACAGGGGATAGTGATTATTTTATAACCCATTTTTTATCCTTATGATAAGCTGATACCAAGGCAAATTTATTATTTTTGGTAAAAAAAAAAAAATTACACACCAAAAAAATGTTCACCTTTATACATGCTTTTTGGCCATGCTAGAAGACATGATAAACACCCTAGAAACTCAGGTTGAACTTTGCCACTGATCCTTAGACAAAGTTTTTAACTGGTATTTCCACTCCTTCTTCTGAGAGATCTACCTAGAATACATTAAACCTTTTAGGCCACACCTAGATTGTCATTCCCAGATTTATTCTAGTTCTACACAAGAGTCAAATTAAAGTTCAATTAATTTCTGATCACTGCTGACCCATTGTTAAAGAACATCAACGCAATATCCAAAAACAGAAAGAAAGTGATCCCCTGACCTCCAATGAAAGAGGAAAATTCTATTACCTCCAAAGGACTTTAGTGCCCACATATAGTTAATTACAGGATGGTTACCCACAGTAAATTCTTAATCCTAGGTGAACCTTTCATAATCAATATTCTTATTTCAAACCCCATCACCCACCAAGGTAATTAGAAAAAAAGCACTCACTTTAATATTGGCCTAATCAAAATAGAACAGTAAGAAAACTACCTCCATATTGAACAGCCACCTTTATTTAGTTAGAATATTTGAAAACATAAAATGTCCAAAGAATAACACAAGGTCAAGTATGTATTAAAGAACTGGCAATAATTCGCTTTGGAAAAGAAGCCTGGTATCCCAAACTTTTCTAAACTCTGTCACATAGGAATTATCCTGCCCAGGATGACAGCAGATCCTACACTGATCTGAGATATACCAAACAAGGGAGGCAGGGAAAAAGCAGTATGAACATTTGAACTAGGCTAGCAAAAGTTCGCTTTATCACCACCCTGAAAAGCATCTCATCTAGGATAAATGACAAGACAGAATGCCTTTGAAGGTGTAGGTGTGGAAAAAGCAAGGGACTAGGCACCCTTTCTAAAAGCCAGAAAGGGGAGGGGAAGGTTCTTAAGAACAACACTATGGTGGTTATTCTGGGATAGTGATTCTGCACTAAAGTTCCTTGACAAAAAGGTTAATGCAGGTGGGAATCATATCCAAACATTGGGAACCATCGAAGATAATTTGGCCTATGACAAGGAGAAAAAAAAAAACAACTGACAGAACTGGCCTAAAAATATATGAAAAAATTACAGTTAAAGGAACAAAAAAAAAAACAACAAAAAAAAAACAAAAAAACAACAAAAAAAAAAACCCTCTTATTCCTTCCTAGGTCATAAAATTGCCACCGAACACAATTGTATCTTACAAAGAATTCTTACACTAAGAAAGAGCAACCACAAGTCAGGCACTTCACAAAAAGCCTAACAAATACAAGTGCCCCTGTCCCCATCCCATGACACGGATGAAAGAGCTGAGAATATGAAAAGAAATTTGACCGCGGTCACAAAGTTCAGCATGCACCCAAAGCACAGAGTATTTCCACCACCCTGAGCTGCCTTCCCTTGCCTGGGGAATGCTGGCTACATTGGGGCTAAAAGGATACCAAACGGGAAATCTACAAAGGAAACAAATAGATAATTGCCTTTTGTAATGAATGGGTGGGAGCAGAGAAAGAGCAGCCCAGGGTAGATTGAGAAGCAGGGGATACAGTATCAAAGCTGTTTCGTTTTCTAGCACGTGGGGGAGGGGGGAATGTAGCGAGTCCTACAGAGTTAAGTATCTTTTCTCTAGGGATTTCAGCTGCTGGAAAAGAGAGTATTGGGAGAGGGGGGCAGGAAACAGGAGGATTAAAACGTGAGTAGCCTGTGAGAGGTGGTCAGAAGCAAAGACAGCAACCATCCAACCACCAACCCATTCACTGTTCCGCCTAAGAGAGGTTTGACCAGCATGCAGAGTTGGAGGGATCGGTCATAAAGCATGAAGACCCGAGAAAATGCAAGGCTGCTATGGCTCCATCCATAAAGATGCAATAAATGAAGGCAACTAGAAAGGTACTACTCATCACCTGCGTCACGAGGACCAATGGAAGAGGGGAACCGGTCGGGATAGGGGACTTGGGCTAAGCTCTTCCTTAGTAGAACTGGGGGAAAAAGAGAGAGAGAGAGAGAGAGATGACAAGGAAGAGCACTGCCTCCTCCGCTTAAGTGCAGCCTTAAATATCCATGTGGATGGGGAAGATTCAATGGGACCACAGAATTAGGGGACAACTGGGAGGAGTACATCAGCAGCACCAAAGCGTCAACTTGTAATCAAAGACCTGGGGAGTTCAGGAAGTAAGAGTCCAGCTCAAGAAAAACTAGGTGATTGATTTGGGCGGCCGCAGGGGTGGCGAGCGGAGGAGGGCTCGCAAGAAAAGGTAAGGGAGGGGGGGAAACTAGACATCGTTAGTCTTTACGGCCCAATCTAGCCCCCCAACCACACACCCCAGAACTACCGGACTCCCGCCCCCCGCCACCCTTCCCAATCCGCCCACTGCGGCGGCTACAACGGAGGCGTTAACTGACTGGGGGGGCAAAAGCTGGCCCACACGCGGTTGAGGGCCGAGAAATGGTGTCGCCTCAACCGTCCACAGACGGGGTGATCTTCGCCTAAGGTTCGGTTTCTCGGCACCTCGGCGTTCCACCAATCATCACCTTTAGCGTCAGATACCTTAGAGGCGTCACAAATGCGGACAGCCACCACCTCAGTCTCCGGTCCTGGCCGGACAGACATAAGCTTCCGCCGCCATCTTAAAGGCAAGCGAACCGACCCTAGTCACTGCCCCCCCACCTCCAAGCTACCTCGGCCACCGCCGAAGGATCCCACGAGGACGTAACGCCACTCCCGCGAGAACTCATGGGCTAAGAACAGCACGAGCCGAAGACGCTGCTGCCGCCGCCTCCCAGGCAGCTGCAGTCCGTGGTCGAACCGCGGCTGCCTCTGCGCGATCACGCGAGAACCTCTACCGGACGGGAAAAGCAAGAGCCCAGCCCTTCCCAGACCCCCTCCTTCCACTAAAGCCTAAGTCGCTACGGCTCCGCTCTCAACCTACGCGAAGCGAAAAGCAAATGACGCACAACCTCATGAAGCGTCGAGGGGCGGAGTTAATCTACCGCCATTGGGTCCCGCATGCGCCGCCACAACTATCGCGATATTACATTGTTTCTATGAGACCTTTGAAATCATCGCAGGAAGCCGCCCGCGCCTCGCCTTTAGGAAACACGGGTTCTCGCGAGATCCAGTGCACGCCAAAAAAGGACAGAGGCGGGGCTTCATGAAAATGACTGGGAGTTTTTCGGGGGGAAGGGAGGAACCTCCCGTCCTGCAGGGATCTCGCCAACCACGAGGTTTCCGACCCACTGCGGTGCTCGCTGCCAAGCCTCGCGATGACACAGCTCAGCGCCAAATCTCGGCCATGTCCTGAAAACTGCCTCCGCCCCCCCAGATCTAAGGTGTCTAGAGTCTAGTGCTTGAGGAAAATTTAAAAAGTCAACCTGTTTATTCTCACGCTTCTAGGCAGAGCTGTACCAATTAGCCAAACTCCGTTCTGAAAAAAGGAGAAACGGGTCTCCCATTGTTACCTGCCACCAGGCATCGCATATTAACCTGGACGAACACATAAAAGGCGTTCAGGCTCACAATAAGCATGCAAATGCAAATGAAAACAATGACATAACGTTTTCTCCCATTAGATTGGGGGAAATGTATTTTTTCAAAATATCGGTAACATCCAGGCTCCTTTCCTCGCCGCACTGCAGGCTAACCCGAATCCATCTTAATCTAACTAAAGGGTCACGTCGTTAGTTCTAGCTACAAAGCCACTAATTTTTAACTCCTGAGGCTTAACCAACAGACCCAATAAAGTGGTTTTCTCGAAACAAAGGAGTCAGCCCTCAAAGGAAAATTGAAGCTTCCTGGGGGGGTGGGGGGGAGGGGGGAAGAACGTGAATGCTTGTAGCTTTTAATATGGCAGTTTTTCCACGTCTAGACAACAATGTTTCTCCAGTAAATCCTGGAATACAATCTGGCTCTAATTGTGAGCTTTACTATTCTAATACATTGTTCTTTCCATTGTAACTAAAATGTGATTCCTTTAGAGTACATTTAATATCTGGTAGTATAAAGTCCCCCATTTTTTACTTAGCTTTTAAGGTATTTTCTCAGTTATTCTTAGCCTTTCTTTTCTAGATGAACTTTAGAATCATATTAACTTGCAAAAACTTGGTACATTTATTGAAATTGTATCAATTGTATGTAACACGGGGAAAATGGACATCGCTACAAAATTGAAACTTCTTATCCAGAAGCATGTATCCCTTCTCCGTGTATGCAAACGTTCTTTTATTATATTCTTCAATAAAGTTTTGTAGTTTACTTCTAGGCATTTTTACTTGTTTTTCTTGCTATTGCGAATGGGTTTTTTTTTTCTGGTATTGAATTTTCGAAACGCTTATTGCTTATAGATAGGAACTATTGATATTTGCCTATTTACTTTTGTAATCGGGCAAATAAAGAATATGTTCAACTTCAGTCGTAGTCGGGGAAATGCAAATGGAAACAATGACATGCCATTTTTCTGCCCTTTAAATTGTTCACAATTACAAAAATTGATGATAATTTGTGTTGCACAATTGTGGGAAAATGGACATTCTCGCACAACATTGGACCGTGTGCGTTAACATAGCCTTATGGGATGGCAATTTGGACAAATCTATCAACATTCCAAATGCATATACACCTCGACCCAGAGATTACTCTTCTAAGAATTTCTCCTACAGAAACACTCATACATGTGGATGGAACACATACAAACCCATTCATTAGAACATTGCTTGTAATTGCCCCCTCCCCCCCCAAAAGGGAAACATCAATCCGGAAATAGTTAAATAAACTGTAGTACAATCATACAATGCAGCTGTTTATACATCAGACAAATTGCGATCCCCTGATGCAGGAAGATCTGCAAAGGCATATTAAGTTTTGCAAAAGCAATCTTGCCCGGAGAAATATGCATTTGCGCGTTGTAGTACCATCTAGATCCCGAAACATACATATACAATGCCTAGTAGTCACCCGCGAAGCCTGCCCGCCCGCCCGCCCGCCCGCCCATCACCTTCCCCCTCCCCTGAGCCTGCCTTCCTCCAACCCGTGAGAGAGACGCCGAAGGCCCGGCCTGCACTCCCTCCAGCCACTTGGCCACGGCTAATGCCGGTACCTCGCATCCCCACTGTCGGCCGCTGTCTCGCCGCGCCGCCGGCCGCCGTCCCGCTGCCCCTGAGGATGCGGCTGGCTCTCCGCTGGCGCGAGCCGGGATCTGCGGTCTGGGGGAGAAGGCGGGGTGGTGGGCGCCCTGGGACAGGCCGCCTGGCCCCCTTCGCCAGCCGGATCTCCCGCAGGCTCCCCAAGGCCGCCACCTCCGAGCTTCCGCCCAGCGTCCCCCCGTGGGAACGAGCTCCAGCGAGGAGCCGCCGAAGCCGCGGGAGCCGAGCCCGCCCCCTAACCCCGGGGGTGCGGGGGGAAGGAAGACACTCACCTTAGCGGCAATAGGGTCCGCGGGGCCCGCAGGAGCGTGCCGGGTCCGGGGCCCAGCTTCAGCCCCGCTCCCCGCGCTCGCCCTGCACTGAAAGCCTCCCCTTCGGGCTGTGCTCACACTCGATCCGAGGCTCCGCCCCCGGCGCCAGAAGTCCCGCCCCTGTCCCTGGGGAGGGCGCTCCCTCCACCGTATACCCGGGTCCCTTCCCCGGGACCGCGCCTGGGCTCCTCCTGGCCCCCCAAACTCAACCAGAAAGGATCCGATGAGTAGGGTCTCCAAGGAATTGGGATTTGATTCCAGGCAGGATGGAAGCCGCTGGAGGGTGACGGGATTTGATTTACGTTTAAAAAATTAACCGTGTTTCCATCTGCCTTGGGGAGAATAGGGGGCAAGAGGGCGAGCGTGGACACAGCGTGGATGAGGGTGGCAGCCAACTTGGGCGCAGACCATAGTGAGTTCACAAGGCAAAGCCCTAAGCACTTCTAGCACATAGTAAGCCCTCATCCATTCATTCATGTCTCTCTCTTCCCCCCCACTTCTCTCCCTCTCCCCCTCTAAAATCAATAAAAACATAAATTTGCACAACACAGACAAATTTAAAGTTCCACTTATATTCCCATACAATTGTAGAAAATACATAGCTTCATTTAAATATATATATACATATATACGTATATATATGGCATCCTATTTTATGTAGTTGTGTTCATTGCTTCATTCACTTTGGCTTGATGATCTTTCCATGTTATTATATTCAAATCTACCTCATTCATTATACATACTGAGCAGTAGAAGTCCATTGAATGATTATACCATAGTTAATTACCATATTGATATGGTCACCTACCGATAAATGTATATTGTTTTCAATCTTTTACTATAACAGTGGGTTTTTTTTATGATTAACACTGCTGCAGTAAAAACCCTTGTACATACTTTTTCTGCATTTGTTAAACTATGTGTTTTTGAAATTTTGTATTTATTGAATTTAGAGGGACAGAGAGAAACATTGGTTTATTGTTCCACTTATTTCTGCCTTCACTGGTTGCTTCTTGTATGTCCCCTGACCGGGAATCAAAACCAGCAACCTTGGCATTTCAGGACCATGCTCTAAGCAACTGAGCTACCTGCCCAGGGCTTGCTGAAATATTTCTGTAAGATAAACACAGAGAAGTGAAATAGATGACTCAAGGACAGCACATTTTGACATTTTAACATGTAATACCAAATTGCCACGTGGGAAGACTCAATTTATACCACTAGCAGTGAATAAGAATAACCATTTTTTCCTAAATGTTTAGTCATCCTGGGTATTAAACTATCGTTTGAATGTTTTTCCAATGTGATGGGTAAAAAATGTTGTTTCATTACTTGTGTTTCTCTGATTTTTAGCAAGGTGAAGGCATATTTTAATGTGTTTGTTGGCCATTTGCTCATGTTTCTTGATTTGCCTGTTCATATCTTCCATCCATTTTTCAAGTGGATTGTTTGGCTTCTTATTATTGAATTTTGTAGTCTGGAAATAAATCATTGTTACATGTGTGGGATTTTTTTTTCTTTTTCTGCAGACTTTTGTTTATTTTTAAACTTTGCTTTTGGGGTCTTTGGTGTGTAGATGTTTTAAATGTTGATGTATGCAAATTGATCAGTTCTTTCTTTTATGGCTTTTGCATTTTGAATTTTGCATAAGAAGACCTTTCCTCACCAAGATTAGAAACGTTGTTCTGTATTTACTTGTAACATTTTAGAATTGTTTATGTTTAGTTCTTTAGTTTTCTGAAATAGCTTTAGATAAACATTTTTCTAAGTTGTTAAATATTCTAACAATGTTTTCAGGCCCCTGTGTTTCAGTGGTTGAGCTTAGACCCAGGAACCAAGAGGTCCTGGGCACACACCAGGGTTGTGGGCTTGATCCCCAGTAGGGGGCGTGCAGGAGGCAGCCAATCAATGTTGATGTTTCATCCATGATTCTCTCTCGCGCTCTCTCTCTCTCTCTCTCTCTCTCTCAAAATCAATTAAAAACACATAAATATTCTAACAATGTTATGTTTAATATGTGAATATTATTCCATTGTAATACTAATTACTTTGTATTTCTCTAGGACCCAAAACATTCATTGAATAGATCATTCTTTCCTTTTATCAAAAACCAAATTCCTAAGTATAAACATTTGAATGTAAATAATCAACTCAGTAGTCCTAAAATCCATACCAGCACTAATACCACAGTTTAAGCACTTGAACTTTAAATTATTACTTCATATCTGCTAGGACAAGTCCCTCTGTCTTTTCCCCCACAAATACCTTGACTATTCGCATACATTTTATTTCAGATCAATTTTTAAATTAGCTTGTAAAGTTCTATAAGAATCCCTACTGGGTTTTTGATTGCATACATTGATTTCATCAAATGGTATAGGATATTTTATTTGACAAACCAGTCTTCTATGGCCATACCTTCCTGTTGTTTCTAATTGTCCACTGTTATAAGCATGTCTGTAAAGGACATTTAGAAGTCTTTGCTCAGCACTCTAATTATTTAACTACAATAAATTTTAATAAGGCAAAGCATATTCACATTTTGGGGGAGGTTGCTAGGTATTGCCCGATGTATTTTGAAGAAAGATTTTACCGATTTCCATTTCCATGGGGTGTATGGGTGCATCATTTCCCTATCCTACTGCCTGACTATGTCATTATTGGGCTTGAACCTTTGAAAATGTGATAGGCAATGCATCTCATTGTTTTGATGATGTGATGTATTTTGTACAGGTGGTCCCCAACTTACGATGGTCGACTTTGGATATTTCCACTTGAAGGTGGTCTAAACCAATAAGCACTTAGTAGAAACAATACTTCAAATTTTGAATTTTTAGATTTCCCTGGGCTAAGGATATTGCTGTTTAGTACAATACTCTCCAGTGATGTTGGGTAGCCACAGTGAGACTCAGCTCCCAGTCGGCCACATGGTCACGAGGTGAACAATAGATACTCTACAATATACCGTGTTCTGAGCACATTCAAGGTAGGCTAGGTTAAGCTCTGATGTTTGGTAGGTTAGGTGTATTCAATGCATTTTCAACTTATGATATTTTCTTTTTCAGCTTAGAATATTTTCAACTTATGATGTGTTTATCAGTATGGAACCCCATTGTAAGTAGAGGAGCATCTGTATTTGTTTTTCTATTGTTGCCTAACAAGTTGCCATAAATTTAGCAGTTTAAAACAACAGCTTGCTGTCTCACAGTTCTGTAGGTCAGAGTCCTGGGGGCTTAACTGAGTTCTCTGCTGAGGATCTTACAATGACAGAATTAAGGTGCCCCAGGACTTGGCTTTTATCTGGAGACTTTGGGGAAGAACCCATTTCCAAGTTCATTGAGGTTGTTGTCAGGATTCAGTCCCTTGCTCCTGTAAGACTGAGATCCCCATGCTCCCAGCTTCTAGAGGCCACCCACATTTTTTCCTCATGTGCCCCCTCCCATCTTCAAGCCAGCAATCGCACGCTAAATCCCTCTTTTGCTTGGAATTTCTCTGACTTTTCTTACTCCCACCATTCTGAGAAAACTCTTTGCTTTTAAAAGGTTTGTGATGAGAGTAAGGCCATTGGAATAACCCAGAATAATCTTCCTATTTTAAGGGGAACTTTAATTACATCTGCAAAATCCCTTTTGCCACATAATGCAACATAATTACAGGCAAGCTGTCTCAACACAGCCACAGTCCGGAAATTAGGGTGGGCAATGGGGAGGGGGTGGCGGCATTTTAGGATTCTGCCTACCATTGATTCGAGTCCCCTTTTCAAACAACTACATGAATCATTTTGGTTGTAAAAGATTCAAACACCAGGGAAGTACTGTAATCAGAGCAAAACATGAAAGACGTCTTTCACCATCCTTCCCCTCACTACCATGCCTGTTTAGAAGTAGCCCTTTATATTTTTTTGTGCGGAATGGAACATCTTTTTGTAGCTGGCCACTCTACTTAAACGCCTTTATCAGTTCAAATAATTTTTCATTCTCTTTGGTTTTCCAGGTGGATAATACTATCATCTGCAAATAACGATTTCACCTTCTTTATTTGTAATTTCTATATGCATTTACTTGACATATTGCATTTCATTGAATTTCTAGAAAAAAAAAAAGTTAAATGGTAGAGACAACAGTGGGCATCTTTGTCTTTTTCCTGGTTTTAGTGAAACTTCTAGTGTAGCCCAAACCGGTGTGGCTCAGTGGATAGAGCATCCGCCTGCAGACAGAAGGGTCCCAGGTTCGATTCCGGTCAAGGGCATGTACCTTGGTTGTGGGCACATCCCCAGTAGGGGGTGTGCAAGAGGCAGCTGGTGGATGACGTTTCTGACTTTCTTTCCCTCTCCCTTCCTCTCTGTAAAAAAAAAAAAACAACAACAACAACAATAAAATATATTTTAAAAAGGGAAACTTCTAGTGTAATATTTCTCAAACTGATGTTCTGGATGATAATAGATTTTTATCTATTTTATTATAAATATTTTCAAAACAGCAAAGTTTAAGAAATTTTGTAACGAACACCTGCAAACACTCAGCATAGATTTTACCATTAATGTTCTGCTATACTTGCTTTATCACATAGCTATCATCTAGCGATCCATCAATCAAACCATCTTATCTTGTCGATGCATTTCTTTCTATTTTAACTAGACTATAGAGGTTTCTCTGCTTTGTTGATACTTTCGAACAACTATTTCTCATATTTATTCCCCTAGTCTACCATTTTTTTATGTTCTCTACTTTAATAAATTATTATTTTCAGCTTTTATATTTATTAACTCTTCCTCTAGTTCTTTCTCTGTGTGTTTTTTCCTGGTTTATTTGTCATGATTTATGTTAAACTAGTGGCCTGGTGCATGAAATTCATGCACATTAAAAGAGGATTAATTAGAAGAAATATTTTAATATTGCAATTTGCCCTTTCTCTATAATAGAAGTGTCAGAGATGAAAGAAATTTAGTAAAATGTACATAAAAAACTTCCTCCTGTCAGAGTCTGGGGTGCACCCTGGACCCAGAGTCAAGTCCCCACCCACCCATGTGCAAGACCCAGACCCAGCCAGCCCCCAATGGGTTAGATCCAGACCCAGCAGGTCCCACCCTTGTTAAGCCCCACTGGGTGGCGGGGATAGCTTCAGGTCCCCTGGCCTGAGGTCCCCCAGCCCAGGCTGGAGCAGGGGGTGCACCTTGAGGTCCCCCATCAAGTCCCACCAGATGGGGGACATGGCCTGAGATCCCATCAAGCCCCACCGGGTGGGGGACGCAGCCTCAGATCCCCTGGCCAGGCACCAGGAGGGGGGCTTAGCCTCAGGTCCCCCGTCAAGCCCCATCAGGAGGGGGTTGCAGGCTCAGGTCCCTGCTGATTGCTCTTTAAGGCTCATTACAGGACTCAGCCTCCGCTGTGGGTACAGCCATCTTGTGTCACAGAAATCCCGCCTTCACAGTGGGCGCTGCCATCCTTTGTGGCAGATTGATGGTCAATTTGCATATTCCCTCTTTACTATATAGGATGCATGGTTTATTCATGTTCATTATTTCTTATTTCTAAAAGCATTTAAAGTTATACATTTTTCTTTGTTTGACCTTAATATATAGTGGTTTCATTCTCATTAATTTCTAGTCTACAATTTTTAAGTCATTTTTTATTTTTAATTATAATTGACATTAATAGTATATTAGCTTTCAATTTCTTCTTTGACCATGAATTATTTTAAAGTGTTTGATTTTTTTAAAAATATATTTTATTGATTTTTTTACAGAGCGGAAGGGAGAAGGATAGAAAGTCAGAAATATCGATGAGAGAGAGACATCGATCAGCTGCCTCTTGCACGCCCCCTACTGGGGATGTGCCCGCAGCCAAGGTACATGCCCTTGCCGGAATCGAACCTGGGACCCTTCAGTCCACAGTCCGACGCTCCATCCACTGAGCCAAACCGGTCTCGGCAAGTGTTTGATTTTTGAAGTGACAACTTTTATGGCTGTTTTTGTGGATAGAAATTGGTTGTATTGCACAGTGACCCAATAATGTGACTTTAATTATTTCTAATATGGAAAATGTATTGTGTTTTCTTTTATGACTTAGTACATGATCAATTTTGGCAAAGGATACATAAGCCAGCTTTTTTCAAAAAATATATATTATATGATACAGCTTATCTGCTTTTCTAATTCTTTATATACTTCAATGGAATGTTGTTTGATTTGTATGTTTATGGCAAGATATTCTTGGTAGTCAGTATATTTTATCAATACCTCTACCTTATTTAAAACTTTTTGCCTTGAATACTAATATTTCTAATATTCATGCTGTCACACACACACACACACACACACACACACACACACACACATATATATATATATATATATATATATTTGTCTTTTATGATTACAGAATGTCAGACAAATTTATAAATTATTCAAGTAGAGTTAACAACTGTTAGTATGGTATATATTATTCAGATTTTTTTCTATCTATACATTGATATAGGTATTACAACACAGCTTTTTTAAGCCATAAAAAGTGGGGAAACGTAATATATTTATTTTGCAACTTGCTTTACTGATAAGGCATTCTTCACATTCTTTTTATATTAGTGTATATACATCTACCTTGTCCTTTTATTTATTTATTTATTTATTTATTAACAATTTTTTTATCTTTATTGTTCAGTTTATTAATTACATCATTACCTTTTTTTTCACCCTATAGTTCCCCTCCACCTGGTACCCATCCCACCCTCCGCCCTCACCCCCCTCCACTGTCCTCTCCCATAGTTGCATGATTTTTGTCCAGTCTCTTGCTGCACTTCCCACACCCCCTTTTTCCCTAAGAGTTGTCAATCCATTCCCTCTCTATGTCCGTGATTCTGCTACATTCACCAGTTTATCCTGTTCATCAGCTTATTAATTCACTTGATTTTTAGATTCATTTGTTGATAGATGTGAATTTGTTGTCCCTGATTTACACTTTTATCTTTTTCTTCTTCCTCTTCTTAAAGAATACCTTTCAGCATTTCATATAATATTGGTTTGGTGATAATGAACTCCTTTAGCTTTTTCTTATTTGTGAAGCACTTCATCTGACCTTCAATTCTGCATGATAACTTTGCTGGATAGAGTAATCTTGGTTGTAGATTCCTGCTGTTCATCACTTTGAATATTTCTTGCCACTCCCGTCTGGCCTGCATTGTTTCTGCTGAGAAATCCGCTGACAAACGTATGGGTGCTCCCTTATAGGTAACCAACTGTTTCTCTCTTGCTGCTTTTAATATTCTCTCTTTGTCTTTTGCTCTTGGCATTTTAATTATGATGTGCCTTGGTGTGGTCCTCTTAGGGTTCCTATATATTGGGGTTCTTTCACCAGGTGTGGGAAGTTTTCGGTCACTATTTCTTCAAATAGTTTTTCATTGTCTTGGTCTCTCTCTTTTTCTGGCACCCCTATAATTCGGATGTTGGTATGCTTGAGGTTGTCCCAGAGGCCCCTTACACTATCTTCAATTTTTTGGATTCTTTTGGCTTCTTGCTTTTTCAGCGGAGTGGATTTTACCTCTTTGTATTTCAAATCTTTAACTTGGTTCTTGGGGTGCTCCAGAGCACTTTTAGGTCTTTGTATAATATTTTTTATTTCAGTCAGTGTATGCTTAATTTCTGGTTGGTCCTTTTTCATATCCTTGAGAGTCTCCTTTATATCCTTGAGGGTCTCCTTCATTTCCTTGTAGGACTCATTCATTTCCACGTTGGTCTTGATCATTTCCTTGCAGGTCTCGTTCATATCCTTGAGGGTCTTGTTCATTTCATTGTAGGACTCATTCATTTCCTTTGCAGTCTTGCTTATTTTCTTATAGGCCTTGACCTTTTGTAGGAGCCTCTTGAGAAACCCTATAACCGTGGTTTTGAATTACATGTCCAGTCGTTTTTTTTCCCTCCATTTCTTTCACATCTGATTTCTTTCCATGTCACTGCATGGTGGCTGCTTCCCTGAGTTGGTCAATTAGCTTTGTGTGGTAGACTTCCTACTAGGGACAGTCGCTCAGCCTCCCCAGTTACCTGAGGTGGATATGGGTTGCACAATCTTGCTGAAGTTAAACTCAGGTTAATCGTTGTTAGCACTTGGAGGGGTTGACCTCCAGGCCAATTGTCTGTGAAGCTCAGCTGTGCTCAGGTTGGATGGACGGAGTCTCTGGGCCAAGCAGACAGTGTTAGCTCTGCCCTATGCAGCCCCAGGGACTCTGTTCCGGGGGCAATGGCCGCCAGCACCTCTGAGAGAGAGCTGCTGCCAAGCTCTACCAGCTGCTGGGGAATTCAGACTCTCCCCAAATGAGTCTGCACACCCAACGTCTCACCCAGGGTCATAAAACAAAGCAGTCTGACGGTTTCCCGAATGAGAGGGCGAGTCGCAGAGCGCTCTCTGCGCGGTCATGCAGCTGAGCTGTTTGCGTAAGCTGCCTTCTCCACAAGCCGGCAGACCCAGCAGCACCCGAGCTTCGGCGTGCCCTCCCTCTGTCCAGTTTTCACCCCGTATGATAGTGGGTTGGTTCCCTGGACTTCGCCCAGAGCTAGAGAATCAGTCCAGTGGGACGTCTTTGTCTCCCCGTTCGAGAAAACTGGCCGGTTTTCAGCCGCCCACCCTCTGCGCTGGCGCGCACGCTCCAAACCTCTCTCTGCGCGAATCTTCAATGCTGTCCGCCGCCGCTCCTCTGAGTCACAGTGTCTTATTTTCACTTTTATTTGTGGAATTTTCACTCGGCCAGCTTTCTGATGATTTTGGAAGGTGTTTGTTCTTTCGTTAAGTTGTAGTATTAAAATTGCTGAGTATGACAGCAAGATAGGTGTTTTACCTATGCCGCCATCTTGGTTGTCCTACCTTGTCCTTTTAAACTAATCTCTGGAGCTGACATTTATACAAAGTTCATGGCCAATCATTATCTTTTAAAAAGTCAAATATCACTTTAGGCAAACCTTCCCTGCATCCCCTCAAACCAGATCAGGGCACTCTAATTACACTTTTATCAGATTCTGCTACTTTCCTCCCTAGCCCCCCAACACAATTGTACACTCTTGTGTGTGATTACTGTCTGCCCTCCCTCCCCAGACACCCCCCCCCACAAACCTTACACTGGATAATGACTTCATCAAGAGCCTAACCGTGTCTGTTTTGTTTATATTTGAATCCCAGCACCTAGCACAGTGTCTGGCAATTGTACCTGTTCAATAAATACTTTCTGAAGGAATGAATGAATCAACAATCCTATGAGGCAAATACTACAATTATACGTACTTTACAGGTTACAAAGTTATGCTGATTTAAGTAACAGTAACAGTCACCTTATTAAGAAATCCCCCGATGATCTTCAGAAATAAGTGGGTGAGGTGATAAGCAATCATATGTTTCTTAGTATGTCAATACTTAAAGATTTACCTTACTTTTAATTAATTGTGTAGAGTAGATGATCCTTTGGATTGTTACTAAGTTTTCATTATTATAGAGTATGAAAATGAACATCCTTGTAAATAGCCTCGTACATGTATGTGCTTCTGTAAAACAGATGCCTAGAAATAGAATTTCTGCAATGAATATATATATATATATATATATATATATATATCAGCATATATATATATATATTACAATTGGATAGATATTGCCAACTTGTCCTCCAAAAGAGATTATACAAATTTATATTCATAGTAGCAGAATATGAATGTTTTACTTATACCCTTGCCAAAGCTCTGCATTTTCACTCATTTTTTCTTTGCTAATCTGATACAAAGTGACATTTCATTGCTTTCGCTTTTATGTTTTTTTATTTTTTGTGAAGTTGAGCACCTTTTGTATTCTGTTTTTCAAATGTTTTGTCTGTTTGCGTTGCTTGCTCTTTTTATTGAATTCAGCACTTTATTATTGATTTGGAATAAGTTTTTATATTGTGGATAGAAACTCTTTGTCTTCCTGTCCCAAACAGCTCCCTTGGTTTGAAATTTGTTTTCTTAATCTTATAAATTTGTTTCTCAGAATACACAAATTTAAAACATTTTATATAATCAAACGACTGGTTGTTCACTTTATTTTTATTATTTTTGTTGTTGTTAATCCTCACCCTAGAATATTTTTTCCATTGATTTATTATTTTAGAGATAATGGAAGTGAGGGGGAGAGATAGAGAAAGAGAGAAACATTGATGTGAGAGAGATCAGTTGGTTACCTCCCACACATACCTGACTGGAGCCGGGACCAGAGACCAAGTCTGCAATCAAGGTATGTGCCCTTGACTAGAATCAAACCTGGGACTCTTCAGTCCACAGGCTGACTCTCTAACCACTGCGCTACCAGATAGGGCTAATCATTGACTTTATAATAGCTGGCTTATATGCTGTATTTTGGGAAGCTTCCCCTACCTCAAGATTACAAAACTCTTTCTCTATGGTTTCTTCTTGCCCCTTTATAGTCTTCATTTCTATCTTTAAATACTTGTGCCATATGAGTTTTATTTTGATATACAGTACAAATGTAGGTTTCCAATTTTAATTTTCCTAGTAGAAATACAATTGTTCCCATATAATTATTGACTAGTTGATATTTTACTCGTTCATTTGAAATGCCCCATTTATCAAATACAAATCGCCCAGATATTTTAGAGTCCATTTCTAGAATCTTCTGTTCTATTGTATAATGGCTAAAGAGTGCAAGTTCTGGAGCCAGACTACCAGGGTTTTATCCAGCTTTGCAATTTATGGTTTCTGCATTTATAAAATGGGGATAATAGTACCCACATCATAGGGTTATGATTAATAGGTAAGGTTATTTATATACAATTATTAGAACAGTTCTTGGCATATAAGAAGTACTGATATTTTTGTAATATTTATTATTTAAAATTTTTATTATGTTTTATCATTTTCATAGTACATGATCACATCATCTGCATATAATATTTTATCAGCTTTTTAGAATTACTTCTAAAATACTTGAATTACTTGCAGATGACCTATATCAAATACACAGATCCTTCATATTTTATCCAAATTAGGCACCTCAACTCAAGGCAGTTAGGGAGGAAGAGGGGAGGAATAATACTGTCCCCATTCATAGATAACATGATTGTCTATACAGATAGTTCCAAATAACAAACACACACACACACACACACACACACACACACACACACGCACACACACCTAGAACTAATACATATATTTAGCAAAGTTACAGACTACAAGGTCAACACTCAGAAGTTAATCACATTCCTATATACTAGCAGTGAACAGTATTTATAATAGTTCCAAAAAATGGAATACTTAGGTAAAAAAAATCTAACAAAACATGTACAGGATCTATGTGCTGAAAACTACAAAATGCTGATGAAAGAAATCTCCAAAGACTTAAAATAACCAGAGAAATAACCATGTTTATGGACTGGAACACTCAACATATCAAAGATATCAGTTTTCCCTAAGTTGATCTATAGCTTTAATGGAGTTCCTAGCAAAATCCAATCAAGAGTTTTTTTGTAGATACAGATGAGTTGGCTCTAAAATTAATATGGAAAGGCAAAGGAGGTAGAATAGCCAAAGATTTTGAAAAGATTAATAAGTTGGAGGAATCCTACCATCTGCTTTTAAGACTTGCTACATAGCTACAGTAATCAAGACAGTATGGTATTGGCAAAGGGATATATATATATACAACAATGCAACAGAACAGCGAATGTAGAAATAGACCCAAACATATATGTTCAATTGATTTTTTACATAGGTGAAAATAATTTAATGGAGAAATGACAACAAACAGTATTGAAACAATTGAGCCCTCATATATAAGAAATAAACCTTGACCAAACTCTCACACCTTATATAATAATTAACTCAAAATGGATCATAGATCTGAATGTAAATCATAAAACTATAAGACATGCTTTACAAACTCTCTTAAATTGCTGGTGCAAGTGCAAAATGGTACAGCCATCTGGAATGTTAGGCAAATTTTTATAAAGTTAAATGTACGTGTACCATATGACCCAGGAATCCCAATCATATATATATATATACTCTAGAGCAGTGGTTCTCAACCTGTGGGTCACCTAGCGGGGTCACCTAAGACCATCAGAATACACAGATATTTACATATTTACTAATAACAGTAAATTCATAACAGTAGCAAAAAATTACAGTGATGAAGTAGCAACGAAAATAATGTTATGGTTGGGGGTCACCACAACATGAGGAACTGTATGAACGGGTCGCAGCATTAGAAAGGTTGAGAACCACTGCTCTAAAGAAATAAAAGCATTAACAGAAAACCCGTACAGAAAAGCTTAAGGTATTCTATTCATAATCACCAAGATCTGGAAACAACCCAACTATCTTTTAGAGATGAATGGATAAACAAACTGTGGTACATTCACCCAGCGGAATACTATTCAGCAGTAGAACACAATGAAGATGCAACAACTTGAATGAATCTCAAAGACATTACACTGAGTGAAAGAAGATGACCTCAAAATATTACATCCTGTATGCTTCCATTTATATGACATTTTTGAAAGAACAAAATATAGTGATGGGAAACAGATTAGTGGCAGGAATAGGGAGAGGGTGTGACGTCAAAGCAATAGCATGATGAGGTTTTATGGGGTGATAGAACTGTTCTGTACCCCGATTGTGGTGGTGGTTACATGAATCTATGCTTGTGTTAAAATTCATGGTACCATACACACACAAAAATCAAATTTACTGTTAAATGTACAAAACAACAACAACAACAACAACAACACGATGCTAGAATTAGAATGACAATTACAGCTTTGTTCAACCAGTTGTGGGATTTTGTTTTTTAATATATTTTTATTGACTACAGAGAGCGAGAGGGAGAGAGAGAGAGAGAAACATCAATAATGAGAGAATCATTGATCAGCTGCCTCCTGCACACTACCAACTGGGGATCAAGGCTGCAACCCGGGCATGTGCCCTGATTGGGAATCAAACCGTGACTTCCTGGATCATGGGTTGATGCTCAACCACTGAGCCACACCAGCTGATCTGTTTAATTATTTGTATCCTTATGTTTGTGGGTGTGTTTTTTTTCCTGGGAATTCTAAGCTGTCTATAAAATATCCTAAGTATAGATAGGCCTCTGTACCCAACCTAGTTAATCCTGTTATGTCCTAGAAGGTGATTCAGTCAGAATTCTTTCAGTTGCAGATGACAGCAAAGCCAATACAAAGTGGATCAATTAGACAAATAAGGCCACATTATTATCTCAGACACAGAGGGATTCAAAAGTAGGCGATATAATTAAGAACCCAGTTTCCCTCCATCCTGTTCCACTGTCCTCAGCCTGTTGGTCCTTCACCTTACGATCACAAGATGCCTGCAGCTACTCAGGCATCAAATGGTCATACAAGCATCAAGAGGTTGGAAGAAAGAGCATAGGTGTGATGTGTCCTTTATTAAGATTAAGAGAAACTTTTCCCAGGTGCCCGAGTAGATACCCCCTGTAATCTCCATGGCCAGAAATCATATCTCTTGGCCATGCCCAAACCAATAATTTGGCAAAGGAAATGGAATTACCACGATTTGTTAGCTCAGACCAGTGTCACTCATAGTGTGCTCCCTGGACTGATGGCTAGCCTACTGACTGTTGGTTACAGTCAACGACAAACTAAGTGCAAAAATTAAAATGAAACATTTGGAAACTTTATAACAAGTCGACTAATTGTTATGTCTTTTGAAGGTAATAAAAAGATGGCGCTGAGCCCTAGCTGGCTTGGTTCAGTGGGTAGAGCGTCAGCCTGCGGAGCAAAGGGGTCGCTGTTTGATTCTGGTCAAGGGCATGTACCTTGGTTGCAGGCTCCTCCTGGGCCTGGGCCCTGGTCAGGGCTCGTGTGGGAGGCAACCAGTCGCTGTGTTTCTCTCACATCAATGTTTCTCTGTCTTTCCCTCTCTCTTCCACTCTCCCTAAAAATCAATGGGAAAATATCCTTGGGCCCTGACTGGTTTGGCTCAGTGGATAGAGCATCGGCCTGCGGACTGAAGTGTCTCAGGTTTGATTCCGGTCAAGGACATGTGCCTTGACTCTGGGCACATCCCCCATAGGAAGTGTGCAGGAGGCAGCGGATTGATGTTTCTGACTCTCTATCCATCTCCCTTCCTCTCTGTAAAAAAAAAAAAATCAATAAAATATATACATATTTTAAAATATCCTCGGGTGAGGATTAACAACAACAACAACATGAGGCTGATATTGTGTCAGTTTTCATTGGAGAACCCCAGCTCCTATGATGCATAGGGTCATCCCAAATAGCAACAAAAATGGGGGCTTCTCAGGGAGGAAAAATGTGAACGATGGCCACTGGGTAGGGCACCAACAGTGTGAGCCATGAAGAAATGGGAATGATGGGAATGATGTTGCTCCTAGAAGCCCGGGAAAATTCCAGAGAAGAAGGGAATTTGGGTCCACTGCTATGGAGCAGGCTCTCTTTGGGGTGTCACTTGCATACACCTGAAGTGCTACCACTGCCAGGAGGTAGAGCCTTGAGCAGCCAGGTAGAGCTGTGCCTCGCCCGAGAAGCCATACCCCAAACCCGTTTCCCAGCAGGCCCAGCATTACCTGTGTTTTCTTCTGATACCTGAGAGTCCTCCTTAGAAGGTGATAATTGGCCTACACCTGCCATTTTTGCTCCTAACAGCAGAAACAAAAGAGAATAAAAGTCCACCAGACATGCCAAATTTGGCACTTCCAGCCAGCCGGTCACAGTGAGTGAATGACTCTGTAGCCTGTGACAGGGAATTTCAAACATTTTTTTAGTGCAATCCACCTAGTAAGAAACATATTTGACATCCCAGCTCAGTACACGAGCACCTGTGCACGTGCGCACACACGTCTCAAACCACCGTTTCACAAAACAGCACTTACTCTGATTTTTAAAAATTGCATGCGTTTTTTTTTCCCGTTTAAAAATGCTGATCTTGCCGAGACTGGTTTGGCTCAGTGGATAGAGCGTCGGACTGCGGACTGAAGGGTCCCGGGTTCGATTCTGGTCAAGGGCATGTGCCGTGGCTACGGGCACATCCCCAGCGGGAGGCGTGCAAGAGGCAGCTGATCGATGTCTCTCTCTCATCGATGTTTCTGACTTTCTATCCCTCTTCCTTCTGCTCTGTAAAAAATCAATAAAATATATTTTTTAAAAATGCTGATCTTGTCCCACTAAATTAATTTCACAGCCCACCAATAAGATACAGCCTATAGTTTGGAAAGTAGTGCCCTTAAGGGGGGGACATGTAATGGTTCTCCATTCCAGAGGCCTTTATTTTTCTTCAAATATATTTTTATTGATTTCAGAGAAGAAGGGAGCGAGAGAAACATCCATGATGAGAGAGAATCATGGATTGGCTGCCTCCTGCATGCCCCACACTGGGGATCGAGCCTACAACCTGGGCAAATGCCCTGACAGGGAATCAAACTGTCATCTCCTGCTTCATAGGTCGATGCTCAACCACTAAGCCATTCTGATAGGGCATCCAGAGGCCTTTAGAGTGGCCACCAGTAGCTTTGGGGTGAGATGTGTCTCCCTTTGTCTCTATTATCCATACTTGAGCCTTAAATCAGGATAATGCTTGTGCAACCTTATCTTTTTTTCCTCCTAAGCTTCCCTGACCTTAGAGCTCCAGCCTTCTGAATCAGCTGGCCCAGCAGTGTGAAGGCCAGAGGCCCGCCAGGCTGTTCATGGAGCCTGAGTTGCCCTAGCAACACTTGGATGTAATTGACTCCCGCTGTCACCTGCTCCAGGCTTGCCTGTCTTTCCACACTTTTCTCTTGCCTTTCATAATAATGTCTCCATCCTCGATATATAGACACATGTCTTCTCATCCCGCCCCACCCCCACCCCCTTGATGGATGGTCAGAATCTTATCTTGGCACACACCTCCCTGGCACCCTCCACATTGCCAAACACTCGATCTGACTCGATCTGACACGATTAAACACTCAGAGATGGATGATTTGCATGTCTTTCCGATCACAATCTCTAATGCTGGTCAGTTGAAATTCAGAGATCACAAACGCAAATGTAGGCAGGGGCTAGGCACCTCCCACAAAAGCCTAGTTGGGGACTTTGCCCCTTCTTAAAGTAGCAGTGGCTACTCTGGCCAGCTGATTTTGTCATACAGAAATGCTCCTATGATAATCCAGAATCTTCCAACTTTTCCAGGGAAACCATAAAAATCTGGGGGCTTTATTTTTAAAAAATATATTTCATTGATTTTTTTACAGAGAGGAATAGAAAGGTAGAAACATCGATGAGAAAGAAACACCCCCCACTGGGGATGTGCCCGCAGCCAAGGTACATGCCCTTGACCGGAATCGAACCTGGGACCTTTCAGTCCGCAGGCTGACACTCTATCCACTGAGCCAAACTGGTGTTGGCAAATCTGGGGTTTTTACATGAACTCTACCAATTTTCTATGCTGACAAGTAATTTAAAAAATATTTTTAAAAATTCTTATGGGGCAAATCAAACACATCTGTGAACCGGATCTGTTCAGCAGGATACCAGTTTACAAGCTGTTCAAGCTCTCTTTTATCTTCGGTTTTGCATGTATTTTTTGAAGAAGAAGAAGAAGAAACCTTTTTATTTTAATTGTTAAAAACCCAAACAACAATTTGAGATGATTTTTTTTTAATCCTCACCTGAGGATATTTTTTCTATTGATTTTTATTTATTTATTTTTAAAATCTATTTGATTGATTTTTTACAGAGAGGAAGGGAGAGGGATAGAGAGTTAGAAACATCGATGAGAGAGAAACATTGATCAGCTGCCTCCTGCACGCCCCCCATTGGGGATGTGCCTGCAACCAAGGTACATGCCCTTGACCGGAATTGAATCTGGGACCCTTCAGTCTGCAGGCCAACGCTCTATCCACTGAGCCAAACCGGTTAGGCTTTATTGATTTTTAGAGAGAGTGGAACAGAGAAGGAGAGAGAGAGAGAGAGAGAGAGAGAGAGAGAGAAAGAGAGACATTGACATGAGAGAGGCACATCGATTGATTGCATCCCATATCCCCCACTAGGGCCGAGAGCCTGCCACTGATGTATGTGCCCTTGACCAAAATTGAACCCGGGACCCTTCAGTCCGCAAGCTGACGCTCTAGCCACTGAGCAAAACACGCTCAGGCTCCACTGTCTTGCATTTGGACTTGATGTCTTCTGCCATCTGTCCCTCCACGAAACTCCAACAAATCACCCCCACCCATAACCAGTTGAACTTAGCCCTGAAGTTTTCCCCCCTACCTGATGGTCACAGTAATCAGGCTAGACTCTTAAGAAATACTCATAGGAGGGTGGAACCTGCATTGCCACCATATGTCCACCATCCAGATACCATTGCTGACATGTACACATAAGGAACTATTTGACATTTAAACTGGGACTCAGAACAGTTGGACATTGAAACTGAGACTCAAACATTTTTTGTTATTATGTATTTACTAGGGACCCGGTGCACGAAATTGGTGCACTGGGGGTGGGTGGTCCCTCAACCTAACCTGCCCTCTCTCACATACTGGGAGCCCTAGTGTACTACTATTTGTAATACTTGAAAGAATAAAAAAAATTTTTTTAAAGAGATACTCATGGGGTGAATCCAGTAGATTCCACTGTTTCCACAGGCATTTCTACGTTCTAGTTTGTTCCAGGAATGCAGTGAGGATATAAAGCTGTCCAGTGGAGACAGTCCTACGGAGGGCAGGGATCCCCTTGCTTGGTTCCTCCCCTTTGACCATACTTGTTAGTTCCCCTAATGTTTCACTTTCTAGTACTCCCAGCTATACAGGAACTAGAAACTTCTGCCCTTTCAGAAGTATTGGGAAGAGAACTTCCCAGCACCCGCTGTGTCCCTTTTCCCTCATTACCTCCTCTCCACAGCGACTGATTGGTGAGCTTCCAAAATGTAATTGAGGGCTTGTTATTACTCAGCCCCAACTGAGCTATCCGCTTTCAGAGCTCCCTTGCCTATCATGTGCTTGTGTCCTCCTCTCTGTCCCTCCACGTGGTCAGGCCCACTAGGACAAGGTCAGCAGGGTGAGGGGCTGCTTTACAGACCCATCTCTTGCCTCAGGAAAGTGCAAAAGTCTAGGCTTGGGAAGAAACTGTTGAAAACCTGATTCAGGCTGGAGGCCGCAGATTCAGTCTCTAAACCAGGGATGGGGGAACCTTTTTTTCTGCCAAGGTTATTGATAACATCATTCATGGGCCATATGAAATTATCAGCTTAAAAGTAGCCTGCTGTATTTGACCAAACGTTTGATTAATTCACCTCTAATGCCCTGGCAGGACCAGACCAAATCATTTCACAGCCCGGATAAGGGTGGGGCATTCCCCACTCCTGCTCTAGACCAATCTTGTCAATGATAAATCTCAATATTCTGATCGTTCATTGACTCCTGTGGCTATTTTGTAATTATGTCAGAATTCAGGGGAGAGAGCTGTGTGATTCTATGACCTTTAGAGAGACTCCCATGGTGTACGGGTTGAGAAACCTTGAGAAATGGATACAATGACTAGCATTTGCCATCTACAGTAATATCTGAGGGAGGCAGCTCTCTTTGTGAGAACGTGGTGGCTGGTATGCAAGTGTTACAGCTACCCCCCCACCACCACCATAAGAGCAGGCCTTAGAAAACACTGGCCATGCGCATCATTGACTTGGGGAGTTTGCAACAGCTTATATCATGATTGATGCCTGCTGCACGCAATTACTTTTTAATAGACAGCAGCTTTAGAAAGCACAGGCCTAATACATTTTTGACCTTACAACTGTGGCTGGTGTTTGAAAGTAGATGGACCCAAGCAGACCCCAGGAAGAACAAACTGTGCATACTTTGGTGGCTGAGACAGGGATTAGAGTATCAGGAAAGTGACATCTTGGTACTGGTCAAGGTTGCCCTACAAACAGTTTCAATAATCAGGCTTTCTTCAGTGTCAGAGGGCAGAAAAGTTTTGCTCCCTTTTTTTCTATTTCTCAGCTAGGACTATAGATGGGGGATTTTAACTGCAAAAGTAGCTCAATTCCATGCGAATCACACATTCCTAGAGAGTGAGGTGCTATCTTTTGGATTTAGTAGGTGGCATTCTATCATGGCTGTTCCTCTTCCTGGGTTTGAATGGCATCCTGTTCTGGAGACAAGGAAAAATCTATGGGGGAGCCTTCTTAAGTGTTGACGGTACATCCACAGACTCATAGACTCACTTCCCTTTCCTGCCACCCACCACCTTTGCATGGTGTCAGGTTGGCTCTGGATTTATTAATTATATGAATGGGCCTTCCTTTCTTTGGCTGGCTGCACAGCCTTTCTACTCCAGCCTGGAGCTGCCTCTTTCTGCTCCGGGCCCACCTACCCACTTGGCCCAGAGGCCCTGAGCAGCTGGGGCAGTGCCTGCCATCTTTGTTGGGTTAATTTGCATACCCACTCCTGATTGGCTGGTGGACAACGTGAAGGTAGGGTAAATTTGCATCTTTCTCTTTTATTAGTGTAGATTAGATATGGCTATGACTTTGTATTTTATTTTATTTTTTAAAATATATTTTTATTGATTTTTTTTACAGAGAGGAAGGAAGAGGGATAGAAAGTCAGATGAGAGAGAGACATTGATCAGCTGCCCCTTGCACACCTCCCACTGGGGATGTGCCCGCAGCCAACGTACATGCCCTTGACTGGAATTGAACCCGGGACCCTTCAGTCCATAGGCCGATGCTCTACCACTGAGCCAAACCGGTTTTGGCAATGACCTTGTATTCTAAAGACTATGGGCTTAACCTAGGAAAGCAGGTGATTTTTATTAAGGTACAGAGAGAGAAATGGAAGACCTCACCATGTATAGGACATAGTTCCTTGTATTGCTGTGGAGAAAGAAGTCTTAAATTATTAAAATTCAAAGTTAAACAACAACAACAAAAAACTTAAAAGAAAACCTTCCCCACCTAGCCAGTTTGACTCAGTGGATAGCGAGCAGGCCAGGGGACTGAAGGGTCCCAGGTTAGATTCCAGTCAAGGTCATGTACCCTTGGTTGGAGGCTCCATCTGTACGTCTGGGCACCTATAGGAAGCAACCAATAGATGTGTCTCTCTCACTTTGATGTTTCTTTCTCTCTGTCTCTCCCCATTCATTCCCCTATTTGTAAAAATCAATGGAAACGTATCTTTGGGATAGATTTAGCACTAACAATGAGAAATCATTTTGTTTAAAAAAGGCCACCTTCTCTAGGAATGATTTGCTCACAAAGCCAAGGCATTACTGGCTTCCTTTCAAAATAACGCTTCATGCTAATTTATTTGAGTGATATGACATTATGCCTGAGGTCTGTTTTGCTAAACCATATTCCAGAAAAATGTACAAACAGATGGATTAAAATGGTAAAATGCTGATAATTGTTGAAGCTGAGTGAGTCACTGTATTATTCATAGGGGTTTGCTATAGTATTCTCTCTAATTTTGTGTATGTTGGAAGCTTAAACATTAGAAAAATAAAAACAAGCTTTGCTTTTACTGTCAGAACAAGAGCAGTGAGAGAATGAAAGAAAAATACAAGACAATATGCTACTTAAGCTGGAGAAAGGGGGCTTTTCTTAAGAAAATATGATCTTAAAGAACTAAACAGATAAAAGGGGAAAAGAAGATACACATAAATCTAAGTATTTTCCAAATGTAACTAGAAAACAGGGAGATATTTTAATTGTTACTTGGCCAGAGAGAAGCCAGAACAATAATGCTCTGAGCAGGTATTCGCATATAAAGGTATCTCCAGAAAGCTGACTTTAGAGAGACTATATTTAGAGCAACTGAGGGAAAAATACACATATTAGGCAAAATACCATCCCCCACCAAAGATGTTCATAAATCTAATCCCTGGAACCTCTGAATATGATACATTACATGATGAAAGGGACTTTACAGATATAATTAAGGGTACAGACATTCAAATAGGAGGATTGTCCTGGGTTTTCTGGGTAAGCCCAATATCATAGAAGGAGCCCTTAAAATCAGAGAACCTACCCTGGCTGGCAGCAAGAGAGATATGGCAGAAGAACTCAGAGGGATTTCAAGCATAAAATGTAGGGACGGCCAACAAGAAACTTGGTCAACTATGTTAGTAGAAAGAACTAGTTTTTAATAGCAACCTGAATGAGCTTAGAAGCAGATTCTTCCCAGAGCCTCCCAATAAGAGCCCAGGTGCCCGAGACCTTGATTATGGCCATGTGAAACTTGGAGCAGAGAAACCAGTTGAGCCAATGCAGACTGCTGACCTACAGAACAGTGAGATAAATTTGGATCATTCAGCCTTGAAAAATGTGTAGTAATTTGTTACAACAGCAATAGAAAATGACTCAATGTCATGATACTAAGTGGGTGCAAAAAAGTTGGACAGATTTATGAAAGGGAGGTAAGAGAATGATTGTAAAAGACTTCAAGTATTTTAGATGAGTTTCTAGGGAACATAATTATGGGTGGGCAAGCTGGTATGACATATATCCTTGTGGGCACAAGCTCAGAAAGTATATGGGGTTAAGACTCCAAAAAAAAAAAATAAACGGAAGATGAGACATACAGGGGAATCAAGCAAGACCATAGTAGACTGAGTTAATGCTAGAGATATTGATTTTTAAAATATATTTTTCATTTATTTCAGAGAGGAAAGAAGAGGGACAGAGAGATAGAAACATCAATGATGAGAGACAATCATGGATTGGCTGCCTCTTGCATGTCCCACACTGGGGATCAAGCCCACAACCCGGGCATGTGCCCTGACCAAGAATTGAACCGTGACCTCCTGGTTCATAGGTCGATGCTCAACCACTGAGCCATGCTTGCTGGGCTAGATATTGATTTTAATGGGATAATACCTCCTGGTGAAATTATCCAATTCTGGGAGGTTATGGTAGAAAACAATTGGTGAATCATGGATGCTTTTGCCAGATCCAGAATTTCTCCCCTCCCCCAGTTTACTAAGATATAATTGACATATAAAGTCATTTTAGTCTAAGGTGTACATCATAACAATTTAATGTCTTATATATTATGAGAGGAATATGCTAATTATCCGTTATGCCCTGAAGGGTAACAAACAACTGCACAAGGACCCGATCACCATCATGGATCCGCAGGAGGGTGGGGCAGCAAACTACAAGTACAGCAGAGAGCTACAGGATGGGGCAGAGCAACAAGCTATGAGGGGAAAACTACAGGAAGGTGGGGCAGTGGGTGGAAAGCTTCCGGAGGGTGCGCAGGGCTACTAGTATGTATATATTGCAAAATGATCACCATAATAGTTTTAATTAATGAGAATTTCTTGAAGCCATCTTTTAAAAAATATATTTTATTGATTTTTCACAGAAAGGAAGGGAGAGGAATAGAGAGTTAGAAACATCTATGAGAGCGAAACATCGACCAGCTGCCTCCTGCACATCCCCCACTGGGGATGTGCCCGCAACCAAGGTACATGCCCTTGACCGGAATTTAACCTGGGACCCTTCAGTCTGCAGGCCGATGCTCTATCCACTGAGCCAAACCGGTTTCGGCTTGAAGCCATCTTTTCACTATGATGGACCTCAAAATACAAATACAAAGGAGTTTGTTACAAAAACAAGTGGCTGCATCTGAAAGCAAAATTTAAAAAAAAGGAAGGAACACACTGAGCTTCAAAAACTAGTAACCATTATACCAGACACTGCCAATTGTTCTTCAATATATGCTCTAACCTCCTTTCAAAGTCATTATATTTTTAGGTATGCACATACCTGCCCAGCTAACAATTGCATTGCCTATTCTCCATTGCACTTAGGTGTGACAAAATATTAGCCAATGAGATATGACTGGAAATGATGTATACAACTTTTGAATTCAGCCCTTCATGTGGGAGCCCTTCTCTTCTTCGTCCTACTGGCTAAAATGGGAGCCATTCAGTAGCACAGGGATGGGAGTACCATTCTGGCTGTGACAAGGAGACTGAATCTCTGAATAACCTCACAAAACAGCTACCATATTAGTCCTGGACCGACTTCTTCTGGTCTACTACATATAAAGGCAATAAATTTTTGTTTTATTTAAGCCTCTGCTAATTTAGGTTTCTGTTATAAGAAGCTAGACCCATATCCTAACTAATATAGCCATGCACACATTAGTGAAGGAAAAGTAACCAACCTACAAAGCAGACTAAAATGTGAAAAATGGAGAGAGGAACCAAGATGGTGGCATAGATAAATGCCTATACTGCTGCCTCACACAATTTCAAAACTACAATTAAAAGACAAAACGGACACCATCCAGGACCACTGGAAAGCTGGCTGAGTGGAAATTATACAACTAGAAGAAAAGATAAAAGGACACTGAGACTCAGAGGAGGTGTGGAGGACAGAGGTGCGGAGACAGAGGTGCAGAAGCACAGAGATGTGCGCAAGCAGAAAGGGCCAGTGACTAAATACCCGGCTGGTTTTCTCGAATGGGGAGGGAGATAAAGGCTACCCACTGCTGAACCCCTGAGTCTCAGGGAACCTAGATTCATAAAGGGTCTCTCTCATCGATGTTTCTGACTTTCTATCCCTCTCCCTTCCTCTCTGTGAAAAATCAATAAAATATATTTTTAAAAAAGGTCTCAAAAACAATGCTGACTAAAAATCATGCAATCATATAAATGAAACAGGCACAAAATGCCACAGTTTATGGATATATATCCTATATAATAAAAGGCTAATATGCAAATTGTCCCCATGGGCGGGAGTTTGAATGACCAGGAGTTAGATGTGCGCTGATCACCCAGGGATGGCCCAGACATAGCAGGTGTCAGTGACACAGTGCCGGCAGCGGGTGGTAGTGGAGGTGCTACTGGCCCCCATAGGCCCAGGTGAGAGCAGGACTGTGGCGGGCTGGTGGAGCAGGTAAGCAGGCAGTGCCAAGCCAAGGCACGTGTGAGTTGGAATCCCGATCACTCTGCTGTTTTCCCCACAGATCGGCCCTGATCGCTGCTCAGGCCTAGGGACCCTACCCATGCACGAATTTTGTGCACTGGGCCTCTAGTATTCTTATAAGTATGAAAATGGATAAAAATACCCTGTAGACCATAGTAGAGCCTCAGAGGAGAATGGCCAAGCAGGTGGTGGTTAAATGGAAAATTAGCTACATCTCTAATATCTTTTCATTAGAGCTGAGACAGATTATCTACAATTTTAGGGGAGGGGATTGTGGGATCTTGTTATAATATCCTTTGTACTTTTTCTGTAGCTTTGACATTTCTCGCAATTAAAAAAAAAGAGGAAACCCAATTGAGCCTGCTTCAGAGAAAGGAAGCCACAAGAGGGGACAGAGAAACTGGTTCTGCTATTGGTGAAGTGGTATTTAAGGCCTGGAAAAGTCAAAGGGCTTTTCATAAGAGCAGCAAAGCCCAAGGCAGATACATTTTTCCTCACCAGGACCCCAAAACACAAGCTTCTGAATATCTGTTTAGGAGTCCACTGAGAGTAATTCATAACGTAAATGAGAGAGAGAGAGAGAGAGAGAGAGAGAGAGAGAGAGAGAGAGAGAGAGAGAGAGAGAGAGAGAGAGAGATTGCCTGAAGAGGCAGGCTTCATACAACCAAGAAATTCCAAAGCAAGAGGCAATAGAGTTTAAACTGAGAGGTTATGGACCCTAGACAACCAGCACCATCTAATTTGCCTACTGTTGAGGCTGAAAGACCATTTCCTTTCTCTCGCGTTTTCTATGGGTACCCTTCTTTCTCCAGATAGCGCTCTCTCTGCTACAAGCCGATGGCAGTGTGAGGCTGGACTCGTTTCTAGGAACATAATTTTGCTTGGGATAATTGCTTCAGTGGTTGAGGTTTACTTGAGACTAAGGATTTTTTTCTTTTTTCTCTTTCCCCTCCTGGGCGGGTGGAGGAGGCCCAAGGGATGCTGGGTGTGCTCTCCTCCCTACCCCGTACACCCACCCCACTCCTTTCCTCTCAGCCCAAGCACCGCCTCCCCTTTCATGGCCGGTGGTATCTCAGACACAAGACACAAGGCTGCCCCTGCCCGGATATGGCTTGTGGACACAGCAGAGGATTCAGTCTCAGCAGAAAATGCAGGCAAGCAAGCTAGATGAAAGAAGTAACAGGGACACGAGCAAAAGGCTGCTGCCAAAGCTACCTTTAAAGAAATCTACTTTTAAAATTGATTTCAGAGAGGAAGGCAGAGGGAGGGAGAGAGAGAAACATCAATGATGAGAGGGAATCATTGATCAGCTGCCGCCTGCACGCCCCACAACAGGGGATCTAGCCCACAACTCAGGAATGTGCCCTGACTGGACTTAAACTATGACCTCCTGCTTCATAGGTTAACCCTCAACCAGTGAGCCTGGCAGGTTGGGCCAAATACATACCAGCACTGTCTGTGGGACACGAAATGCCAGACCCCAGGCCTTCCAGCAGCACTTTGAGAGCAGGCATTCTCAGCCACCACTTCCCCCAGAACTGGCTGATGCTCAGGCATACAGTTGTTTACAGGCGAGTTCATGACACCTTTGATTCTTCTAGTGTCTCAGACCTTCAGTGACAAGCCTGCAGCTGCTTTTCTAACGAACTGTTGATCAGCAAAAAATAAAGAGGCTACAGAAACACTCATTTTTATGCTGTGCCCTCTTGGGCTGCTCGCAAAGACAATTCTGTGTTAAAAAAAAAAAAAAAAGGCCAGTTGACTGATTTGGACATCTGAAAACCAGTCCATCCTTGTTATAATTTTTTTACAGCTGTAATTATACTGATGTTCATGTTGTGTAAAATAACTCATGCAGTAAAAGGAGTGCTTTGATTTCACAACATCACAGGAAAAATTTTTTCTTTTAAATAACTTTATATGCCGAAACCGGTTTGGCTCAGTGGATAGAGCATCAGCCCATGGACTGAAGGGTCCCAGGTTCGATTCCGGTCAAGGGCATGTTCCTTGGTTGCGGGCACATCCCCAGTGGGGGGCATGCAGGAGGCAGCTGATCGATGTTTCTCTCTCATCAATGTTCCTAAGTCTCTATCCCTCTCTTTTCCTCTCTGTAAAAAAAATCAATAAAGTATAAAAAATAACTTTATATTACTACAGAAGCATTATAGGTAATTAAATATAGACAAGCAGAAATATAATAATAAGCAATTAAGCAAGTAAACTTTCTGCTACTCAGAAATCCCCACTGTAAGACCCTAGTGCATAGCCTACAGCCTCTCTCTCTTCCCCTCTGCCTGTACACGATTTTGTTTCATTACCAAACTGAGATCTTACTATACGCACTGCTTACTACCGTTCGATAGCCTGCTTTATTCAATCATCAAACTCAGTTTTGCTATTTCAGTAAATTTTCAACTCATCTAACAGTCAGATCATATTCATATTTCCCTAAATGACCTAAAAATGTCCCTTACAGTTGTTTCATCCAAAGCAGTACACAGTCCAGACTATGCATTACATCTGGTTCTTATGTCCCTTAAGCCTCTTTTAATCTAGCACAGACACCATTTTTTCCATATATTTTTTCATATATATATATGTATATATATATATAAAACTTTAATTATCATTAAGTATACAATTCAGCAGTATTAATTACATTCACAATGTGCAGCCATCACCACTATCTATTTCCAGAACTTTTCCATCACCTTAAATAGAAACTATGTATCCAGTAAGCAAAAATTCTCCCATCCCCTTCTACCCTCAGCCCTTGGTAACCTCTAATCTACTTTCTGTCACTATGAATTTGTGTTTTTTGGATATTTTATCTAAGGAATCATATATTTGTCCTTTTGGTCTGGTGTATTTCAATGATCATAATGCTTCCAATTTTATTCATGTTGTAGGACATATCAGAATGTCATTTTAGAGCTGAATAACATTCCACTGTGTGCATAGATAGTTCTTCTGTTATGACTGACTTATTTCACCTAGCAAGTCTTCAAGAGTCACGGGTGCCATTTTTAATGATACCAGTTTGCTACAGATAACAGGCCAACGGTTTTGTAGAATGTTCTCCTTACTGTGTTTGCCTGGGTGCTTCTTTGCATTATTTTCTTCTAAAGTTTCTGTACATGTGGCCTTGGTACCCCGAAAATCTCATGTCTAATGAGCTTTTTGAACTCTTACAGTGGGGCATATGAGAATCTTGGGTTAATTCTTTTTTTGGGGGGTCCTGTATGAACTTCACCTATTTCAGGGATGACAGTCTCAGCGGCAGTTGCCAAAGGAGCCTTCACTCCATTCACATCTCAGAGTGAGACCCTTCTAGCTGAGAGTCAGCAGAAACAGAAACCAGGGAGGAAATTCTGTGGGCTTAAATTTCTTTGGAGTGATGCAATTATTTTCCTCCAGGGAATTTCACATTGTTCAGATTTTAGATATTTATCCATTATTTGGGACACTTTTGTGCTATCCTTTGGGCTGAACACATAACTTCTGGTCAACCATATTGGACAATGTGGCTAGGCATAATTTAGGATGGAAAGTACAGCAGGGATAGACTTTATAGTCTAGGATGCATCAGGGAACTTGGAGTTAAGTTGATGAATGTTCTGTTCTGATCCACTTCAGAGCCTTCTGGAGACAAAGCAGAAGTGCTCAAAGTTGGACCTCCAACTCATGAAGGTGGAACCTGGACTGCCCTTTTGAACTCTAGTCTCTTACCCGTAATGCAAGCAGACGCACTCCCAAAAGACCATGAGGTTGGCTATTAAACCTAATAGGTTAAGATAACAAAAATGTTGAAGAGTGTTAGAGGGACCATGATCTCCTTTGTTAGGACCTGAATTATGTCCCTCCTTCATATATTAAATCTTTAACTCTCAATCCCTCTGAATGTGACGGTATTTGGAGATACAGACTTTTAAGAGGAGATCAAACTCAAACGAGGCTGTTAGGAGGGGGTCTGGTCCAATCTGATTATCGTCCTTATAAGTAGAGGAAAGTGTTAGGGTTGCCGAAGGAGGAACGCAGGAGGCCAGAGTGGTGAGGGATTATAAATGTATTCGGTCATCTGGACCCCAGATGGGCTGAGTCCCAAAATGATACAGGCACCCAGGGACAGGGAGTCAGAGGTTTTAAAGGGCTTCCTCTGGGCAGAGAATTCTCTGGGAGGGTCTGGATCCTGGGAAGATCCTGAGGGGAGAGATAGTGGTTTTAGCAAATGGAATGTGGTCTTAGCAAGTGGAATATGGTCTCAGGGAAAGGGAATGTCTGTTGTGAAGTGGCCTGAAGGTCAGTTCCCAGGTGAGGGGGTGTCTATTCAATTATTTGATTAGAACTAACAGAAAATAAGACACACAGACACCAGGGGCCTGTTTGCCCAGAAGGCTGACCCTGTGAAAAGGCAGCAAGAGGGTGTCCATGTGCAAGCCAAGAAGAGAGAGGCCTTGGGGAAAACCAAAGCCTACAGACACTTTAATGTTGGTCGTTCAGCCTCCAGAACTGTGAGAAAATACACTTCTGTTGTTTAAGCCATCTAGTCTGGCTATTTTGTTATGGCAGCCTGAGAAAAGACTAATACGTCCCTCTTCCTGTGTTCTTGCCTATCTATAAAGAAGAAACTTTCTCCCTTTTAGAATTATAGATATCACCTGAGAGGTTTTTAATAAATACTCATGTTTGGGCCCCATACCCCAGAGGTTCTTACATAATTAGTTGGGTATCAGGTGATTCTAAACTATAACCAAGGTTGAGAAATGCTGGGATTAGGAGGCCAACCTAGAGTCGTGTGGCAGAACAGCTGAAGATGATGGAGACCAGGGCTTCACCAACAAAGCAGGAGAATTATAGGAATCCAGCCACCCCATTAAACTTTTAGGGAAAGTTGGTCCTATTACTGGTAAGTTGGACCCTATCAGTTTTACAGTGTAACTTGATTTCTCAGCATTCTACTGAGAATGTACAGCATTCTACTGATTCTACTAAGCTTTCATTACACACAAAGATGGCAGTTTTCAGGGCCTAGGAATAAACAGCACTACACCGAGACAAAAGGGGAACAGATTCTTTCAGCTTTAGGCAGGAACCTGAAAGAAAGCCACACCCAGTAACCTCCTTACAAATTTGAATTTCTGGCCCTAAAATGGGCAGACGCTCACAAATTTTAGAATTCCATGTTTGAGGTGGCTAAGGAAATGCAAAACCGACAGGCACATGGTGCTGTTTGATAGTTGTAGACACTGCTCTCCACTGTGGTCACATGTCTGCATGCTGTACCACTGCACAGCCCCAATTCACACATGCAAAATAGATACCACAGCCCTGATTTTCTTTTCAAACATTTAAATGGATTTACATACACTAGAACTTACTATTATTAGTGCCTAGTCCTATGACTGTAGACACGGCCTCGAGTCCACCACCACAACCGAGATACAGAATAGTTCCATCACCCGAAAATCCCCTTACTAGCAACACTGGTACATGTGCTTGGCATGAAGACACTTCATCTATCCCCACAAGCCCCAGAAGCTTAGGGCTTCGCGGACTGTTGTCTCACAACACCTAATGCACAGCAACAATTTTGACCCTCCTGGATGGAGCTCAGCAGATGGAGATGAGAGACAAAGGTGAGTCCTGGCAGTCATCAGAGAGGGGAGGGCCCCAGGGTCTTCCCCGACAGATCCATAGGGCTGAAATTCAAAGTTTCAGCAAGCAGTGGGCCTATTTTGGTCAGGTTTTAGGGCATTCCTAGCGCTTTAACGTTTAAGACTGGATTCTGTACCAGAGCTTCCAGAGAGGACCAATCGCTCAACTAGATTTCCAATGTACCAGGATAAACACTGAAAACCTAACTGCTGGCATACAGTGGAGGGGCGGACTCAATACCAGGCAGGCATTGCATCATCTCAAAAGAGGCACCCTTCTAATCAACTAAACTTTTTACATTTGAACGTTCAATTCTTACCAAACCACATTTTATTTATTTTTTAAAATATATATTTTATTGGTTTTTCACAGAGAGGGAGAGGGATAGAAAGCCAGAAACATTGATGAGAGAGAAACATCCATCAGCTGCCTTCTGCACACCCCACACTGGGGATGTGCCGGCAACCAAGGTACTTGCCCTTGACCGGAATCGAACCTGGGACCTTTCAGTCCACAGGCCGGCAGTCTATCCACTGAGCCAAACCGGTTTTGGCCCAAAGCACATTTTAAATCCTAATTTCAAAGTCATGTGTTCACAGAGATCAGCTCTCATACACAAAAGACATCATGAAATTCATTACTTCCAGAAGCATTATAAAGTCTTTTGCCAGGGTAAACTCTGTTTAAAAGGGGCTTTCCAGCATTGCTCAGAACAAAAGTGCTCGCTGATACTAAACTAGATACTATGGGACAATGGTGGGTAGCTCTACTGTTTCCAATTTTAGTATTCATAACAGAATGGACATTTACAAAGAATCCCCTTCAACTCTCCCCGCAGACAAAGAAAGCCCTTTGGGACGTCTCAGAAGTAGGGCACATTCCTGAAGGAGGTCTAGCTAGCTGTGTATCAGTCCCGCTCCTTGATGCAAGCAACAGAATTGAACTCTGGATGATTTAAGCCGAAAAAAAAAAAATAACTCATTAAAAGGATATTGGGCAGGTCCCAGAAACAGCAGGAGGGCTGGAGAGGCAGGTTTGCAGGTAGGAACAAAACTCAAACCACGCTGCAGAACTGGTCTGGTGAGGAACCCACTGCGGCTCCTCTGAGCACTCCATCTGCAGCTTTCACCGCTGTCGCCCTGCACACACCTCCGTCTTGCTGTGAATGGTAGTGCTGCCTGCGACAGTCTGCCTGGATGCCTGATTCTTTGTCTCTAACCCCTAAGACAAAGTCTAGGATGGCTGACTGGTCTAGGTTATGTGCCAACACCCTAGGAGAGAGGTGAAATGTGGCATTCTTAAGTCTGTAGAGGTAGGAAGGCTCTGCCTCCTTCCAAGAATCATGAGATGGGGAAGTCCCTAACCAGAGGAAGTGGGTTCAAATGCACACCCAGAAAGAGTAGCAAAAGACCCAACACAGGCTGACGGTTGGGGGCTACTTGGTATCACGTGGCACCAATTAGTCATTGCTACCTCATCTGTAGAGGACTCTGAACTGAAGAAAGTGGTCAAAGAAAGAAATAAGGGCTCTAACCCTCAGGGCCTTAATATTTTGCTGCAAGATTTGAGAGCAGGAGAACTGCCTAATGGTTGGAGGTGGGGCTGTATTGGGAGCTTCAGTGCCCTGTATAAGGCAGAGAAAGCAATAGGCATTGTCCTCAGAATATAATTCCCTTGTCTAGAGGCCCAGGCGTGATGACTTAGGTGATCTGGGAGAACATGGATGGTGGTAGTGGGTGAAGGAAGAGAATTAGAGTACTTTTTTTCAACAAAGCATTGCTTTTGATCCCTTAAAGGGATACACCTGAACATACCTGCGGACAAAATCCGGCACCACAGTACACTTTCTGATTGCAGCCATTTAATTCCAAAGATATGAAGGGGACTTTTGCTCTAAAATTCTCAGCCTATGAATTCTCCCATATTTTTACATTTGCTGACAACAGTACATTGATTAGAAGTTCAGGACTGAGCCTTTGTCCCTGGGGAGACCCACAACCAAAGGGATTTAACTGACTTTTATTAAATACTAGAGGCCCAATGCATGAAATTCATGCAAGAGTAGGCCTTCTGTCCCCCGGCTGCTGGCACCAGCTTCCCTCTGGCACTCGGGACCCAAGCTTCCCTTGCAGCCCCAGCATTCTCCAGAAGGTTGTCTGGAAGGACATCTAGAAGGACGTCTGGTCTAATTAGCATATTATACTTTTATTATTATACAAGGTAATTGGAAGGCTCAGGCCTGAGAAGAAAAGGCAATGGAACCAACATAAGGCATTCTTGGCACACACCAGAATTACCACCAAGATAAGATGCCCAGATGCTGCTGTGAAATTTGGGGCTGCCTGTGAGCCATCACTAGGCTGCTACTCCCCTAACATGTGCTAAGGAAACTTGAGTCCCTCTACTGTGTATAAAGTATAGTTAGAAAGTGGGAGAAGTCCAGATAAAGTGATCTACCAAAATAACTTATGGCTTATAAAGGAATTGGTTAGGAAAAATACCCCCACGTAACCAATTGTAGAGAGGGAACAATTTCTCCACACCCAGGAGAAAAGGTAAGAATAAGTCCTTTGAGAGATTCAGCTTTGTATGAAATTGAAAGAAACAGCACCTAAACCTCAGAGAGTGAGAGATTTGGGTAGTGAATTTGAGTGGGAAGACGGAGACAGCCACTTATTAAGCTGCCCACTCACTCACAGCCCTGGGTAATCCTGTTCAGCACCTTTTGAACTGAACTGTCCAAATGTGGGGAATCTGCAGGTAGGTGAGTAAAGAAGATAATAATACTTATTTGCCCAAATCCATTTCTCCCCCTTTTTCCGTTCTGTCATGGTCCTGAAGTGGTTATGGACTTAGGGAAGGGGCCCTAACCCAGTCCCGTGTTGAGGTACTGGTGGAATCTTGAATAGTCAATGCCAATCATTGATGGGCTTATTCTCCTTCCAGTGATTGGTTTAGGTATGGATGTGTGACCCAGTCCTAGAACCTGAGGGGAAGACTACTGGGGACTTTTGGGATTATTTTCCTCAGTAACAAAAGGAGATGTATAGGCGGAAACTCCCCTGTTCTTAACAGGATGTTGTTGTGTCTTCATGCAGTGTTGGAGCTGCTATAGTGACCTTGCAACCAGGAAGAAAGATCTGCTGTCAGTAAATGAAGACAAGAGGAAGAAGAAGAAGAAGAAGAAGAAGAAGAAGAAGAAGAAGAAGAAGAAGAAGAAGAAGAAGAAGAAGAAGAAGAAGAAGTAGAAGAAGAAGAAGGAGGAGGAGGAGGAGGAGGAGGAGGAGGAGGAGGAGGAGGAGGAGGAGGAGGGGGAGGAGGAGGAGGAGGGGGAGGAGGGGGAGGGGGAGGAGGGGGAGGAAGGGGAGGGGGAGGGGAAGGGAAAGAAGGAGAAGGAGGAGAAGAAGCCCTGTGCCTTTGATAATGTCATCTGATTACTGATTAAATCAACCCTGAAACTAAAACGTAGGAATTTTTTGGACCAGTTCTAGAAAATGATCATTCTTTTTTCTCTGGGAGACAGCTGTGGGGTAGGAAATGAGTTTTCCTTGAGAAAAAAATTTGTTGTTTAAAAATTTTTTTTTTTACTGGGAGCATAGTGTAGTAAAGTACGAAATCTCAAATTTTGACACATACATTGTAGTAAGAAGTCTTTCTTAGGGATAGGGTGAGACCTTGAGAAAATGGAAACATTTACCTGCCTCTCAATATATAACATTTACTTGTCTTTCAATATAAAACTGGGTATAGTTACACAGGTGGTCTGAAAAGGGCCAGGTCAATGGATCAATATTGCCACGAGAAACACTGATTTGGACCAGAGCCCAGAATCATGGCCAGGGGCTAAGTCTTAAGGGTATCTGTCCCATGAATGAAAGTTTTGCCTTATTTGTGCTTTGAGATCTTGCCACCTAAGCATCTACACGAGAGAACAAATGTTCAGCCTATAACCCAGGATCTCACCTTCTCACTGCCCTCCTATCACAGGAATGGAAATAAGATCCTGTCGGTGCCCTGAGACCTTGTACCACAATCATCTAGCTAATGTCTCAGGACCCTTAGCCATGGCATTTGAAGGAGTGCTTTTAGGTCACTCTGGACATCTACTGGCGTCAGAGAGGAGCTCCTATAGCTGCACTTTGAGACAAGGACTGGGACATTGTAATACATCACTTGCTAGGGACTGGGAGCAGGGGGCATAGACACTGGTATACACCTGACAACTGAAATGATATGTCTTGGTATCAACTTTACTATAAAAAGCAGAGGTAATGTGAGCACTGACATTATGTAACTGGACTTGACTATAAGGCAACCATCCAAATCTAGAATTATAATTGTTGTGTTTAGATTAGCATCAAAAGAAAAATACAAAATTAAAATATTTTGTAAAGAATTTGTGGACAACCGAGAATACGTGTTAGGACACTTCAGAGGCCATAGATCCTAGTTTGAGAAACATTCATTTATGACAGTCACAAAGGGATTATAAATATGAAAAGAAATAATATTGAAACCTAAATTAGACTTTTCTTTGTATGACACGAGGTGACAATTCAAGACTTAATTCAATGTTTCTTAACTATAGTATACCTAAGAATCACCTAGAACAGTGGTCGGCAAACTCATTAGTCAACAGAGCCGCAGTTTGCCGACCACTGACCTAGAATATTTAGTAAAATATAGATTCCTACCCCTACTCCCAGTAATTCTGATTCAGCACTTCAGGGGTAAGGCCCAGGAGTCTGCATTTTTAAAAAATAAATCTTTATTGTTCAGATTATTACAGATGTTTCTTTTTCCCCCCCATAGCTCCCCTCCACTTGATTCCTCCCCCACCCCATGCCCTTACCCCCCGCCACTGTCCTCATCCATAGGTGTAAGATTTTTGTCCAGTCTCTTCCTGCACCCCTCATGCCTCCTTCCCCCCGAGAATTGCCAGTCCCCTCCCTTTCTATGCCCCTGATTCTATTATGTCACCAGTTTATTCTGTTCATCAGATTTTTTATTGACTTGACTTTTAGATTCACTTGTTGATAGACATGTATTTGTTGTTCATAATTTTTGGCTTTACCTTTTTCTTCCTCTTCCTCTTCTTAAAGAATACCCTTCAGCATCTCATATAATCCTGGTTTAGGAGTCTGCACCAATTTTCAAATGGTGATTCTAATTCAGGTGGACTACAAAACATATTTTCAGAAATACTGAACCTGCCGGCAAGAAGTAGGTCACTAAAATGATACAGCCCCAAGAAAAAGAATTTTCCGCAATAACCATTTTCTATGGGTCTAAAGGGACAACAAACCAGAGAAATTCTGCCAAGACAGACCCAGAAATGAGAGCAGATTGGTTGATCAAGAAATACACTCTAGCCGAAACTGGTTTGGCTCAGTGGATAGAGCATCGGACTGCGGACTGAAAGGTCCCGGGTTCAATTCTGGTCAAGGGTATGTACCTTGGGTGCAGGCACATCCCCAGTAGGGGGCGTGCAAGAGGCAGCTGATTGATGTTTCTCTCTATCGATGTTTCTGACTTTCTATCCCTCTCCCTTCCGCTCTGTAAAAAATCAATAAAATATATTAAAAAAAAAAAGAAATACACTCTAAAAAAAAGAAATACACTCTACTAGCAGGGAAGGGAATCTTGGCTACCCAGCTAGAGTCTGGACTGGTAATGACTGCTGTGTGCTATCTTCCTTTTTCCAAATGTTAGTTTTAATTTCGATGATCTGGTTTTCCTTCCACCACTGTGCAAGTATATTGTAGATTAGTTAAATGTATCATTTAGGCATAATTTGCCTAAGCGTGATGGTCATACCAGTTAAAAAGTTTAGCTAAAAGTCAAAGAAAACACATCTAACCTTGTATAAGCAGATTTTTAAAAGAGTTTTACTGAGATGTAACTAATATGTATTAAATTGTACATATTTAGAGTGCACATTTGATGTTTCAATGAACTCTATATACCACATAGGAATATAATAAATGAAACTATCACCATAATCAATGTAATGAATATATTCATCACCACTCAAAATTTCCCTGATTCTTTGTAATCCCTCCCATCTACCCTTCCCCTCATGTTCACACCCCCACGCAACCACTGCTCTACTTTCTATCAATATAGCTTAGTTTGCACTTTCTAGACCTTTACATAAATACAGTCATGCAGTACCTAGTCTTTTTGTGTATGTGTGTGTGGTCTGGCTTCATTCATTTTTATTGCTGAGTAGAATTCCATAGTATGGCTTTATCACAGTTTATCTGATTGCCTGTTGATGTGGTTCCAGTTTGAGACTATTAAAAACATAGTGGCTGTAACCTTACAATTAGTTTTGGCAACTACATCTCAGTGTTGACCCACACTGAGTTTTCTGTCAAAGCTTATTTCTCTTTAATATGTGAATTCTGACCCATCCTGTAAAGAAAAAAAAACCTTTGAGAAGATACTGAGATAGTATCTTCAGTGTTCTTATGGCTATCAGTAGGAAACTCCCCAAACCTGTTGCTTTTCCTGTACTTTTAATTTCTATTAATGGCATCACCATCTACTCAGGCTTAGATTCTTTAAAAAAACAACAACAACAACACTCAGAATACATAGCATATATATGTAATTATACATGTAGAATTCTATAGACACAGATATTTGTGTCTGTTAAATGTCAGAGGATGCTACATACTAAATCTTTGTTATGGGAGAATATATTTTATCTGACCAAAAGGAAAAAAAAATAATCAGTGTTGGAAGAGATCACAATTCCCAAGCCAAAGTGGGAAGGGGAGAAAGAAGGTTCCAGATAGGTACAGGTAACATCTTCAGTCCCCCCAAATCTGGGCTGGCTCCTCAGACCATGGCCAATATGGAGCACACTTTCATCACCATCAAGGATGGATGGCATGCAGAGTGGCTTGATGGGCAACATCATCAAGCACTTCAAGGAGAAGGCGTTCTCTCTTGTGGCCATGACATTTCTTTAGGCCTCTGAAGAAACTCCTGAAGCAGCTCCACAGTGACCTGAAAGATCGCCCATTCTACCCCAGGCTGTGAAGTATATACACTCAGGGCCTGTGGTAGCTATGGTCTGGGAGGGGCTGAATGTGGTGAAGACAGGGAGAATGATGCTTGGGGAGGCCAATCCAGCAGATTCTAAGCCAGGTACCAGGAAGACTTTTGCATTCAGGCGAGTGGGAACATCATTGACAGCAGTCATTCAGTATAAAGTGCTGTGAAAGAAATCAGCCTATGGTTTACGCTTGAAGAACTGACTACAAGTCTTGTGTTTTTCACTGGACCTATGAATAAGAAGTATACAAATCATCAGTTACTTTCAGCTGTGCTTGGATGTGTCCGTGGACACAGCTCTTCATCCCATTGACCTGGAAGCAATATGATCGATCTCCCTTTTCTAAAGCATATTTACAATAAAGCCTTTGGAAACTGGGGGTGGGGTGGGGGCTATAAACATTCTTGTACAAGTCTTTGTGTGAAAAAATACAAATACTTTTACTTCTTTGTGTAAATCCTAGGAGAAGAATGGTTCAATCATAATGTTTTTAAAATTAAATATATTGGAATGACATTGGTTAATACAATTATATAGGTTTCAAGTGTATAATTCTATGACACATCATCTGTCTACTGCATTGTGTGCCCACCACTCAAAATCAAATCTTCCATTGCCATACATTTGGCCCCCTTTGCCTTTTATTACCTCGCTCCACCCACCCATCCCACCCCTTCCCTCTGGTAATCACCATACTGTTATCTATGTCTATGAGTTATTGTTTGTTTTTCTTGTTAGTTCATTTGTTGTTTTCATGTCCCACATATAAGTGAAATCTTATGGTTCCTGACTTTTTCTGTAGGACTTATTTTACTTAGCATGATATTGTCAAGATCCATCCATGTTGTCCCAAATGGTAGTGTTTCATCTTTTCTTATGGCTGAGTAGTATTCCATGGTATGTATGTACCACATTTCTATCTAATCATCTATCAAGGGACAGTTTGGTTGTTTACATGTCTTGGCCACTGGGAATAATACTGCATTGAACATAGAAGTTTGTGTATCTTTGAGAATAAATATTTTCAAATATTTTGGGTAGATACCCAGAGGAGGGGTTGCTGGGTCATATGGTAACTCTGTTTTCCATAGTGACTGTACCAGCAGGGTATGAGGGTTCCAGTTCCTCCATATTCATTTCGATGAATCAACAATTGGTTTGATTCATCTTTTAATTTTAGTCATTTAAACAAAGGAGTAGTGGTATCTCATTTTGGCTTGAATTTGCATTTCCCTAATGATTAATGATGTTGAACATCTTTTTATGTGCTTATTGCCATCCATATATCATCTGTGGTAAACTGTCTGCTCACATATTTTCCCTGTATTTTATTTTAATTGTGTTTGTTTTTATTATTGAGTTTTTAAAAATATATTTTATTGATTTTTTACAGTGAGGAAGGGAGAGGGATAGAAAATCAGAAACATCAATGAGGGAGAAACATCGATCAGCTGCCTCCTGCACACTCCCCACTGGGGACGTGCCTGCAACCAAGGTACATGCCCTGGCCCAGAATCGAACCTGGGACCTTTTGGTCCACAGGCCGACGCTCTATCCATTGAGCCAAACTGGTTTTGGCTATTATTGAGTTTTGAGAACTCCTTGTAGTTCTGGACTAAGTTCTTTACCAAATATATGATTTGCAAATATTTGCTCCCATTCTGTGGCTGTGTTTTCATTCTCTAAACAGTGTCTATCAACGAGCAGAATGCTTCATTTTGATGATGTAAAAATATTTTGACTCATTGTTTTAGTTAGAATGCCTAACAGAAACTATAACTTGATAAGAAATAATAATTAAAGATAAGAAAACTGTATTGTCTCATATAAAATGTTCTGAGGTAGGATGGCTCCAGTGTTTATTAATTTAGGTGCTAAACAATGTCACCAAGACACCACATTCTCTTCATTTTTCTGCTTTGCCATCCTCAGCCTCCTAGCTTTATCTTTATTTTAGGCTAGTCCCCACAGAGTTGCAAGGTGGCTGCTGAAATCCTGGGTGTCATGTTCAGACATGCAACATTGAAATGAAGAATCTAAACTGTCTTTTCTATGTGTGTCTCAGTGTGAGGAAACGTTTCGTGGGGGACCCTCAGCAGACCTTTCCCCATAAGACATGACCACCCGTGAACTAGCACTAAATCCCTTAGGTCAAGGGTTGGCATAACTACCGTGAGTGGGCCAAATCCAGCCTGCTACCTGCTTTTGAACAGCTTGCCAGCTAACAATGGCCTTTATATAGTTAAAGGGATGAAAAGGTCAACAGAAAACTATTTTGTGACATGTGAAAATTACATGAAATTCAAATTTCAGTGTCCGAAGAACTTCCAGTTTCAACTTGGAGAGGTAGAGAGCTAGAAGCTGTCACTCTTGCCCTAGTGAGAAAAAAGCTGGACAGAATGCAAATTACGGACTTTTGGTGAACCTTTCAGAGAATTGAGGTCACAAGTCAAATGACCTGGGGAGAAATGGGTGCTGCAGGGAGACACTTGTTTCCCTCTGGCAGACTCTGCTAGATGCCACGTAAACCAGTAAGAACTTTAAACTCGAAATTTCGATGGATTGCTGGAGGCAATTGCTGGTGTGAGTTATCATGAGAGTATGGATTTCCCGGGAACTGTAGTGACAGGGACATTCTCAACTACTTGCTGCATGTTCTTCCAGGAATCTCCCACCTCAGGCTGGGGTACTGGCTGGGGGAGGGGAATAACAGTCATTGCAAAATCGAAAATCCTTCCAGACTCTTCCCCTATCTCATTCATGGAGCAAATAGTTTAAATCTACAATGGGAAGGGATTTTATGGAAGGATACACACAACTGAGATTTTAGGGGTTTGAAATAAATCTGCACCCCCTTATCAAGCACTGATCTCCTTTTGAAGAGCAAATCTTGCTTTGCTCTGGGGGAGACTGAATACCTGACTACAGGCATACAACACCCTTAGGCACACAACCTTAGCTGCTTATCATTCATTCTTATTTATTATCTACCAAGCAATAAAATATGGTGTTCCCACAAATATTCCATAATGAAAGGGAAGTCAATACAAGATTGCATTCAAGCAGATCCTGGAGGCAGAAGAAAGTTGCATGAACAGGTAGTTTACATTCTCTGAATCCCCTACCTATGAGCTCATGAAGCATTCTATGGACAAATTATCCTATATAATAAAAGGCTAACATGTAAATTGTCCCCTCAACTGTACTAGCGATCAGTATTAACCGTTTCGCCTGGTTTTAGAAGCTAATAATACATCACACCTTCCTGATTCCCCCAAAAGCAGAGCATTGTCTTCTTTCTGAAGCGATTTGGCCTTGCAGTCAATGTTGATGGTTGACCTAGATCACGCCATGATTTTGTGCGTTTGGGATTCTCAAAATAAATCCACTTTTCATGGCTAGTCACAATTCGATGCAAAAAAGACTTTCGTGCTGTTGAAGCAAAGTTTTACTGATGACTTTTTGGTTTTCCATTTGTCTTTTGTTCAGTTGATGTGGCACCCATTTTCCTTCCTTTAAAATCTTTCCCATTGCTTGTCAATGATCAGAAATTGTTTGCTGAGTGACATTTAATCTTTCTGCAAGTTGTTTTTGAGTTTGACATGCATCTTTATCCAATAATGCCTGTAATAGTTGGTCTTCAAACTTTTTTGGTTGACCTGGACATTCTTTGTCTTTCACATTGAAATCATCACTTTTAAAGTGTTTAAACCAGCGCTCACAAGTATCTTGAGGTGGAACATGTTCACTGTAAACTTCCCGAAGTGTATGATAACTTTCAGCAGCACTTTTCTTCAAAATAAAGTAATGAATTATAACTTCCCACAAATGCTCTTTTTTTGGCACAAAATTCGACATTTTTCCAGTGCAAAAATATCTATGATATTTATCATGTTTTCTTTGGTAACACCTTCAGCAAATTTGTCATATGAAGTTTTGAAGCTCGTTGTCAATACAACAAAACAGTATATATATCACGTCGCATATATATCAACATATGTGTAGCTCCATCTGTTGAAAAAAATCCACATTATTAACTAGTACACCTAGTATACCCCTTCCCTCGGGGAGCAGGCAGTGACTTATAATCTCTGTAATGTCTAAAAATTATTCTGGAAATGGATTTACCTTCCTTGCCCACCATGCTTCTGCAAATCTCACTATCCATGAGCTTATTGAATAGCTCATTCACTACCATGATAGTCCATAGAACACTGTTCCAACCTAGGAGCTCGTCTGACGGTAGGAAAAGTCATGCAATGACCTGATGTTCATTTGTTTTGCCACATATCCCATCACCCAAAAGCAACTAGCCTTATAGAATGGGAAGGGTAGGAGTAGCACCAGTTTGGCAGGCAACACCTTTGTAGGTTGGGCTACCCCTCCACACTAACAGATAAATATGTGGTGCTTTTATCTCATAGCTAGAACATACGGATCCCGGAATCAAGGGATGGAAAGAGGAGTGATTCGTCTCACAATGACACACAACGAATCACTTGTAAAGGTTTTGCTTCCTTTTTCTGAGTCTGAACTCTCCCAGTTTAGAGGTTTTAATACTGAAGAGAGGAATGTTTTCCCTGAGGTATTATTTGACAACAGCCACCTGGTCATTTCAAGCTTCTCATGTCATTGGGGAGTTAGGCCAGAAAAAGGGAGGGAATTACTGAACAGGCTGGTTTGATGGAGTCGATCAATGGGAAATACAGCTGCTAAATGCCCAATGGGGCAGGGATGAGTATGGGGGGCACCAGAGGATTTTCTGGGGGTACTTCCTGCTACTGCCATGTCCAGAAGTAAAAGGTAGTAGAAGACTAAAACAAACCATATAGGCAGGACCATCAAGGGCTCAGAATTTAGAATGGGCAGTGTGGGGAGGGAAGTGATATATACCAGTCATAGCCTCTTGACTGGTTGTAGAAATAAAGATTTCCACTTGAGTATCCTTGCTTTATATGTTACATATATGAATGCATATTTACATGTTTTTTACTTTTTATTGAATTTACTGGGGTAACATTGGTCAATAAAATTATATAGGAAACAAGTATACAATTCTATAATATATCATCTGTACACTGTATTGTGAGTTCACCATTTTAAGTCTAGTCTCCTTCCATCACCATTTATAGCCCCTTTACTCTCTTCTACCTCCCCCATCCCCTTTCCCTCTAATAATCACCATACTGTTGTCAGTATCTATAAGAGTTTTTTTGTTTGTTTGTTACTTTTGTTGTTGTTAATCCTCACCTGAGGATATTTTTCCATTGATTTTTGTAGAGAGTGGAAGGAAGAGGAAGAGACAGAGAGAAACATCAATGTAAGAGAGACACATTGATTGATTGTCTCCTGCACATGCCCTGACCAGGACTGGCCATTGAACCTGCCACCAAGGTATGTACCCTTGACTGGAATCGAACCTGGGACCCTTCAGTCCTCAGGGCCGACACTCTATGCACTGAGCCAAATCAGCCAGGGCACTGTGAGGGGCTTTTTAGTGTAACAACACAAAGATAGGAAAATATTGCTGGAAAATATCTCAACAATGGCATCCTGTCCAACTGACCACCTAGATCTTAGAAGCTGGTCTGGTTCTTGTCATTTCTGAGGTTCTGTTGTTCAGTTTTTTCTTTGATTCTAATATATATATATAATTCTTCTTCCAATGAATTCCTTTCACTAGAATAAATTAGGTTCTCATTGCTTGCAGTTAAGAGACCCTAACCAATACCTCTTTTACTGCTGAATGAAAAAGGCGAGTCACAAAGCAGTGTGGAGGAAAACAGAGGACTGAGTACATGTCCAGCATCCTGCTCCTACTCTAAATATTTGAAAATGACAGAAATGATACATTTTAAAAGAAATAAATATATTAAAACAAAACTAGAAGAGGCAAGTCCAGTAGACCCAGAATTATGAGGAATCTGTGAAGGAAGGAAGACAAATGTGACTGGGAAGACAAAGGAAGCCGAACCTTGAATCACACAAGCAGGCAAAATAAAATGCGGCAAAAGGTGAAGGCCTGTTGGAGGAGGGGGTGTTGGAAGCTCAGAGATAATATAAACTGGTAACAAAAGAGAGCCAAGGCGATTACTTTGAAGGACAAAACAAGGGCAGCTGTTTGAGAAGTCCTTGGGTTGCAGAGGCAAGGGCTCTTGGAAAGCAAGAAATTCGCCTACCCTCCGTATAGCACTATACCTTGTAGAAGACTACCTATCAATGCACTCTGTCCAGCAGCAAGTTGAAACACCCTGATCACCCCACCCTCCAACACGGAGTACAGGCTCTGGTTAACACAATCGAGCCCCGGTGCATGGTTCAGAGAACATTTCAAATCAGCATATCGTTTGATCCCATCTATTTGATCTTTGTGAAAAGAAAACTTGCCAAGTCTATTTCTAGAGCGTGAAGATACATTTTGTATGCATCAAAAAGGGTCTGAAAGAACATACAGCAATCAATTAACAATGGTTACTCTTTACAGGTCATCAGAAAACTACTTCTGTTTTTTATTTTATGGAGTTTTTTATTGTTTAGATGTTTTTTTAGAATAGCACATATTTTTAATGGTCTCTTATTAATTTTTTCTCTTCTAATTATTTTATTGAGATACTAGGGGCCCAGTGCATGAAATTCGTGCACTGGGGGTGGGTGGTCCCTCAACCCCAACCTGCCCCCTCTCACATACTGGGAGCCCTCAGGGGATGTCCAACTGATGGCTCACCCCCAGCCTGCCCAAGGCTGGTGAGGCTTTAGGCCTTAGGCACCCAGCCATTGCCCTGCTCAGCTCAGCCCCAGCTGCCTGCGACCACCCAGCCCTGGGGGCTGGGCGCTCGCCGCCACCACTGTTTCATCTCCACCCCCTGGGGCCCCGGCACTCTCGCCACTTGGCCCTGCCCCTGCTCCTGATTGGGTGGTAGCATAGCCAATCAGGAGTGAAGGTACGGTCAAATTTGCATGTTTCTCTTTTATTATATAGGATTATTCACATAGCAAAAATTTAATACCTTTAAAATGTACAATCCATTGGTGTTTGGTGTATTCACAAAGTTATACAACCATCACCAATACTTAGCTATTGAATGTTCTAGAATGTGTTTTTCATCCCATGAAGTATCTCCAGGCCTCTTAGCAGTCACTCCCCACGTTTTCTCCCCCAGCAACTGCTTCTTGTCTCTATAGATTTGCCTCTTCTGAACATCCTATATAATAAAAGAGAAACATTGCTCCGCTACCAGCCAATCAGGAGTGGGAGGGGGGCAGAGCCAGGGGCAGCGTCACCCGGGTGCCTGCGACCAGTTCGCAGCACAGGCATGGGTGGTGGCATTGCCATGGTGCGGGCGTGGGCGGCGGTGTCGGCAGCATCGCTGGGGCGCAGGTGGCAGCAGTACCACGGCACCAGGTCCCCTGGCATCAGGATGGAGGATCTGAGGCCAGGCCAGAGGACCTAAGACTGCGCCCCTTGCTCCTGCACTGGGCCAGGGGACCTGAGTCTGCACCCCCCGCCCAGAGGGGCTTAATGGGACACCTGAAGCCACATCCTTCACCTCAGCACTGGGGGACCTGAGGCCAAGCTGAAGGTCCTAAGGCTGCACCCCCTGACCTGGCGCTGGGCCAGGGGAACTAAGGCTGTGCTTGGGGACCTGAGGCCATGCTCCCTGCCAATAGGACTTGATGGGGGACCTGAGGCTGCGCCTTCCAACCAGTGCCGATTCGGGGGACCTGAGGCTGTGCCCCCTGCCCTGTGAGGCTTCATGAGTGGGGCTGGCCGAGTCTGGGTCTTGCGCGATTTTAAGGTGATTTTAAGATGGGCGGAGACTCGACTCTGGGTCTCACAGCATGCCCCAGACTGTGATGGGAATGGAGATTTTCATATACATTTTATTAATTTTCTTTCATCTCTGACACTTCTATTATAGAGAAAGGGAAAATAGCAATATTAAATTATTTCCTCTAATTAATTCCCTTTTAATGTGCATGAATTTCATGCACCGGACCACTAGTCTTATATAAATGAAATGACACAGTATGTGGCTTTTTTTTTTTAATGTATTTTATTGATTTTTTACAGAGAGGAAGGGAGAGGGATAGAGAGTTAGAAACATCAATGAGAGAGATACATTGACCAGCTGCCTCCTGCACACCCCCTACTGGGGATGTGCCCGCAACCAGGGTACATGCCCTTGACTGGAATCGAACCTGGGACCTTTCAATCTGCAGGCCGACGCTCTATCCACTGAGCCAAACCAGTCAGGGCAGTATGTGGCTTTTTATATTGGCTTCTTTTACTTAGCAGTTTTCAAGATTTATTCATGTTGTAGCATGTATCAATACTTCATTCTTTTTTATGGCTGAATAATACTCAATTGTACGGAGACATCACATTTTGTTTATGTTTTCATCAACTGATGAACATTTGAGTTGTCTCCACTTTGGGGCTATTATGAATAACGTTGCTATGAACATTTGTGTACAAGCATTTATGTGGACATATGTTTCCAATTCTTTTGAGTATACATCTAGGAGTGGAATTGCTGGGTCATATGGTATATTTATGTTTCACTAGTTAAGGAATTGCCAAATTGATTTCAAAAAATCGATTGCAACATTTACATTCCCCCTCATAATGTATGAGGGCTCTGATTTCTCCACATCCTTACCAACATTTTTTATTGTCCAATGTACTTATTTTTGTAATCAAAATAATCCATAGTATGCTAAAACCAGTTCGGCTCAGTGGATAGAGCATCGGCCTGCAGACTGAAGGGTCCCGGGTTTGATTCCGGTCAAGGGCATGTATCTTGGTTGCAGGCACATCTCCAGTAGGGGGTGTGCAGGGGGCAGCTGATTGATGTTTCTCTCTCATTGATGTTTCTAACTCTCTCCCTCTCCCTCCCTCTCCATAAAAAAAAAAACACACAATAAGATATATATTAAAAAATAAATAAAATAAAATAATCCATAGTAGACACCTCTTAGGACTGTGGGAACCACCCTGGATACACAGGTGTCTTCCTCCAGACACCAAGTTTGTAAACACGCCTTTGTTCTCTAGCCACAGATAATTGGGCTGGGAGTGGCCCTGTGATGCAAACAGAACTAGCAAGCCTTTTCCCTGCAGCTCTTGGAGTGGAGACTCTTTCCAGTGTCATTTTGACAGTTCTCTTAAACAGTGGAGGAGATGCAAACTCTGCAGCTGCCCGCAATCATTTCTCACCCTGTGGACCAGGAAGCAGCAAGAATCGATGGGCAATAAGAGAGAAAGGAATGAAGCAAATATGCATTGAGAAACAGAGATTAGATATGGCAAGGGAGGACTTCCGTGGGTGTTTGAGACTTTGATTCCTTCCTGAGGCCCAGTTGGTTCCTACCTTGGGAATTTTCAAGCCACTCTTGTATCTGTTCTTTGTGAAGCAGTCTTTTTCTTGCATAAACTAATATGAGTTTGTTTCTGTTACTCACAATAAAAAAATTAATATAGAAATAAAACACAAAATGACCAAAAGAAAAAAAAAGGTTTTATAAAACAAAAGCAACAGTAAGCTTCTTTAGATAACCAAGGACAGGAAAATAAGTTATTGTTTCTCTCTCCTTCTCTCTCTGGGCACTCCATTCCCTTCTTTCTGTGATCTAGATTCTTCCTCTCTCTCAGAGCGCCACTGCTCCACCATAATTTCTTTTGTCTCCTTTTCTTTCCCGTCCCTTCCCCCCCACACTAATTTCAGTTTGCAGGTTTACAATGCTGGTGACTCCCAACCTGACTCTATGTGACTTCTGCATGACCTCGCTATTTAAATGCCTGGAGCTATTTTCTTGACCAGTCTCTGAGTCCCATTTCCAGTTCTCTGATTGACTTTAGTGTGGCATATATGGCCGGCACTGGTCCAAAGAGCTGTGGTCAGGTGTCTGGGGCCACCTTCCATAGTCTGTGCACAGGGGAGTTTCTCTTCGAAGCAAGATTGGGCAGAGAGGACATAAAAGATACACTATCCGAGTCTCTGCATATCTGGAAATGTCTTCTTTTTTCCTGCCTTCATACATGAGTGATAGCTTGGTAGAATATAGAATTCTTGGATCACAACCTTGGTTTGCCCTAAACCTCTATAGATATTGTTCAAATGTCTTGTCACATTTTGTGGCGTGGAAGACAAATCTGAGAGGGACCTAGTCCTCTCCCCCCAACCCCCCTTTGTAGTTAACCTGCTTTTTTTTCTTTCTGGATTTTTACACAATTTCGTTCCTTACTCATGAAAGTCCTTCATGTTTTTCTTCGCAGTCACTATCATCCTCTTCTTCTTTTTTAGATTAAAGAAGAATGTTTTAAACCTCTATTCGCAATAACTGACTTGGTTTTCAGCAGTATCTAATGTCCTGTTCACTGTCTCCATCGTCTTTTTAAATTTGATAATAATGTTTTTCATCTGAAGGCAAGCTTGGATCATCCCTCTTCAAGTTGGAATGTCCTCTCAAATCTCAACGAGCATATTTCAAAGATAAGCATTTCCTAAGAATGGTCGCCTTTCTGAAATTTTTCAGTCTTCTCACAAGCTCATAACTGGTCTTTGTTCATTCTAAAGGGGAGGCATCTTTGTTTATTACTGACAGGAGAGATAGATTGTCTCTGAGTTGGTGTCCTAGACAAAGGGTAGAAGAGAGAGTTTGTTTTCTGTCGTTTTATTTCGCTATATTGGGGAAAATTCAACTGGGACTTGAAGAGTATGGAATGAGGAACCTTAAAAGCTAGTTAATTGCCAGGGAGATTAACTGTTTTGTCAGATGATCAGCTCCCTCCTCCACCCTACCCCCCCCCCAACTGTCCCATGTGACAGCACAATGATTTACAGTGCCCACTATCTCTCATGACTTGAATTTTCTTCCTAGGTGATCTTTCATTCACTTTGGCCTCAGGCTTCCATTGTCTGAGATTTGGAGTTCCTGTGTTAGTCATAGGTCTAATTGCTCACGGGAACTAGGGAGCCCATAGTACAACAAGTAAAGTTCCTGATGTTCCAGAGCTTATTGTGACAGCCTCTATATCCGGGGCACCGCACCCCTTCTCTAATTACCTTTTGTAGAATCTTGCTATGGTGATGCCTGTCACTTTGCTCACCATTTTCAGCAAATGAAGCCTGCGGGGTCAGACTTCAGCCAGTTGTTGCACATGTGGGATGCTGGGACAGTTAACCAGTCCTTTGCTTTTCTCCTTGGTATCTGTCTTGTGGCATTACTGTCTTCCCAGGTCCCACTGCTGACTTTGGGTATTTCCAAAAGATCTTTGGGGTATATCCCTCTTACTTTTTATTTCTTTTTTTAAAAAAATTTACTTTGTTGATTTTTTTTACAGAGAGGGAGAGGGAGAGAGAGTTAGAAACATCAATCAGCTGCCTCCTGCACACCCCCTACTGGGGATGTGCCTGCAACCAAGGTACATGCCCTCGACTGGAATCGAACCTGGGACCCTTCGGTCCGCAGGCCGACGCTCTATCCACTAAGCCAAACCAATTAAGCCCTCTTACTTTTTAGATGAGTGCCTAGTTTGTCTGAGGTGAATTGTAGGCTGCTCGCTGAATTTGCCTAACAGTCTTGTGGATGTTTGAAAATGTTTCTGATTTATTTTGCCCTGTTTATTGAATGTATTGGGGTGACACTGGTTAATAAACTTATACAGGTTTCAGGTGCACAATTCTACAACACATCATCTGTACACTGTGTTAAGTTTTCACCACTCCAAGCCAAGTATCTGTCCATCACCATCCCCCCCCCCCCCCCCCCGTACCTTCTTCCTCCCTGCGCACTCCTCTCCCCTGCAATCACCACACTGTTGTCCATGTCCATGAGTTTTTTGTCTTTCTTTTTTGTTTGTTGTTTTTTTCTCTATCCCTCCAGCACCCCACACCTAGGACCCCCTCCCCCAACAGCTGTCAGCCTGTTCTCTATCTATGAATCTGTTTCTTTTTTTAAATTAATTTTGTTCATTAAATTCCACAAATGAGTGAGATCATGCGGTATTTGTCTTTCTCTGACTGGCTTATTTCACAAAGCATAATGCTCTCCAGGTCCATCCATGCTGTTGCAAATGGTAAGATTTCCTTTTTAACGGCTCAGTAGTATTATGTTATATAAATGTACCATGATTTTTTATCCACTCATCTACTAATGGGCACTTGGACTACTTCCAAATGTTGGCTATGGTGAATAACGCTGCAATGAACAAAGACTTCTTTCTCATTTTTATAGATCTTCAGTTGTTTCAAGGGAGTTATGAAAGGAAAGGACTTAAACACATGCTAAAATTGTCCTTTGTGTATACTGAAGTGCTTAGCATATTGATATTTCTTACTTTGAAATGCATCAAAAAGTAATATGGGTTAATGGATGTATACTAGCAGGCAAAATGGAACAGATTAAACAAATATAGCTAAATATTAAGTATAGAATGTAAGAGTGGTCATGGTATAATTCTTATAATTTTTCGGTATGTTTAAAAAAAACACAACCAAATGTTGAAAAATCATTATTTTAAAACTGGAAACCAATTCTTAACTTGGCTTCACCATTTATTTGGAGATCATCATCAAGTAATTTGCACAAGGAGGTACGGGGCATATTTATTTCATGAGCCTATGGTTATCTTTTGCCTTTTCAAGGACTTCTCTCCTTGGGTTATTTCCTCTATTGCATAAGAGTATTTCCCTTTCAACTAGATTATTGACATACTCTAGTTTCTCCAACCTTAAAAATCCTCCTTTGAATCCTTACCCAGATAGTTTTCCTCATGAAGGCGTGTCCTAAACCTGTTCACAGATAGATCCCTAGAGCCTAGAACAATGCCTAGCCTATATTGGCCACTCAGCGACAATTTGCAGAATGAATCTCTCTATTCTCCTTCACAGACCTTCTCAAAACGGCGGTCTATATTTTTCTTTATTGCTGCCGCCTCTTGACTTTTCTTTACTCATTAGCCCATTCAGATGGGGCGTGTGTCCTCATAACTCAACTGAAACTTTTCTTGTCAATATGACAAGTGAACTCCATGTTGTCAAATCCAATGGCTGCCTTGCTGATTTCTAATTCCTGATTTATGACTTTTCTTCCTCTACATATTGGAGCTCCTTAGGACTTGGCTCTGGTCCTCTTCTCTCTCTACATGTCCTCCCTAAGTGATTTTGTCTGGTCTCCTACCTTAAATCTGAAGATTCATAATTGAAACTCTGTAGACAAGACCATTCCTCCAGGCTCTACATTTATACATCCAACTGCCTACATGATATATCTGCTAGGATGTCAAACATTTTAAATTTAACATCTCCAAAATGAAAATGCTTTCTTCTTCACCCCTCACCCCGAAATCGTTATCTGCTCCATTTTTTCCTGCTATTAATATAGCCATTGTAGTTCTCTTTTAAGCACTGTTTCCATGGTATATCTTTTTCTATTCCTATGCTGTCAACCTATGAGTGCTCTTGAATTAATGTTTGTTTGTTGTAAATGGTAGGTAATTGGGTCAATATATCCGTTTCCCCGTCGCCTTTGTACTAATACCATTATTCAAATTATATCTTTATTCTATGTAAAATCAAGGATTGTAGATTCCACCACAATTTACTTTTTATTATGCCATGTATGCTTTCATATATTTTAATGAATCTCCCTTTTCTTTTTTTCTCTTTTTTCTGCCCATTTCATCATGTGAGGGATATTGGTAGGGAGGGTGAACTTTACAGTTTACTCCACAGTTGCAGAATATTGACATAGTATTGCATCAGAATAGAGGAAGGATGAACATTATCTGGATTTTGGGACTGGAGCCAGGCGCAGTAACTGATGAGACTTTGAAATATTCCTCAGTTCGGAGGAAGGGTAAGCTTATTTTCAGTTGTAGGGACTTTGGCTGTATTATGTTAGTGGGAGCAACTTGGGGCACAAAGTGTAAACATGTGAATCAGGGTGTATGCACGCTTCGAGCAAAGTGGTAGACTTCAGTGGGCATTTATTAATGGGGTAATATCCAAGGTTAGAACACCCTTTCTATGTAAGGGTTACCTCCCACTGTGAGTCTTGTTAAGAGACAGGGCTCTAGGGTTCTCCCATAAGATGCTTCCATCACAATGTTAAATCTTAAAGAGGGCAATACAGAAGCACAGAGAATGTTGAGAAATTATTTACAGAAGTGACAGTAACATCAGGAGTCCATTGACAGTTGGTGGCATGCCAAGAGGGGAACCCTGACCAGACTTGCTATGGAGTGATTTTAGATATACAATCAATCCCCATTATTCATGGATCCAGTATTTGTGAATTCACTGACTCTAAATCAGTGGTTCTCAACCTTTCTAATGCCACAACCCTTTAATACAGTTCCTCATATTGTGGTAACCCCCAACCATAACATTATTTTTGTTGCTACTTCATAACTGTAATTTTGCTACTGTCAGTGAATCATAATGTAACTATCTGTGTTTTCCGATGGTCTTAGGCGACCCTGCTAGTGGTACTGAGGAGCCTAAGACCATTGGAAAACACAAATATTTACATTACGATTCATAACTGTAGCAAAATTACAACTATGAAGTAGCAACGAAAATAATGTTATGGCTGGGGGTCACCACAACATGAGGAACTGTATTAAAGGGTCGTGGCATTAGAAGGGTTGAAAACCACTGCTCTAAAACTTATTTGTATCCTAAAGTCAATACTCACAGTGCTTGCAGTCATTTGCAGGCATGCACATAAGCAGAGTGGCAAAACATTTGAGTTATCTAATGTGCTTGTTCCCAGTGAAGGTCAAACAAGGTTACATTCTGTCTTCTTGTTTAAATTCTTGTACTGTAAACAAGTGTTCCTTCTGGGGTATATTTAGTGCCACATTTTTCACATTTTTGTGTTTTTCGTTGGTGATTCTGCTGTTTAAAATGGCCCCCAAGCACAGTGCTGAAGTGCTGTCTAGTGTTGGTAAGTACAAGAAGGCTGTAATGTGCCTTATAGAGAAATTATACATATTCGGTGAGTTTACGCTGTTGATTGTGAGTTGAATGTTAATGCATCAATCATACATATTATACAAGGTATCATTAAACAGAAACACGTGAGTTTTTACTGAAGAGAGTATATGGATGGCACATAGCACATGAAAAGACATTCAATATCATTAGCCACCCTCAAAATCCCAAAAGGCGCCTGCTCTAAGATTGCTTCAGAATCCTCTCTAAGTTCTTACTCCACTTTGAAGAAACCAAAACTATAACTCATAGACAATGCACTGTTTTCACTTAAAATCAGTATTTTAATATATTAATGTATATTAATGACTCCCTGCTTTACTGACTTTTTCCATTATCTGGTTAACTACAGTTGTAATTGTATCAGATCAGAGAGCTTGCATTCTACCAAATCCCTCTTTAGAAATCGTGTTTTAACATGCAAGATTTTCAATAACTTTGCACCGATATATTTTATCTCCCTAAAAAATTTGACATTTTATACAGCTGCTGCCCACAGCCTGAGGGTTTTGCTCTCCTAGAACACATAGACATATTAATGGTGCATTAGTCATCACATCATATCATTTTGAGCTTTGGGAGGAGAATTATGATTTACAAATCGACAAGAATACTTGAGTAGCGTGTCCATGGGAACCGGGTGATGATTATGCATATCATCTCCTTTCCTTTTGTTCTCTCTACACTTTAGGTCACTGCTCAGCACAAACATCCTGGAGTTTGGCTTTAAAATGTGTCAGCATCACTTGGGAAGAGTCTCCGATTTTAGCTTCTGTGCATATTTTCTTTTGTAATTTAAAAAATACAGAAAAGTACAAAAAATGGTGTGACATACATCCATACATCCAGAATTACCAATGATTATTATTTTATCACATCTTCTACAAATTTGTGTTTTTAGAAGCCATTTTAAAAGCAATTAAGTCAAAGTATCCTTTGTCCACCCATTCTCAATCCTGTTCTACTCTTTCCACCCAGATCCAAATACTACTGTGAATTTAGTATTCATGTTTTAATAATACTTACATTCTTTTATGTCTCTATAAACAGTCAAGTATGGCACTGCACACTTTTGAATTTTATAGAAGTAGTTTCAGATTATGCATATAAACATCATATATTAGTGTGTAATATATGTTTAGAAGAGATATTATTTTGTAACTTAATTCTTTCATTCAACTGTATTGTTTTGTTTTGTTTTTTAATATATTTTATTGATTTTTTTTACAGAGAGGAAGGGAGAGGGATAGAAAGTCAGAAACATCAATGAGAGAGAAACATCAATCAACTGCCTCCTGCACACCCTCTACTGGGGATGTGCCCGCAGCCAAGGTACATGCCCTCGACCAGAATCGAACTCGGGACCCTTGAGTCTGCAGGCAGACGCTCTATCCACTGAGCCAAACCGGGCAGGGCCTTTCACTCTAATGTTGATAAGACTTTTGATCTAATTCGTTTCTTTTAGCTACTGTATAGTATTTAATTGCAGGAGTATACCACATTTTACTTATCCATTCATTTACTGAAGGACAGTTATACATTATTCAATTTTACACTATTAGAATTCTGTGATGAATAGCTTAGTATATTATCATTGTGAACATGTTGGAGAATTTCTCTAGGGAAAATAACTGGAAGTGAAATACGATAAATATAATTTTTATATTATTAAATAGTGCCAAAATACTTGCCAAAGTGGTTGTCTCAATTTATATTTCCACCGGCAGTACTACCGTTTCTGTTGTTCAAATATCCTGTAACAGAAGACTTAAATTTTTTGTCAATGTGATGCATGTGAAATGGTTTTTTATTGTTTTAATTTATATATTTTTTATATTTAGTGATGTTGAATATCTTTTCATTTTTTCCCTTTTATGTAATAGCATTTTCACATACTTTGCTTCCTTCTCTGTTGAGTTTTGTTTGTCTTTTTCTTATTACATCGTGAAAATTCTTTATAGCATTTTTTTTGGCCTGGTATGTGTGCTGCAAACATATTTTCCCAGACTGACACTTGTCTTATAAATTTGTTTATAGTGCTTTCATTTTAAAGAAGTTTTCATTTTAATAAATTCAAACATTCTTTTCCCTTATGGTTTGGGCTTTCTGTAACTTGGTTAAAAAAAACAACCTTCCCTACTGCAAGGTCATATCATACCTTTATATATTTTCCTTTAATACATTTAAAACATTGCTTCTTCCCTGTAGAGTTTTAGTTCATCGAGAATTGTTCTCTGTGTAAGGTAATCTAATTTTATTTTTTCTGTGTAAAAATATGTTGTTCTGACACTATTTATTAAATGTTCTTTTTTCTCCACTGATATTTGAAGTGGCATTTCTGTACTATTCTGGTCCATGAATCTGTTTCTAGGTTTTCTATTCTCTTCCACTACTAGTCAATTTGTTCATTCCTACAACAGAGACACACTATTCTAATTATATTAGTTTTAAAATAAATCTTGAGCCCGGCTGGTGGTGCTCAGTGGTTGAGCATTCACTCATGAACCAGGAGGTCGAGGTTCCATTCCCAGTCAGGGCTCATGCCCTGGTTGTGGGCTTGAGCCCCCGTGCGGACTGGGGGGTAAGGGAAGTGAGGAGGATGTAGCCGAACAATGATTCTCTCTCATCATTGATGTTTCTTATCTCTCCTCCCTTCCTCTCTCTGAAATCAACAAAAACATAAAATATTTTAAAAATAAATCTTGATATCTGGTTAAACAAGTCACCTTCTCTCCTCATTCTTTCTCAGAACTGAATTAGTTATTCTCAAACAAATCTATTCCACGTGAATTTTAAAATCAGTTTGACAAATTCCATTAAAAATCCTTTTGGCACTGATGCAACATCTAGTACAAGAGAAACAATGGGAAAAAATAAACAAATGGAACTGCATCAAAATAAAAAGCTTCTGCACAGCAAAAGAAAACAGCATCAAAATGAAAGGTACGGGGAGAACGTATCTGGCAATGTTACATCTGATAAGGGGTTAATATCCAAAATATATAAATCCTCATACAAATCAAGTAAAGGAAAACAAACAACTCAATAAAAAAATGGGCAGAAGACTTAAATAGTTCTCTAAAGCAGACATACAGATGGCCAAGAGATATATGGAAAATGCTCAATGTCACTAATCATCAGAGAGATGTAAATTAAAATGATAATGAGGTACTGGGGGGAAGCATGGAACTTGGTTGGAAGGTTTGTAAGGAGGATTCTCTGAAAGGTCAGAGGCCTCTGGTGGACCTTGCTGAAGGCCACAGCCCCTGACTTGACTTTTCCAAACAAGTCTGAGCCCCCAAGTGTTTTACTAGAATCTTTAGGTTTAGACTTCAAAACATCCTTGTTTGAAAGACACTATAGATGCAGGTGCTTTCTCAAGGATGCTTGACCTGCTGATGGTATCTAGAGGTTAATTTTAGTTCAAGCTGTTGTTACAGTAAAAGTCTAAGGAGGCAGGGAAATGGGGCTGCTTGGTGGCTAAAGCTAAGCAGTCCCTTAGCCTCCCTTTCACAGAAATGTGTGTCAGAGCAATCGTTCATCCGTTACTCAGGGTCTGCCGGTCAGCCCTGGCAAGGTACCACCTCACACCTGTTAGAATGCCTGTCATCAAGAAATCAACAAACAAGTGCTGGTGAGGATGTGGAGACAAAGGAATCCTAATGCACTGCTGGTGGGAATGCAGCCTGGTGCATCCACTGTGGAAATCAGTCTGAAGCCTCCTCAAAAAACTAAAAAATGAGCCCAGCTGGCATGGCTCAGTGGTTGAATGTCAACCTAGAAACAAGGAGGTCATGGTTCAATTCCTGATTCGGGGCACAATTCCATTTGGAATGTGCAGGAGACAGCCAGTCAATGACTCTCTCTCTCAGATGTTTCTATTTCTCTCTCCCTCTCCCTTCCTCCCTGAAATCAATACAAATATTTTTTAGCCCTAGCCAGTTTAGCTCAATGGATAGAGCATTAGCCTGTAGACTGAAGGGTCCCAGGTTTGATGCTGGTCAAGAGCACACGGCCAGGTTGTGGGCTTGATCCCCAGTAAGGGTCATGCAGGAGGCAGCTGATCAATGATTCTCTCTCCTCATTGATGTTTCTATCTCTCTTCCCCTCTTCCTTCCTCTCTGAAATCAATAAAAATATATTTTTAAAAATTTTAAAGAGAAAAAAATTAAAAATGGAACTGCCATTTCACCTATTGCCAGTGATCCCACTTCTAGGACTATATCCTAAGAATCCTGAAACACCAATCAGAAACGATATATGTACCCCTATGTTCACAGCAGCACAATTTACAACAGCAGCACAATTTACAATGGCTAAGATCTGGAAACAGCCCCAGTGCCCATCAGCAGATGAGTGGATAAAAAAAGCCGTGGTACATTTACACCATGGAATACTATGCAGCTGTAAAAAAGAAGGATCACTTACCCTTTGACACAGCATGGGGGGACCTGGGGATTATTATGCTGAGTGACATAAGCCAATCTGAGAAAGACAAGTGTCACATCATCTCACTCATATGTGGACAAAATAAACTGATGAACAAAATAGGTCCAGAGACATAGAAGCATGGAGCAGATTGGTGAATCTCAGAAGGAAGGCAAGGGAGCGTGAGTGGGTGGAAGAGATCAACCAAAGAACTTATATGCATATATATGCATAACCCATGGACTCAGACAATAGGGTGGTAATGGCCTGGGGTGGGGGGCGGGCAGGGACGGGCTAATGGGGTTAATGGGGGGAAGGGACATAATACTTTCAACAATAAAGATTTCTTTAAAATCCTATTGGGATTTGGAATTTAATTTAATTTAATTTAAGGATTAATTGGGGAGAGTTAATAGCTTTACGATACTGAGTCTTACAATATAATAACTTGTTATAGCTCTCCATTTATTCAAGTAGGTTCTTTTTTTATAATCATCTGAGCTCTTTATTTTTTATTTATTTATTTTTAGTATATTTTATTGATTTTTTACAGAAAGGAAGGGAGAGGGATAGAAAGTCAGAACATCAATCAGCTGCCTCTTGCACACCCCTTACTGGGGATGTGCCCACAACCAAGGTACATGCCCTTGACCAGAATCCAACCTGGGACCTTTCAGTCCACAGGCCGATGCTCTATCCACTGAGCCAAACCAGTTCTGGCTGTCTGAGCTCTTTAATCTTCTTTAGGCTGTACCAGTTTCTCAGTCTCTGAAGTAGGTTCTTTTTGATGTCCAATCATGTTTCACATTTTTCTCAAAAATACTTTGTACATTTTTGTTATAGTCATTCTTTTATCTTCACCTGAGGATAAGCTTTTATTGATTTTGAGAGAGAGAAAGAGAGAGAGAGAAACATCAAGTGGCTGCCTCCCATAGGCGCCTTGACCTGGGACCAAACCTGCAACCTAGGTATAAGCTCTGACTTGGAATCAAACCCGCAACCTTTTGGTGTACAGGATGTGTTCCAACCAACTGAGCCACTCAGCTAGGGCTGTTATAATTATTCTTAGTGAGTAGGCAGAATTCTAAGATGGTCCCCAAGATTTCTACTCCTTAGTATACATGCCCTGTATAACTATCTTACCTTAATTGTGAATATGAATATGAATAGTCACAATAGGTAATCTTCTTTTTATTTCCTTATTACTGTGAATGGGCTTGTTTCTTTTTGTGAATGGCTTCTTTTCATAGATTTAATTTTTAATTGATCATTACTATTTTTATATGTTAATCTTTATCCAGAACCCTGGTAAACTGTAATGTTTACCAGGGGGAAATCTATCAACCTTAAGGAGCTCAGATATTGAACTTACAAACAAATATTTTGTTGGTTATTAGAAATATGTTTAAAAAGCAAAGTAAACTTGCCTACAAAGTTAAGGAAAAATATGAGAGCAATGCCTCATGAATTAGAGAATATCAGGAAAATATATAACAGAAAAATATTATATCAGAAAAATATATCTCAGAAAAATATATATAAAAAATATTATAACAATGAAGCACATAGAAATTCTTGCATTTATTGGTATAAAAACTAAAATGAAAAACTCACTAAAGAGCCTTATAGCAGATTTGGGTTGACAAAAGAACAAATCAGCATATTTGAAAATAGGTCAACTGAGATTATCCACTCTGGAAGAGGAAAGAAAGAATAAAGAACAATTAACAGAGCCTCGTGGGCTTGTGGGAAACTATCAAGTGTAGCAGCCAACATGTGCATAATGATAGTGGCTATCTGGTTATCAGACAAAATAGGCTTTAAGACATAAATTATTGTGAGAAATAAATAAGGACATTTTATAATGATGAAGAGATCAACCAGACAGCCAAACAAACCTATCTAATAAAAGAGTAACATGCAAATGTGACCGTACCTTGGCTCCTGATTGGCTATGCTACCAGCCAATCAGGAGCAGGGGGCAGGGCCAAGCAGCATGAGCGCCCGGCCCTGGGGGTGGAGACAAAGCTGCGGCGGCGGCTGCGGCAAGCGCCCGCCCTCGGGGGCAGAGACAAGGCAGCGGCAGTGTGGCACTCCAGCCAGAGCAGAGAAGACTAAAGGCTCCAGCTGGAGTGAAGCTTCCAGCGGCCAAAGCAAAAACGGAAGGCAACAGCCAGAGGGAAGGCCTGGGTCCCAGGGTCCAGAGGAAAACTGGTCCTGGCAGCCAGGGGAAGGAAAGCCTATTGCATGAATCTTCATGCAATGGGCCTCTACTTACATAATAAAGGAGTGATATGCTAATTGACCATGCCTTCATGATGCCCACCAGCCAATCAGGAGTGAATGTGCAAATTAACCCAACAAAGATGGTAGGTTAATTTGCATACACAGGAGCTGAGTGGCTGGGGGCAGGGTGGGATGCTTGCAAGAGGATGCAGGCTGGGCTGAGGGGACCCCCCCCATGCACGAATTTCATGCACTGGGCCTCTAGTAAATATATATTATTTTAAAATAGAATCCCAAATGAGAGCCATGGGTGGCTTCCAACAAGTATAGGATCCTGAATCAGAGTTTCTGAGTGACTCCAGATTCTCCCTCCCCCAGTTCGACTGGTTTGCCTGGGTCCCTAATGCCCCGTGCTCAATGCAGATGCCCCCACCCACCACCAAGGAAGATGTCACAATGGACACAGTGACGGGCTCACTACCTAATGTCTGGCAGACCTGTCTTCAAATGTTTCTCCCATCGCTCCTGAGCCGGCAGTCACCAGAAATGGTAACACTGGGACATCACAAAGAAGAGCATTTCTCAGGTCCTGAGCCCGAAGCTCAGGGAAGGGAAATTGTGGCCTGAAATGAGCAGCTGGAACTTCCCTATGAATACCTAAAGCCCAGTCTCAGAGAGCAGTATCACTATCTGAGCCCAAATTGTTCACCCCTCAAATACTTGAGGCCACCAGCATGCTTAACATTTCCCCCTGATTTTAATTGTTTTCATGGATCTGAATTGCTATGGTTCTATTTTTTTCCTTTTGATTTCCCCACCTAAATATCTCACTAGTATAAGGCATTGTCCTAACATCTAATTTCCCTAATGTAATTATCTTTACCTTGAAACTGACTCCCTCAGAATTTGACTATCTACTCATGTAACATTTTGTTTCCCCTGGAAATTTTGTCTTCTCCATTTGTCATAAAGTCCTTATGTAATGCTATTATTACATTACCATTGATATAAGTGATTTAAAAATTTGTTTAATAGGTAGAACTAATATTTTAATACATTTGGATAAAAGTAAAAAAAATAAATAAAAATAGAATCCCAAAATACATGAAAAAAGATCAAGAAGAAAGATGTAATTAAGACTAGCATAGAACTAAGTGAAACAGAGATTAGAGTAGCAATAGAGAACATTAACTAAACAAAAAACTGGTTCGTTGAAAAATGAAATAATTGAAAGGAAGACAACCGAACAATAATAATTGGAGATTTCAATACCCTGCTTTCAGTAATGAATAGAACTTTTAGGGAGAAGATCACAAGGAAAGAAAACACTCGCACAATGCTACAAATTACCTAAACCTAACAAGACATTCATTGAACACTCCCCAGAATGAGAGTAAACTATAATTTCTTTTCAAATGTACACGGACTATTCTCCAGGAGAAACCATATGTTAGTCCCTAAAACAAAACTCAATAAATTTAATAGGCTTAAAGTCATACAGCATATGTTCTTTGACCATAAGGTATGACATTGGAAGACAATCATAGAAGGGAACTTTGATAATTCACAAATATGTGGAAATTAAACAATGCACTTTTAAATAATACAAAAGCGATCACAAGGGCCATTGAAAACCACTTTGAGATTAAAAACACAAAATACCCAAACATATGGGATGCAGCTAAAGTAGTGCTAAGAGGGAAATTTATGGCTATAAACAGTTGCATTGAAAAAGAAGAAAGATCTCAAACTATTAACTTAACATTCCACTATAAGAAACTAAATAGAGCAAACCAAACCCAAAGCAAGAAGGAGAAAGATGCAATAAAGACTAGCGTAGAAACTAGAGTAACGAGTAACAATAAAGAACATCAACTAAACAAAAAAATGGTTCGTTGAAGAGGTCGGCCACCTCAACCCAGTGTCCACAGGCTTTTGTAGCGGCCTTAGGGAATCATCAGGGTGAAGCCAGCATAGCTCATAAGGCCCAAATAGATCAAGACTTGGCCATGTCAAGGAGGGCTCTCCACAGTAACAATGGAGCTGGTTGGACATGCAAAGGGAAAATGGCCCCCATTCAAGAGTTGCACAACTTGGTCTTTCCCCAAATCTGCCAGTACCTCAAGAATACTTCCAAAAATTCTACCCTGCAAGACGAGGTTGGCCACAGCCCACTGACAGTATTGCAGAGGGAAATCTCAGAATGATGGACCTGCCAGGACTCTGGAGGTTAGAACTAGTGGTTCTCCTATGGAGGGGGATAGTGGATTTCCTGTGGGAGGTGGGGGTATCACTGCTCTGGTGTGCTGTGGGGGCAGAGTAGTGGATTTTAATACCTCACTTTCAGCAATGGATAGATCATCTGGATAGAAAATAAGACTTGAACTATACAGCAAATGAGCCTAAAAAGATATACAGAATTTTCCACCCAACAATAGCAGAATAATAACTCTTTTCAAGTGCACATGGAACATTCTCCTAGATAGATTACATATTAATTCACAATACAAGTTTTAATGAATTTAAGGAGACTGAAGTCATGGCATTTGTCTTCTCCAACAACAATGGTATGAAACTAGAAACCAATAATAGGGAGAAAAATGGGAGATTCATAATATGTGGAAATTAAACAATACTCTCGTGGTCATTCAATATATCAAAGCAAATAAAAAGTATTTTGCCTTAGCTGGTTTGCTTTAGTGGATAGAGTGTTGGCCCATGGACTGAAGGGTCCCGGGTTTGATTATGGTCAAGGGCACATCCCTGAGCTACAGGCTCAATCCCAGGCCCTGGTAGGTAGGCATGCAGGAGGCAGCCAATTTATAAGTCTCTCTCACATTGATGTTTCTTTCTCTGTGTCTCTCCCCTTCCCTTCCACTCTCTTTCAAAATCCATGGAAAAATATCCTCAGGTGAGGATTTTTTAAAGTATTTTTATGCAAACAAAATTGAAACATAACATATCAAACCTTATAGGATGCAGCCAAAACAGTTCAAGAGGGTATTTTATAGCAATAAATACCTAGATTAAGAAAAATAGAAATACCTCAAATGAACAACCTAACTTTACTTGGTATACCTCAAAGGAACCAGAGAAAAAGGAACAGATTAAACCTAGTTAGCAGAAGGAAGGAAATAACAAATGAATGAAGTAGAGAACACACACACACACACACACACACAAACACAATAGAAAATATAAAAGAAACTAAGCTTTTTTTTTAAAGAAAAATGAAACAAAATTGGCAAACTTTGAGCTAGACTAAGTTAAAAAAGAGAGAAATCCAAAGAAATAAAGTAAAAATAAAATAGGAATCATTATTACTGATACCACAGAAATGCATGGATATCAAGAGACTACGTATTACAAACAATTATATGGCAACAAATTGGATAACCTAAAAGAAATGGACTGAATCATGAAGAATGAGAACATCCGAACAGATTGATTCAATTCAAGAGATTGAATCAGTAATCAAAACCTTGTAACACAGAAAAATCCCAAGAACAGATGGTTTTACTAGTGAAATCTACCAAACATTTAAAGAAGAATTAATGCTGATCATTCTTAAACTCTCAAAAAAGTAAAGAGGAAGGAACACTTCCAAACTTAATTTATGAAACCAGCATTACCATATACCAAAACCACTTAAGGACACTCATGAAAAAAATACTACAGGCTAATATCCCTGATGAACTTAGATTTAAAAAAATCCTCAACAAAATATCAAGAAACAGATTCAACAGCACATTAAAAGAATCAGGATTAATATGATAGAACACATGAATAGAATGAAATAAAAATCATATGATAATTTGAATAGATGAAGTAAAAGCATTTGACAAAATACAATATCCTTTCATGATTAAAAAAAAACAACTTTCAATAAATAGTGCATATATGGAACATACCTCAACATAATAAAGGCCATATTTGACAAGACCACTGGAAACATCATACTTGAGTAAAAAGCTGAAAAATTTTCCTCCACTATCAGGAACAAAGGAAAAGTGCCCACTCTCACCACTTTTATTTAACGTACTAATGGAAGTCCTAACTAAAGCAATTAGGCAAAAACAAACAAACAACCAAAATCAGAAAGAAAGAAGTAAAATGGTGTCTGTTTGCAGATGATATGATCTTATATGTAGAAAACCCTAGAATTAATAAGCAAATTCAGTACAATTGCAGGATACAAATTCAACTTACACAAACTAGTTGGGTTTCTACACAGTAGTGACAAACTTTCTGAAAAAGAAGTGTTTAAAATTCCACTTACAATAGTATGAATCTCAGAGGGAAGGGCAGAGGGAGGTCTGAAAGAGATTACCAAATACCTTATATGCATGTATGCATTGCCTATGAACTCAGATAATAGGGTGGTGAAAGTCTGGGGTAGGGTGGCAAGCGGTTGGAGAGGGAAATGAGAGGAAAGGGAAGGGCATATGTAATATATTCAACAATAGAGATTAATAAAATAAATCAAATTTAAAATAAATTAATTTAAAGTGAACAAATAAAGTAGTCTCAAGAACAATAAAATATTTAGGAATTAATTTAACCAAGGAACGTAAGTTCTGTATTCTGAAAAGTATAAGACATTGATGAAAGAATTGAAGAAGACATAAACAAATGGAAATATATTCTACGCTCCTGGATCACTACAGTTGATATTGTTAAAATGTCCATAGTACCCAAAACAATCTACAGAGTCAATGAAATTACTATAAAAATTCCAATGATATTTTTTTCACAGAAAAAAATAATCTTCACATTTATATGGACCACAAAAGCCCACAAATAGCCAAAGCAATTTAAGAACAAAGCTGGAGGTATCACACTTCATAATTTCAAACCATATTACAAAGCTATGATAATAAAAAAATTATGGTATTGGCATAAAATTGGACACATAGACCAACGGAACAGAATAGAGATTCCAGGAATAAACAATAGATACACAGATAAGTAATCTTTGATAAGAGCGCTAAAAATACACAAAAGGGAAAGGATAATATCTTATATAATAAAAGGGTAATATGCAAATTGACCCTACTGCAGAACGACCAGGTTCTATGACACACACTGACCAACAGGGGGCAGACACTCAAAGCAGGAGCTGCCCCCTAATGGTCAGTGGGCTCCCACAAGGAAAGTTCTGGTTACCAACCAGCCAGGCTGACAGCTGCGATTGCAGGAGTGGTGGTGGGAGCCTCTCCTGCCTCTTCAGTAGCACTAAGGATGTCTGACTGATGGCTTAGGCCCGATCCCCCGGGGAGTGAGCCTAAGCTGGCAGGTGGACATTTCCTGAGGGGTCCTGGACTATAAGAGGGTGAGGCTGAGCTGAGGGATTCCTTCCAAGTGCACAAATTTTCATGCACCAGGCCTCTAGTCTCTCTATAAAAACCTAATATGAAAATTATTGCCGCGGGAGACCAACCACTTGCTATGACATGCACTAACCACCAGGAGGCAGTGCAGAATGAAGGAAGGCCCTGGCCAGCATCCAGAAGGCCCCATCGCCCTGATTGCCTGCGAGGACCTAGGGACCATACCTGTGGACGAATTTTGTGCAACTAGCCTCTAGTCTTAAATAATGTGGGAAAACTGGATATTCACATATAAAAGAATGACATTAGACCCCTATCTTACACCACTCAAAAATTAACTCAAATGAATTAAAGGCTTAAATATAAAACTTGAAACCATAAAACTCCTAGAAAAAAACTTAGGGGGAAAATAAACCTTTACATAGTTCTTGGCAATAATTTATCTTTTGGTATGTCACCAATACAACAAGCAGCAAAAGCAAAAATAAACAAGTGAGACTACATCAAATTAAAAATCTTCTGCACAGCAAAAGAAACAAGCAATAAAATGAAAAAGCAACCCATGAAATGGACAAACTATTTGCAAACCATCTCTCCAATAAGAGATCAATATCCAAAATATATAAGGAACTAATATAATCCAATATCACAAAAACAAATAGTCCATTTAAAAAATGAACAGCCCAAGCCAGTTTGGCTCAGTGGATAGAGCATTAGTCCGCAGACCGTAGGGCCCCGGGTTTGATTCCCATCATGGGCAGGTACCTTGGTTGCAGGCTCCTCCCTGGCCCAGGTCTTCATCAGGGCTCTTGCAGGAGGCAACCAATTGATGTGTTTCTCTCACATTGTTGTTTCTCTCTATCTTTCCCTCTCTCTTCACTCTCTCTAAAAATCAGTGGAAAAATACCCTCTAGTAAGGATTAAAAAATAAAATTAAAAATGGACAAAGGACCTGGGTAGACATTTTTCCAAGGAAGACATACAAATGGCCAACAAGTATATGGAAAGGTGCTCAACAGCACTAATTATCAGGGAAATGCAAATCAAACCCGCAATGAGATGTCACCTCTTACCTGTTACAATGGCTACAACAAAAAAAGGTAAGAGATAAGTGTTGGAAAAGATTTGGAGAAAGGGAACCCTTGTACACTATTGCTGGAAATGTAAATTGGTACACCCACTATGGGAAACAGAATGGAGGTTCCTCAAAAAGTTAAAAATAGACAATTCAACAATCTCACTTCTGGGCATATATCTGAAGGAAGTGAAATTACTATCTCAAAGGGATGTCTGTGCCTCCATATTCATCGCATCATTATTCACCATAGCCATAACATGGAAGCTATCTAAGTGCCATATATGTAATGGAATATTATTCAGAATTAAAGAATGGTATCCTGACATTTGTGACAACATGGATGTACCTTGAGGTCATTGTGCTAAGTGAAATAAGTCAGACAGACAAAGACAAATATTATATGATCTCATATGTGGAATCTATAAAAGTTGAACTCATAGACACAGAGTTTTAGGAAGAAATTAAATTATCTCTATTAGCAGAAAGACATGATCTGACATAAAAAAACAACTCCAAGGAATGCACAAAAAATATTATAATAAGTTAATTCAGCATGGTTCCAAATACAAAATCAACACACTAAATTTAATTGCATTTATTATTTGCTAAAAATAAATAATTCAAAAAGGAAATTAAGAAAACAATTCCAGGCCCTGACCAGGTAGCTCAGCTGGTTAGAGCACTGTCCTAATACGCCAAGCTTGGAGCTTCAATTCCTAGTCAGGGCACATACAAGAACCAACGAATGCCTAAATAAGTGGAACAACAACAATTGATCTCTCTTTCCCTTAAATCAATAAAATTTAAAAAATTCCATTTACAACATCATCAAAAATCCATAGGAAAAAGTTATTCAAAGAAGTGGGAGCCTTGTACACTAAAAGCTATAAAAACACTGTTGATAGAAAGTTAATAAAGATTAAATGGAAATGCAATGTTAGTAGATTAGAAGACTTAATATTGTTAAGAAGGCAATACTCCTCAAAGTCATCCACAGATTCAATGGAACCCATATCAAAATCCCAGCTGCTGTTTTGCAAATAATGGCAAAATGATTATAACATTCATATGGAAATATAAGGGCCCCAGAATAGCCAAAATAATTAGCAAGAAAATGAAAGACTTATGGTCCCTTATTTTAAAACTTGCTACAAAATTACAGTAATCAAGACTGTATACTACTGGCAAAAGGATAGACATACAGGCCAATGGAATAGAATTGATAATTCAGAAATAAACTTTTACATTTATGGTCAATTGATTTTTGTCAAGGGTGCCAAGACTATTTAAAGGGGAAATGAGCCGAAACCGTTTTGGCTCAGTGGATAGAGCATCGGCCTCTGGACTGAAAGGTCCCAGGTTCGATTCCAGTCAAGGGCATGTAGCTTGGCTGCAGGCACATCCCCAGTGTGCAAGAGGCAGCTGATCGATGCTTCTCTTTCGTCGATGTTTCTGACTTTCTATCCCTCTCCCTTCTTCTCTGTGAAAAATCAATAAAATACATTTAAAAATAAATAAAGAAGAAATGATAATCTTTCCAAAATGGTGCTGGAACAATTGTAGATCCATCTTCAAAAGAATTAAGTTGGACCCATTTCTTTCATCACACACAAAATTTAAATTTGTAATTTAATTGAAAATTTAAAAGCAAAAACTACAAAGCTCTAGAAGAAAATATTCAACATAATGATGCTTTCTTGCTATGCTTCATTCTATAGTTTTGACCTTTACATTTAGGTCTTTGATTCATTTTGAGCTATTTTTTTGTGTATGGTGTAATATATGGGTCAAACTTCATTGTTTCCCATGTGGATATCCAATCTTCCCAGCACCATTTGCTGAAAAGAATGTCCCATCCCCACTGAATGGTCTCAGTGCCTGTGTCAAAAACCATTTGATCAAATGTGTAAGGGTTCATTTCTGGGCTCTGTATTTTATTTCATTGGTCAATATGTCTGTCTTTATGTCAATGCCATACTATTTTGATTACTGTGACTTTGTGGTAAGTTTTGAAAGTAGGAGTATGAGTCCTTCAAATTTGTCCTTCTTTTTCAAGATTGTTTGCTATTTTAGGTTTCAAGATTCATATGAATTTTGGGGTGGATTTTTCTATTTCTGCATAAAATACCACTGGGATCAGTTTCTGCCAATTAGTTTTGTCCATTGAATGAACCACGTTTGTCTGTTCTTTATATTCCTTGAGATTTTTTTCTTGAAAATTGGTCATTTGACTATTATAGTAACTTTGGAAAATCAGTTTCTCCTCCTTTCTCTAGGGTTTGATGTTATTTTCTTTTCTTTTTGTTTATTGCTGAAGGTTGTGGTAGCCCGTTTGTTTTTAGATCTTTCCAAACTATTTTCAAACATTATTCCTTATTATGTGTGCTCACTGATGTGTCTGTCCCTTCAGCTTTTGTTCTGCCAATTAAAAAATATATGTTTTTATGGATTTGGGAGAGAGAGAAACATTGATGTGAAAGAGAAACATCAGTCGCCTCCTGTACCCACCTTGACCAGGGAAAGAATCCACAGCCTGGGCATGTGTCCCGACCAGGAATTGAACCTGTGACCTTTCAGTGTATTGGATGACCCTCAATCAACTAAGCCACACTGGCCAGGGCTGTTCAGCTAATTTTTTGACATAGATTGCCTTGAACTGCAAGAGTGAAAACAGAGAAACAAACAAAAAAAGAGAGATCAACAACACTCCCAATCTTTGCAGACTGGCTTTCTGCTGAGGCAATCCTTACAGATAAATTCAGCTTCCCCTGAGCCTAGTATCACCCCAGATAAAAGTTTAAGGTTTTCGTAGATCATTTGTGAGCACACCTGAGCACCTGTGTGGCTTTCTACATTCTTCATAGAGGTGGCTCCATTCGAAAGCCTCCTTCCTTTGCTTTGTTAAGCATGGTATCTTTGAGTTCTCTAAACATATCTGTAAGTAGAGGCCCAGTGCATAAAAATCCATGCACTGGAAGGGGGGGGGGTCCCTCAGCCCAGCCTGCTGCCTCTCACAGTCTGGGAGCCCTCAGGGGTGGGAGGCAACCCAGGGATCAGGAGAAGGCAACGCCCTCACCACACATCTGCTGCTGTCACTGCTGGCAGTGCAAGCCTCGGCCAGCCCTGGTTACCTGAGCCTTGGGTGGCCCTGGGAGGCTGGACAGCAACCATCCAAAGCTTGCCTGCACCTCAGGCTGGCCCTGGGCGGCTGGACGCCTCCATCTTGTGGCTGTGGGCACCACCATCTTTGAGGGCATAGCAGTCAATTAGCATATTCTATCCTTATTGGCTGAATGTGCCTCCATCTTTGAGGGCGTGGCAGTCAGCATATTCCCTCTTTAGAGGGCACTGCCATCTTTGTGACAGTGTGAGGGTCAATTAGCATATTTCCTCTTTGTTAGATAGGATGGTCATTTTGAAGTCCTGGTGTATTAAATCTGATATCTGGCCCTTCTCACAGGCAATTTCTATTGTCTGATTTTTTTTCTTTGTATAGTTACATTTTCCTGTTTCTTTGTACAACTCACTTTTTGTTGTTGTTGTAAACTGGACATTTTAGGTAACATCTTGTAATAACTCTGGACACCGATTCCCCTCCCCTCTACCCAGCGCGCTTTTTGTGCCTGTTTGTGTATGTATGCCTGTATGCATGTATGTGTATTGGTTTTGCTAATCAACTTTAGTGTTGGCTATTTCCTCCCAGTGTGAAATCTTTGGTGTTGCTCCTCAGAGTTCTCAGGCCCAGGCATACGCACAGTCCCTACCGGATGCCCAGTGCTTTTAGCAGAATCATTTTGACTATCTCTTTCCCTGATCTCTCTGTTAAACTATCGACCTCATTTGATATCACATACACTTGTCAGTATCCACTAATTACTGGTTAATAGCTCTATTATTTTTGACAGTGTCCTAGGGCGTGATTTGTTTCGCAGTTAGAACCAGTCAGTTTTGTATAGGGGCAGTTTCTGAGGCCAGACTGAAGTTTGCTGTGATCCCAGTAGGGCTCTTCTTTGCTGTATTGTTTCCATGGTTCTGTCTAGAGAACTATGCTTTAGCTAGTTGCTCTTAATTAAGGGGAGCTATTGTTTTCAAAAGTGCTTTTAGGCTTAAATTTCCCCATAATCCCTTTCAAGTAAAGTTGGTGCTTTTGGGGAGAGTGCTGGAGCTCTTTTCTTGTGCATAGCCTCTACCCCTGGGGGAAAAATCTCTGAGCCATTAATTTGAATGCTGAGCAGGGCAATAGACTTTTGTCTTCTTGGCTTGCCTCTCTCAAGGTGGAATCTTTCCATGTGAGTGAGTTTGGACACGGTTGGTCAGGTCACCTATATTCTTGGCCTGCCATGCCTTGGATAGAGCCTCTGCCCTGAGTAGGGAGCTAGGTGAGAGCGAGCAGTATGTCACGACCATGGACCTGGGAGAACTCATCCCACCAAAAGAATTTAATCCATGGAATATGTTTAAAAAACACCACCTCGTACCTAATTGGATTCCTTTGTGTACTACTAATCTTATCCTGCCTTTTTTTTTTCAGTCATCATCATGCTCCTGTGATCTCAAGTCTGAAGGCTCCAAATAGATGTCCACAGGCTACATTTAAAAATGAAAAAACTGGAGAGATGTAGAGGGCCCTCAGGGAAGGCACTTGAGCATTCTCTAAATCATTGTCAGCTGAATCCAAGGCATCAGGCTGGATGCATTGTCAGTACTGACTCTTAACTTGCTCCAGTTGTCAGGGAGAGGGCCTTGAAATGTAGATTCGGCCTAGCCCTGGGAATGAGGGAATGAGTAGGGCCTGGGCCCACTTAAGCTCCTTTGATCCTGGGTTTTTTCAGGTGAAACCCCTTTTTATTTTTGTATAAATAAACACATTGCTGTTGGGTTTGGATTCCTGTCTCTCTATCAGAGAGAACAGAGATCCCACCCAGCCCCAGGTTTTATTTCTACTTTTGTGTTCTCCATTCTTTCTATTATTTCTCAATCCCCAGCTCCTCTACTCAGTAACTAGACTCACTCTTCTTTCCACGCTGGATGTGGAAAAGAGAGAGAAAAAACCCACATATGTCTCTTGATTGCACTCACCAGAAATTTAGTCCCTTCAACTCACAGTTGAAAGAGATCAGAAAGGCTGGTGACCTGCCTCTCCAGACAAGATATGGTAATTGTATGAATGCTAAGGAGAGAGGGAGCCCCACCTTCTTGGCAACAAACACTGAGAGTGGAGCCTCCATGTAGTTGAGTGGGGAAGGGAGGAAAGAGAGAGTGGGTCATGGCACAAAAGCCACAGACTCTTCCTGTTCTTACCAAATTTTAATAGATTTTGCTTGAATAAATGGTTCTTTATATGATGTGTGCCCTCAGGACAATTTTCAGATATTTTAAATGGTTGCTTTTAAACATCATTTTCACCAGTTTTGTTTGTATGCTAGCTATGGAGCTCCTTACTCTTCCATCCTGGAGGTGGACTTTTTTTAAGAGGCAAAAGACTCAAACATGTTTAAAAGCCGAGTCAGAAAGGGAAAGGCTGAAGATTTAAGAGAGAGGTAACTGATCAACAATCCTGATGAGGTAGCAGGGATAGGACACAAAACACTGGGGCAAAGATAAGTTAGTAGGAAAAGAGGTACCTCTTTCACTGGGACAGGAAGGAATAAGGAGAGGACAAGAGGGGATGCTCATGAGTTTGTAGATAGTTTGTGACAAAAAATCGAGGACATTGCTATTTGGTGTTTTTCATTTTCAATGCAGCAGGAGGTGAGGCAAGGGTAAGGGTTAGGTGGAGATGTGCAAAGGCCAAGGAGAATGGGGGTTTGTCAAAACTACTGTGGAGATCTGGGATAGAATTTCATATTTCCCTCTGTCTTCAGAGGGAGTTGCTCAGAACCATGTTCATAAATAAGCCTCTCAATGTTTCATGAAATCACAGAGGACTTCTGGTTCTGGATGTTTGCTGAGCAGGCCACACAACTCCTCTGGAATTTCAGTCCAAGACAAATGTTCATTTAAACATGTCTATGTGCCACCTTTTATCCAGAAAATTGAAACTTCGAAATTTTGCTACCTTAAGTTCTGCTGCTACAGCTGTCAGGAAGTTTAGGGGCAAACTGAGACCCCATACTCTCTGAGGCCCCTGCTTACATACATTGCCCTGACTTCCTTCCTTCCAGAGGTCTTTGTTCTGTTTTTATCCCCACAGGACTGGCTCTCCCCTCTGTTTTAACCTTTAAGGAGCAGGGGGAGGGAGCTGCCCTTTTTAGCCGAGGGTGTAAGAGGGCAGACTCCAAGGGCTCAGAGGCTGCCTGTGGGGCCCTGGAAAGTCCTTCCCACTCTCTCAGCCTCAGTCTCCCCATATTCAGCACATGAAGGATTATAGCTCCTATTTCATAGTGTTTATGGAGATTAAAAGAGACTTTGTGTAAAGCATTTGAAGCCATCTTTGCATCTTAGTAATTGCTCAATAATTCTAAGGATTGCAGTTATCCTTATCAGACAGATGGTTTGCAAATATTTTCTCTGTTCCATAGGCTGCTCTTTAATTTTGTTCATTTTTTTCTTTTGCTGTTCAGAAGTCTTTTAGTTTGATGTAGAACCACTTGTTTATTTTACTGTTATTGCCAGTGCTTTTGATCCTAGAAATCATTGCCAAAACCAATGTCAAGGAGCTTTTGCTGTTTTCTTCTAGGATTTTTATGGTTTCAGGTCTTACATTTAAGGCTTTAATTCATTTTGATTTATTTTTTGTGAATGGTATAAGATTGAAGTCCAATATAATTATTTTGCATATATATATTTAGTTTTCCCAGCACCTTTTATTGAATACTAGAGGCACAGCGCACAAAATTCATACACTGGGTGGGTGTCCCTCAGCCCAGCTTGTACCCTTTCATAATCAGGGACTGCTGGCTCCCAACCACTCACCTACCTGCCAGCCTGGTCACCCCCTAACCACTCCCCTGCCAGACTGATTGATGCCTAACTGCTCCCCTGCCAGCCCAATTGCCCCCAATTGCCCTCCCCTGTAGTTCTGGTCACCTCCAACTGCCCTTCCCTTCAGGCCCACTCTCCCCCAACTGCCCTCCCTTGCAGGCCTGGTTGCCCCTAACCTCTCTCCTCTGCCAGCCTCGTCACTCCTAACTGCCCTCCCCTGCTGGCCTGGTCACCCCCAACTGCTCTCACTTGCAGGCCTGGTCCCTCCCAACTGCCCTCCCCTGCTGGTCATCTTGTGGCAGCCATCTTGGACCACATGGGGGTGGCCATCTTGTGCAAGGGCATGAGGGTCAATTTGCATATTAGCTCTTTATTATATAGAATTCTATTTTTTTCTTGTGTATTCTTGGCATTCATCTCAAAGATTAGTGGAATGTATACCTATGGTTTTTTTTCTGGGCTTCTTATTTTGTTACATTGGCCTATGTGTCTGTCTTTATGCCAGTATGATACTGTTTTATTTCAGCTTTGCAATATAGTTTAAAAGTAGAAAGTGCAATGCCTCCAACTTTGTTGTGTTTTTTTTCAAAAAAATTTTTTAAATTTTGAGTCTTTTTTGTTCCATACAAAGTTCATGATTGTTGTTGTTGTTTCTATTTATCTGAAAATACCATTGGAATTTGACAAGGATTACACTGAACCTATCAATTGCTTTTTGGGTAGTATAGCCTTTTTAATGATATTCATTCTTCCAATCCATGAACACATAATATCTTTCTATTTATTTGTGTCTTCTTCAATTTCTTTCATCCAACCTTCCTTCCTCTGCAGCAGGGCTTTGCAGGGGGCAGTCTTAGCACACGCTCGCCCTGGTCCTGGGCCGCAGTGCCATCTCCTCATTGTGCAGATGGAAAGGGGAAGCAGAGCCCTTGAGGGATTTGCCTGCGCCCCCACCTTAGGCAAGGTCAAAGCTGGGATTGGAGCCCATGTCTGTGTGTCCATCTCTCCTTCCGTGTACCACGCTGTCACTCTGGGTTCTCAGGGTCGATCCAGGCAGAAGCTCTGAGCTACATGGCTTGGTGAGGGTGGCCACAGGCCAGGGTGATTTCTCCGTGCCGTCCACTCACCTCTCAGAGGAGGTGGGTGGGCCAGGTCAGTGGTTCTCCGACCTGGGCAGACTCCAACTTCGCCTGCCTCCTGGTCAGAAACAGGTTCTTGGGCCCCTCCCCAACCGACTGAATCGGACCGCAGAGGTGGGATCCCGGAATCTGTACCTCGAACATGGGAGTTCTCATGTCGCCAGTCTGGCCTTCACACACCTCTAGACAGAACTGACAGCAAGGCTGGCCGCCAGGCCATCTCTGGCCCACAGCCCTGAGACCACATCCTCAAGGACAGCCTGCAGTGTATGCTCTCCGCCCGCTGCCCTGCCCTTCTCAGCCCTGATTCCACAGCAAAGCAAGATCTGGCCAGTGTGGCGTCCACAGCACTGAGCATAACAAACAGGGAAAGTTTCACACACAACTCATTCCGCCATTCCCTCAGTCCCACTTGTTTACGGATTCATTCATGCCTTTACTTACATTACATTCACCCACTCTTTCCTTTACTCGCGCATTTCCTTTTTCACTCACATTCGCTCTGTCAATCAGAACGCTCTCGGAAACAGATGGCAGCTCCATGTGTCACGTGGGGATACACCGGTGAGACATGCTTTTCAGAGGTGTGAGCAGGGTGGGGGGGACCCACACGGGAAGGTTACTGGGCGATAGATACCCAGGAACTGCATCCAGGGAAAGCCGTTTCCTCCCCAAGAATGGAAGGGTCCGGGGGGGGGGGGGAACCATCATCACAAAGTGGTGAGAGTTATAACCATGGGAGAGGGGCTGCTCACAGGCTTATATGGCCGTGGCCATGGGGACGTAAACACATCCAAAGTGCCTCGTGACACCACCTGCAGCCAGGGGTCTCTTGGGTGTGCTGGCCATGGCCTTGCCCACCTAGCTCAGCACCCAGCTTGGACACATGGCCACTCCACACAAATGTGAGCATGGACACACACACACCTGGCCCCCACCTTCACGGGTGGGCACAGGGCACCGCGCCCTTTCCCAGGGACTGTCACCCATGTCCATTACAGTAGTTCTCACCTACCATGTGCCAAGGGGTGTTCTGGATGCTCCCCATCCACGAAGTAATCTCCACTCGTAGAGACCAGGCTGGGTGAGCGAATGCTGTTCACATCTTACAGGCAGGAGGTCCCAGGCCAGAGAGCGCAGGGACACCCCAGGCACAGGGAGCCCGTGTAAGGGAGCTGAGCAGTTCAACCCCATCACCTACCCCCCAGTCAAGGGCTCCTTCCACCAGAGCACACTGATGACTGCTCCTGACTCAGAACCCACCTCTACAGTGTGTGCACACAGTGCCCATATCTGGACGTGTAAACGTGTGCCGTGTCTATGGTCTGTGCCCCTGTTCCTCACACACATCTGTACCCATAATAACGTGCCTTGCCATGTCTATGGTCTGTGCCCATGTTCCTCACACACATCTGTACTCATAACAACGTGCCTGTACGCAGAAGAGAGGGAATCACTGGCTTCTCTGGGCTCCCACTGCCCTTTGTGGTTTCTCTCGGTGCTGTCACCCTTTCACTCCCTTGACAAGCCGTGTCTTGAGAACAGGACACTCTGATCCTCAGTGCAGGGCCATCAACACTGCCGTCATAATGCAGATTTGTTGAATGAACAAGTGCATGTCTTAATGAGGTTAGTGAGTGCCTGTCACACACGGGACGCTGCATGGAGTACGACAATCCGCCCCGTGGAAATCTGTCAACCTCTTTCTCCAGCTCTACCAGTCCTTGTTCAAGGAGTCAATGAACAAAATTGCCAGAGTAGAAGGAAACAACATGGATTTCGCTTCAATCAGGTAGACTAGGCTACTAACACTGTTGATGCTCAGTTTATGAATAGCAGAAAACCCAATATGCCCCTATTCCCGGGGGAGACCAGCAAGTTCTTAGGGGACAGAGGGGTTACATAAGACCCTTTCCACAAATTTATCCTTACTGAAATAATCACATATTCTTGAATGGGGTTGCTTTGCCTGCCTGCAGTGCTTTAACCAGCACCATCATCTTTAGATTTGTAATCACTTTATACCTTTTATACAGATAGAAATATCACACATAATACATTTTATCAGTATACACCACTGAAATATCCCATACAATAAGGTTGGAGCACCATGAAAAGACTAAAGATTAGATTGTAGGAAAAGAAAAATAGAAGCAATGTTTGGAAGACCTGAATTATAGGGGGTTCATTAAATGTTTATGCTCCATCCCCTGCCCCCCAATCCTCGGGTCCCCACAGCACAAGGTCATAGGACCAATTCAGAATGTGATTCCTTCTCTCCCTCTCTTCTGCCTTGACAATTGTGACTCTCAGACCCTGGTTCCAAGCATAACTCCACCATTAACTACCACAGGCCTGGTATCCAAAGGGAAGGCTGGGGGAGGCAGGGACAATGTGGAAAGTGCCTTGACATTGATTAGTTGGAGTCCCACCACGACCTTAGGTGGCTGTGTGGCTTTGGCAAGTGACCTAAACCTCCCTGTGCCTCAGGCCACTTGCCTATAAGGGGGAGGGGAAATCATACACCACCTCAGTGGGCACACCCATTTTCTAACCCTCACTGCACCCTTCCCATCCACCTACAAGCTCTCAACTCAGCTGGCTGGGCCTCACTCTCTGTCAGCTGACTGGAGCCACGCCCCTCCCAGAGAAACCACCAGGGGAGCAGGTAAGAACCTGCCAGACAACAACTGACTTCATGCAGGAGTGCGCAAGGACAGAGCCGAACCCAAATTTCATTCTAGATTCAACCGTTCATGCACGTGAATCCATGCAATGAATCTTCACTGACCCTTCCTCTGGGACTGGCCAGGTGCTGAGCTTTGCTGGAGACAGGGGCCCTGCCCATAGGGAGCTTCTGATCTGACAGGAGAGGGGACCCTGGACATGAAATCCACACCGGGCAGGGGCAGGGGCAGGTAGGTTTCCACCTGATAAATGGGGCACAAAGAATAATTGTGAGGAATGAATCACAGAAAAGTGTGTCCAGGAAGTGCTCAGCCCTGTGGGTGACTGGAAGGCGGGGACCTGTGGCAGGTGTGTTTGGTCCAGGGTGGAGTGAGGCGGGGCTACCCTTTGTGCAACAGCACTGTCATGGGCAGGAGGACTCACATCCTTGCAAAAAAAGAGGTGTGTGGGGAGGGATGATGTGACCTGAACACATGCCTGTTGATTTGGAGGAGGGTCAGAGGCCAAGGAGGTCAAATCAGTTTTACCTTGGGAGGCCCTACCTGGAAGCGGGTAGTGAGCGCTTCTCTGAGCTGCGAACCCTAGCTGCCACTTCCTCAGGAAGTACCCAGGCCTGGGAGGCCCGAGGCCTCTGGGCTGTGATCTCAAGCCAGCACCCAAATTGTTGTGTGAACCTGAGTCAGTTCAAACCCAATCTGGGTCCTAGGTTTGCCAGACAAGCAACAATCACAGTAAAAGCATGTGTGTTGGTAGAGAGGTGAATGAAATGTTTCCACAGGTCCTCTCAAGTTTACTATGCTTCAGCTCTATGACCCTGAGTACTTTTTAAAAACATCTAGTCCTGTCTCTGTCCCTGACATCCTGTGTGGTCTTGAGCCAGCTACTGGACCTCTCTAGACCTACTGTCACATCTGGAATATCAGGAGACACTGACAGAAGTCCCCAGTGATTCTCCCTGAAGGACACTCACCCTCATCTCCAGCTGAATGCTTCAGACAAATAAGAGGAAAGGGACATGCTGGTCACAGATGACCCCCCCTCCAAATCTTCTGTCTTCTCCCACTGCCCTCCCCTCCCTACTGCCAGGAGCTTGCAACACTGGCTCACTTGCCAAACTTGTTGCTATGACAACGGTTACAAATAACTCAGATGCAGACGAAGATTTTAACCCAAGAGCTGCTGGGCCAATCCCACTCCACACCCGACTGAAGGAACAATCTGAGAAATTCTTTGAGATCAAGTCACTTCCTTGTTCACAAGCCTGCCAGAGTTCCTCAGCTCCCAAGACTACTAGGAAGCCCTGGCATCCTCAGCCCTGCTGACACCTGCTTCAGGTCTTTCCGATCCCATTTCCCAGTTGCTGCCTGAAACAGTAATCACTCCAATTCGGAGCACCTACTGTCTGCCAAGCCCTGTGTTGTGTGCTTTTATATAGCAGCTAAGGAACTCTTCCCAGAACTCTATCAGATAGACATTGTCAGTCCCACTTTGTAGAGGAGAAAATCGAGGCCCATGAATGTGACTTGAGTAGGGAGGTCAGAGAATCACAATTCAAACTCAAATCCATCAGAATCCCCATCCCAGGATTTTCCATTGCCAATGATTCACATAAGTTGGTCCAAGTAAACTGGGGTTGTTAAAAATTTTGATTCTAACTTCCATTCAAGGTGGTGGACACCTGGGTTCTTTTCATTCTTTAGCCATCATAAATATTGCTATAGTGAATATAGGGGTACATATGTCTTTAGGAATAAATGTTTTCAAATTTTGGGGGTAGATACCCAGAAGAAGGATTGCTGGGTTACTTGGTAGCTCTATTGCTAACTTTTTGTGAAACCTCCATTCTGTTTTCCATCGTGATTATACCAACTTACATCCCCACCAGCAGTGTATGAGGGTTCCTTTTTTTCTCCACAAGCTCTCAAAGACTTATTTCTTATCTTACTGATAATAGCCATCCTAACAGGTGTGAGGCAGTACTTCATTGTGGGTTTCATTTGATTTTCCCTTATAGGTAGCGATGTTGAGCATCTTTTCATATATCTGTTGGCCAATTGTGTGTCTTCTTGGAAGAAGTGTTTCTTTAGGTCCTGTGGCAAATTTTAATTGATTCTTTAGTGTTGTTGTTGTTTTGCATGAGTTCTTTACATATTTTGGATATTAGACCCTTCTAAAAGGTATTGTTTCAAGTATCTTCTCCCATTCAGTTAGTTGATTGCCTATAGTTGTATACTTGATACCTATGTAATCTTATTAACATTGTAACACCAATAAATTTACTAAAAAATAAAAATTATAAAAAAGGGTGGAATACATATATGTATCCTAACTCCTAGCACCCCATACAATAGGAGTAAAGGAATCAAGTGTATGAACCCACATCTCCAAAGAAACTGGAGGAGGTCTCATCGATGGGGAAGACACTTCAACGACTCCTGGCCGAAAGGGGCTAGAGGGTGGTAACTGAGAAAGCAGGGCCGGGAAAGGTAGAGGACAGTCCACCCATGGGAGGGATCAGGGTGAAGAGCCTTGGTCTGCTTTGCGAAATCCAGGTGAAGCTCTGGAGCAAAAGGTACCCTGACCGTGGGAGTGAGATGCAGAGGCCCCAAAGGAGGGAGAATTGAAAGTCTGCGTCGGAACAGGTGATTGTCCCACCGCGCCCTGCCCTTCCCTGTGCTCATGGGGAGAAATCACGAGAGCCAAGCATCTACACTCAGCAAATTACAGAGCGTTCCCCAAAGAAATCAGTCTCAGAGCAAAGCCTTCCCTCTCTGGACTCAGGAGTCCTCCAGCAGAAAGCATGGGGCCCCACCCAGTCACCTGACAGAAAAGTCTAGCAGTGGACTTGACCAATCCTGCTCCTAACACAGGCTCCCAACCAGCCACCTTTCTTTTGGTTTCTTCTAAATCAATGAGCTGAGAGCTTTGAGTATTTGTGTGTGTGGGGGGGGGAAATGTGCAAATAGGTTTATGAATGAACTGATCAAATTGGAAATGTTAAGGCTGGGCACATTTCGAAGGAAAAAGCTAAGCAATTATTACAACCAGGAATAGCTCTAACTGGTTTGGCTCAGTAGATAGAGTGTCGGCCTGCAGACTCAATGGTCCTAGGTTCAATTCCAGTCAAGGGCATGTACCTTGGTTGTGGACACATCCCCAGGAGGGGGTGTGCAGGAGGCAGCTGATTGATGTTTCTCTCTCATCGATGTTTTCAATTCTCAGTCTCTCTCTCTCTCTCTCTCTCTCTCTCTCTCTCTCTCTCTCTCTCTCTCTCTCTCCCCCTCTCTGTAATAAATAAATAAAATATATTTTTAAAAACTAGGAATATAAAAAACGCAGAAAACGATAATTATAATAATATACTTCTTGACTCTGTAGAAACTACTGATTTACTAGGAATTATGACATAAACATAGTGAAGAATGGAAGGAAAACAGGGTGTGTATAAAGGGGAACAGGAAAAAAAAGAGTGTATTTTCTTCTACCATAACAAGATGTCAAGAGATAATGTCTGAAATTGCTAAGTTACAAAACAGTAATATAAACAGACTATGTAGAAACATAGTGATTGGTTTAAAATTTTTTTCAGGCACAAATAACATAAAACCCAAGTGACAGTGGCTTAAACTTATATGGCTTTCCTTTCTTTCTTTCCATCTTTCTTTTTTTTTTTTTCTTGCTTTCTTAGGAAGTTAATTTATTACTAGCAAAAGTGTGGCATGTGTTTAGCTGCTCAATGATGCCATTAAGAACCCAGGCTCTTTCGAACCTTTTCTTCCTTCATGTGTTGAGCTTCATCCTCATGCTCATCCCCTCGGGGTCACAAGATTGCTGCCACAGCTCCAGGCAGCACGACTGTATTCCTGGCAGAAAGAAGAAGGAAGAGGAGAAACCAAGATGGCGGCACAGGTAAATATCTGAACTTGCTGCCTCACACAACCACTTCAAAAGTACAACTAAAAGACAAAATGGACATCATCCAGAACCACAGGAAGGCTGACTGAGTGGAAATTCCACAACTAGAAGGAAAAACAAAAGCATATTGAGATTCAGAGGAGTTGTGGGAGTAAAGTACAGAGGTATGGAGGTACATGTGCCAAGAGGGCTAGAAACTGAGTACTCGGCTGTCTTTTTCAATCAGGAGGGAGATAAAAGCTCCCAACTGCTCTGAACTCCAGTTTCAGGCAAGACTCTGAGGACCCAGACTCAAAAGGGGAGAAACTAGATTGTCTGGCAGTGGGTGAAACTTGAGAGTGGTTTTCTCTCAGAGGTGCTTGAAGCAATTACCAAGGGATACTGAGATCCGGGGGCTTCTTAGGGCAGGGCTGAGGATCAGCCATACCTGTTTGCTCCACATTGAGACTCCATCTCACCCAAGCTGTGCACAGAGTCCTTTGCATATGAATGGCCTGGACCTTTGAAATCTAAACTTACCTAACAAATTGCAGCTGTGTCAGAAAGACCCAGAATATCCAAAAGAAGGCCCAAGGCCCCACAGCAGCTTGCATTGCTTCACAGCTGGGCCTCATCTGGGTACCTCTAAAACCCAAACAAAGAAGAAGAATCTGCATATCTCTCTGTAGCTCCTGCTGGGTATCCTCAGGCAGAGGCTGAACTAGCACCTCCTTGGAGATCCAAGAGCCAGGGTACCCAGGGGTCAGAGTGGGACCATCCAAATTACAACACCTCAGATCCATAAGAGACACACTCAGGGGGCAGACTCAGTGAGCACAAAAGCCCCACTGAAGCAAGTCTTGCCTCATAAGGGTGTCTCCAGCACAGAAGTTCTCTCAGCGTAGACACAGCTGACCCTCTCAGCTAATTGGCCTGGAGGTCAATTCCTTCTAGTGATACCAACAACAATTAAGGCTTAACTACAACAAGACTGTGCACACAGCCCACAAAGGGGTGCACCAAGAGTGTCCACCTCAGATAATTGGGGAGGCTGAGCCACTGGGCCCTATAGTACACCTACCACACAAAGCCATTCTATCAACTCAGAGAAGCAGCCAGAATGCAGATACAAAGAAACAGATCACAAACAAAAGAAATGGAGGAAAGCAAACTACTGGGTATAGAGTTCAAAACCATGTTTATAAGGTTTTTCAAGATTTCCTAGAAATCACCAATAAATTTAGTGAGGTTCTCAAGGATATGAAAAAGGACCAACTAAAAATTAAGCATACACTGACTGAAATAAAAAATAATATACAGAGATCCAACAGCAGACTAGAAGATCACAAGGATCAAGTCAAAGATTTGAAATACAAACAAGCAAAAAACCCAACTGGAAAAGCAAAAAGAAAAAATAATCCCAAAATATGAAGACAATGTAAGGAGCCTCTGGGACAACTTCAAGCATACCAACATCTGAATTATGAGGGTGCCAGAAGAAGAAAGAGAGCAAGATACTGAACATCTATTTGAAGAAATAATGACAGAAAACTTCCCCTACCTGGTGAAAGAAATAGACTTACAAGTCCAGGAAGTACAGAGAACCTCAAACAAAAGGAATCCAAAGAGGACCACACCAAAACACACTATAATTAGAATGTCAAGAGCAAAAGACAAAGAGAGAATATTAAAAGCAGTATGAAAAAAAGCAGTTAGTTACCTATAAGGAAGCATGCATATGATTGTCAGCAGATTTCTCAACAGAAACTATGCAGGCCAGACGGGAGTGGCAAGAAATATTCAAAGTGATGAGTAGCAAGAATCTACAACCAAGATTACTCTACCCAGCAAAGCTATCATTCAGAATTGAAGGGCAGATTAAAAAGAGCTTCGCAGATAAGAAAAAGCTAAAGGAGTTCATCACCACCAAACCAGTATCATATGAAACGCTGAAAGGTATTCTTTAAGAAGAGGAAGAAGAAGAAAAAGGTAAAGATAAAATTATGAACAGAGGGGGTCTGCATGGGGTAGTGGGGGTGGAGGAGGAAGCCTCCTGCTGGCACTGAGAGCTGGTGTTTAGGAGGTGACCGGCTGTTTCTGTCGGAGGACCACGCCACATTATGAAGGGGAGCGAGGAGGCAGACTGTGCACCCAGGAGTGAGGAGGATCGTGGTGATGGAGGTGGCTGATGGCCGCTCCCTGGTGTGGGGGGCCCAGCCGGTGCAGGCGCTATGGGAGCGCCTTGGAGTAGGGGGCCGCACGGTGGGCGCCCTGCCCCGCGGGCCCCGCCAGAACTCGTGCCTGGACCTCCTGCTGCTGCTGATGCCCGAGGAGGCGCGGCTCCTGGCCGAGATCGGGGCCCTGACCCTGGTCCTCGCCCAGCGCCTGGATCCCCGCCAACATAGCCTGGCTCTGGCATCCTTCAAGCGTCAGCAAGAGCAGGGCTTCCAGGAGCAAAGCGCCCTGGGGGCCGAGGCCCGTGAGACCCGCTGTCGGGGACTCCTAGAGAAGATTGCAGAGGGCCAGGCGGCCAAGAAGCAGAAGCTGGAGCAGGATTCCCGGACCAGCGAGAGCCAGGAGGCCAGTGAGAACCAAGCAGCGGCCGAGAATGAGGCCGGTGCGGGCCAGGCTTCTGGAGAGCAGGAGGAAGCAGGTGAGGGTGGGAGTGGAGCGGAACCTGGGGGAGGAGTGGAGAGATCTTTGGGGAATTCTGGCTGGGACTCGAGGCCTTGGGTCTCCCTTGGGGACGGGAAGACCTTCTGTCTTAGAATCACCACACTCTGGGGTTCACCTCCGCAGGCTCCTCCTGTCCCCAACCAGGGCCTTCAGAGGGGGTGGCCCCCTTGCTCAAGTCTGCCCTGCTCGTCCAGTTAGCCACCGCAAGGCCTCGATCCATCAAGGCCAGGCCCCTGGACTGGCGTGTGCAGTCCAAGGACTGGCCCCACGCTGGCCGCCCAGCCCAGGAGCTGCGCTACAGCATCTACAGAGACCTGTGGGAGTGAGGCTTCGTCCTCAGTGCGGCTGGCAAGTTCGGGGGCGACTTCCTGGTCTATCCTGGTGACCCGCTCTGCTTTCATGCCCACTACATCGCCCAGTGCTGGGCTCCTGGGGATCCCATCCCACTCCAAGACCTGGTCTCCGCGGGCCTACTGGGAACCAGCGTCAGAAAGACGCTGCTCCTCTGCTCTCCGCAGTCTGAGCCTTTCTACATGGTCCCAAGTTCATCTCCGTGTGGGAGACTACAACACCTTCCTACCTCTGCCTACGGCTAGTGTTTGATTCCAGATTTATAAACACGACATCCTTCTTGTGTCCCTCCATGTTTCAAAGCACTTACTGGGTGTGTTGTTTCGGTAGTTACTTATTTTCAAACTGTGAGCTTCTTGGGAGTGAAGACTCGGTTTGATTCATCTCTGTTTTCGACAGGGCTCAGGTCTCAAGGGATCTCAATAAGCTTGTTGAATAAAAAAAAATTATGAACAGCAAATACATATCTATTAACAAGTGAATCTAAACATCAAGTGAATTAGAAATCTGATGAACAGAATAAACTGGTGAATATAATAGAATCAGGGGCATAGAAAGGGAATAGACTGACAAATCAGGGAGAAGGAGGTGTGGGGGTGTGGGAAGAGACTGGACAAAAATCATACACCTATGGATGAGGACAGTGGTGGAGGGTAAGGGCATGGGGTGTGGTGGGAACTGGGTGGAGGGGAGCTATGGGGTGGGGGAAGAGGAACAATTGTAATGATCTGAACAATGAAGATTTAAAAAAAAAAGAAAGAAAGAAGGAGGAAGACGACAGTAGGACAGTGTAGCCAGGTGTCTCAGGAAAGTCAAAGCCTTGTCAGAGGCTCCCAGAAAGCATCTCCTGGTCATCACGGGGACACATAACCATCTCTAGCTGCAAGGGAGGCTGAGAACTTATCTCTGGCTCTTTAGCTTCTGAGTGGATGATGGCCGGGGAGAAGGGGGTTGGAAGTGGTAAAAGCCAGAAGAGACAGCCAGACACCAATAAACACACACACACACACAGCTGTGCAGTTGGTGGGCAATTATGTTTGCCACAGATGGTATCGGCCTAGGGGCTAAGTAGAAGGACAGAGAATAGGCAGCCCCTTTCAGAGGGTATATTGATATTAGACAGGCAATAAAGGGATATCCATTTGCAATTTCTCTTTCTGACCTGGTAGTTTTTTGTCCACTGTGCCCAAAACTTCATTATAATTCTATTAAGCACACATAGACGATATTGCATCCACAAAGAAAAGAAGCAAAGGTTGCTGTGAAAAGTCAGCTTTGGAGAATGAAGAGTGATTATTATTTTAAACAATTGTAAAAATAAAAAGTTCAATAGAAGGCTCCGGCAGGTGTGGCTCACTCGATTGGAGCATCACCCATACACCAAAAGGGGGTGGGTTTGATTCCTGGTCAGGGCATGTGCCTGGGCTGCAGGTTTGATCCCCAGTTGGGGGGGGGTGCTAGGGGCAACCAATCAATGTTTCTCTTCTCTCTCTCTCTCTCTCATCAACTTTGTAAAAAGTTTAATAGAAGATAAAGTCAAGAAAATGTCTCAGAATGCAAAAATACCAACAAAAAAAAAGTAGTAACACTTCTAGTTTCCGGTATGGCATGTAAAGAGCTTAAATTTATCACTCCATCCACACAAGCAAGAAGCTGAACAAACTGAAAATCAACAACTATTCTTACATACTTCAGAGAACTGTGGTTACAGGGCAATCCTCTGCGTACAGGGGGAATAAATGGTGATGGAAGGAGACTTGACTTGGGATGGTGAACACACAATACAATATCCATTGGATGTCTTATAGAATTGTACACCTAAAACCGGGATAATTTTACTAACCAATATCACCCCAGTAAATTAAATTCAAAGATAAATTAAAATAATAAAAGTAGCCACATAGATACTATACTGAGAACTAAAATAAAAGCACATGCAGAGGCTCAGGGAAGGCACATCCCCAGAAAAAAGCTTGAAAGGACCCAACTTACACCATGCTGATCTGGGAAGGGCTTCTTCCCCCAAGGAGGGCAGTCTGCAAAGACTGGGAAAGGTGGCTGTTTTCCAATGCCCAAATTTCAATAAGAATTCAAAAGGCATACAAAAATACAATAACAAGAGAAACATGGCCCATTCAAAGAAACACAATATAAATAGCCAAAAACTGACCTTGAAATATAGACCTCTGTTTTAGTTTACTAAAAATTTGAAACATCTCTTTCAAAGATGCTCAATGACCTAAAAGCTCATGGACACACAACTAAATGAAATCGGGGAGGGCGGGGGGAAATGATGAAAAAAACAAAATGATAATATTAAAAAATGAATGTTAATAAAAATAATCATAGAACAAATGTGGAAGCAACGTATGTATTATCATGTCGTTTGTGTGAGGGATGGGCTAGATGGGTTCTCTGCTCGGAGTTTCGCCAGGCTGAGCTCAGGGTGTCACCAGAAGGGCTGTGGTTCTCATCAAAGACTCAGGCTTTCAATGTCACCTGGCTGTTAGCAGAATCCAATACCAGATGACTGCAGCCCTGACTGAGGCCTTGTGTTTTTGCTTGTTGACCTTCAACCAGGTTCAACTGTTAGCTCAGTTGCTAACCATACCATCCTCTTTCGACACGACATGTTAGGTCACCGCGTAACTGTGTGCTTCTACAAGGCCAGTAGACTGCCACAGAGTTGTGAAATCTGAGATAAAGTCACATAAGCATAGCAGGGACTGCCCCATTAGCTTATCACACAATGTAACCCTATAACAAGAGCAAATATTTATCCATCTGCTGTCCTGGCACATTCACCGGGAGGGGATAACAGTGTATATAGCAAGGGCTAGAATGTTGGGGCTCCATCACGATTCTGCTCCAACATAAGCTGTTGTACACATCTTCCCCCCCCCCCAACATTTCATTGGGATCCTCTTTAATTCAGTTTTATATGACTTCTGAGAGAAACTTAAAAAAAAAAATCTCAACAACTGAGTTCTTTATTAAATACAAGGCCTTAGGAGACTAAAGAATAATTTATCAGTAAGGCTTCCAAGAGAGCACTACACTGAGTGGCCAGATTATGATCTCTGAATGCATAATAATCTGGCCACTCAGTGTATATCTTATATAATAATCCTATATAATAAAAAGCTAATATGCAAATTGTCCCCTCGACCAGGAGTTTGATCAGCAGGCAGGCCGGCCAGCCACCCATGTCCCCTCCCCCTGGCCAGGCTGGCTGGACCCCACCCATGCACAAATTCATGCACTGGGTCTCTAATATATATATAATAATCTGGCCACTCTGTGTGTGTGTGTGTGTGTGTGTGTGTGTGTGTGTGTGTGTGTGTGTGTGTACTGAGTGGCCAGATTATTATATGTTCAGAGATCATAATAACCTGGCCACTCAGTGTATATGTGAGACACACACTCACGGACTCAATCATGGACACACTCTTACAGCAAATATGTTGCACTCAGAAGTATGCCAAGGATAACAGGATGTCAATAATGGTGGCAAGTTTATAAGATGACGGCCTTTAAGATCAAGTAGAGTGTTTATGACACTTTATAACAAAAGAAGACTGTTATGGACTAAATATTTGTGTTCCCCCAAATTCGTATAGTGAAGTGCTAACCACTGATGTGATGATGTTTGGATGTAGGGCCTTTGGGAGGTTATCAGGTTTAGAGGAGATTTTGAGGGTGGAGCTCCGTGATGGGAGTAGTGCCTTTATAAAAAGAGCAAGAGACTTGAGAGTCCTTTCACCAAGAAAGGACTTGTAAACCCACAGCAAGATGGTAGCCATCTACACCTGGATTTGGACTTCCCAGCGTCCAGAACTGTAAGACACACCTTTCTGTTGTTGAAGCCATCCAGTCTTATGGTATTTTGGTACAGCAGCCTGAGCAGAGTATGGGACTAACTGTGAAACTTCTTTGTTCCACATAGAGATTTGTATGTTACTGAGAGAAAACTTTAAGCCCAAATTTGTGAAGACCTCAAACTTGGTTTTTAGATCGTACCCAGCTATTTAACAATATTTCATGTGGCTGTTACATAGACCTCACTTTGAACCTGGTCTTGCTGAAAAGGTTTACTCTCCACCAGAAATAACATATTTCGAATGTAATTTTGTTTTATATCAACCATATACATTCCCAACTGTCAGCCCAGCAGAGATTTCTCATTGTTACTCAAAGTTCTTTCTTTCTTTTTAAATTTTTTTTCAATTACAGGTGACATTTAATATTACATTAGTTTCAAGTGTATAACATAGTGGTTAGACATTTATATAACTTACAATGTGACCCCCTGATAAGTCTATTACACACTTGACACTATACATAGTTATTACAATATTATTGTCTCTATTCCCTATGTTGTACTTTACATTCCCATGATTATTTTGTAACTGCCAATTTGTACTTCTTAATCCCTTCATATTTTTTTTTACCCTGCCCCCCATACTCCCTCCAATCTGTCAAACACTTGCTTGTTCTCTGTATCTATGAGTTTGTTTCTGTTTTTTCTTTTTATTCCCATTAAGTTGTAGGTTTTATTTACAATTTGGTATTTTATTTTTAATTAATTTATCTATTTTTAATCTTTATGGTTGAAAGTATTGCATAGGTCCTCCTTTTGCCCCCATTAACCATTCCAGCCCACTCCCGTTCCCTCCCGCTCAGGCCCTCACCATGGGTTATGCATATATGCATACAAGTTCATCGGTTGATCACTTCACACCCACCTTCCCCTGCCTTCCCTCTGAGGTTCAACAATCTATTCATATGTATATGTCTCTGGGTCTATTTTTTTATAATTAGCTTATTAGGTTTATTAGACTCCACTTATGAGTGAGATCATATGACACTTATCTTTCTCTGACTGGCTTGTTCTATTCAGTGTAATACTCTCCGGGTCCATCCATGCGGTTGCAAATGGTCTAAGAGTTCTTTCTTTTTTATTGCTGTGTAGTGTTCCATTGTATAAATGTACCATAGTTTTTTGGTTTATTTTTTTTTGTACCTTAGTTTTTTATTCAGTAATCTTCTGGGTTTTTTATTTTTGTTTATTTCATTTTTTTTTTTTAGAATCCACATATAAGTGAAATCATGTGGTATTTTATCTGGCTTATTTCACTTTAGTATAATACCTTCTAAATCCATCCATGTTTGTCACAAATGGTAAGATTTTATTCTTTTTATGGATGAGTAATATTTCATTGTCTATTTATACCACATCTTCTTTATCCAGTCTTCTACTGATGGACCCTTAAATTGCTTCCACATCTTGGCTATTGTAATTAATGCCACAATAAACATAGGGGTGCATGTGTTTTTGAATTAGTGTTTTGGATTTTTTTCAGATAAATACCCAAAAATGAGCTTGCTGGGTCATACGGTAGTTTTATTTTTTAAATGTTGAAGATCCTCCATACTGTTTTCCACAGTGGCTGCACCAAATTGCAATCCCACAATGCACGAGGGCTTCCTTTTCTCCACATCCTCAGCAACACTTGTTGTTTTTTGATTTATTGGTAATAGCCATTCTGACAGGTATAAGGTGATACCTCATTGTGGTTTTAATTTTTGCATTTCTCTGATGCTTAGTGACATTAAGCATGTTTTCATATGTCTATTACCATTTGTAGTCCTCCTTGGGGAAATTTCTTTTCATGTCCTCTGCCCATTCTTCAACCAACCTATTTTTTTTATGTTAGGCTTTGTGAGTTTTTATATATTTTTGTGGTTAACCCCTTATTATACATATTATTGGCAAATATGTCCTTCCATTCAGTAGGCTATCTTTTCATTTTGTTGATGGTTTTCTTTGCTGGGTAAAATATTTTTATTTTTATGCACTAGTTGGGTGGTGCAGGGTCTCAGAGAATCACCTGAGTGGGGGAAGTGTGTTAGTGATGATCACGTAAACTCTGTTTTGGTGCCTACCAGCTGGGTGGGAGGAGGGCTGAACAAAGGAATAATGATGCCTGCCAGCACTGATGTCCTAGAGAGACTTGGTCCTCTAGCCCTCGCCCTGAAGTGAGACAACTCAGTTGTCCCCATACCTCCCTAGTACTTTTCTAGCTGTTGTCTCTTTGCTGGAGATTAGGGTGAATGTTTATGAGTGAGTGAGTCTGTACTTAGGCTTTTTAAGATGATACTTAGGTCTACAGCATTCCTCAATCTCAGCCAAACAGAATCCCCACTGATTTTCACAGCCAGATGTTGTGAGGACTGCTGTTCCCAGCACTGCTGCTCCAGGATAGGGTGGCCATTGTGGGGCTGGGACCCCTTAATCCTCATGGAGGACATCTGCAGTGAATATATCTATCCTGATTCCTAACCATCACACATGTGTGTGGCATCAGACCACTTGGCATCTCCCCCTCCTACCAGTCTCAATGTAGCTTCTTCTTTATATCCTTAGTTAGTGGATTTCTGTTCAGCCAGTCATTAGGGTATTCTCAAAGGTGGATGTTCTATAATTTAGTAGTGATTTTGATGTAGTTGGGGGAAGAGGTGAGTACAGCATTTACCTACTCCACCATCTTAACCTTAGGTCTCTCCCAAACAGAAAGTTTAGAGCTAAAAAATACTGTGACTATTAATGTTATGTGTTAACTTTTACTGGGTCTTGAAGTGGCAGATATTTGCTTAAACATCATTGCTGAGTGTGTCTGTGAGGGTGTTTCTGAAAGAAATTAGCACTTGAGTTGGTAGACTGAGTAAAGCAGATTACCCTTCTCACTGTGAGTGGACATCATACAATCTATTGAGCAGTGAATAGATAAAAAAAGACAGAGGAAGTGAGAATTCTCTCTCTCTCTCTCTCTCTCTCTCTCTCTCTCTCTCTCTCTCTCTCACACACACACACACACACACACACACACACACACACACACAAACTTATTGAGTTGGGACATTGGTCTTTAACCCTTATATTGGGACTTACACCTTTGGTGCTCTTAGTTCTCAGGGTTTCAGACTCGGACTGGAACTAGATGTACTAGAGGTGTTCAATAGCAGACTTGAATAAATACAAAAAAGATTAGTGAACTTGAAGAAAGTCAACTGTCAAAATAGAGGAGCAAAAGTCTAATAATAATAAAGAAAAGTGAACAGATCCTAAGAGACTTATAAAAGATCATCAAGCGAACCCATGTGTGCATTTCTCCTCAAAAGGAGAAAAGAGAAAGAGGTAGAGATCTTGTTTTAAGAAAAATGGCCGGATATTTCCCAAATTTGATTAAAAAATGAATATACTCATAAGAAACTCAAATAATTTCAAGTAAGATAGATGCAAAGAAACCCACACTGAAACACATTATTAATCAAGCTATGTAAGGTCAATGAAAAATAGAATCTTGAGAGCAGCAGGAGAAAAGTGACTTGTTACATACAAGGAAACTTCCATAAGATTATAAGCAGAATTCTGAGTATAAACCTTACAGTCCAGAAGGCAGTGGATTGATATATTTACAGAGCTGTAAGGAAAATATCTATCAAGTAAGAATGCTTCCCATAGAGTTTAAACTAAATGATGCTAGACAGTAACTTGAGGCCATTAAAAGTAAAAATTTCTCCAGCTAAAGTTAATATATGAACAAATGTAACATATATATTATTGTAAATTTTATTTTCAACTCCACTTTTAATTTTGTTGTAGGATTTAAAAGACAGAAACATAAAAATTACAATAAATCAATGTTAATGTGCACAGAATATATAGAGATGTAATTCATGACATGAATAACAAAGTGAGAGTAAGAGCTGTAAGAATAGTTTTTGTATTCTATTGAAGTTAATTTTTTATCAGTTGAAAATATATAGTTATAATTACAAGATGTTTTATGTAATCCCCATGGTAACCACAAAGAAAATATATCTAGAATATGCACAAAAGGAAATGGGAAGGGAATTAAAGCATATCACTACAAAATATCAACTAAGTACAAAGAAAGGCAATAAGGAAGGATGGGAAGGACAATAATGATACAAGAAAACAATAAACAAAATGGCAATAGTAACTCTTTCCTCATCAGTAATTCCTTTATATGTAAGTGGACTAAAGTCTGAAATAAAAATATATAGATGACTGAATGGATTTTAAAAGCAGGATCCAATCATATGCTGTCATAAGCAGCAGTCGCCAACCTTCCAGACTTCAAGGACCACCAATGGTCCGCAGACCACCGGTTGGCAACCACTGCTCCAAAGATTTCCCTGAGACTGACTTTAGACGTAAGTTTATCTAGATTGCAAGTAAAAAAAGGAAGAAGATATTCCATGGAAATAGTAAAATAGAGAGGAAGGAGGCTGTACTAATATCAGACAAAGTAAACTTTAAAAAAATTATTTAATTTTTAATTTTTTTCAGAATTACTTATATTTAACAGTAGTACATATGTTTTCCTTTTCTCCCCCATTATCCTCCCCCCAGTCTCCCTTACCCCCCAACACATGTGCCTACCCACCACCTCCCTGCCCCAGTGTCTTTCATTCATTGGTTATGCTCATATGCATGCATACAAGACCTTCGGTTGATCTCCCACAGCACCCGCCCCCCCACCCTCCCCAGCCTCCCCCCTGTAGCTTGACAGCCAGTTCAATGCCTCCCTGCCTCTATATCAATCACTCTCCCCTGTTTCTTTCCTTCAAAAATATCTTGCCTCTGCATACTAGAAATAAATGTACAAGAACAAAAAATGTTTGAGTGTCAGTTTCAATGTCCAACTGTTCTGAGTCCCAGTTTCAATGTCAAATAGTTCTTCATGTGTACATGTCAGCAATGGTATCCAGATGGTGGACACATCGTGGCAATGCAAGTTCCGTCCTCTCTGGTTTGGTCCTGGGCCGCCTGCAGCCACGCACAGCTGCTAACTGCTAGCATGGCAAGGTGTCGTCAGTGTCCCCCATCTCTGGACCCAGACAAAATAAACTTTACAGTACTAATTGTTACAAGAGACAAAGAAAGACATTATATGATATTAAACGTGTCAATTCACCAAGAAGGTATAACACTTTAAAATATGTATGCACCAAACATTAGTTTTTAAATATATGAAACAAACATTGACAGAATTGATATAGACACATCTATAGTAACAGTAAAGAGACTTTAACACCCACTTTCAATAATGGATGGCACAACCATATTGGAAACCAATAAGGAAATAGAGAACTTGCACAGCACTATAGACCACTTGAACATAACAGACATATACACAACACTTCATCCAACAATAGTAGGATACATATTTTTAGTAGATGCATATGTTATATTCTGCAGAGAGACCATATATAAGGCCACAAAACAAGTATAAATAAATATTAAAATTATACAAAATATTTTTCCAATCATAATGGGATGAAATTAAAAATCAACAGAGGAAAACTGGAAAATCAACATATGTGAAAATTTAAAAATTCATTCTTCAACAACCAATGGCTTAAAGAAGAAGTTATTAGGGAAATTTGAAAATACCTTGAGACAAATGAAAATGAAAAAAAAATTAACCTTAAAGGATGTAGCAAAAACAGTGCTAAGATGGAAATTTATAGTTGTAATCATATAAAAAGAATAATCTCAAATCCACAATGTAACTTTAAACCTTAAGAAACTAGTAAAAAACAAAAAATAAAATTGAGCCCAAGCTAGCAGAAGGAAGGAAATAATAAAGATTAGAGAAGAGATAAATTAAGTAGAGACTAGAAAGACAATAGAGAAAATCAACAAAAACAAAAGTTGTTTCTTGACCAGATCAAGATTGAGAAAATTTTCAAGTTAACTAAGAAAAATAGAGAATATTCAAATAATTAAAATCAGAAATGAAAGTGGGGATATTACAATAAATTTTTAAAAAATTAAAAGGATTATAGAGAATATTATGAACAAGTATACATCAACTCATCAGATAACATTGATTAAATGGTAAAATTCCTTGAAACATAAATCTGCCAAGACTGAATCCTGAAGAAAGAGAAAAAATTCTGAACAAATCTATAATAACTAGTATGGAGAATGAATCAGTAATAAAAGCATTCCAACAATGGAAAGCCCAGAATCAGGAGTCTTCACAGGTAAAGTCTACCAAACATTTAAAGAACTGATACTAACTGTCCTCGAATTCTTACTAAAAAATGAAGAGGAAGGAATACTTTCAAACTTATCCTGAGTCCAACATTATTCTGGCACCAAATCCAGACAAAAGCTCCACAAGAAGATAAAACTACAGGAAAATATCACTGATGAATATTGATGCAAAAATTTTCAACACAATCCTGGCAAACAGAATTCAACAGTACATTAATAAAACCATCCACTATGGCCAAGTGGAATTAATTTATAGAATGTAAGGATGGTACAACATTTTTTAAAAATCAGTGAATATAATAAACCACTATTAACAGAATGATGAAAAAAACACACACAATCATCTCAATTGATGGAGAAAAAGCACATGACAAAATCCAGCACCCATTTCTGAGAAAAACACTCGACAAACGAGGAATAGGAGGAAACTACCTCAACATAATAAAGGCCGTATATGAAAAGCTTACAGCTAAAATGGTACTAAATGGTAGAAGACAGTGTTTTTCATCTAATATCAGGAACAAACAAAAATGTCCACTATCATTTCTATTCAACATAATACTGGAAGTTCAAACCAGAGCAATTAGGCAAGAAAAAGAAATGAAAGCATCCAAATAAGAAAGAAAGAAGAACAATTATCTCTGTTCCCACATGAAAAAGGAGGCAAGAACATACAATGGAGTCAAGACAGTCTCTTCAATAAATGGTGCTGGGAAAGTTGGACAGATTCATACCAAAAAAATGAAACTAGGCCACCAACTTAAACCATACACAAGAATAAACTCAAAATGGATAAAGGATTTAAATGTAAGATGTGGAACCATTAAAATCCTAGGGGAGATCACACACTACGGGGGTATCTCTTGACAATGAGTTGTGCTGGATAGGCTAAGTGCTTCCTAGGCTTTCCTATGCCACCTTTCCCAGTCTCTGTGCTCCACAAAGTATCTACAGCTCTGTTATTGTATTCCAGAGCTATTTTTGTCAGCATGCTATTGTTTTTTCACTGTTTTTCTTGCTTTATGGAAAGGCGGCACATTGGGATCTCCTAGTCTGCCAGTTTGCTGACAACACTCCTTCCTTAATATTTTTTCTGGTATTTTCAATAATTTTCTAAGTATTCTCCCTGTCTCCATTATCTCCTTTGAAAGCGCGTTCATTGATGCATTCTTTCTTTCAAGAACTATTTACTGGGTGTCTGTTTGGGGTCAGGCACTGTGCTTTTTGCTGGGAATCTACACTAATAAAAGAGAAAGATGCAAATTGACCGTACCTTCACAACGCCCACCAGCCCATCAGGAGTGGGTATGCAAATTAACCCAACAAAGGTGGTGGGTTAATTTGCATACACAGGTGCTGAGCAGCCGGGAGCAGGGCAGGATGCTTGCGTCATCGCCATGACAATGATGCAGGTGTTCCATACCGCCCCAGCTGCTCTGGGGCTCTGGGCAGCATGGGAAGGCAGAAAGGCGGCTTCGGTCCAGAGCAAAAGCAGAAAGGCGGCAGCCAGGGGAAGGATGGCCCATTCTTGCACAAATCTTCAGGCATCCAGCCTCTAATATATCCATAACAAGATAACCCTGTCCCACCCTGGTGCTCACAGCTTCTTCCGAGAGACAAAATAAGCAAGTGTAATACACTGTGGACTGAACAACAGGGGAACTACAGGCGTGGGAACCGACAGCATGAGCATCTCACAGGATCCATTTCACATGGGCTGGCCAGAAAGGGGTTTGCTAGTTCACATCTGACCCAGAGTCTCCCGACTTAAAACCACTCCACAGCTCCCCCCCTCCCCCACAACACACACACACACACACACTGCCTTCAGGGTACAGTTCTAGCCTGGCTGCACCCTAAAGTCATGTGCTGACCGCCATCAGCATCAGGATTCTGGGCCCCACCCCAGTCAGTGAAACTGAACTTTAGAGGCTGGTTCAGGATGCCCCAGGTGTTTCTGGTCTGCAGCCACTTTGGGAACCACACTGTCCCAGGAGCTAAATCTGGAATCTGTAGCCAGGCTCTTAGGCTTCAAATCAGTTTATTTTGTTCATTAGATTCCACATATTAATGAGATCATGTGATACTTGTCTTTCTCTGATTGGCTTATTTCACTTAGGATAATACTCTCCAGGTCTCTCCATGTCGTCTCAAAGGGTAAGAGATCTTTCTTTCTTACAGCTGCATAGTATTCCATTGTGTATATGTACCACAGCTTTTTTATCCACTTATCTACTGATGGGCACTTGGGCTGTTTCCAGATCTTAGCTATTGTAAATAGTGCTGCTATGAACATAGGGGTACATATATTCTTTCTGATTGGTGTTTCTGGTTTCTTAGGATATATTCCTAGAAGTGGGATCACTGGATCAAATGGCAGAACAATATTTAGTTTTTTGAGGAAACTCCATACTGTTTTCCATAATGACTGCACAAGTCTGCCTGTCCACCAGCAGTGTACCAGGGTTCCCATTTCTCCACATCCTTGCCAGGACTTGTCATTTGTTGATTTGTTGATGGTAGGCATCCTTTTTTTTTTAATTTTTATTTCAGAGAGGAAGAGAGAGGGAGAGAAAGATAGAAGCATCAATGATGAGAGAGAATCACTGATTGGCTGCCTTCTGCATGCCCCCTACTGGGGATTGAGCCTGCAACGCAGGTTTGTGCCCTTGACCAGGGACCCTTCAGTCCACAGGCCAACACTCTATCCATTGAGCCAAACCAGCTATGGCTATGGTAGCTATTCTGAGAGGTATGAGGTAATACCTCATTGTTGTTTTAATTTGCATCTCTCTGATGATTGTGACTTAAGAGTATTTTTTCATATGTCTCATGGCCATCTGTATGACTGCTTTGGAGAAGTGTCTATTTAGGTCCTTTGCCTATTTTTTAATTGGATTGTTTGTCTTCCTTGTGTTAAGTTATATGAGTTCCTTATCTATTTTGTATATTAAACCTTTATCAGATATATCATTGCCAAATACATTGGGCTCCCTTTTTATTTTGTTGATGGTTTCTTTTGCTAGGCAGAAGCTTTACTACTAGAGGCCCAGTGCATGAAATTCATGCACAGGGGGTGGGGTGTTGTACCTCAGCCCAGCCTGCACCTTCTCCAATCTGGACCCTCGAGCAATGTCCGACTGCCCATTTAGTCCCGATCCCACTGGATGGGGCAGTCAGACATTCCTTTTACAATCCAGGACTGTTGGTTCCCAACTACCTGACTGCCTGCCTTCCTGATTGCCCCTAACCCCATCTTCCTGCCAGCCTTATCACTCCCTAACCACTTCCTTGCCAGCCTGATTGATGTCTAATTGCTCCCCTGCCAACCTATTTGCCCCCAACTTCCTTTCTCTGCTGGCCTGGTCACCCTAACTGCCCTCACCTGCAGGCTTGATTACCCCCAACTGCTCTCCCCTGCTGGACATCTTTTGGTGGCCATCTTGTGTCCACATGGGGGCAGGATCTTTGACCCATGGGGGCAGACATCTTGTGTGTTGGAGTGATGGTCAATCTGCATATTACTCTTTTATTAGATAGGATAGTTCCATTTGTTTATTTTCTCCTTAGTTTCCTTTGTCCTAGGACAGTATTCGGCAAACTCATTAGTCAACAGAGAGACAAACTGCAGCTCACGAGCGCATGTGGCTTGCGAGCTACGGTTTGCTCACCACTGTCGTAGGAGATGTATCTGTAGACATATTGCTATGAGAGATGTGTGAGATTTTGCTGTCTATGGTTTCTTCTGGGATTTTTATGGTTTCATAACTTACATTTAAGTGCTTTATCCATTTTGAGTTTATTTTTGTGTATGGTATAAGTTGATGGTCCACTTTTATTTTATTTTATTTTTGCATGTATCTGTTCAACTTTCCCAATATCATTTATTGAAGAGACTGTCTTGACTCCATTGTATGTTCTTGCCTCCTTTGACAAATATTAGCAGAACATAATGGGTTGGGTCAATTTCTGAGATCTCTGTTATGTTCCATTGATCTATATGTCTGTTCTTGTGCCAATACCAGGCTGTTTTGATTACAGTGGCTTTGTAATATAACTCGATATTTGGTATTCTGCTCCCTCCAACCTTGTTCTTCTTCCTTAAGATTGTTGTGGCTATTCAGGGCCTTCTTTGGTTCCATATAAATTTTTGGACTATTTGTTCCAGATCTGTGAAATATGGGCTTTGTTTGTTGATCTTTTTTTTAGTTCTTTTAGATGTAGGTTTAGATTATTTTTTTGAAAATTTTCTTGTTTCTTGAGACAGCTTGTAATACTTTAAACTTCCTTCTCAGGACTGCTTTCACTGTTTCCCAAAGATTTTGAGCTGTTTTGTTTTCATTTTCATTTGTTTCTAAATAATTTTGATTTCTTCCTTGAACTCATTGGTAAACAATTCATTGTTTAATAACATGCTATTTAACTGCCATGTGTTTGACTGCTTTTTAGTGTTCTAATTGTAGTTGATTTCTAGCTTCATGCCATTGTGATCCAAGAAGATGTTTGATGTGATTTCAATTTTCTTGAATTTGTTAAGACGAATTTTGTGTCCTAACTTGTGGTCTCTCTTTGAGAATGTTGCATGTGCACTTGAGAAAAATGTATATTCTTCTTCTTTGGGATATAAATATCAATTAAATCCATCTAATCTAGTGTACATTTAAGATAGGTTTTTCCTTGATTTTTTTTTTGGATGGAAGATCTCTCTAGTGATGACAGTGAAGTTTTCAAGTCTCCTACTATGAATGTATTGCTGTTGATCTCTCCCTTACAGTCCACCAAGTTGTTTTTATATTTAACTAGAGGCCCAGTGTATGAAATTAGTACACAGGGGAAGGGGTGCCTCAGCCCAGTCTGCACCCTCTCCAATCAGGGATCCCTCACACAATCCAGGATTGCTGGCACTCAACTGCTCACCTGCCTGCCTGCCTGATTGCCCCTAACTGCTTCTTCCTGTCAGCCTGATCACCACTAACTGCCCTCTCCTGCCAGCCTGGTCAACCCCAACTGCTCTCCCCTGTAGGCCTGGGTCCCCCCCACTGCCCTTCCCTGCAGGCCCAGTTGCCCTGAATTTCCCTCCTCTGCCGGCCTAGTCACCCCTAACTGCCCTCCCCTGCAGGCCTGGTTCCTGCCAACTTCCCTCCCCTGCTGGACATCTTGTGGCAGCCATCTTGTGTCCACATGAGGGCAGCTATCTTTGACCACATGGGGGCAGCCATCTTGTGTGTTGGAGTGACAGTCAATTTGCATATTTCTCTTTTATTAATAGCACTAAAAGCCTGGTGCACAAAATTCATGCATGGGGGTGGAGTATCCCTCAGCCCAGCCTGTACCCTCTCTAATCTGGGACCCCTCAAGGAATGTTCAACTGCCTATTTACATGTATTGGGCCTGGCCACACCCCCTTCAGGGTGGGTCCCCACTAGGGTGCCTGGCCAGCCTGGGTGAGGGCTGATGGCTGTTTCCAGGCTGGCCAAACTCCCCAGCCTGGGTAAGGGGCATTTTTCTTTTTCTTTTTTTTTTCAGTGCCTCCTTGAGCAGAGACCAGGGCTGGCTGGAAGAAGGTATCTGGAATTTATTTATCTTCTATAATTGAAACTTTGTAGCCTTGAGTGCAGGTGAGGCCCAGCCAGGTCAGGCAGAAAGCTTGGCTTCCTCCATTTCCAGGGGCAATTGAAGCCTTCTGCTCACTCCAGCTCCTTGGCAGAGGCCATCTTAGTTGGATTAATTGACATACTTGCTCCTGATTGACTGGTGGATGTAGCAGAGTGATGGTTAATTGGCATTTTCTTTTTTATTAGTATAGATTGCTTCTATATTGGGAGCATATATGTTTACCAAGGTTATGTCCTCTTGTTGAATCAACACTTCTTAGTCTCTTGTTATGGCCTTTGCTTTGAAATCTTTTTTTTCATTTCAATAAATCTTTATTTTTCAGATTATTACAATTGTTCCTCTATTTTCCCTCCATAGCTCCCCTCCACCCAGTTCCCACCCCACCCCATGCCCATACCCCGCCCTGCAACTGTCCTCATCCATAGGTGTACAATCTTTGTCCAGTCTCTTCCCACACCTCCACACCTCCTTTCCCCAGGGAATTGTAGGTCCACCCAATTTCTATGCCTCTGATTCTATTATATTCACAAGTTTATTCTGTTCATCAGATTTTTTATTCACTTGATTTTTAGATTCACTTGTTGATAGATATGTATTTGTTGTTCATAATTTTTATCTTTACCGTTTTCTTCTTCCTCCTCTTCTTACAGAATAACTTTCAGAATTTCATATAATACTGGTTTGGTGGTGATGAACTCCTTTAGCTATTTCTTACCTGTGAAGCTCTTTATCTGACCTTCAATTCTGAATGATAGCTTTGCTGGGTAGAGTAATCTTGGTTGTAGGTTCTTGCTCTTCGTCACTTTGAATATTTCTTGCCACACCCATCTGGCCTGCATCGTTTCTGTTGAGAAATAAACTGACAATCATATGGGTGCTCCCTTGTAGGTAACTAACTGTTTCTTCTCTTGCTGCTTTTAATATTCTCTCTTTGTCTTTTGCTCTTGGCATTTTAGTTACGATGTGTCTTGATGTGGTCCTCTTTGGATTCCTTTTGTTTGGGGTTCTGTGTGCTTCCTGGACTTGTAAGTCTATTTCTTTCACCAGGTGGAGGAAGTTTTCTGTCATTATTTCTTCAAATAGGTTTTCAGTATATTGCTCTCTCTCTTCTTCTGGCGCTCCCATAATTCGGATGTTGGTATGCTTGAAGTTGTCCCAGAGGCTCCTTACACTATCTTCATATTTTTGGATTCTTTTTGCTTTTTTCTTTTCCAGTTGGGTGTTTTTTGCTTGTTTGTATTTCAAATCTTTGACTTGATTCTTGTGATCCTCTAATCTCCTGTTGGATCTCTGTATATTGTTTATTTCAGTCAGTGTATGCTTAATTTCTAGTAGATCCTTTTTCATATCCTTGAGGGTCTCACTAAATTTATTGGCCTTTTCTAGAAAATTCTTGAAAAACCTTATAACAGCTGTTTTGAACTGTATATCCAGTTGTCTGCTTTCCTCCATTTCTTTCATTTGTGACCTGTTTCTTTGTATCTGCATTCTGGCTGCTTCTCTGAGTTGACAGAGTGGCTTTGTGTGCTAGGTGTTCTATAGGGCCCAGTGGCTCAGCCTCCCCAGTTACCTGAGATGGACACTCTTGGTGCACCTCTTTGTGGGCTGTGCGCACAGTCTTGTTGTAGTTAAGCCTTGATTATTGTTGGTATCACTGGTAGGAATAGACCTCCAGGCCAATTGGCTGTGAGGATCAGCTGTGTTTGTGCTGGGAGAACTTCTGTGCTGGAGACACCCTTATGAGGCAAGACTTGCTTCAGTGGGATTTTGGTGCTCACTGAGTCTGCCCCCTGAGTGTGTCGCTATGGATCTGAGGAGTTGTCATCTGGATGGTCCCACTCCGACTCCTGGGTAAATTGGATCTCTAAGAAGGTGCTAATTTAGCCTCTGCCTGAGGATACCCAGCAGGAGCTATGGAGAGATTTGCAGATTCCTCTTCTTTATTTGGGTTTTGGAGGTGCCCAGATGAGGCCCAACTGTGAACCAGTGCAAGCTGTTGTGGGGCCTTGGGCCTTCTTTTGGCTGTTCTGGGTCTCACTGACTCAGCTGCAGTTTGTTAGGTAAGTTTAGTTTTCAAAGGACCAGGCCATTCATATGCAAATGCCTCTGTGAACAGTTTGGATAGGGTGGAGTCTCAGGGCAGAGCAAACAGCAATGGCTTCCCATCAGCCCTGCCCTGAGAGGCCCCTGGGTCTTAGTGTCCCTCGGTAATTGCTGCAAGCACCTCTGAGAGAAAGCCGCCCTCAAGTTTCACCCACTGCCAGACAGTCCAGTTTTTCCCCTTTTGAGTCCGGGTCCTCAGAGTCTTGCCCGGAACTAGAGTTCAGAGCATTCAGGAGCTTTTGTCTCTCTCCCGCTTGAAAAAGCCAGCCACGTATTCAGTTGCTAGCTTCCGCAGCTCCTCTGAGTCTCAGTGTGCTTTTCTCTTTCCTTCTAGTTGTGGAATTTCCACTCAGCCAATCTTCCTGTGGTTCTGAATGATGTCCATTTTGTCTTTTACCTGTAGTTTTGAAGTTCTCATGCAAGGCAGCAATTCAGCTGTTTTTCTATGCCACCATCTTGGTTTCTCCCATGACCACTTTGAAATCTATTTTGTTAGGTATAAGTATTGCTACCCCAAATTTTTTAAAATTTCCAATTACATGGAATATTTTTTTGCATCCCTTCACTTTCAGTCTGTTTGAATCTTTTGTTCTGAGGTGGGTCTCTTGTAGACAGCATATGTGTGGGTCATGTTTACTTATCCATTCAGCTACCCTATGTGTTTTTATTGGACACATATAAAGTTATTTATATTTAAGGTTATTATTGATAGGTACTTACTTATTGTCATACTAGAGGCCCGTTGCAGGAAGATTCCTGCAATAGGACTTCCTGCGGTGGTCTCTGCCACCCCGCCTGCTTTCCTCCCTTCTCCCCTGCCCTGCTTGCTTGCTTCTCCGAAGCTTCGATCCCTTCAGCAGCACTTGGCTTCCTTCTATGCTGTCTTCAGTCTTGGCTCTTTGGATATGCAAATGAATCGCCATCTTGGTTGGATTAATTAGCTCACGATTGGCTGGTGGGCGTGGCTTGTGGGCTTAGTGAAAGTATGGCCAATTTGCATGTTTCTCTTTTATTAGATAGGATTTTTCTTTATAGCTATATTCCTCTCTAAATTTCTTCTTCTTCTTAAAGCAGTCTTTTTAATATTTCCTCCTATGCTGGTTTGATGGTAATGTACTCCTTTAGCCTTTTTTTTTCTGGGAAGGCCTTCATTTTGTCTTCCATTTTTTAAATTATAGCCTTGCTGAATAGACTAGTCTTGGTTTCAGTTTCTTGCTTTTTATTACTTTGAATGTTTCATGCCAATCCATTCTGGTCTTAAGTGTTTCTGTTAAGAAATCAGATGACACCCTTATGGGAATTCCTTTGTAGGTAACTCACTGTCTCTTGCTGCCTCTAATAATCTCTCCTTACCTCTAACCTTTGTCATTTTGATGATGATGTGTTTTGGTATGGGTTTCTTGTGTTCATCCTAATTAGGTCTGTCTTTGCTTCCAGAACTTGTATCTTTTTCCTTCACCAGATTAGAGAAATTTTCTGTCATTATTTCTTCAAACAGGTTCTCAATCCCAAGCTGGTTTTGAACTCCTTTTGTACCCCTATGATTTGGATATTGTTATGTTCCATGTTGTCCCCAGTTCCCTTAAACTATCCTCATTCTCTTTTTTGCTGGTCTCATTGGGTGTTTTTTCTACCTTGTCTCCCAAATCACTGATTTGATCCTCTGCTTCATCCAACCTACTTTTAATTCCTTCCATTGTATTGTACAGCTATGGCATTCTTCATTTCTGCCTGGTTCTTAATTCGTGGTTTATGTCATTTTTCATACTCTTTTAGTTCCCATTAAGTTCCTTGCAATTCTCAGTAAGTTCCTTGAGCATTCTTATAATAATTGCTTTGAACTCTATATCTGACAAATTGCTTGCCTCCATTTCATTTTGCTCTTTTCCTGGAAATTCCTCCTGTTCTTTCATTTAGGGATCGTTTCTTTGTTTCCCATTATGGGTATATCTTTGTGTTTGTTTCTATGTAATAGATCTACTATGACTCTCAGATTTCATTGGGTGGCCTTATGTAGTAAGTGTCCTGTGGGACTCAGTGGTGCAGACTCCTTGATGTCCTGAGTTGGATGCTCTAAGGATATCTCTTATGTGGGTTATGTGGACCCTCCTGTTGTAATTGGGTTTTGATTGCTGTTGGTCCTTTAATGGTTGGCTGGCTGGCTGTGAGACTCAACTTCAACCACATTATGCAAGCTATTGTACAGGTGCTGGCAGAACAAAACAACAAAAACCATAACACCAAAAAGAATAATAAAATGCAATAAAAAGCAAGAATAAGAGAAAAAAAGAAAGGGAAAATATGAAAGGAATTAAGAATTAAGTTCCTTGCAATTCTCACTAAGTTCCTTGAGCATTCTTATAATAATTACTTTGAACTCTATATCTGACAAATTGCTTGCCTCCGTTTCATTTTGCTCTTTTCCTGGAAATTCTTCCTGTTCTTTCATTTAGGGATCGTTTCTTTGTTTAAAATAAAAATAAAAATTAGAAAAAGAAAAATGGAGGAAAAGAATAAGAGAAGAAAAATAGAAAAGGAAAGAAAAGCATAATACAAAGTAAACAAGGGAAGAAAAATGAACAACAAGAAAAAAAATAAAGAATAAAATAGAAAACAGTGAAGCTTGTTGCTCCTGGTTTGATGTCCTAAACTGGCCACTTGGTATACTGGTTCCAGACTTCCTGGAAGGTGCTCTGGTGCAAACCAATGTCAGATGCTGTCTATGCCTTGCCCTTGGCATCTTGTCTGAAGCTGCAAGCAATCCACAGTTTGTGGCTGCTTCCACTGGGCTTGGCTGCACAGGGGAAGGACCAAGCTGTACTCCAAAGCCAGCTTTTACTAGCACAGGCCCCAGAGCTGGGTCAGCAAATGTCCCAAGGCCTCCGGGGATCTGCCTCTACCTGCCCCCACCTGTCTCTGTTTGCTGGCAATTTGCCAGGCTTAGTCACTAAAAAGGCTTAGTCTCTGAAAGTGCCTCTGGCAGAATCAGGAGGATGGGACCACGGGACCTCCTGTGAGGAGAAGGTGCTCTTTAGACTTCAGAGAAGATGGTGGATATTTTTCCGTGCTCCCGAGCCACACGTCTGAGTCTGACCCGGATTCTCCCCTGATGTTGCCGGAGCGGAGACCCTACTAGTCAGGTGGGTAGAGTCTATGGAGCCCAGAGGTTGTGTCTGTTGGAAGTGGGGGTAGGAAGGGAATGTAGTTTTTCTATTTGAAATCCTGTGAGATTCCTTGGAAATTGGGGAGAATGACCCTGCCCCAGGCACTCACCAATAATCCTTGAGACTGCCCGGCCTTCTAAGCTCCAGTTTATGCCACTGAGTACTCAGCGGGGTTTTAAATGCAGGGTGGGGTGAGTGGGATTCCAGAGGCAGAGTAATTGCTTTTCTCCAGCTGATCTTGCTCTGAGGGGATTGTTTCTCCCAAGAAAAATGGCAGCTGCAGGAGCAGAGGATGACCCAGCCCTAGGATCCTAGCGGCTGCTCTCCCACATCTCTTCCCAAAGCCACCCGCCCCAGACTCTCTTCAGGCAACTCCAGTCTGCACCACCCTTCCTCTGCAGGAGCCCAGGGTAAGTGGCTGTGAGGAATTGTGCATTGGCCCTTTAAAAGACTGGCTTGGTCTCCAGCAGGCTCTGCCTCCCCTTTCTGTGGACATAAACCCTGCTGCCTTTCACAGCTGAACGCTACGAGGGTGCCTGTCCCTGGCTCTTGTGTTCCAGGTTAGGGAGCCTGGTCTGGGTTTAGACTTCATGCCCCCCAGAGGGAACCTCCCACAGCTGAGCTATCCCTCCATAACCTTGGCCTGCCACGTGTAGGAGCAGTGCCATCCCCTTTAGGGCCTCTGCCCTTCCTACCAGTCTTGAGGTGGCTTCTTCTGAGAGTCCCTGGTTAGAAGTCTCCTCTTCAGATAGTTTTTAATTGGTAATTCAGGGTGATTGTTCAATTTAGTTGTAACTTCCAGTTTGGTTCTGGGAGGCGTTGCTAGCAAGATCCACCTATTCTACTGCCATATCAAACTATACCCCTGTTATTTCTTTTTATTGCCTGATTGTTCTGGCAAAACTTCCACGTTTACTATTCAACTTTTATGTTGAATAGAAGTGGGGAAAGCCAGAATCCTTGTTTTATTCCTGATCTTAGGGGAATACCTTTCAGTCTTTCTTCAATGATGATGATGTTAGCTACAGCTTTTCATATATTAAGGAACTTTTTTCTATTCCTAGTTTCTTGAGTATTGTTATCATGAAAGGGTGTTGAATGTTGTCAAGTGCTTTTACTGTTTCAATTGAAATATACATGTGTTTTTTCCCCCTTCATTCTGTTAATGTGGTGAGGTCCATTGATTTTTCATGTGTTGAGTCATCCTTGTATTCCAGGAATAGGTCCCACTTTGTCATGATGTGTAATTCCTTTAAAATGCTGCTGAATTTGGTTCACTGGTATTGTGTTCAAGATTTTTACATTGATATTCATAAGGATATTGGTCTGAATTTTCTTTTCTTGAAGTATCATTAGTTTTGGTATCAAAGTAATGCTGGCTTTCTAGAATAAGTTAGGAGGTACTCTTTCACCTTCAAATTTTAGGATGGATTTGAGAAGGATTTGTGTTCATTCTTCTTTAAATGTTTGAAAATTAGCCAGTGAAGCCATCTGGTCCAATGCTTTTTTTTTTTTCTCAGAAGGTTTTGTTTTTTATTTTTTAAATATATTTTTATTGATTTCAGAGAGGAAGGGAGAGCGAGAGGGAGAGAGAAACATCATTGATGAGAGAGAATCATTGATTGGCTGCCTCCTTCACACCTCCTACTGGGGATCAAGCCCCCAACCCGGGCATGTGCCTTTGACTGGAATCGAACCTGGGACCTTTCAGTCAAAAGGCCAATGCTCTAGCCACTTAACCAAACCAGTTAGGGTTCTCAGAAGGTTTTGATTTACTGATTCAATCTCCTTCTTAGTTAAGAACTATTTTGATTTTCTATTTCTTTAGGTTTTAGTCTTGCTAGGTGTTATTTTTTCCTAGAAATTTGTTGATATCATCCAGTTATCCAATTCATTGGTGCATAATTTTAATGATGCTTTTAAATAATTCCCCTTTTTCCTTTAAAATAGATTGTAATGTCTCCACTTTCATTTCTGATTTTAGAAATTTGAGTCCTCTTTTTTCATATTTGATCAAAATAAAGGTTTATCAATTTTGTTCATCTTTTCAATGAACCAAATGTTGGTTTGTTGATCATTCTCTTTATTTTACTTATCTCCACATTAATCATTATTATTTCCTTTCTTTTCCTAACTTTAGTTTGCTGTTCTATTTTTATGTACTTAAGGTACAAAGTTAAGACACTGATTTGAGGTTTTTCTTGTTTATTATTTTTAAACTTTATTTATTGATTAAGGTATTACATATGTGTCCTCATCACCCATTACCCCTTTCAATCCCCTTCTCCCCCTGTCACCACTTATGCCCTCACCCCCCTGGTGTCTGTGTCCATTGATTAGGCTTATATGCATGCATAAAAGTCCTTTGGTTGATCTTTTCCCCTTACCCCCACCCTCCCCTACCATCCCCCTGAGGTTTGACAGTCAATGATTTTCTGTCTCTGGATCTGTTTTTGTTCATTAGCTTATGTTGTTCATTATATTCCATAAATAAGTGAGTTCGTGTGATACTTATCTTTCTTTGACTGGCTTATTTCACTTAGCATCATGTTCTCCAGTCCCATTCATGCTCTAGTTTGAAACAGCCACCTTTTTCTCCTTTTTCTTCTTCTTAAAGAATACCTTTCAGCATTTCACATAATACTGGTTTGGTATTGATGAACTCCTTTAGCTTCTTCTTATCTGTGAAGCTCTTTATCTGACCTTCAATTCTGAATGATAGCTTTGCTGGGTAGAGTAATCTTGGTTGTAGGTTCTTGCTACTCATCACTTTGAAAATTTCTTGTCACTCCCACCTGGCCTGCATAGTTTCTGTTGAGAAATCAGCTGACAGTCGTATGAGTGCTCCCTTATAGGTAACCATCTGTTTTTCTCTTGCTGCTTTTAATATTCTCTCTTTGTCCTTTGCTCTTGGCATTTTAATTATGTTGTGTCTTGGTGTGGACTTCTTTGGATTCCTTTTGCTTGGGGTTCTGTGTGCTTCCTGGACTTGTAAGTTATTTCTTTCACCAGGTGGGGGAAGTTTTCAGTAATTAGTTCTTCAAATATGTTTTCAGTATCTTGCTCTCTCTCTTCTTCTGGCACCCCCATAATTCTGATGTTGGTACGTTTGAAGTTGTCCCAGAGGCTTTCTTACACTATCCTCAAATTTTTGAATTCTTTTTTTCTTTTTTCTTTTCCGGTTGAGTGTTTTTGGCCTCTTGGTATTTCACGTCTTTGACTTGATTCTTGCGATTCTCTAGTCTGCTGTTGGGTTTCTGTAAAATATTTTTTATTTCATTCAGTGTATGTTTAGTTTCTAGTTGGTCCTTTTTCATATCCAAGACCATCTCCTCGAGGGTCTTGCTCATATCCTCGAGGTTCTCGCTAAGCTTATCGGCCTTTTCTAGGAGCCTCTTGAAATACCTTATAACTGTGGTTTTGAACTCTATATCCAGTTGTTTGTTTTCCTCCATTTCTTTTGTTTGCGATCTGTTTCTTTCTCTCCCCATTTTCACTGCTTCCCTGAGTTGGTTGGGTAGCTTTGTGTGCTAGGTGTCTCGGCCTCCTCTGTTACCTGAGGTTTACATTCTTGGTGCAACCCTTTGTGGACTGTGTATACAGCCTTGTTGCAGATAAGTCTTGTTTGTTGTTGGTATCACTGGGAGGAATTGACCTCCAAGCCAACTGACTGTGAGGATCAGCTGTGTCTACTCTAGGAGACAGCCTTATGCACCAGGACTTGCTAACTTGCCAAAGTCTCTGTGCTCAGTTTAGATGGGGTGGAGTTTCTGGGTCTGGTGAAGTTTCTGGGTGGAGCTGAGAGCCTTGGCTTCCAGTTAGCCCTGGCCCACAAGGTCACTGGGTCCTAGCGTCTGCAGGCAATCGCTGCAGGCACCTCTGTGAGAAAGGTGCCATCGAGTTTTGCCTGCCACCAGACCGTCCAGTCCCCAATGAATCCAGAATCTCAGATTTTCACCTCGCACCTGGGTTCAGTGCAATCGGAACTCCTTTTCCCTTCACCAGATGCCAGCCACACAGTCAACAGAACGCCCTCACAGTGAGCACTTGTGCACGCCCCCGGAGCTCTGCCTCTGGCTGGAGCTCCTTTCTTCTGCCAGACATGGCCAGCAACCCGTTTGTCCTCTCTGCACACACTTGCGCACACGCCTCCAGAGCTCTGCCTCTGGCTCTTCCCCTGGGATTCCGCCTGCAATCCAGATTTTCCCCATAAGGGCCTGGTTCCCCCGGGTTTGGAGTGCAAACTGAACCAGGTTCAGTGCAGCCTGGAGTTTTTGTCTCCTTTCTGCCAGAGCACCCCTGCCAGGTTCAGACACCCCATCCTCTCACGCGAGCGAGTCTCCACCTTACTTGGGCTTTGCAGAGGCTCTGATTATCCGTGTGCACTTCTATGTCCCTCCAGTTTCAGATGTTCCAATCAGCCAGCCTTCCCGTGATTCTGGACAGTGTCCATTCTGTCCTTCAGTTTTATTCTCGAAATTGTTGTGCAGGGCAAAAGCCTAGGTGTTTACCTATGCTGCCATCTTGGTTTCTCCTCAAGATTTTTTTGTTTTTAATGTAAGCATTTATAGCTGTAACTTTCCCTTTCAGCATGGCTCTCACTATATTCCTTAAGTTTTGGCTCGTTATATTTTCTACTAGAGGCCTTGTGCACAAATTTGTGCACCAGTGGGGTCCTTCGGCCTGGCCTGTGGGATCATGTTGAACCCAGCTCACCAACATTACCCAAGGGGTCCAGGATTATGAGAGGGCACAGGCCAGGCCAAGGGACCCCACTGGTGCATAATTGGGGTCATGGAGGTATGCAGGAGGTTGGCCAACGGGGGAGGGACTGTGGGAGGGCTCCAGGGAATGCCTGGCTCAGTACCAATTGGCCGGACCCCAGCAGAAGCTAACCTACTGGTCGACTGTCTGTCCTCCTGGTGGTCAGTGCACATCATATCAAGCAGTTGAGCAGCCTTAGCATATCATTAGCATATTACACTTTCATTGGTTGAATGGACGACTGGACACTTAGCTTAATAGGCTTTTATTATATGCTATATAGGATTTTATATGTCTCAAGGTATTTTCAAATTTACTTTGTGATTTCTTTTTTGACTCATGATTGTTGAAAAGTATATTTAATTTTTATATATTTGTAAATTTTCCAGTTTTCCTTTTCTTATTGATTTCTAGTTTTACTCTATTATGATTGGAAAATATACTTTCTATGACTTCAATCTTTTAAAATCTACTGAGACTTATTTTATGATTTAATATATTATCTATCTTGGAGATTGTTTCATATACACTTAAGAAAGGGGAGTATTCTTTTGTTGGGTGAAATATTCTGTATGTATCTATTAGAGTTACTTAGTCTATAGTGTTGTACAAGTCTTCTATTTCTTTATTGCTCCAATATCTGATTATGCCCATTATTTTAAGTGGGACATTAAGTATCCAACTATTATTATAGAACTGTCTATTTCTCCCTTCAGTTCTGTCAATATTTGCTTCACATATTTTGATGCTCTTATATTTGGTAAATTTATGCTTATCATTGTTATACCTTTTTGGTGAATTGAAATGTTTTTCAATATACAATGTCTTTATTTTTCTTCTATAACTATTTTTGCCTTAAAGTCTATATTATCTGATATTACTATAGCTACTACAGCTCTTTCAGTTTCTATTTGCATAGTATATATTTTTCTATCCTTTCACTTTCAACACATTTCTTTCAGATCTAAAGTGAGTCTCTTGTAGCCAGCACATTCATGGATCATGATTTGTTTCCTTAATTTTTATTAATTTTTGTAACATTGGTTTATAACATTATATAAATTTCAGATGTACAACTCTATACTTTAAAAAATCCATTCTGCCAATCTGTGCCTTTTGATTTGGGAATCTAATCTACATACATTTAAAGTAATGACTAATAAGAAAATAATTACTTTTGCCATTTTGTTCTTTGTTTTCTGTATATCTTATAACTTCTTGTCCTTCATTTCTTCCATTACAACCTTGTTTGCATTCAGTTAGTTTTATAGAGCCAAGTTTTATACCATTCTCATTTTGTGTGTTTATATTCTATAGGCTTTTTGTGGTTATCATGGTGATTATATTACATTACAATATCCTAAAGTTATAATAATGTAATTTGAATTGGTACCAACTTAACTTATAACTTTATGCAAAAACTCTGTTTTACATACACATTTTATGTTATTGATGTCACAAATTACATCTTTATACATCGTGTACTCACTACCATACATTTGTAACTTTTAATGTATTTGTATTTTAAATCTTGTAGAAAATAACAAGTGGAGTTACAAACCAAAATTATAATAATATTGATTTTTATATTTGCCTAATACCAATGATCTTCCTCTTCTCAAATACCTATACATGTGACATTAAGCTAACCATAACAATTCATGAATCCATTTCATCTCCTTAATAAGAGGGTAAAAATCATGTCTGATTCAGCTCCTAGCACAAAGCCTAACAAATAGTGTTCAGTATATAACTGATGAATACATGAATGAATGAATACATGAATTAATGAAGGAAAGTAATTTCAGGAGATGGTGTAAGACACCCAAGGCCCCTAATCCTGGGGCACAAGACACCTGTTAATTCTCTTCATGTAACCTTTTCTTTACTCCTTCTCCTTTGGCAAGGGGACTGTGAAGACCCAGATACCTTTGCTCAGCTTTGGCATGCTGTCATACTGAAGTCTCTTGGAATCAAATTCAGCCTCACTTTCTTCTAAAATGGGTCTACAAAGACTGAACATGTCTCAGTCTTCTCAAACTACCATAACAAAATAGCATAGACTGGGTGACTTAAATTTATTTTCTCACAGTTCTGGAGGCTGGACGTTCAAGATCAGGGTGCCAGCATGGTCAAGTTTTGGTGAGAGCTGTCTACCTAGCTTTCTCACTGTGTCCTCACATGGCCTTTCCTCTTCGAATGGGGAGAGTGAAAAATCTCCCTCTTTCCTTTTTCAGATAAGGCCGCCAATTCTGTCAGGTTAGGACCCCAACCTTATGACCTCATTTTACCTTAATTACCCCCCTAAAGGCCCTATCTCCAAATACAATTATAGTAAGGGTTAGGACTACAACATATTAACTTGGAGGGACACAATTCAGTCCATAGTTGGGGGCTTAAATAACAGAAACTTACAGTATTTTCTCACAGTCCTGGAGGGTGTAAGTCAAATATCAGGGAGCCAAAAGGGTTGCGTTGTTCTCAGGCCTCTCTCCTCAGCCCCTTGCTGCTTCTTCACATGGTTGCCCTTCTGTGTATGTGCAGCCCTGGTGTGTCTTTCTGTGCCTAAATTATCTCTTCTTATAAGGACACCAGTAAAATTGAAATAGGGCCAATGCTAATGCCTTCATTTTAATTTAATCACCTCTTTAAAGTCCCTGTCACCAAAATACAGTCACATTCTAAGATATGGGAGATAGCGCTTCAACATGAATATCTAGGGGGTACACTCCCATAACAGGTCAATACCCAGCATATATAAAGATCTCCTATAATTCAACAGAAACAACATGATAAAAAAAATGCATGAAGGAGATGAATGGACATTTTTCTAAAGAATGAAAATGGCCAACAAGCACAGGAAAAAATGTACAACATCCTAAGTAATTAGGCAAATGCAAATCAAAACCACAATGAGATACCACCTCACAGCCATTAGGATGACTACTGTTTCTTTTTTAAAGAAAAGGACACATGTTGGTAAGGAAATGAAAAAAAGTTGGAACACTGTACATCATGGTGAGAATGTAAAATGGTACCCTCTCTATGAAAAACAGTATGGCAGTTTCTAAAAAAAATTAAAACTACGATTACCATGTGATTCAGCAATTCCATTTCTGGGTATGTATCTAAAACAATTGAAATCAATGTCTTAAGGAGATATTTTGTATACCCATATTCATAGAGCATTTTTCACAATAGCCAAAATGTGGAAGCAACCCAGGTATCCATCAATGGATGAATGAAAAAACAAAATACGGTATATTCATACAATGGAATATTATTCACCCATAAAAAGAAAGGAAATTCTGACATATGTTACACAGTGAATGAACCTTGAGGATATTACACTAAATGAAATATGCCAGTTACAAAAAGACAAATACTTTTTACTCCACTTATAAGAAGTCTCTAATAGTCAAATTCATAGAGACAAACAATAGAGTGGTGGTTGCCAAGGCCTGGGGGAAGGGCAATGGGAGTTATTTAATGGGTATAGAGTCTCGGTTTTGCAACATGAAAAAAGTTCTTGAGATTGCTTGTACAACACTGTAAATGTGCTTAACGTTATGGAACTGTACACTTAAGATTGCTTAAGATAATACATTTTATGACATATATATTTTAACCATAATTATAAACATTTAAAAAATAAGAGATACTAAAAATAAATTCATGTTCATTTAATTTGAAAAAGGAGCAGAAATTGACCAATCCTCAAAAACCACAAACTACCAAAACACAGCCAAGAAGATATAGACCACACAAATACATATATAATCATTAAATTAAATAAATGTGTATTATTAAAATATTTCCCCCGCTCCCCACCAAAGAAAGCAAAGCTCTAGTACCAGATTGTTTCACTGGTACTTTTACCAAACATTCAAAGAAAATAACATGGATGGAAGGAGTGGGAACACTTCCCAATTCACTTAATGAAGGCAGAATTATCCTGACACCAAACAATACAAAGACTGCATTTAAAAAAATTACAAACCAATATCCTTTCTGGATATAGATTCCAAGAATAACCCCCACAAACTTTAACAAATGAAATTCAATCATGTATAAAAAGGATAATATACCACAACCAAGTAGGATTTACTACAGGTATGCAAGTCTAGTTCAATATTTTAAAATCAGTCAATGCAACCCAGCATATTAACAGGATAAAGAAAATAATGTTTATCATATAATATTTCTTTTTTACATTTTTGATATATGGGATTAACACATCAATTTACACAGAAAAAATATTCAGCAAAATCTAACATCCATTCATGATTACAAGAAGAAAAGACTCTCACTACACAAGAAACAGAGAAACTTCCTCAACTTGAAAAGAGCATCTTTTATAGAAAAAAACCCTACAGGTAGTATCATACTTAATGGTGTTAGACTATTTTGGGCTGGTTTCAGCCTATCAGTACCTAATGTTGTGGCTGGACCAGCAATTGTGGTTCATATTATGATTGTAAGACACTCTTCAGCAATAATGATCAGGAAACTTTGACAACATAAAGGTTTATTATCTAGAAGTTCTTGTAATTACATAGCATACCTAAAGTCACAAGGCAAGGTCATGAGATAAGGTCATGAGATAGGGAGTGGGAAGGGAGAGAGAGAGAGAGAGAGAGAGAGAGAGAGAGAGAGAGAGAGAACAACAGAGGCCTGGGGTAAGGTCCTGATTTTATTGAGGTTGAGTTGAGGGTGAGGGCCTAGGGTTTCATGGTCTCATTCTTCGTTGGTGAATTTAAAACTTAAGAGCTGCCATTTAAAGCATAGGAAGAGTATAAAAACATAGCCCAAATGATCAGTTATGAAAATCAACCAAGATCTTGAGAGAATGGAAGATGGCAGCATAGGTAAATGCCCGCATTTGCTGGCTCCCACAACCACATAAAAATTATAAGTAAAATACAGAACCACCATCATCCAGAACCACCAGAAAACTGGCGGAATGAAAGCCCTGCAACTAGAGAAGTAAGGAAGAAAACACACCGAGACTGGTAGGAAGTGTGGAGGCGCAGAACGGGATGGTTCGACACCCCCATGTGCTGCTTTTTTAATTTCTGCAGAGGCCACCCATGAGGAGCAAGGGGTCCCAGCTCCATGCCAGACCCCCAGCCCATGGTTCCAGAGCCGGGGAAAGAAGTTGCTATGAGAAGTAAGAACTTCGAGCTGTAAACACCAGTACAGATTGGGGCTCAGTGACACAGAAGCTGCTGGAGACCCAGCTGTTCCTCTTAAAAGGCCAGCACACAAAAACTGAACTTACAAGGCCCCCCTTGCTCTGAGCTCCAGCACCAGGGCAAGGCTCTGACGAACACAGACACTTACGAGGAAGAACTGGATTGTCTGGCACCAGGGCAGGAACTCAGGGACGGCTTTCTCCCAGACAGAGGTGCTTCCAGGAATCATTGTTCCTATGCTGGGACCTCCCAGTTACAGGGCTGACTGGCAGCCATTTTTGTTTGCTCTACCCTGGTGATTCTCTAACACCTGGCCTCATCTAATTTACTGCCCACCCAAGCTGTGTGCAGCAGCTTTTGCATAAGAATAGCCTGACCTTGTCAAGCTAAAATCTGTCAAACAAGCTGCAGCTGGGTTAGGAAGCCCCAAACCTATCAACAAAAGTCCCACACCTGGCACCTGCACCAATCAGCCTTGCTTCACAGCTGGGCCTCATCTGGGTTCTCCCAAACCCAGTATAAAGAGGAAGAATCTGCAGATCTCTCTGTAGCTCCTGCTGGGTGGCCCCAGGCAGTGGCTGACTTTGCACCTCCCTGGATACCCAAGAGCCAGTGTGCCCAGTGGTCAGTGTCGGACCATACCACATTACAACTCTACACATCCATAAACAATACACTCAAGGGGCAGACTCAGTGAGCACCAAAGTCCCATCAGAGCAAGTCCTGCCCCATCAGTGTGTCTCCTGTACAGCAGCTCTTCCACTGTAGTTGCAGCTGGTCTTCACAGCCAATTGGTCTGGAGGTCAATTCCTCCCAGTGACACCAACAGCAATCAAGGCTCAACTACACCAAGACTTTGCACACAGCCCACAAAGGGGTGCACTTAGAGTTCCCAGCTCAGCTGACTGGGGACGCTGAGCCACTGGGCCCTATAGAACACCTAGTACACAAGGCCACTCTACCAACTCAAGGAGATTTAGCAGCTCTACCCAATACATAGAAACAAACACAGGGAAACAGCCAAAATGCAGATACAAAGAAATATGTTATAAATGAGAGAAATGGAAGAAAGCAAACCACTGAATATAGAGTTCAAAATCATGGTTATAATGTTACTCAAGAATCTTCTGGAAGTCTCCAAAGAGATGGAAAAGGTTCAGTCAGAAATTAAGCATACACTGATAGAAATAATCAATGATATACAGGGATTCAACAGTAGACTAGAAGATTCTGAGAATAAAATCAATGATTTTAAATATAGGAAGCAAAACACCCAACCAGAAGAGCAAAAAGAAAAAACAATTTAAAAAATGAAGATAATGTAAGGAGCCTCTGGAACAACTTTGAGTGTACCAACATTCACATTATGGGGGATACCAGAACAGAGAGACCAAGATATTGAAAACCTATTTGAAGAAATAATAACAGAAAACTTCCCCAACCTGGTGAAAGAAATAGACTTACAAGTCCAGGAAGTGTAGAGAACCCCAAACAAGAGGAATCCAAAGAGGCCCACACCAAGACACATCATACTTAAAATGCCAAGAGCAAAAGACAAAGAGAGAATCTCAAAAGCAGCAAGAGAAAAGCAGTTAGTTACATACAAGGGAATGCCCATACGACTGTCAGCTGATTTCTCAACAGAAAGTATACAGGCCATAGGGAGTGGCAAGAAATATTCAAAGTGATGAATAGCAAGGACCTACAATCAAGGTTATTCTACCCAGAAAAACTATCATTCAGAATTGAAGGTCAGATAAAGAGCTTCACAGAGAAGAAAAAAGCTAAAGGAGTTCATCACCACCAAACCAGTATTATATGAAATATTGAAAGATATTCTTTAAAGAAGATGAAAGAAGAAAAAGATAAAAAATATGAACAACAAAATGGCAACAAATACATACCTATCAACAACCGAATCTAAAAATCAAAATAAAGGAATAATAAATCTAATGAACAAAATAAACTAGTGACTAAAATAGAATCAGAGGCATGGAAATGGAACAGACTGATGATTCTCAGAAGGAAGGGGGTCAGGGGTGGAAGTAGATTAAACAAAGATCTTATATGCATATTTGCATTACCTATGAACACAGACAATAGGGTGGTGAAGACCTGGGGCAGGCGAGAAGCAGGTGGAGGGGAACAATGTAGTGGGGGGAAAGAGGGACATCTGCAATAAACTCAACAATAAAGATTTTTTTAAATGAAAAAAAAAATTAACCAAGATCTTTAAAACAAAAGATCCTCAGGGTGGGGAGAAAGTCTGGCTCTTTATCTAGAAGTATGACTAGCAATTTGTTTATTGAAGATAATCGTCTTTGAAATGGATGCCTCTTGAAATGGACTATATCAAGTTCTTGCATTACAAAAAGAAGGGAAAAAACAAGTGTCAGGGATTACATTAGAAAGGCTAAATGCTCTTCCTCTAAGATTGAGGGTAAGGCAAGTACATCTACTCATCATAGTAATGAAGGATCTAGCCACAGCAATTAGGCAAGAAAAGGCAAGAAAAGTAATGCAAATCGGAAAGGAAGAAATAATTCTCTTCTTTCAAAGATGACTAATTGTCTATGTAGAAAATGAAAGGAAGCTACCAAATAATCCCTAGACTAGTGAGTTTAGCAAGGTCACAATATAGGATCGTTTGCATTTCTATACACTGACTATGAACAAATGGCAAACAAAATATAAAGCAATACATGTTATAAATGCTCCAAAAGAAATGAAAATACTTATGTATATAGCTAACAGTGTATCAGATCTATATGATGAGAATTACGCATTACTGATGAAAGAAATCAAAGAAGGCCTGAATGCCAAGAGCTGGCGGAAGAGGAGTTAGGCCAAGCATCTGCCCAACATCCAACTAACAAGAAGGAGGAAGAGTAGAACCATGTGGCCCTCACCTTACATATGAAAAGAGCTTACTATGCACTAGAGAATGTTGACCCAGAGAAGCCAATATTAAGATGGTCTAGAAAAATTACTGGACCTTTCTTTAAAGGAAAATATTTGGTGCGTTTATGAATAAAAATCACTTGTGACCTACAAAGTTAAGAAATGTAGGTCTTTTTGGAGAGCTTCCACATTGGGGAACCAGAACACTTCTGTGTGCCACCATTCCAAGGCTCCAAGCCTAAGAAAAAAGAAATTTAAATTATCATCCGATTTTTCAACACAAACATTTCATAACAAAGGAAAATGGAGTTACATTTAATGTATTGTTTAAAAATATATTTTATTGATTTTTCACAGAGAGGAAGGGAGAGGGATAGAAAGTTAGAAACATCGATGAGAGAAACATCGATCGGCTGCCTCCTGCACACCCCTTACTGGGGATGTGCCCACAACTAAGGTACATGCCCTTGACCGAAATCGAATCTGGGACCCCTTAGTCCGCAGGCCAACACTCTATCCACTGAGCCAAACCGGTTTTGGCTACATTGAATGTCTTAAAGAAATAAAGTATGAACTAAGGATTTTATATCCAATAAAATTGACTTTCAAGTATTAATAACATGGAGAAACTGTTATCAATATGCATGACTCAGAGAATATCATTCCCATGAGCTCTTTTTGAAGAAGAAGCTACCAGAGAATCAACTCTAGATATGCATTTATAACTAGATAAAAGGACTGATTGTGAGCATTAAATATATAACTACTGTAAAACTAAAAATCAGCATGGGTTGAGCGGGAGAGAGCATTACTTAGACAACATGCTCTATTTTTTTAAATATTGGTGTTAGAGGAAAATGTGCCAAAAATGCTTTAATACAGTATATCCAGCAATGACAATAGTAGTACTATTAGTTTAAACATAAGTGATAAAGTGAAAAAGATGAAAGAGAATATCTATAGATTTGTGGACAATATGCAACCACAGTGTCTAGGAATTCACATTTGGGGGATAAAATTTTTAAAAATTACATGGAAGTAATTATTATATAATTCAGGATAATAGTTTCTTATTGGGGACAGGAGGGTCTGTGAATGGAGTGTGTCACAGGAAAGAGGCTTCTGGGGTGACTGGCAAAGTTCTAGTTCATACTTGTATGATTTTCACCTTGTAATAATTTATTAAGCCACACATTTGATCCATGTGATTTTCGTTATCTATATTTTATTTCAAAATAAAAATATTTTTAAAAAGAGAATCTCAGAAATGTAGAAGTTGTCCTCTTTCTTCTATAGCTACAGAGTTACCATTCTTCAGCCCAAACTATTTAAAAGAAACTAATCTGAAAAATTGTTAGGTTGAAAACATTCACAAGAATGTAAGTTTTGTTTCTCTGTGCAAAATAGACTTCTATGAATTAAATGTTGTTAGAAATTGTTGCATTCTCTCTCATACAAATCTAGCCTTGGAATTATCACGTGTACAACCATTATCTTATAAGATTCCAAAACTTGAGGAATTATTGCCATGTTCTATGAAAATAGGCTCTAAAATAAACCTGTAATTCTGATTGGATGTCTTATTTGCTAAATTTTTGCCCTCGTAACAATGTTGCAATTGATATCTCTGTGTTACTAAAAGCTTTAAATAATTACTTGTAAGTTTGCTCTATGAAGTCAGAACTCAGACATTGGCATTTTCTTCCCCTCACATACCAGTGATTTTTTTTTAAAGTCCCCTTAGAAATGTTACTTATTTTAACCAAATAATGTATTACAATATGTAAGACTCAATAATGGTGATAATAAATGAACTAGTTAGACACAACAAGGTTGAATCTCACAAATAATGTTTATCAAAGGAAGACAGAGACAAAACACTATATCATTATATAGTATATAAAGTTCAAAACAGCTAAACTCATCTAAAATGGTGAAAGTTAGGGTAGTGGATAATATTTGGAGAGACATAGTGACCAGGATGGAGCATGATAGGGAGCCTTAGAAAGAGAAATAACTGGGTAATACTTTGAGGTAGAGCTGGGACCCTACCATTACAGGAGTAGGTGTTATCAAGCTAGCAGACATTTGTAGTTGCATCATATTTTTTTTCATCTGTTATTTTTCCCTGTATATTTTGTTCCATTTAGAACTTCATAGGAAATGTTAACAGTGGTCTGGGGAAACATTCCATTATCCCTGGGTCTTCTGACAATCCTATCATCTTAACACCATAAAATTATACCAAAATAAACCAAACTCGCTGAAACTGGTTTGGCCCAGTGAACAGAGCGTCTGTCTGCAGACTGAAAGGTCCCAGGCTCGATTCCGGTCAAGGGCATGTACCTTGGTTGAGGGCACATCCCCAGTAGGGGGTGTGCAGGAGGCAGCTGATCGATGTTTCTCTCTCATCGATGTTTCTGACTTTCTATCCCTTTCCCTTCCTCTCTGTAAAAAATCAATAAAATATATTTTAAAAATTAGAATCGCACTATAGTTTAAATAAATAAATAAACCAAACTCCCATGATCATGCAATTGCCAACACTGATCCCCATCCACAGAAGTATCTATCAGAAACAATACCTGACAATGCAGCATTCTCTCCAATACCCCAGACCCAGCGCACTAGGTAATATCATTGCATCTACCCCTACAGCATGAGGGCCCTTGGAGTTTTTAGGGCCAGAAACACATGGTCCATTGTGCTAGCTTTAGAGTTTCTGCACCACTCTGCAACAGAATTGAGTATTCGTGTCCATTAACCTATGGTCAGGATTTACTGTCTTCACAATCTACTGACCTGCCTCCAATTCCTGTTTTCCTCTCCACTGCCCAGATCAACACATGTTCTCATTTTTCCTCTCTAATGTTGTGGATGCCTCTCCCTTCATGTATGCTCTCTCAGATCTTAAAACATGCTCCCTGGAACTTTTGGTCTCTGAGGTACAGACTCCCTTACATTGTCAACATTTCTCAATATGCTTTTCTCTTCCTGCCTTAACTCAACCCCAGCTATGCCCAGTCACCCTACTTCTGTATCTGCCCCCTGTAGCGAGGCTGCTCATTCTTATACTCCCCATGTATAGCAGAATGGAGACATAAAGATGGTGTCACTATGACTCCACAGTTCTACTGCCAACCAACACCCCCCTCCCCCGTATCATAAGAGGGTCATGGTCCTTTGAGACCTCTGCCATTTGGCTCTACCATTCTTCATCACTGTCACCTACAAACCTATAAGACACACACTTATACACTTATAACGTTGGCATTTGGCTCACAGTCCTCTTCATCTCAACTCCTGCCATCATCATGGATGAATTCAATATTCAACCTATCAAACAGCCTGATCCTCTTTCCATGATCTCATTTCGAATGTCCTTTTCCTCCACTCATCTCAGTTGTTTATACTCCCATCACATTCTAAATGTTATCATAAAGTAAAATTTCTCCGCTTCAGAAATTCCTATTTAAATATCCTACTCTGATCAGTCTTCTCTTCTCAGACTTTGATACTCCCCTGCTTTCACTCCGACCTTTTAGACTTCATCATGATTTAGAGAACTGACCCGTATATGTTCGCTCTTTCTTTCTTTTCCCTCGCTTCTGTGTCGTTTTTCCCCCCATGGTTCATGTTTTCAAAGACTGTCCTGCAAATGCCCCCAATGCCATTCCCCATTGACATTTCTTTGCAACCGTTAGACAAATCGCAACCATGGATGACTGTCTCCTCACTTCTTGCACACGGCTGTGAAGCATAGCTATAGAAAGTCATACCGTGTGACAACAGCACTACCGCTCGAGGTAAACAGTGACAAATGAACCCTTTAAACTGCCCAAGAATCCTAACATACTTCTCCATGATCATAAACTCTCTTTTTCCATTGCCTATCCCCTCACACTCTGCAAATGACATTGTCTTCTCCATCACAGAGAAAGTAGGAGCTCTCAACCACTAACAAGTCCACCTCTCCCCCTCTAAATGTATAAGGCTATCTCTATTTGCAACCAACCTGCCTCCTCCCATCCTCTTATGTAAACCTCAATTGCTCCCTGTAATGTCCTTCTCCTTTCGGCATTCTCAGTATCCTGAAGTACTCATTATCCTTTGGGCTGCTGTATTTTCAACTTAAATGTATTGAAAGAATAGTATAGGACACTGTCCTCATTCTTGCACTTGTCAACCTCCTTTATTCTGGTTTGAACCTCAACCACTCCTAAACGTGCTCTTGCTCAGATCATCAATGCAAAAAAAAAATTGCTAAGCTCAATGGCCACTTCTAAGTCCTCATGTCATTGACATGTCACTAGCATTTATCACAGAATTAATTACTCTCTCCCATTTGGAACACCCGGTCTTAAATTTCTCATAACACATTCCTACCATTTTGCTAGAAACTTGAATATATGTAAATATTAACTATGAGAATTCTTGAAATATTCCCCTGATGCTCTTCTTTCTTCTATTTTCCTATGCTTTCTTCCTAAGACATCTCTCACACACGTATGCATCTTACTATCACCTCAGTGATGATTTTTTAAAATGCTCATTATACAAAATTCAAGCAATACAAAAAAGTACCAAGAAGAAAAAAAATCACCTTACAATGTCACACTCCAAAACAGCTGTCATTAACATTAAGTGAACATCATTTCAGACATCTCCCAATGCATGAGAAAACGTTTTTAAGTCATTCTGCAAGAAGATGAACTGGTGAGCAATTTTCTTCTGTTCCTTGGGTTATGATTTTCTTCAAATTGCATTGTAAACCTGTCTTTGCATATCAAGTTCCTGTTTACTTTTATACTTTACTACGTTTGCATAATGGCCCACTTCTTTTCATCTTGCTCATACTTAAATGGAAAGCCGAGTTCACTCTGCTCTTTTCTCTGACATGGAGTGGGTGAATTCTCTCACCCTCATACTTATCAGCTGAACATTTTTTGTCCCCTTCTCACGACTACACTGTAAGCATTGTGTCAAGCTGTTCATCTCGCTGTACCTTAGGGGTCACAGGATGGTGGTGGTAGGGGTGGTGGTAAGTAGTCTCTGGAAGGTCCTGGGCTCCACCACTTTCCACATTTATGGCACGAGGTTCGTTCTTTGTTTTGTTGAGGCTTGGTGTGCTTTGTGCTGGATTTTGCTGTTTTTCTTTTGGGTTCATTTTAGCTGGCATTGGAAGAGGGAACTTCTGTGATTTGACTTGATGCCACCATCTTTTCACTGGCAGCTAGCAGCATAATTTTTATTTCCAGTCTGGACTTCTCTTTTGCTGTCTAGGTCAATATAACCAGAAGAGTCATGGGCACCCCCTTTTTATGTTGTGGCAACCACTGTCTTTGTCCTACCCAATTACAATTGCCTGTCCGCACACACCCAATCCCAGTAGAGAGAGCTCCAAACAGGCTTCCCAGGGCCACTCACATGTAGCATCTCACATGGACCTGCACTGGAGTCCCCCCAACGGGCTCCAGAAGCAACACAACTAGTGGCCTACTTCAGACAACATTAGAACAGGATCCAGTTACCTTCACAAGAAGCATACCCAAAGGGGGATTTGGGCAGGCACTAGATTCTGCTGAGGCAAATTCTGCTTCATGTGGTCAGCACCTACACAGCATCTCCTATACACTGGTTGGATTCTATCCTCATAGTCAGCCAGCCTGAGGCTCAACCCCAGGCAGGGACAGGCCAATAGCTATCAAGTCTCAACCACAACAGAGGGGCTTTCTTAACCCACACAAGATACATTCCTAGAGCACCCAGCTCAGGTGATTAGAGAGGCTGTGCCACTGGGTCCATAGGACACCTACTACATAAGGCGACCTTTCCAAGACTGGAAAACATACCTGATATACCTAATACACAGAAACAAACTCAGAGAGGCACCCCAAATGGGGAGACAAAGAAGCATACCCCAAATGAAAGAATAAGAGAAATCTCCAGAAAAAGAACTAAATGAAATGGAGGCAAGCAATCTATAGAGGTAGGCAAGGTTCACGTCACTTAAGGTTTTTTGGGTCTTGTAAGGAGCTTAGATTAACTCTAAGTGGGAAACCATCAGAGAATATTAATCATGGCAGCTGACTAGATCAGATATGTTTCTTTAAAAACATGACCATTGCTGGTTCTGGAGAATGTATTGGAGATGGGCCAGAAGAGATGTGGTAAGAATCATGTTCAGTAGTCCATGCAACAGATGCTGCGGAGTTGGACAGGAGTGATGGCAGCAGGTATGGAAAGACTGAAGAGATAATTAAGAGACATTAGAAAGGTTGAGAACCACTGGCCTAGATCATTGCTCGGCAAACTGTGGCTCGCGAGTCACATGCGGCTCTTTGGCCCCTTGACTGTGGCTCTTCCACAAAATACCACAGCCTGGGCGAGTCTGTTTTGAAGAAGTGGCATTAGAAGAGGTTTACATTTTAAAAATTTGGCCCTCAAAAGAAATTTCAATTGTTGTACCATTGATATTTGGCTCTGCTGATGAATGAGTTTGCCGACCACTGCCCTAGGACATGGGAGCTAACATCGGAATGCAATCCATCCTCCCTTTCCGAGAGCTGCCTAGCATTATGGAAAGATTTACAACCTTGTGGTTGAAACATTCTAGTCCCAGAGGCACCCACCCTTTGCAACCCCTAGCCCTATTGCCTGTAACCATTACACCTTGCCTACTTTCCCTGGCCTGTAATTCTTACTTTCCCACATAATCTTTTCCCTTCTACCCAATATAATCAGCTGGCATATGGGGCAGGATAGAGCATATTTTTTGTGGATGACCTGCTGCTCTTTCACACTGCCAGTATTATTGGAATAAATGCTCATATATGATTTTTGAAAAAAAATAAATCAAGGAATCTATGAAATATCTACAATGGGAAAGGTTGGACAGGCAATTGTAATTGGGTAGGACAAAGACAGTGGTTGCCACAACATAAAAAGGGGGTGCCCATGACTCTTCTGGTTATATTGACCTAGACAGCAAAAGAGAAGTCCAGACTGGAAATAAAAATTATGCTGCTAGCTGCCAGTGAAAAGATGGTGGCATCAAGTCAAATCACAGAAGTTCCCTCTTCCAATGCCAGCTAAAATGAACCCAAAAGAAAAACAGCAAAATCCAGCACAAAGCACACCAAGCCTCAACAAAACAAAGAACGAACCTCGTGCCATAAATGTGGAAAGTGGTGGAGCCCAGAACCTTCCAGCGACTACTTACCACCACCCCTACCACCACCATCCTGTGACCCTTAAGGTACAGCGAGATGGACAGCTTGACACAATGCTTACAGTGTAGTCGTGAGAAGGGGACAAAAAATGTTCAGATGATAAGTATGAGGGTGAGAGAATTCACCCACTCCATGTCAGAGAAAAGAGCAGAGTGAACTCGGCTTTCCATTTAAGTATGAGCAAGATGAAAAGAAGTGGGCTATTATGCAAATGCAGTAAAGCAAAAATGTAAACAGGAACTTGATATGCAAAGACAGGTTTACAACGCAATTTGAAGAAAATCATAACCCAAGGAACAGAAGAAAATTGCTCACCAGTTCATCTTCTTGCAGAATGACTTAATAACAATGTTTTCTCATGCATTGGGAGATGTCTGAAATGATGTTCACCTAATGTTAATGACAGCTGTTTTGTAATGTGACTTTTTTTTTGCTTTCTTCTTTGTATTTCTCTGTATTCTGTATTGCTTGAATTTCTTATAATGAACATTTTAAAAAATCAGCACTCAGGTGGTACTTACATGCATAGGTGTATTAGAGATGTCTTAGGAAGAAAGAATAAAATACAGACAAGCTTTAGGAGATATGTCAAGTGATTTTTTTGTATTTAATGATTGCATACAGTAAAATCTTGCTGACAAAATAGACTCAGAATGTATTCAAAGGATTGGAAGAAAATGTATGAATGTTATATCAATTAAAATGAAGCCAGAATGTGGTTAAAATGGAAATAATATTTTGCTACATGAGATGTCTGAGATTTTACATTTTTTTTCTTCTAAGATTTTTGCTGGGATAATAGGAAACCAAGATGGTGGTATAGGTAAACACCTGAACTGCTGCCTTGCACAACAATTTCAAACCTACAACTAAAACTACAACTAAAACAGACATCATCCAGAACCACAGAAAGGCTGGCTGAGTGGAAACTCTACAACTAGAAAGAAAGAGAAAAGCATATTGAGACTCACAGGAGCAGTGGAAGGCAGAGGTATGGAGGCACACAAGCCTAGAGGGCTGGCAACTGAGTATGTGGCTGGCTTTTTCAATCAAGAGGGAGACAAAAGCTCCCGACTGCTCTGAACTCCAGTTTCAGGCAAAACTCTGGGGACCCTGACTCATACAGGGAGAAACTGGACTTTTTGGCAGCAGTCGAAACTTGAGGATGGCTTTCTCTAAGAGGTGCTTGCAGTGATTACTGCAGGACACTGAGTCCCAGAGGCCTCCTATGGCTGGGCTGATGGGAAGCCATTGCTGTTTGCTCCACCTTGAGACTCCACACCATCCAAGCTGAGTGCAGAGGCTTTTGCATATGAATGGCCTGGTCCTTTGAAATCTAAACTTACCTAACAAACTGCAGCTGAGTCAGAGAGACCCAGAACATCCAAAAGAAGGCCCAAGGCCCCACAGCAGCTTGCACTGGTTCACAGTTGGGCCTCATCTGGGCACATCCAAAACCCAAACAAAGAAGAGGAATCTGCAGATCTCTCCATAGCTCCTGCTGGGTGACCTCAGGCAGAGGCTAAACTAGCACCTCCTTGGAGATCTAAGAGCCAGTGTACCCAGGGGTCAGAGTGGGACCATCCAGATTACAAATCCTCAAATCCATAAGGACACACTCAGGAGGCAGACTCAGTGAGCACAAAAGTCCCACTGAAGCAAGTCTTGCCTCATAAGGGTGTCTCCAGCACAGAAGTTCTCCCAGTGTAGACACAGCTGACCCTCACATCCAACTGGCCTGGAGGTCAATTCCTCCCAGTGATTCTAACAACAATCAAGGCTTAACCACAACAAGACTGTGCACACAGCCCACAAAGGGGTGTACTAAGAATGTCCATCTCAGGTAACTGGGGAGGCTAAGCCACTGGGCCCTATAGGACACCTACCACACAAAGCCACTCTATCAACACAGGGAAGCAGCCAAAATGTGAAGACAAAGAAATAGGACACAAATGAAAGAAATGGAGGAAAGCAAACTACTGGATATAGAGTTCAAAACCACAGTTACAAAGTTTTTCAAGAATTTTCTTTAAAAGGCCAATAAATTCAGCAAGACCCTTGAGGAAATGAAAAAGGATCAACTAGAAATGAGGCATACACTGAAATAAATGATAATATACAGAGATTCAACAGCAAACTAGAGGATCGCAAGAATCAAGTCAAAGATTTGAAATACAACCAAGCAAAAAACACCAAGCAAAAAGAATCCAAAATATGAAGATAGTGTAAGGAGCCTCTGGGACAACGTCAAGCATACCAACATCCGAATTATGGGGGTGCCAGAAGAAGAGAGAGAGCAAGATAGTAAAAACCTATTTGAAGAAATAATGACGAAAACTTCCCCCACCTGGTGAAAGAAATAGACTTACAACTCTAGGAAGTGCACAGAACCCCAAACAAAAGGAATCCAAAGAGGACCACACCAAGGCACATCATAATTAAAATGCCAAGAGCAAAGGACAAAGAAAGAATATTAAAGGCAGCAAGAGAAAAATAGTTAATTACCTACAAGGGAACACCCATATGACTGTCAGCGGATTTCTCAACAGAAACGATGCAGGCCAGATGGGAGTGGTAAGAAATATTCAAAGTGATGAAGAGCGAGAACCTACAACCAAGACTACTCTACCCAGCAAAGCTATCATTCAGAATTGAAGGTCAGATAAAGAGCTTCACAAATAAGAACAAGCTAAAGGAGTTCATCACCACCAAACCAGTATTATATGAAATGCTGAAAGGTATTCTGTAAGAAGAGAAAGAAGAAGAAAAAGGTAAAGATAAAAATTATGAACAAATACATATCTATCAACAAGTGAATCTAAAAACCAAGTGAATAAAAAATGTGATGAACAGAACAATCTGGTGAATATAATAGAATCAGGGACGGGGAAAGGAAGTGGACTGACAATTATCAGGGTTAAAGGGGTTTGGGTGTGTGTGAAGAGACTCGACAAAAATTGTACATCTATGGATGAGGACAGTGCAAGAGGGCCTGGGTTGAGGGGAACTATGGGGTGGGGGGAAGAGGAACAATTGTAATAATTTGAACAGTAAAGATTTATTTTTTAAAAGTTTTTGCTGGGAGGTATAAGGTAACAGGACAAGTAAATGGAGATATTTGTAATACTAACAGCAATTAAATATATCCCATATAATAAAACTCAATATGCAAATCAACTGAACGGTAGAAGACTGGTCGCTATGATGTGCACTGACCACTAGGGGGCAGATGCTCAATGCAGAAGCTGTCCCCTGGTGGTCAGTGTGCTCCCACAGCAAGAGCACTATTAGCCAGAAGCCGGGCTCATGGCTGGTGAGTGCAGTGAAGGTGACAGGAACCTCTCTAGCCTCCTTGGGAACGCTATGGACCCCATGGGGGATGTCCAACTGACAGCTTAGGCTTGCTCCACCACAGACAGCCCCCTAGGGGTCCCAGACTGTGAGAGGGTGCAAGCCAGGCCGAGGGATCTATCCCCACTCAGTGCATGAATGTCGTGCACCAGGCCTCTGGTACATTAAATAAAAGAAGAAAATAAAAAATAGAAACAATAAGGTTTATGTTGAATGCTGATGAGAGTTCAATGAGATGAAGACTAAAAAGGGGTTGTTGATTTATTAACCTATTGGTCATTAGTGTCTTATATAGAGCACTTTTAGGAGTGCTGGAGACCCAACCAGACTGACATGGTTTGAAAAGTGCATGAATAGCCTGCCTGGTTTGGCTCAGTGGATTAAGTGCCAGCCTGCAAACTGAAAGGTCCTGGGTTCGATTCCGGTCAAGGATACATGCCTGGGCTGTGGTCTTGGTCCAAAGTGCAGGAGGCAACCGATCGGTCATTCTCTCTCATCATTGATGTTTCTATCTCTCTATCCCTCTCCCTTCCTCTCTGAAATCAATAAAAATATATTTTTAAAAAGAAAGATGCATGAAGAGTGAGGAAATGAGGATAGTTCTCCATTGACTATTTTTTTAAATGCTCATGAAGTGGAGCCATTAGAGGTGGAAGGTTTTTAAAATAGCAACAGAAGGGAGTAATCATTAAAGCAAGATTTCAAAATGCTAGGAAGGAAACTAAGTGCAGGTAGTAAGTGAAGTTTAGATCAACAGGGGGAAAGAGAGTAGGCTGTGGCAAATGAAGACAGGTTTATATATTTAGTGGTGGTCGGTGATGTTCATCTATGTTGTAGTAGGTATGTCTTAGTGCTTCATCCCTTTTTATGGCTGAATATCATTCCATTGTATTGATGTAACACATTTTTAATTCATCTATTGATGGACATTTGGTCATTGTGAATAATGCTGCTATGACTATTCATGTACAGGTATTTAAGTATCTGTGTTCAATTTGGGGGGGGGTATATACCTATGAGTGGAATTGCTTAGTTATATGGTAGTTCTATGTTTAATTTTTTAAAGAAATGCCATACTCTTTTATTTTTTTAAAAAAATTATTGTTGAAAGTATTACATATGTCCCCCTTTCCCCCCATTGACCTCTTTTAATCTGCCCTACCCCCTACCCCAGGCCTTCACCACCCTACTCTCTGTGTCCATGAATTATGCATATGTGCATACAAGTTCTTTGGTTGATTTCTTCCCACCCACCCTCCCCGTTCCTTCCCCCCCCCCCTTCCCTCTGAGGTTCAACAGTCTGTTCCATGCTTCTATGTTTCTGGACCTACTTTTTGTTCCCCAGTTTGTTTTGTTCATTAGATTCCACATATGAGTGAGATCATGTGACACTTACTTCCTATGACTTATTTCGCTTGACATAATACTCTTCAGGTTTACCCACGCTATTGCAAATGGTAAGAGTTCTTTGTTTTTTTTTTATAGCTGTCTAGTATTCCGTTGTATAGATGTACCACAGTTTTTTTTACTGCACTCAGCTGCTGATGGGCATTTAGGCTGTTTCCAGATCTTAGCCATTGTAAATAATGCTGCTGTGAACAGTGGGCTGCATTTATTTTTTTTCCAACTGGTGTTTTGGGTTTGTTAGAATACAGTCCTAGAAGTGGGATCACACTTGCTGACAGTGTGCCTCCTGTGTAAGTTGTGTGCACTCTCCTGTTGTAGTTGAGCCTTGATTGCTGTTGGCAAGTCAATGCGAGGGATTGACGCCCAGACCCATCAGCTTAGAGGACAGGCCACAAGTACAGTAGAGGGGCTGCTGTGCAGGGGCCTACCCCATGGATCAGGACTTGCTTCAGTGAGGCTCTGGTGCCCGCCAAGTTCACCCCCATTGAGTGTGTCTCTCACAGAGGTTGTTGGGTAGTGCTCTGGTGTGGTCGGAAGTTGTCCATTGGGTGCACTGGCTCTGGGACCTCTGAGAAGGTACATGCCAAGGTCATGGCCACCCAGTATGTACTCCAAAGTGATCTACAAATGGCTTCCACTTGTGCCGGACTTCAAGGTCCTGGGAGAGACCAAACTGAGGCCAGCTGCGGATAGTGCTGGGCCTGGGGCTGCTTATTAAGAGGTAGGGGGGCCAAGACCGGTTTGGCTCAGTGGATAGAGCGTCGGACTGCGGACTGAAGGGTCCTGGGTTTGATTCCGGCAAGGGCATGTACCTTGGCTGCGGGCACATCCCCAGTGGGGGGCGTGCAAGAGGCAGCTGATCGATGTCTTTCTCTCATCGATGTTTCTATCTTTGTATCCCTCTCCCTTCCGCTCTGTAAAAAATCAATAAAATATATTTATTTTAAAAAAAAAAGAGGTAGGGGGCATGCTGAGGCCAGATGCTGCTTGTTGGTAGTCTTTGGACTTTTGAGAGATTTTATGTAAGTTCACTGCATGAGCCAAGACAGGATGTTTTTATAGCAAAGCCACTGGAACTGGCTTGGGTGGGCCCACACTTTGGGTGGGGTGGTGTCACAAGGAATCACCAAGGTGGGGAAATTGGTACCCTGTTTTCCCGAAAATAAGACAGTGTCTTATATTAATTTTTGCTCCCAAAGATGTGCTAGGTCTTATTTTCAGGGGATGTCTTATTTTTCCATGAAGAAGAATACGGTACACATTTATTGTTGAACACACACAAAAAAGGAAATTTATTACCTGTATTCGGTACGGTTGTAGTTGTCATCACAAACCAGCATCGCCAGACAACCTGTGAATCCTATGGTATCAAGAATTTCTTGTAACTACCATTATTTCCATGTACAACAATCTATGGTACATTTACTGATACTGATATTTACCGGTATGAACACAAAGTAAGATTTATTCAGTGACAGTCATGTCATCATCTTCTGAAACATCATCATAACAATCCAAACCCTGAATTTCCTGGTTAATTTCTTGTGACTCCATTTCTTTCAGAATCAGTGAACCAAACCTCTCATGTTTAGCAATAGCACTGTCCTTAAATGAGTACTTCTTATCAAGGTAGCCTGCTCGTAGTGCATTTGCAATGCAACTGTCAGTGATTTTATCCCATGAATTCACCCAAGTCACAACCTCTTGCAGTTTAGGTTTCACAAAGTTTCCACGCTGATCTCTCTCCATTCTATTTTCAGTGTAGTCATTAATTTCCATGTGCAAATTGTCCTTAAATGGCTTGTTTATTGCAATATCAAGAATCTGGAGATAGGCCGTCATTCCTGCGGGAATCATTATTTGATCTATTTTTCTTTCTTGAAGAAATTTCTTCATGTCTTTAGCGCGGTGAGTGCTGGCTGCATCCCAGACTAGCAGACCTCTTTGGCTCCCTCGCATAACAAGCGGCAGGCATTAAATGGACCCACTTCCTTATAACTGCTTGTATGGCCCAGGCTTTTTCAGTTTCAAGAATAAAAATATTATCAGGGAGGTCTTATTTTCGGGGGGATGCCTTATATTGCAGCAAGAGGCAAAACTGTAAGTCAGTCTTATTTTCGGGGGATGTCTTACTTTGGGGGAAACAGGGTATTATTAGACATGTTAAATGGAGACTCAGAGATGGCCCCCACCTGTGCCTGCTTTGGGAAGAGTTGACAAATGAACCATGGCTTCTGCCAGCATTTGTAAGAGAAAGCTGCTATTCCAGCTTTTATCCTGATGCCAGACAATTCTGTTCCTCCCTGTCAGTCCCTGCCACCCCAGCCCAGGAGCTCAGAGCATGTGAGTCCAAATAAGTCAGTGTGCAGGCCCTTTGACTAGTAAAGGAACATCCGGGACTCCAGCTCATTCAGCCACAATCTGCGCTAGTTTTTGCAGCCAGAACTTGTGGGGACTTCTCTTCCTGGCACTGGAACGCTGGGCTGGGGAGTCTGCTGGGGGCTTGGACTGCTTGTTCCAAAGGAGGAACCTCCAGGGCCAAGAAAACCACAGTCTTGATCACTGTTGCTATAGAATGAGTGGAAGTCCATTAGAGTGGTTCTTCCCACTTTCTTTCTTCTTCTTCTTTTTTTTTAGTGGGCATGAGTTTATTAGAGGGGGGCAGAGTCAGAGTGGGTGCAGGCTGGGAAGAGGGGCTGGGGGCTTGGGCAGCACTGCCAGCCAGCGGTCAACAAGACAGGAGGCCAGGGGCCCACAGGACAGGCAGGCCAGCTGCTCTTCACCCTGGGAGCAGTGTCCACCCATCCCATTGGTCCGTCTGCGCCTAGGGCACTGACAGAAGCTCCAGGAGGATGTGGAGGCTGTAGGTGCCTGGCTCCAGAAGTAGCTGGGAGGGCAGGACCACGAGGAAGCCCCCGGCCCAGGGGTCTTCAGCCCCCGAGAGACAGGCCGGGGAAGGAGGGCTGAACCACTCAGGGTTTGGGGGAGGACTCTTGGGTAAGACGGGCAAGGGGCAGGGGTGGCAGGAGTAGTGACTCCGGAGAGGGGGCCAGCCGCAAGAGGGAGCAGCGGGGTGGTGAGAAGCGGGGGGCCCAGGGGAGGGTGATCCCGGCTCTTGAGTAGCTCCTGTGAGTCCAGGCCCAATGGGATGGCGCCGTCGCCCTGACCTGCTCACACTGCCAACGGGCTCACTAGAGCCCGGAAGCCCATCCTGGCCCACAGCCGGTCCCTCTGATGCAGGAAGTCTGCCACCTGATCGTGCCAAGCCTCGCCCAGGGCCCACGGGAAAACCATACATTTGGCCTCCTGCAGGTCCTCCTCCATATCGTTTGCAAGGTACGGTGCTAAGGACAGGTTGCTGCAGGGGTACTCGCTGAGCTTCACGTTGGCGCGCCGGAAGTAGACCAGCACCATGACCAGGAAATACTTGGCTGCGGGCACATCCCCAGTGGGGGGGGTGCAGGAGGCAGGTGATCGATGTTTCTCTCTCATCGATGTTTCTGACTCTCTATCCCTCTCCCTTCCGCTCTTATCTGAAATCTGGAAACTGGGATCTCTGGCGAGGAATTCCTGAAGGAAGCTGTGCTCCAGAAGGGGGGCAGGGAGGGGCCCGCTGTCCCCATCCTGACAGCTCCAGCCCCACAGCTTCACCTGAGCTGGGGATGATCTACAGCATCCCCCACTTTCTTTCTTCTTTCTTTCTTTCTTTCTTTCTTTCTTTCTTTCTTTCTTTCTTTCTTTCTTTCTTTCTTCTTCTTTCCTCTTTCTTTCTCTTTCTTTCTTTCTTTCTTTCTTTCTTCTTTCTTTCTCTTTCTTTCTTTCTTTCTTTCTTTCTTTCTTTCTTTCTTTCTTTCTTTCTTTCTTTTTCTTTCTTTCCCAAAAGTGCTTTAGCTATTTTATTCACTTCCTAGCGTTTCCCTAACAAATAATCACAAATGTGGTAGCTGAAAACAACAGAAATGTATTATTCTCTTATCATTCTGAAGGCCAGAAGTCTGAAATCAAGGTGATGGTGGGGTCACCCTCCCTCCAAAGGCTCTAGGCCAGTCGTCGGCAAACCGCGGCTCTCAAGCCACATGCGGCTCTTTGGCCCCTTGAGTGTGGCTCTTCCACAAAAGACCACGTGCGGGCCCGCAGGTACAGTGTGATTGAAACTTCGTGGCCCATGTGCAGAAGTCAGTTTTCAGCTCTCAAAAGAAGTTTCAATCATTGTACTGTTGATATTTGGCTCTGCTGACTTAATTTGCCGACCACTGCTCTAGGGAAAATCCTTTCTTTCCTCCTCCAGCTTCTGGCGGCTCCAGGTGTTCCTTGGCTTGTAGCTGGATACTAACTCCAGTCTCTCCTCCATCTTCATATGCCATACCCTTTCTCTGCCTTCCCCTTTGTCTCTTATAAGGACAGTTGTCCTTGTATTTAGAGTTCACTGAGATAACCCAGGACGATCTTATCTCAACAGCCTTGACTGCATCACATTTGCAAGGATCCTTTTTAAAAATATATATTTTATTGCTTTTTTTACAGAGAGGAAGGGAGAGGGAAAGTCAAAAATATCAATCAGCTGCCTCTTGCACACCCCCTACTGGGGATGTGCCTGCAGCCAAGGTACATGCCCTTGACCGGAATCGAACCTGGGACCTTTCAGTCCACAGGCCGACTATCTATCCACTGAGCAAACTAGTTTCGGCTGCAAAGATCCTTTTACGGAATAATTAAGCCACAGGTTTCTAAGGTTAGGAAGTGGGCATATCTTTTGAGGGACCAACATTCAACCCACTAGAGTTATTCTAGTCCCTTTGCCTTCCCATACAAATATTAAAATAATCTTGTCTATCTACAAAAACATCTTTCTAGGAGCTTTAAACTTAGGAGTTGCATTAAATTTATACAGCAATTTGGAAGAACGGATATCCTTACTATGTTGTGTCTTCTAATCAATGAGCACAGATATCTGTTTATTTAGATCTTTGATTTCTTTCATCAGCATTTTGTAGTTTTCAGCATACACGTCCTATACACGTTTTATTAGATTTACATGTAAGCCTTGCATTTGTTAGTGATTATACTATTTTAAAATTTTTCTTTATTGTTGAAAGTATTGCAGATGTTCCCTTCCCTCCCACACTGACTGCCTTCACCTTGCACATAATTGTACATTTTTAATCTACATATTTTAATATACATTATTATAATTTCAGCTTTCAGAGTTTAATAACTAATATAGATAAATACAAGAGATTTTTTTTGTATGTTGAGCTTATATCCTTTAGCCTTGAGAAGTCTATATCAGTTCTAGGAACTCTGCAAACTGAGTCATTAATATTGTTATATCTTCACGTTTTTTTTTAAATTTTTTCATTTGTCTTCATTGTGCCATCTATGGAGTTTATTTTCATTATTTTATATTTTAGATCTAAACTTTCCATTTGGTTCTTCTTCATACCTTCTGTTGCTCTGCTGAGATTTTTTTTTCCCCATTTGTTTCCAATCAGGTTGCAATTGCTTGTGGAAGCATTTTTATAAGGGCTCCTTTCCAACACGTGTTGGATGATTCTTTATCTGTGTCATCTTGGTGTTAGCATCTGTTGTCTTTTCTCATCAAATTTGAGAATTCCCGGATTCTTAGTACAGTCCCTGAGTGTTTAAGTCGAAACCTGGACATTTTGGATATTATATTATGAGCCTTCGGACTATAATTAAATATATTTGAATTGGCACCTTCTGAAAAGGCCCTGGCAGAGAAAGCTATGGTGTTGCTTCATTACTGCAAGGTTGAGGTGGGAGTCCAGGTTCTCCACTTTACTTTCTCTAACACCACCTCTGCGGTGGGTGGAGGGAGGTTGGAGCCTCTCATCACAGTCCAGAAAGAGTCTAGGCTCTTTCCTTCGTCTTTATTGGGAGAGCCATCGTTTTTCTGTGGTTGCCTGGAATAGAACAGTTATTGTCTAAAAGTTCTCTGTGTCCCTAGGTTACCCCTTTATTGATCCTTTGGATAGAGAAAACAGGCTTCTCTTTGACTTTTGTATGCATCTGTTGATATTTGTAGGTTTCCAGCTTCTCCAGTATCCAGTTTAGGATGTATGAGCCAATAAGAAAACCAAGGCATTGACCACTGTGTTCTTTCTCAGGTCCCAGTGCTTATTTGCCTTCTCTCTACATTTCAAAGTCTTGTATTTGTTTTATGTTTAATATCCATGGTTTATAGCTGTACTTAGTGGACAGAATAAGGAAAAGTCTCCTCCATCTTCTCTGAAGTGGAAGTCTCTGACATATTTTTTACAAGCTCTTTCTTGGAGTTGTGTTGAGATTAGACTCTAGGGAAGCAATGGAGGAAACAGTAAAATAGGTTTAGAGGCTATTGTAATTTTCCAAGCGAGAATATGATGATGGTTCTGGCCAAGCTGGTAGCAATTTAGATGGTGAAAAGTGGTCAGATTCTGGGAGTGTTTTAGAGGAAAGCCAGCAGGATTTGCCTACAGCTTGGATATGGGGTGACACAGAAGAAGATGTATCAAGGATTACCTAAGGTTTTTGGCCTCAGCAATTGGAAGGATGAAGTTGCCATCTAACTAATAAGATAGAGACCAAGGAAGAAGCACGTTTGGAGAGGAAAGATTAGGAGCTACACTTTGGATATATGCTCAGTGGCCAGATTATTATGATCTCTGAACGAATAATAATCTGGCCACTTAGTGTATATCCTATATAATAAAAAGCTAATATACAAGTTGTCTCCTCAACCAGGAGTTCGACCAGCAGGCAGGCTGGCCAACTGCCCATGTGCCCTCCCCCTGGCCAGGCACCGGGCCAGGCACCGGGCCTCTAATACACACACATACACACACACACACACACACACACACACACTGAGTGGCCAGTTTATTAATGTATTTTCCAGCATATAAAACGACTTTTTAACCCAGGAAAATCTTCTCAACAGTTGGGGGTCGAAATCAAATCTCATGTTTTTTTAATTTTTATTTGGTGTGCGTTGGAAGAGGGGTAGTTTTATATGGCGAGTATATCCCAAACTCTATATTTTAACTGGAAAAGTTGGGAGTTGGCTTATATACCCAGTTGTCTTGTATGCTAGAAAATATGGTATGTGCTCAGAGATAATAATAATCTGGCCACTCAGTATATTTCCAGTGAAAATGTTATGGAGGCAGTTTTTCTCTTCTTTTACCCATATTTATTCCTTCTGTAACCCCATTACTCATTTGTGAAACCTTCTCATTCTGTCTTCCATATATTCTAATCTCCTAATATCTGTTTCCAGTTAAATTTTCTCTTCAACAGTGTCTAATCTTATTCACTGAATTTTTCATTTCAATTACTACCTTTTTCATTTCTAGAAATCTGCTTTGCTTCTCTTTTCAAACCTGACTGTTTTATTCAATATATTTTTAGTTTCTTTTTTATGTCCCTAATTTCATTGTTTTTAATATATTTTATTGATTTTTTACAGAGAGGAAGGGAGAGAGATAGAAAGTCAGAAACATCGATGAGAGAGAAACATCAATCAGCTGCCTCTTGCACATCCCCCACTGGGGATGTGCCTGCAACCAAGGTACATGCCCTTGACCGGAATTGAACCTGGGACCTTTCAGTCCGCAGGCCGACACTCTATCCACTGAGCCAAACCAGTTTTGGCTCTGTCCCTAATTTTAAATACTTATTTTTATTAACTCTATTTGATTTTTCTATTATCTGTTCATGGAGGCTTGTGCTTGCTGATTCTTGTTTATTGTGAATTATTTTGTTCAAGTTCAAATGATTTTATCTACAAAATTATTGTTCATCCTCACTTGAAAGCATGTTAATACTGAGAGGTTTGGTATTTGTCTTTGCCAGATGCCAGAGAGATCAATTTTTCTGTTAACTCCACAAGTTGTAGGTTCTGGAATCATATAAGTAGTACAGGTTTGAACCACAAACTCTTATGAAGCTCAGTTACATGGTTAAGAATTTTTAAAGGGGAGAGGGAAGATGGCAGTGTAGGTAAATCCCTATGCTCGCCACCTCCCACAACTACATCAAAATTACAACTAAAATACAGAACCATTATCCATAACTGGCTGAATGGAAGTCTTACCACTAGAGAAATAAGGAAGAAAGCACACTGAGACTGGTAGGAGGTGTGGAGGTGCAGAACGGGGTGGTCCCGGCACAGGAGGGAGATCGCCTCTTTGGAGGCCACTCAGATGAGCAAGGGGTCTCAGCTCCACACCAGACCCCCAGCCCATGGTTCCAGAGCGGGAAAAGAAGTTGTCATGGGCAGTAAGAACTTCGGGCTGTAAAAAAAACAATACAGATTGGGGCTCAGTGACATAGAGGCTGCTGGAGACCCAGCTGTTCCTCTTAAAAGGCCAGCACATAAACTGAACTTACAAGGCCCTGCTTCCTCTGAGCTCCGGCACCAGGGCACGGCTCTGAGGAACACAGACACATACGAGGAAGAACTGGATTGTCTGGCACCAGGGCAGGAACTCAGGGGTGGCTTTCTCGCAGATGGAGGTGCTTGCAGGGATCATTGTTCTATGCTGGGACCTTCCAGTTACAGGGCTGACTGGCAGCCATTTCTGTTTGCTGCACCCTGTGATTCCCTAAGACCCGGCCTCACCCAATTTACAACCCCACCCAAGCTGTGTGCAGCAGCTTTTGCATATAAATGGCCTGGCCTCACTCAAGCTAAAGTCTGTCAAACAAGCTGCAGCTGGGTCAGGGAGCCCCAAACCTATCAACAAAAGGACCCTGCACCAACACCAGCCTGCCTTGCTTCAGAGCTGGGCCTGAAGCAATAAAGAATTTTTAACAAATTTGTAAAAGGGAGACTTTTGCACCCTCCCTCCACAATCCAAAACTCAAGCCAAGATAGACAAGATTTCTCATTGTGTTCCTATGGCAGCAGGAAAGCTATTTTCTAAGGACCTCCTCATCTGAAGTGCTTTTGTGTTAAGACGCAATCCCCTAGGTCAGTGGTCAGCAAACTGCAGCTCTTTGGCCTCTTGAGTGTGGCTCTTCCACAAAATACCACAACCTGGGCGAGTCTATTTTGAAGCAGTGGCATTAGAAGAAGTTTAAGTTTAAAAAATTTGGTTCTCAAAAAAAATTTCAATCATTGTACTGTTAATATTTGGCTCTGTTGACTAATGAGTTTGCCAACCACTGCCCTAAGTGCTATTTATTATACTTCATGAACTGGGTAATGGAAAAATTCTTTAATCTGTACATTTAGAATTTGTGTTATCCACAAATTCTAGTGTATTATACTTCAATTAAATATTTTATAAAATCTAAAAAATATTTTAAAACCCTCAACATGTCAATTACCTCCAAATTGATCTACATATTTATAATGCAATTCCTTTAAAAATACCAGCAAGATATGTGTAGGCACAGAAAAGCTTATTCTAAAAATTGTATGAAAAGGCTGAGGCCCTTGAATAGCTAAACAATCTTGAAAAAAAAGGAATAAAGTGGGAGGAATCACTCTCTTTAACATTAAGGGTTATTATATAGCTATGGTAATCAAAATAGGGTGTTATTAGTGGAGGTATAGAAACATGAGATCAATAGAACAGAAGAGAGATTCCAGAATTAGACCCACATTAATACAGCTACCTGATTTTTGACAAAGGAGTAAAGGCAATGCAATAGAGAAAAGACCTTTTTTTTTCTTCCTACAAGTGATGTTTGTACAATTGGAAATTTCACAGCCCAAAAAAAAAAAAAAAAGCCTTGACCTAAACCTCTTACAGTATACAAAAATTATCTCACAATGGGTCTAAATGTACAAAATAAAACTATAAAACTCTTAGAAGACAAGAGAACATTTTCATGACGTAGGGTTACTCAAAATTTTTTTTAGTCCTCACCAGAGTGAAGCTATTTTTTTCCCATTAATTTTTAGAGAGAGTGGAAGGGAGTGGGGAGGAAGAGAAAGAGAAACATTGATATGAGAGACACACATTGATTGGTTGCCTCCCACTCATTCCCTGACCAGGGCCAGGGATTGAACCTGCAACCAGGTGTGTGCCCTTGACCGGGAATCAAACCACAGACCCTCCGGTGTGCAGGCCGACACTCTGACCACGGTGCCATGCCCAGTCAGGGATAGTCAAAGAATTCCTAAACATGATAATCCAAAATAAAACTGATACATTGAAATTTATCAAAATTACAAGTCTGTAGCAGTCTCTTGTTCTGTGAAAGAGACTGCTACAGACCGGGAGGGAAAAAATGACAAGCTACAAACTGGGAGAAAATCTTTACAAAGCACACATTCAACATAGAATTTAATATCCTTAAATATATAAAAAGCTCTCAAAGTTCAATTGTAAGAAAACTAACAACCCACTTAAAATATCAAAGGATTTGAACAGGCACTTCACCAAAGTGGATATTCAGATAGCCAAATAAGCACAAGTGGTTGCATTATGCTATGTGCAGCCATCTTATAACCATGAAGAAGTATCCTGAATACAAAGCTAATACCCACACACACAGCCAGAACTGAGATAATCAGAATCAAAGCTCTGATTAAATTGTGCTTGAAATCCACAGACTTCTAGACTTTTCAATTACATGAGCCAATGTCCCATGCCTGCTTTGCATTTTCTGTTATTTGCTACTTAAAATATTTTTATGTTTAGCACACTTATTATCAAAATCAACATCCTTCAAGACAACGCCTCTCACCACCAGGAAATTTTTCATGGCTGCTCAATCATCTTTCTCCTTTTTTCCTTTGAACTTCTCCAGTCCCAAGAGTCTAAGCCATTCACCTTATCACTTCTCCCCTCTCCTTACCCTCTTCCTTTCTCACTCCCCCCCCCCCAACCTGTCTCTCTTTCACACACACACCACATACCCTTGTGACACTTTTGTGTCTTTTCACCTCATTTTCCATTTTTTCCTGTGATAACACTGACCCTTGTACAATGCAACATTCAATATTTGTTACACCAGCTCTAACCATTTGGTTCAGTGGGTAGAGCATTGGCCTGTGGACTGGAGGGTCCCAGGGTCAATTCGGGTCAAAGGCATGTGCCTTGGTTTCAAGCACATTCCCAGTGGGAGGTATTCAGGAAGCAGCTGATTGATGTTTCTAACTATCCCTCTCCCTTCCTATCTGTAAAAAATCAATAAAATATATTAATATATATATATATATTTGTTACACCGAATTGAGACTGTTTCCCCCATAAGACTTTTAGCTCTTGAGGGCCTTTGATTTGACTCTTCTCTACAGATGAGGACCCATAGGGGGACAAAGGGGAGACTGAAAGGCATCCACTAGAGCTTGTTTACTAATGCTTGTGCATCCCCCAGGGTTACCTGCCTTCATGGCTTTGCTGGAGAGAGACCCATCCAGGTTCTCTCTACCTGGGTCATCTTTCTGTTTTCACACATCCCAAATCCTACCCTTCCAAACTCAAGGCCTACTCTGGGAACGGGCAGGACTGTGATTGACTGGGAAGGGACACACGGCAACTTTCTGGGTTGATGAAAATGCTCTGTATCTTTGATAGTGGTATGGGTTACTATATACATGAAGTTGTACTCTTAAGATTGGTGCCTTTCATTATATGGATATTTTAGTTAAAATAGGCGAAACATATACTACATTTAATGGCATGCACACAGAAGTGTTTTAAGGGGTGTGTACCAATATTTAATTTTGAAATGTATAAAACTAAGATGGCTTGATGGAGGAATAGAGGGATGAACAGATACATGCGACAGAGCAAGTATAGTAAAAAGCTAATTGTAGAATCTAGATGGTAGATACATGAGTATTCACAGTACTAGGGGCCCAGTGCACGAAATTCGTGCACTGCAGCTGGGTGATCCCTCAACCCAACCTGCCCCCTCTCACATACTGGGAGCCCTCAGGGGATGTCCAACTGATGGCTCACCCCCAGCCTGCCCAAGACCTAAAGCCTCTGCTGTAGGCCTTGGGCACCCAGCCATTGTCCTGCTCAGCTCAGCCCCACCTGCCTGCCACCACCCGGCCCAGGGGGCTGGGCGCTCGCTGCCACTTCTGCTCACAGTGCCTGGGGTCTGGGTGCTCCCTGCTGCTGCCACCACCACTGCTGCTGCTACCGCCGCTTCCCCACACAGCGCCCAGGGGCTGGGCACTGGCCACCACTGCCATTTCATCTCCACCCCTAGGGCCCGGTGCTCGTGCCACTTGGCCCCACCCCTGCTCCTGATTGGCTGGTAGCATAGCCAATCAGGAGCGAAGGTATGGTCAAATTTGCATGTTTCTCTTTTATTATATAGGATAATTACTTTGACTTTTTGAATGTTTGGAACTGTCCATAGTAAAATGTCCTGAAAAGGCGGTGGATGGGTTAGTATCTCTGGTATCTTCACAGCCACTGCCCTGGTTTAGACCTCTTTGCTTCTTACTGGAATCTTGCAACCCCCTTCTGTCTCTCCCCACCCTAAGAATGACCAGAAAAATCATCCTGAAATATAAATTGAACATCCATGACTAGGTTCCTGCCAACCTCTTAATCTTCATCTTCTAACACTTGCTGTCTTACTGTAAGCTGCACACCAGCCCAATTCAAGGGCTAATAATTCCACTCACACACAAGGCCACCTCAACTTTCTTTTGCTTATGCTGTCCCTTTTGATTGGAATTCTTTATTCCAACTCATCCTCTTCCTTCCCTTTCCTGGCCACTGTCCTTTAGAATTCAACTCAGGTGTTGCTTCTGCCTAGGCATCTTTTCTGCTCCTCAGACTCGGTCCCGTCACCTTCCTTCATGCTTCCAACACTTATTTGTAATATAGTACAGCAGGTCCTCAAATAACGTTCCTTCCCATGCCATTTCATTGATGAGATGTTATGGGAATTTAACTTTTGTTTTGTGTGTAGTTGTTTTTACTTTTATTCTATTTTTTAATATGTGTATTGACTTCAGAGAGGAAGGGAGAGGGAGGGAGAGAGAGAAACATCAGTGATGAGAACCATTGTCTGCCTCTCGCAGACCCCCTACTTGGGAATCAAACCTGCAAGCTGGGCACGTGCCCTGACCCGGAATTGGGAATCAAACCATGACCTCCTGCTTCATAGGTCGACACTCAACCACTGAGCCATGCTAGCCGGGCTTTTGTTTATATCAATGAGCCTATGGTAAAATTGACTTCTGTGTATGTCAGGTTACAGAGTGTATCAACAGTGTTGTGTGGATGTACTGTATTTCTCTCAGCATGCTATACTTGCGTTTCCATGTCTGTGTACTGAACGACATGCTCCTTGAGGATCAAGCCTTCTGATAGCATACACAGGGCCTGATAAACCACTATAGAACTCAACCAGTGATATCGAACTGCTATAGATGACACGTTGGCATCTATCTTCCAGCAACTTTGCATCACAGATTTAGTTGTATCTCCTCTACAGAAGTGTACAGCTCACCACACCTATTGACTCAGCCACGTGTTGTCCTCTACTTTCCTCAGGAAGCCAACTCGATTTCCTGCCCTGGTTTGAAATATCCTCTCCATGCCTTGAAAGCTTACTTTCTCTGTAGTCTTTATGAGATCATAGGCCTGGGTGGTCAAATATTAGCTGAGAAACATTTAAATGGATTCACTGATTACCTGACTGCCAGACATTGAATGGAGTTCTTTAAAGACAGTAGCTACTATAATCCCCCCAACAAAGCTATCAGGTAGGGATTATTCCTTCACTCCACAGATGACAAAATGGAACCAAGAAAATAAGAAGTAGCCAGCTCAAGAGCACATAGGTGTCAGAGCTGAATTGGAATCATGGGTGTACTCAACTCCTGGACACAATCCTCTTCCCACCACGGCCCATTGACGCCAGGTTGGGCAAGGCCTTGGAAAGCCTTGAAAAGCAGAAAATATCATAAAGCAGTGGAACGCTACAGATGTTCTTAAGCAGAAATGAATGATGAAAATAGGACTTTGGGAAAATAAACCTGAAAGGTTGTGTATGATAGAACAGAATGGAATAAAATTCGACAAAGGCTTTTATAGACTCCTGAGGAGAATATAAAATGGGTATCGTATTTCTCTTCCCACATTCAGTGGTGAGTGCTGGCATTATGTTATGGTCCTATGGGGAAAGACAGGGCTTGGAAAGGTGAGCTATTTTGAGTTTTTTAAAAAACCAAAAACTAAAAAGGGGATAGAGGAGCACAAGTGTGTCTCTTAGGTTGTATGAAAGGCCAATTCCATAGGTCTGCCTCCTGGAAATGACCTGAGGTGTCAGACAGTAAGAAGCCCTTCCCTTCTTTCCATGAGGTGTAGAAGTCCAGAAAAAGGTCAGAATTGACTGGAAAGTTGCATAAAGGCTTCCTTAGGGAAGTGGCATTGAATGGGACAATGCCACTCCTTCAGTAACTTCCTCGCTGGTCTCCCTGGCTCACCCTCCCTCCTTCTTAATCCACTCCTATGACTTGCAAAGGGATCTTTTTAAAAAGCAAGTGAGAACATGCCATTTTCTCCTTAAAACCCTTTAATGGTTCTCTGTCATTTGTGGGATAAAGTTAAGTCTTTTGACAGACATCAAAATGATATATCCTCCATTATGAGGTTTTAAAATAAATATTATGCCTAAAAACTAATGGATTCTTATCATATGCATACTCAAACTAAACATTCCCTCTTGGAGACTCTGCATATGTACTCTCAGGTGAAAATCACAAGCAGCAGTTATACTAAATTGCTTGCCCTATTCACACATGAGTTCCCCTCCCCACCCCCAAAATTTTAAGTCATGCTATTGCCTTGGTTTGGAATACTCTTCCCACTGTTCTCAGCCTGACTGGCTAATTACTTTTCACCCTTCAGCTCAGACGTCGCCCTGACAGGAAACCTGACCTGAATTCCCTGCTTCTCAGGGATAGATTCCCTGACCAGCATCCCTTGCTCATCTATCACCACACTGTCCCATACGGTGCTCTTCTCCTTCACTCAGCTTACTGGAGGGCAAGTGCCATTTCAGTCAACTTGGCATGACCAGGGTCCTGACAGAAAGGGAGGGGACAGCCCAGCTGGTATGGCTCAGTGGTTGAGTGTCGACCTATGAACCAGGAGGTCATGGTTTGATTCTCGGTCAGAGCACAATCCCAGGTTGTCGGCTTGATCCCGATGTGGGGATGTACAGGAGGCAGCTGATCAATGATTCTCTCATCATTGATGTTTCTGTCTCTGTCTCTCTCTCTCTCTCTCTCTCTCTCTCCTTTCCTCTCTGAAATCAATCTTACATAATAGGCAAACATGTAAATGTACCGTACCTCAGCTATGTCCACAGCCAATCAGAGAGAGTATGCAAATTAGAAGGCCAAAGATGGCAGCCACCCAGCTACTCCAGGTGCGGAGTGGCCAGGCGGGGTAGGACACCTGTTGTGAGAGGGAGGGCAGGGGGCGAAGGGAGCAGAGTGTTGCAGCAAAGACAAAGATGGCAGACTCCAGCCGGAGCAAAGGCCTGGGTCCTGGGTGCCCGAGGAAAACTGGTGCTGGAAGCCAAGGGAAGGAAGGCCTATTGCACGAATCTGTTCATGCAACGGGTCTCTAGTAACAATATATTTAAACACACATGTAATACCTTAATCAAAAAATAAATTAAAATAAAATAAAATATATTTAAAAACAAAAAAGCCAAGGACCTGTGTGCTTGAGGCAGGGAATAACACAGGAGCAAACAGAAATGTGGAATTTGTACTAAGGATAGGTCAGGGTTAGAGGATTCCGTTTGGGAATCAATAGCATCCAAGGATGATTCCTCTTCCACCACTTGTCATCTTCTAGGGAGGTACATAGTTGAAGTAATTCCATCCTGCAAATGTAGAAACTGTGACCTAGACAAGTAATCTCTTCCAAATGACTTGGGTAGTTATTGAAAAGGTGAGCTCTTGGTGACAAGCCCTATATGCTAGTCTACTCCATACCGGAAAGGCTAAAATTGGATGCACTTCTTGTCCTTGCAATTTTTAGACAGGAACCTCTGATCTGCTGGTACATCCTGACTAGATGAGGGGTCAAGTCACCAAGACTAACTTATCCTCTAAAGCAGGGGTGGGGAATGTCCAACCTGCAGGCCATATAAGGCCTGCGAAGTCATTTGATCTGGCCCTGCCAAGGCATTAGGGGTTCTTATTGTTTGACAAAATATAGCAGGCTAATTTTTTAAGTGGATAATTTTGCATGGCCTGCAAATCCTACATAATAAAACCTTAATATGCAAATCAACCAAACAGTAGAATGACCAGTTGCTATGATACACATTGCCCACCAGGGGGCAGACACTTAATGCAGGAGCTGCCCCCTGGTGGTCAGTGTGTTCCCACAGGGGGAGCGTTGCTCAGCCAGAAGCCAGGCTCACAGCTGGTGAGCGCAGCGGCAGTGGCGGGAACCTCTCCTACCTCCACGGCAGGCAGGCAGGTGGTTAGGAGCAAGAAGTACCCAACTGCAAGAGCCCCAGACTGTGAGAGGCATGTCTGCCTGCCAGCTTAGACCTGATCTCCCAAGGGGATCAAGCCTAAGCCAGCAGGCAGACATCCCCCAAGGGGTCCCAGACTGCGAGGGCACAGGCCAGGCTGAGGGACCCCCCCCGACCAGGTGCACAAATTTCATGCACCAGGCCTCTCATGATGTTATAAATATCCAAATGGCCATTGGCAGAAAAAAGGTTCCCCATGCCTGCTCAAAACTTAGGCTGGTGACAGTGTTTGGTGATGTTTTGGCCCCTCACTGGGAAGGGGTGGAATGAGAGTTGGCAATAAAGCAAATCCAGCCCACCGTTCCTGCAAGGCCTCTGAAATCCCTCCCTTTCCTGTTGCCTTTCTACCAGGAGACACAGTCCCCCACGTCCCAGATAAGAACCTTCTCTATCCAAACCCTGCCTAATGCCAATTCAAGTTGGGAGAGCTGGAGGGGGTCCTTTAGCTAGTAGGTGACAAACCCAGGCAGCCTTACCCCAGACCCACAGAACCAGAATCTCCAAGATGAGGAAATCCTGGTTGGGTTCAAATTCCTTTTATAGCGACAGTCAGTAAGAAGCCCTTCCCTAGGCACACAGGCAGGGTGGTGGGGAACTTGGAACTGAGGCTCCCCACATCAGTCTGGGGGCTCTTCACAGGACATACCTCTCAATGCTGCTTTTTGCATAAAACAGGTGCTCAATAAACATATGTTGGGTCAGAGTTACAAAAGATTTTCTAACATGGTGAGGGGAAAGAACCTGTTTGGGCGTCAGGCAGACCCTATTGCGAAAGGCCACTGGCCAGCTTCAGCCTCCTTCACTGTAAAATGGGCCATTAGCCTGGCCAGCTGGCTCAGTGGTTGAGCGTCAACCTATGAACCAGGAGGTCGAGGTTCGATTCCTGTGCCCGGGTTGCAGCTCGATTCCCAGTAAGGGGCATGCAGGAGGCAGTCAATCAATTATTCTATCTCATCATTGATGTTTCTCTCTCTTCCTCTCCCTTCCTCTCTGAAATCAATAAAAACATACCTTGAGAAAATATAATAGGCCATTAACTCTCTCCCAGAGTTGTCAGGGAAGACTAAATGAGAAACCCCTAGCCAATGTGAAGCGCAGGAAAGGCAGTTACTAAATGGTCGTGGTTATCAGTGAGAGGTGGGAGAACTGTGAATAAAAATAGATTCTGAAACCAGGCTGGCCCTACAACTTGAAAGTTATTTTGCCTCTCTTTCCTCATCAGTAGGTGAGGATAAAATAAATCAATAGACACAGAACATTAGTAGTGTGTGTGGGATGATATGTTAGCTCAAATAATTATATTCTATCCCTTGTACTTGCCCTAAGCACAATAATGCAGTTCAGCCTGGAGGAGTGAGAGAGGGAGGAGGAGTGAGATAGCAAGAGAGCGAGAGACCCCAAAACTTGACATTAATAGAAAAAAGGTACAGGTGTCAACACTGACAACAGCCCACGGAAAGCCTTCCCAACACACTTGGTAGGCCCCTTTGAATTGCTGCACCCTTTCTTTTCTGCTCACTATCCTTGTATCTGTTTCGCATATGTGAACTGTGTCTTCTCGTCAGGGCAGAGACCCTGTCCTCTCCCCACCTTGGGTATATGGTTGGGCACCAGCGAAATGCTCAGTTGATGGGAGGGCGAGTTGGAAAGTAGCTATAGAAGGCGACATTCCTGGAACAACCACAACCACCACCACCACCACCACCACCACCACCACCACCACAAAAGAATGCCAATCAAATCAATTGCCAAGATAAATCACTTTTATCTCTATAGGAAAGGGAGGACCTAAAAAAAATATAAATTACATTAGTAACACAACATAAGAAAAAAACAGGGGGAGGGGGAGAAAAAAAAAAAACAAGAGAAGTCTGTATGATGCTATTCTAACCTGTTTATAAAAAGGCCCTGCATCAGAAATTCACAATCCTACCCACTTCTAAAAATATATTTAAACATGTACAGAAGCGGTGGGCTTGTTTTTAAATTGTTTGCTTTTTTGTAAAAATATATTAAAGGTGAATAGAAATCCTCTCTCCCTGCCCCCTATCCGACCCCCAGCTCTATACTGGGGATAGGAGACCAGAGGTAACTCTCTCACCGTGTTCTAACCCTTGGTTCCTACCACTCCTAACCCCTCCCCAACTCACTTCACTTAGAACCTGAAACATTAAAAAAAAAAAAAAGCACACTAGCCTCTTTGGAAAAGCATAACTCTGAGGGTAAACTTGCTTTTCATTGGAAACACAAAACAACAAACAGGAAGCTCTGGCAGTCCAGCTAAACTAAATGGAAACCCAGTCATGTGGAGGTTGGGTTTCAGCTCCACAGAAACTTCTAACAAAGAAACAGAGGGGAAAGAGGCCTGGAACCAGGGGGATTTGCTAGCAATTAGCTGCCTTTGAAAGATCAAGGGGGGAGGGGGTTGTTAATGAGCAGAAGGGCTGGGGTCCTGGTCTTGGTTATAGCAGTCAGGGCCTAGTCAGACAGTTGCCTACACAGGGACAAAGGCTGCCCCCCTTCCCTCCCCCTCTGCTGCCTTGAAATCCCCAAGAAAAGCAAAGCTGGGCAGAAACAGAGAGGAGGGGAGTGGGGACCTCACGTGCAAAGGGGGAGGTAGCCAGGCTTTTTGCCTTTGGTGTGACTAGATGGAGGACTGCTTGGCCCCTGGGGTCCCCAAGGTAGAAAAAGCAAACGGGGCTAAGGGACCCCTGATTCCAAGGAAGGGGGGGGTCGATGTGGGCTGTGGAGAAAGAATGAACTGGAGACAACCAAGATGACAAGGAGGTCTCACGCATTCCCTGTGGCCTGCACGGGAGCTGTTAAGTTCCCCAGAAGCACTGGGCCAACTGGGCTGAGGCTGAAGAGGGGCGGAGGGTGCGGATGCCCTCCACTTGGGCAGTGCCCACATGGAAGGAGGGGATCATTCTCCGTCTAGTCCAGGTTGCCCAAAAAGGCAGAACAGGTGGAGGTGGAGGGAGTTGGGGGACAGGGAGGGAGATGGTGGGCACTGTCCGGACAATAGACATCCACAAAGAAAGGGAAGGAGAGGGATCAGACGACCGGCTCCTGTGGACATGAGTGCCCCCTCTCCCAGGCTCCGGCCCCGTGGCCTGTGCACTCAGCGCGAGTGTCCGCCTGGCAGCTGGAAGTGCGGCGGCCCACGAGTGAAGGTGTGAGTTCCATGGTCTTCTGATCAAGATGTCGGGTGGGGAAAGAAGCAGGGAGGTTCCCGATGGAGCAGGGCTGAGCTGTCCTGCCACCTCCTCCCTGGAAGGTCCACGCTGCAGGCTGCGAGACAGGTGAAGAAAGCGGGCCTGGAGCCCCTGGTCATCTGCTTCGGCGGCAGGTGCTCTGAGGCTTCAGGAGATGGTTTTTCACCTGCTGGCACTCAGCCACAGCGGCGTGGATCAAAATCCAGGCAAGTCCCTGGAGCTCAGCCTGGGTTCTTCATCTGTAGCCACTCCAAAGTAGCCTCCTCCAATGGGCTACGAAGTGATGGTCAAAGGCTCTCCCCACCTTGAGAAGCGACGGGAATCTCTTCTTCTCCCAAGGACACATGAAGGCAGCCCATGACCTTTCTAGGCTCCCTCTGGAAATGGCCCGTAGTGGGGCAGTGAGGAGGCTCCAATTCCCTCTTTATTTCCATGAACCATTTGGCAAGAAAGGGCAGAGGCCAGCCCCTTCTCCCACAAACAAGTCTCAGATGGGAAATGTCCCCCGGGCTGCGGGGACGAAGGGGAAGGAAGGGTGTGTGTGTGTGGGGGGGGAGGCTTCTGGAGACGGGGCTGGAGTCGCGGGAAGCAGTAAGCGCTGGGCCTCCCTGTTCAGGACCATGGCAATACTGAGGGCCCAGGCTCTCCTTCATGCCTCTCCTCATCCTGCCTTCTGGCTCTAGGCGGGGCCAAGGCTGGTAAGAGGGAAATGGGTTAGAGCAGCAGAAAAGAGAGTTCTAGTCAGCTGGAAACCTCTCCCATTTACCTGCTACTCGGAGGTATGGAGGAGGAAGGCAGGATGCTCTAGAGCAGTGGTCGGCAAACTCATTAGTCGACAGAGCCGCAGTTTGCCGACCACTGCTCTAGAGGAAATGGGGGAGGGGGTCAGTGAAGAGGCCTGTAGGGGAGTCCCTGCCTTTGATCAGTTCCAAGAAAGCAGGACAATGTGCCTCAGCACCTTGTTGGGGGCAGAGAGGATCCAGGAGTGCCCCGAGAGTTGACCATGAAGGCAATGAGGGTGAAGGGGTGAGGGGCAGGATGCCAGGGAGCTCACAGAAGTAGTTTGCCATTTCTGTGGATTTTCAGGATACGGCCGAGTCTCTGCTTTGCTGTGGCCAGGCCCTTTTTGGGACGCTTTCCTGCAGGGCAACCAAGAGGTAAGTAAACACTATGGCAAGGGCTCCAGCAGCACCTCCAGTACCAATTGTCCTCAGGCCACCCCGATCCTGTACCTCTGCCCAGTTTCCCCGTCCTTACACCTACCCCAGGCCCATCTTGGGCAAGAAGTGCTCCTTAACTACTCCCATCCCACACCACATGCCTTCCCTCTCCCTCCTATGACCTTCTGCCGCAGAACCCCTGGTGAGTCCGTCTGGTTCCTTTTCTCTGCTGTTTTCTGGTCCCATTTCCCTTCCCATATTCTTCGGGGAGATGACAGTGATTCCCAGTCCCCTTATCTTGCCCATCAGTATAGAGAAGTCCCTGGTTAGTGATTATAGCTGTGTCCCTAATGCTGCTACCCCCAGAGCCTTGTTTCATTCAAAACCCCCATCTTCATCACCCAATGCCTCACCCCCTTGAGCTATGTACTCCAGAGACTGGGCTTTGAGGGCCAAAATGAGGAAAAGGAGGGTTCGAGTCCCTGACCGTTGCTTCATCCCCTCCCACATCCCATGTGACCACGGCCAGACTTAATCCATGTACCTCACCCTCTCCATTCCCCCTGCCAGAGCCCCTGCGTCTCTTCCCTGCAGCTTACAGAATGTGTGTGCCTCCTTCTTAAACTTCCTACCTTCAGCCCATCCTCCACTCTGGCCACCAGAGCTCTTTGTAAACCCACATCTGACCTTGTCCCTGCTTAACACCAGCCGATGTCACTTCATGGCCTGTGACATCAAGTCCAAGCACTCTAGGTCGGCTGCCACTGTCCCTTCCTGTACTGTCATCTACCAGAGTGCATAGTGTTTGGAGCTGGTGGCCCTAAAGTCCTCAAGTCTATAATCTTATGGCAGTTGTACCTTGTCCTGCTTGATTGCTCTGAGAGCCAACTGAGGGGCGCCGCTGGGTCAAGAAGACGCCAGGGGCCATGGGTGTGGTGCTGCGGTTCGCCTGGGCCATGCCAAAGGCATTGGGACGAGCAGTATACTCGTGGTCAGCAAGGCTTCCTGAGAGGGCCTCTTGTTTAGGCTCAGGAGGAGGTACGGGTGAGGAAGAGGTGAGAATCTGGGGTGCAGCAGGCAAAGCTGGGGCTGGGGCTGCCACGCTGACATTGGACTCTTGAGGACGAGGCTGTTCTACCTCCTTCAACAAAGGCTTCTTCTTGATACATTTCTTCTTTTGGGCCTTCTGCAGCTCCTGAAACACAAGCCAAGTGGGAGGGGAGAATTCAGGAGTGGAGAAAAAAAAGAGAATTTCCCAGAAAGGAAACTGTGCACAATGGTCAGCGTGGTTCTGCGCCCCACCCCCAGCCCACATCTAGCCTGGAGGTATGTACACGCAGACAGGCCTTCCAGTACCTGAGGTCATCTCCCTGGCACCATCTACCCTTAAGTCATCACTGCCACTCATCAGTACAGTGGCAACAGAAAGGCAAATGAGTTCCGAGACTTGGGGTTTTGGTACTAACATTGCCAATTATGAGGTGGGTCAGGAAACTTATACTACTAGCTACATTTATGCCAGCAGCTGAGACACTTTATATACCGTATTTTCCGGTGTATAAGGCGACTTTTTAACCCAGGAAAATCTCAAAAGTTGTGGGTCGTCTTATACGCTGGGTGTAAAAAAAAATACTGTAGCTTGCAGTTATGATGGGCATTGCTAATTCACCAGGGACTTGCCCGGAACTTGCTCTCTATTGTTTGTTATCTTCCTCCTGTCATCATCAGTTCCAGTCGTCTTATACACCGGAAAATACGGTACTTTAGCCCATTTACTCCACAGAGCAGCCCTGAGAAAGAAAATCCCTATTTACAGATGAGAAAACTGAGGTGCAGGGAGTAAGTATCTTGAGCCTAAAGCCTTATAGCTAAGCAGATGTTGTGTATTTGAACACCCACCCTGCACACTTCTCAAAATGGGAAGTAGAAGTAGAAAGTAGAAGAGTAGTGGTAGGTTTGGATAAGATAAACTTGGGTTCAAATCTAGATTTGTGCTTCCTAAGGTGGATGACTTTGTTCAAGTTACTAACATTTCTGAATCTCAATTGAATCTCATCTGTAAAATGGGCAAAAATAATGTTTTTCAGAGTTGTCAGAAAGATTAAATCAAATAATAACATAAACAACACAATACGTAATAGGTCCTCTATCTTCATCCCTTAAAATGGTGTCTCTTCCTCTTGCTGGTCTTTGTCTTTTAATAGAGGACTTGACAATCCTCTAGTTCACCAATCTTAAAACCTTGATCTGGGATGGAGGAATGAATAAGGAAGGAGTTGTGTCACTTCTCCCACTATTTTGGATTTCATCCATCTATGGCTCTATTGATTTGTTTCCACTGTGTAGCGGGTACCTGTAGAGTGGGCATCTGGAGCCCTGAGAACCTGGAAAGGTGATGCTGAGAGCATGTGAATTACTTCACCTTCTGAAATGCTACACAGCCACAAAGACCACCTCAGTGATTACATTTCTTTGCCTTCTCCTGGCAACACGGGCCTACTCCTGCCTTTGGAGGGTCTGACAGGCTGTGGCTACCATAGGAATTTCTGAGAGATAAGAATAATAATATTAGTAATACATGCCAGGCACTATTCTCGAATTTAACTCATTTAATACTCATAAAAAGTATCAGGAGACTTATAATCCCATTTTTAGTAGAAGTATGGCACCGAGGGGTTGTCATTTCCCCAAGGTTACCGGACTTCTCTTTTCAGCACGATGCTATTCCACCCACACCAGGAACTGTATTTCTGCTCCTATTTTCTCTAATGAATCCAGAAGCTATCTGTTCACACCTAGATCATGCAGCCAATTTTTCCTACCTCTACTGCCTATTTGCTTCTCATATAATTAATCCAGATCCCCCACAGAAGACTAGACTGTCCTATGACAAGACCACTTTCACGGTGACAATTCTTTTGCTCAAAAAGCCTAGCAGGTCCACATCCAAGTTCAAATTCCCTGGCCTGACATTCGCTGTCTTCCACGGTCTGACCACTTACACTTACCTACCCCATAATGATAACAATGAAAAATTAACTTGTCTACAGTAATTATACTTTGTGGCAAGTGCCATTCTCAGAGTGTTTGCCTATATTACCTCATCTAATCCTCAAAGTCTACAAGAAAGCTGATGCACAGATAATTAAGTAATTTGCTCAGCGATAGAGGATTCAAACTTAAGCAGGCTGCTTCCAGACCCATTTTATTTATTTTTCTTAATCCTCATCCGAGAACATTTTTTCCATTGATTTTTTAGAAAGAGTGGAAAGGAGGGGGAGAGACAGAGAGAGAGAAAAACATTAATGTGACAGAGACACATTGATTGCTTGCCTCCTGCACGTGGCCCTGGGGAATCCAGCCTACAACCGAGGTACGTGTCCTTTGCCGGAATCAAACCCTAGACTCTTCAGTCCACTAGCCATAGCTTTATCCACTGAGCCAAAGCAGCTAGTGCTGGAATCCATTTTTTAACTTCAATTTATCTTACCCCATTTCTCAACATGAATCGTCCGATCCAAAAAAGGATCTGCTCATTCATTCATTCACTCACTCACTCAACACTGACTAAACACATATTTAACACAGCGGGGATACCAAGTTAAATTAGATATATTCCCACCCGTGAGGCCCTTACAGTTTAATAAGCCACAGAAAATTACACTTAACATTATAAGTACTCTGGGAGAATGCTATGAAAGCACAGAAAGATATTGAAATGTATTGGTGGTAGGTGGTGTGAAGGGATATTAGGTAAAGCATCTCAGAAGAGGGTATGATTCCCAATGGGCAGCGGGAATAGCTTGTGCAAAGGCACAGAGACATCTGATACACTATTGTTTTATTTAAATAGGGTATAATTGCTTAAATATATAAATACTTAACAATTTCATTTCATGTAAATAGCCATTTAAATAACAATTTCATCTTTACTGAAATGAAAGTTAGAGGATGTGAGTTTGCATCTTGTCTCCTCCATCTACTGGCTGTATTATCCTGGACTCTGAGAGCCACAGGGCAACAGTGTGGCTGGTATAAAAGGCCTGCATGAGGGGCCGGCAGGAACTCAGAGGAAGAGGTGGCCAGAGACCAGATCAAGAGGGCTTTGTGTGTGTACCAAGTTCTCTTCTGGAATGCCTCCCTGTGACCTCCAAAAGCTTAGTCTGCAAAACCCCTCCCCAATTTCAAAACCTCTTCTTTAAGGTTATCCCTGATAACCGAAATAGAAATGAGCTCCTTAGAAGGTACTAAGAGTAGTTTGCACACTTTTAATGAACTTATCTGTTTATTTAAAGCAGGATTTCCTTTTCTTTCCAATTACATTTGACATGGCACTGGGATATACATTACAGAGAAGAGTCCTGATCCAAGAAGAGCCGCCTGGCCTGTGTGGTCGCTTGGCTCCCAACAATAACCACCGCAACACTTGCAAGCCACTCCAGCATGCCATCAACCATCATAGTAAAAACATTCTTCTATTAAGTTTTATTTAAATAGGGTATAATTGCTTAAATATATAAATACTTAACAATTTCATTTCATGTAAATAGCCATTTAAATAACAATTTCATTTTTACTGAAATGAAAGTTAGAGGATATGAGTTTGCATCTTGTCTCCTCCATCTACTGGCTGTATTATCCTGGACTAGTCACTTAAAGACAGCCTCATTTTCTTCACCTGTAAAATGATGAAAATATAACCTATTGAAAAGGGGTACTGGGAAGATTACACGAGACACTGTACAAATGCAGCACCCAACATAAAACAGATGCTCAATAATAAATGTTCTAAGCTACCGGAAGTGGCACGAGGCTCTAGGGGGATGCCGATAAGGAGATAAACATAAGATTCCCCTCTAACTGCTCCCATGGTTGCTGAGCACATTATACACATTAAACAACTTTGTAAACATGCTTAAAGGTCAGCTTGACTGTAGTGAAGTGACCCTTTAAAACAAAAATTAGTAGGTGGTGTTTTCTCGGGAAGCAAGGGGACAAGATTAAGATGCAATTGTGGGGCCTGGCCGGCGTGGTTCAGTGCTTGAGCACTCACCTATGAACCAGAAGTTCATGCTCAGGTTGGGGGCTCGATCCCCAGTGTGGGGCGTGCAAGAAGCAGCCAATCAATGATTCTTCCATCATTGATGTTTCTCTCTCTCCCTCTCTCTTCTCCTCTAAAACCAATTAAAAAATGTATTTCCTTAAATTTTTTAAAAGATCCAATTTTTGGTAGAGAGGACAAGAAACACTCCCGTCCCCCCACCGAAAAAAAGCAAATTCCAATCCTGGTAAATGGCTGAGAACTTGAGTATACTCAATTGAGTCACCTCCTTGGGATTTCATCTGAAGGCAAATGTTCTCACTCAACGACAGACCTGGTCCTTCCCAATTGAGAGGTCTTTAGACACCCAGAAAAGCAAGGGTTTTTCTCTGGTCCCCTATTCTCTTTCATGTCAACTGTGTCGCCTGTGGAATGAACTTACCGAGTTGGGAAGGATACAGGAGGGACTAGAATACAGTCATGGGTAAAGATCAAAGAATGCCCACTCCCCAGTGAGACAACAGTGGGCGCCTAACAGCCTGAAGGTCTGAGCTTTGAGGCTCTTAAGTGAAACTGGGATCATAGCAGGGCCATTGCTTGAGTGGCAGCACCTACCTGCTGGGCCAGCTTTGCAGCTGCTGCAGCCAAACCTGTCTCAATGGAAGCTACCCGGGTCCCCTCCCGCACAGGACGATCCTGCTTTGGCAGAGTTGGGGTCACGCGGGCTGCAGAGGAAAGAGGATGAAGACATTTATCTGAATGCTAACCATATCCCCTACCTCTGAGCTTCCCAAAGATGATCACACTGGTCTTTGTACTTTTGCTTCCCACCATGTAAGAAAATAACTCACAGATGCCTCAAGTACACAGAGCACATACTTATTAAAGGATAAAAGTTAATCCCCTTAAATTGGCAGTTAAGGTTGTATGTACATCTTCTGCTCCAGGGCTACCTACCACACCAACCTTATTTCTGCACCCATATTCTCAGCTTCTCCCGACAAAATGGCTTCCTCAATACACCTTCACCTTCTCTCCCGGTGCCTTCATCCTTATCATCCACACTGCCTGGAGCACCCTTTTCCCTTCTGTCCACTTCTTCAAAACCTTCAAAGATAAGCCCAAACCAACCTTCTATGCAAACCTCTAGGACCCTTCTGGCTCCTCTCCCCTGAACTTATAATATGTACACATCCCTTAATATATTAACTTCACCCTCTTGTCTTGTTTCCTAATGTTGATGTGTATCCTTTTGTCCACTCAGCCAAGCTATGAGCTACTGAAGAGCAGCTTCTTCTACAACCCTTTTATAATGACCTTAACAATCTTGAATCAAAAGATAGTTACTCATCTCACATTTTACAAAGGAACTGTATTTCAGCATCAGATGAGGAAAGCTCTTTACAGAAGAATGCCAGCTGATAAATGCAGAATGATTAATTCCTGACAGAATTAGGAAATCACAGGTTTGCAAGCCCTAATGAAACAACTGATTCTAGGACACCGGACATTCACACAGTACCAGAGTATTACCTCACATATTATTTGCTAGTCTCAGGAAGAAAAACAAACAAACAACTTTACAAGGGTGAGATCAGGAAATCACCCCCTTAACTTGGTATTCATCTTATTGTCACTAATAAGGAGACAGACAATTTTATGCATCTCCTGATGCAATGCAATAGAAAATTTACAGTATCATCTGAGAAGCAGGGGGCATGCAGGAGGCAGCCAATCATTGATTCTCTCCTCACTGATGTTTCTATCTCTCTCTCCCTCCCTCTTCCTCTCTGAAATCAATAAAACTATTTAAAATATAGAAACAGCCCTAGCCAGCTTGGCTAAGTGGATAGAGCATTGGCCTGTGGACTGAAAGGTCCAGATTCAATTCTGGTCAAGAGCACATGCCCAGGTTGTGAGGCGTGCAGGAGGCAGCCGATCAATAATTCTCTCTCATCATTGATATCTCTATCTCTCTCTCCTTCTCCCTTCCTTTCTGAAATCAATAAAAATATATCCTAAAATAATAAAATAAATAAAATGTAGAAACAGATTCATAGATACAGATAACAAACTGACAGTTGCCAGAGGGGAAAGAGGTTGAGTGAAAAGGATGGAGAACTACAAATCATTAATCATGAAATAGTTGTAGGGATGTAAAATACAGCACAGGAAATATAGACAATAATACTGTAATAACTATGGTACTAGGTGGGTACTTGAAATATAGGAGGGGGAACACTTTGTAAAAGTTTATGGTTGTCTAACCCCTATGCTGCACACTTGAACCTAATACAAAATAATACTGATTGTAAACTGTCATTGAAAAATAAAATTTAAACAAACACCCATAAAAAGTGCTAAATCTTAATGAGGGCAGTGAGCTTTGTGGCATTTTAACTTGTCCTAGACCCATCCAAGGCTCCTCAGCTCAAAAGTAGCCTCGAAAGATAAAAGCTTACATTCCCAGTAATATTGGGAACATAAAGGAGCTGGAGCTTTCTTTGAAAGCCTAGTGCTCTAAAGCTTCTCCCCAGGGGGTATTTATCACTAGTATTTAAAGGAAAGTGCTTAATGTCACAGCCCTTAAGAGGATGGAAAACAGTTGTGGCAAACAAGACTAACCCAAAGGCTTATAAAAAGAAAAGCCGAGCGATGAGCTATCCACTGGGGGTTTAAAAGCTCCCACACATTGCTGGGAGTCTAGAAGGCCATAAGCACTCACAGTGTATAATCAGGAAAGACTTGGGAAAGCCCTAAGCACTCCCTCTAGCTGATGCTGAGGCTCTAAAAAGCAGGAAGTGAAGCCTTAGGAAGGTTGTAAACTGCCTGCCTGGAAGTTAAAGGCATGGACATAGAGCCCCTTTGTCTACCACTGGGAGACTGACTGACTCCAGGCGTTTAAGGAAATCAATGCCCAATCATTAAAAGACCACTAAGCTAAATGAGTAGAGGCTTCAGTAGCATACACTGAATAAAAAGAATACATACTTTACTGACTTTTCTGAACTAATGCTATAAACAAACAAATAATGAGTAGCAACAAAACAAATCCTGGAACATAGAATGGGGCATATCTGATTTCCTGAACTGCCACATTATTGAAAAGTTCAGATTTCAACAAAAAATTACAAGGTATGAAAAGAACTAAGAAAGTGTAGGTATGCACAGGAGAACAAGTAACATATAAACACTGTACCTGATTTCCTAAACAAAGTTGGATTTACTAGACAAGGACTTTATACCAGCTATTCTAAGCATCTTCAAAGACATAATATAGACCATGTATAAAGAATTAAAAGTATGAGAATTATGTTCCAGAGAATACCAATAGACAGAAATATAAAGAATGAATCAAATAGAATTTTGAAGTTTTAAAGTAAAATAACTTAAATGAAAATTTCACTAAAGGGTTTCAACATCAGATTGGAGCTGGTAGAAGGAAGAATTAGTAGCTTGAGATGTTTCCATTCTGATCTGCAGCAAGTAAAATGAATGAGGATTATCACCAGAGACAAAGGAATCTATGGGGTGCAATCAATTTAACAACACATGCATATGAGATTCCTAAAAGACAGTGAAGGGAAGAAAGACTATTTGAAGAATTAATCACTGAAACTTTTCCAAGTTTGATGAAAAACATTAATCTATATACCCAAGAAGATCAACAAACTATAAATTGCAATAAACTCTAAGAGACTATATACCATAACCAAACCAAAGACAAAGAGAAGATCTTGAAATCAACAAGGCAGAAGTGATGTATATCATACAAGGGATTCTTAGTAAGATTAACAGCTTATTTATCAACAGAAACCTGAAGGATAAAAGCAGTGGGGTTTCATAGTCAAAGTATTTAAAGAAAAATACTGTCAACCAAGAATTCTAAAACCAGCAAAATGAGTTCATTGCCCTATAAGAAATGCTAGAAGAAACTCCAGATTAAAATGAAAGGACAGTATACAGTAAAGCAAATTTACATGAAAAATGAGCACTAGTAAGGTAACAACTATCTAGGCAAATATTTTTAAAAACTGAAAACATTTTTATTGCATCTCATTTTTTCTATTTAATTAAAAAGACAGCTGTGGGTAAAAATGTAATTTGTGATAGTAATAGTGTAAAAAAGAAAGAGAATGGAACTATAGAGAAGCAAAGTTCTTGTACACTATTGAAATTAAGTTGATATTAATCTGAACTAAAATGATATAATTAAGGTAGTAATGTTAAAACCCAGGACAATAAGAAAATAACTCAAATATAACTCAAATTACACATATATATGTGCATATATATGAATTAAAATGGGACACTAGAAAGTAGAAAAAACTCAAAAGAAAGCAGTAATGGAAAAATTAATGAACAAAAAGAAATAAGACAGAGAAAATAGAAAAAAGAACAATGTGAACCCTACTTTGTCAGTTTTTAAATTTAGTATAAATGGATTAAGTTCTCCAATTAAAAGGCAGAGATTGGCAAAATAAATAAAAACTCATAATCCTACTATATGTGTTTACAAGACATACACTAGACACAACCAGATAAAAACAAAGGATGAAAAAGACATACCATAAAGACATTATCCACATGAGAAACTGAATGGCTATACTAATATCAGACAAAATAGACTTTAAGACAAAAATTGTTGTTAGAGACCTAGGAGGAACATTTTATAATGATAAAAGGGTCAATCCATCAATAAGATATGTTATAAACATATGTGCACCTAACAAAAGAGCCCCAAAATACATGAAGCAAAACTGACTGAAACAACAGTTGGAGACTTCAATGCCCCTACTTTCAATAATGGATAGGACAATTAGAAGAACAGCAAGAAAATATACACTTACGATATCTTAAAACTTCACTAAAATGCCTTAAAAAAGGATGTGCAAATAGAGCAAAATGTTCATCATTAAATATGGGTGATAAATCTTTGAGTGTCCATAGTACTAACCTTTCTAATTTTGTGTGTATTTAAAATTGTTCACAATAAAAAATTTTAAACATAAAAAAGAAAAAATATTTACTGATTACACTAGTTCTTGTAACCAGTAACTTGATTATTGCAGCACTGTAGTATATTTAAATCTTACAAGACTAATTCCTTTTCATTTACTTTTTAATTTCAAAATGCTTTAAACTAATAATACCTGTTTACTCTTTTAAATTAATTTCAGGATGACTTCACCACTAAATTCCATTAGGATTTTGATCTGCGATAGTGTCAAATATATAACATTTAATTAATGACCCTTTAAAATACTCAGTCTTCGTAACCAGGCAAACAGTACACCTTTATTTATGCATAACTTCTTATATGTTTGTCAGTAAAGTTCATGTAGGTTCCACATAGAATCTTACAATTATTCTTCAGTATTTTATACAACTGTTATTACCAATAGAATATTTTTTCTCAGTGCATTATGGTTTTATTAATGATATATAACAATTCTTGGATATCTGGTTTACATTCAGTAATTACCCAATGTATTGAATTCTTATAACAGTTTTAACAGTTTTTCAGTTGATTCTCTTGCATGTCCTAATTATACAATTATATTCTTTCTTTCATTTGTCAAATACTTAATATCTCACATGTGCCAGGCAAGATGCTACACATACAATAAAAGACTAAAATAAATAAGGTTCCTACCGCCTGGGAGCCTCATATCATGATAATTTGACCTCTTAATTTCCGATAGTTAGGGTTATTTCTGCTTCATTCCTAATTATGCTGTCTAGAACTTCTAGAACAATTATAATAGCAGTGATGATGGGCATAAGGGGAATACCATTGATAGAATGCCTTAGTCTTTTGGGGTTAAGAATCCACTTTGAAAACATGATAAAAATTAGCTTTCTATTTGCAGAAATATACACTGAGTGGCCAGATTATTATGATCTCTGAATGTGTAATCATCTGTCTACTCAGTGTATATCCTACATAATAAAAGCCTAATATGCAAATTGTCTCCTCGACCGGGAGTTCAACCAGCAGGCAGGCTGGCCAACTGCCCATGTCCCCTTCTCCAAGCCAGGCTGGCCAGACTCCACCAATGCTCGAATTCATGCACCAGGCCTCTAATACACGCACGCACACACACACACACACACACACACACACACATACACACATATACACTGAGTGGGAAAATTATTATGTATTCAGAGATCATAATAATCTGGCCACTTAGTGTATGTATAAATTTAAATTAAAACTACAGAGGTATTCATTATCTGCTGTCTGAATAGGGAAATAATGGATAAGAACAACTTTTTATACAGAAATATTAGTTTCTAGAGAAACGAAGATGGCGGCATAGGTAAACTCCTGGACTTGCTGCCTCACACAACAACCTCAAAACTACAACTAAAAGACATCATCCAGAACCACAGGAAGGCCGGCTGAGTGGAAATTCTACAACTAGAAGAAAAGAGAAAAGCTCACTGAGACTCAGAGGAGCTGTGGAAATAAAGTGCAGAGAAACTATGCAGGCCAGACGCGAGTGGCAAGAAATATTCAAAGTGATGAATAGCAAGAACCTACAACACCAAGATTACTCTACCCAGCACAGCTATCATTCAGAATTGAAGTTCACATAAAGAGCTTCACAGATAAGAAAAAGCTGAAGGAGTTCATCAAACACCAAACCAGTATTATATGAAATGCTGAAAGATATTCTGTAAGAAGAGGAGGAAGAAGAAAAAGGTAAAGGTAAAAATTATGAACAACAAATACATATCTATCAAGTGAATCTAAAAACCAAGTGAATAAAAAAGCTGATGAACAGAATAAACTAGTGAATATAATAGAATCAGGGGCAGGGAAAGGGAGTGGACTGACAATTCTCAGGGGGGAAGGAGTGTGGGAAGACACTGGACAAAAATCGTACACCTATGGATGAGGACAGTGAGAGGGAGGTAAGGGCAGAGGCTGGGGTGGGAACTGGGTGGATGGGTGCTATGGTGGGGGGAGAGGAGCAATTGTAATAATCTGAACAATAAAGATTTATTAAATTTAAAAAATTAAAAAATTAAAATATACATGATAAAAAAAGAAAAAGCTAAAGGAATTCATCACTGCCAAACTAGTACTATATGAAATGCTGAAAGGTGTTCTTTAAAAAGAGGAGGAAGAAGAAAAAGGTAAAGATAAAAATTACGAATAGCAACTACATATCTATTAACAAGTGACTCTACAAATCAAGTGAATAAAAAATCTGATGAACAGATTAAACTGGTGAATATAATAGAATCAGGGTCATAGAACGGGAGTGGACTGACAATTCTCGGGTGTAAAGGGGTGTGGGAAGAGACTGGACAAAAATCGTACACCTATGGTTGAGGATGGGGTCAGGGGGTAAGGGCAGAGGGTGGGGTGGGAACTGAGTGGAGGGAAGCTATGGGGGTGGGGGGGCGGGAGAGGAACAACTGTAATAATGTGAACAATAAAGATTTATTTAAAAATATTTAGGGTGTTTTTATGTAGAATGAGGGGAAAGTACCATAAACAAAATTACGCATGTCTATAAATAATAACTATTTCCTTACTATATAAAAAGGACAATTTGAAAATCCTGGAGACATACATGGGTAAATGGGCAAAGGTCAGAAATAAAATTTACAAAAGAAAAAATTCTAATGCTACTATGAACATCAAGGAAATAAAAATTAGTAAAATACCGTTGTTCGTGAATTACCAAAGATCAAAAAAATATCATGGTGGAGACTGCTTGTTCTCAACCCAGTATCATTTTCCCTTTCTTGCTTTCTTTTTTTAAAAAAAGTTTTTATTGAAACAAAGGAGAGGGAGAGAGAATCATTGATCAACTGCTTCCTACATCCCTGCTATTGGGGATCGAGCCCACGAGTCAGGCGTGTGCCCTGACAGAAATCAAACCGTGACCTCCTGGTTCATAGGTCGATGCTCAACCATGGAGCTACACCCGCTGGTCCCTTTCTTGCTTTACGAGAAAACACATGACTTTGGGGGACAGAAATGTACCTAGCTGAAAACTACATTTCCTGGCCTGTCTGGCAGACAATCTTTGGCTATGTGACACAATTTCAACCAAAGATATTTAAAGACTGCAAAAAAACCCACAACACTGGATCCCAGAGACCTCCGCAGAGGTAAAGCAAGCCATCCTGTGACCCTGAGGGGATAAGCACTCACTAAGGTTACTGTTATCACAGGCAAATACTATTCCTAACTGATATGCTCAATGGCTGTAAAGATTTATAAACAATATCCTTGCACATGGCTGGTGAGAGTGTACACTAGTACAACCTTTCTGAAAAGCAATTTGGCAATACGTATAAAGAGCTTTTAAAACACTCATATTAACAAGTTGTATCGGCAAGGGTGTAGGGAAACAGGCACTCTCATGCATTGCTTGTGGGTGTGTAAACAGTCTCTAAGATGTAATTATTAAGTGAGAAAGGCACATAACAATGCATAAAGTGTGCTTCCAATTGAGTGAAGAAAAAGAGGGGGAAATATATATGTGTTTACTCGTATATGCATAAACTACCTCTGAAAGAATAAACATGAAACTGGTAACAGTAGTGGATTCAGGTGAGAAACTGGAAGGCTCTGGAACAGGGACTGGAGGAACTTCTCACTGTATACCAATATACTTTTTTCTTTGGCCTATTTAGAGTCTCATGGAGATCCATCCTAAGTAAATAATCAGATACAAACACTTATAAAGATGCTCACCCCAAATGTTATCACTAACTGAAAACTTGGGACTAAGCTAAATGCCCCACATCAAAGGAGAAGTTAGGTAAATTAGATATATCAATGAAATAGAATGCTTTGTAACCACTAATATATTATTTATAAACGATGGCATAGGGATGTGCTTATGATATAATGTTAATTTAAAAGGCCAGATATATTTATCAGCTTTAAACTTTTACACTCAACCTCTAGTCAATGTAGAGTTGTAATTCTCAAGACAATGTAAATAACCTTGACAATGTAAACGAAAAAAATGAGACTCAGAGAAAGTTGGAGGAAAAAAATAGCAGACAGCCCAACCAGTGTTGCTCAGTGGTTGAGTTCCGGCCTGTGAACCAGGCGGTTGTGGTTCGATTCCTGGTGAGGGCATATGCCCGGGGCTGCGGGCTTGATCCCCAGGGGGGGACGTGCAGGAGGCAGCCGGTCAGTGATTCTCATCTTTCATGTTTCTATTTCTTTCTCCCCTGTCCTTCATCTCTGAAATCAATAAAGAAATATAATATATATTTGAAAAGCAGCTGTTTAAAAAAAAAGCAGCCGTAGTGTCTATATCTTAGAGAGTGGATAATCAAGAAAGACTGACAGAATCTGATGGAAGGAGAAACAGGTTAAGTTAATAAGTCAAAAAATTATGTTATAAACTCTGTAATACTGAGTTTTGGAGGTAACCACAACAAAAAAGAAAACTATGAGACCCTCACAGGCATGGGATTGTAGGCGGGAAAAACAGGAAGACGACTGCATTTCATCCTAAACTCTTCTATTGTTTTGATTTGCTACCAGATACACACATTATTTTGAATAAAGGGCAAAATAATTTTAAAGTAGGATATATTGTTGTATATATAATGTGATTTCAATCACAAAAAGAAAATGCACAAGAAAAAAGACTAGAAGGAAATATATCAACACATTAACAGTGGTTGCTTCTGGGTGGCAGAATCATGGGTGGTTTCTTTTTATACTTCCCTCTATGTCTGTAGTTTCCTAATTTTCTATTATGCTCATAAGTCAGAAACTATAGGAGAAAATAAAATCAGAAAGGGGCCTAAGGAAAGAAAAAATAAATACTTGCTGATCGACGCACTAAGAGAACACTTTCCAGGGCTGCCTTGCCACTTCACACCCCCAAAGCCAAGCAAACACCAGACTCAAATAAGGCTGGGTGAGGAGAGCAGGCCCTTTATTTCCTGGGGAAACCTAGGTGCTGAGATACCAGCACCCTCTGTGATGGTCTGCTGTAGCAATGACCTCAATTTGCTCACACCCCCTTGTATGCACGAGAATTCTGCAGCTCCCTTTCAGGAGGTGGAATCTACTTCTCCTGGAATCAAGGCTTGGCCATGTAACTTGCTTTGGTCGATGGGACAACAAGAAAACATGACACAAGCGGAGACTTGAAGAGTTAGCACATCGGGGCTTGTCCTCTCTTGATGCTGGATACCCTGGTGCTTGCTACCTTGAGAAAAAAACTTGTCGATGAAAGACCACACAAAAAGAGGCCCCAGCCCAACCCAAGTTAGGTCCCAGACACCTGAGGCAGGCCTCTGCAGCTCATCCAGCCCCAATCAAGCTGGAGCAGAACAGCAGATCAATCTAGAGACAACATTAAGATTTTTTTTTTAATCCAGAGAATGATGAGAAATGATCAACTGCTGTTGTTCTACGCCACTAAATTTTGGGTGGCTGGATAAGCAGCAAAAGCTAACCGATGCCCTCCAATGTGAAAACCATCTGGCCCATAAGATGATTTAAAAACTGTTATTATCCTCTAAGTCCCATGTCCAACTCAATGATCATTTTCTTCTTTTCTCAGCGAGTGCAGGTGAAAAGTCTAAGGAGTCTTGGGCCTTGCAGAGCTCAACAGTCAGCATAATTTCCCTCCTTTGACATTAGTATTACCAAAGGGATATGATGATGGTAGCAGAATATTCTCTCATAAGCCTTAGACTGCTTGCTAAAAATCTGTTCAAGGTCTTCTTCATTTCATTTTAAGCCATATAATATCAGAAGCAAAGTGCTCCATTACCCCTGGCTTTGCCGAACTGTGTCTCACTGTTCATTTCTGCTGCAGCACCTGAGGCCTGGCACACAACAGGCACAGTTTGCTAAATACACTAGTGAGTGACTGAGTCAGGTCTTCCTGTAATTACTATCCCACCCACCTCCAGCCTATTTGTCCCCTAACCACCCCCACACGGTTTAAGGACAGAATGCTAGGTCACCTTTAGGACTCCATGGAGCATCATCTGAATTCTTCTTTTTCTTGGGCCGAGATTTCAGAGCAGGGTCGTCGTCATCAGATTCCAGGGAAGGGTAAACTGTAGTGAGAGGGAAAAGCAAGGTAGGGTGAGATCTCATCCAGAAGGGTGAAAACAGCAGGATGCCCACAACTCAGCTCCTACCACCCCCTAAAAGCGGACCCTTTACTTAATCCATACTCAACTACAGGAGTCCCTGACTGCGCCACATGCTTTTAGTGCCTTCCTAATTTTGCACCCCTGCTGCAAATGTCCTTTTCCAGCATCATCTAATTCTGACTCACTCACCCAACATCCATTTCGTGAGTAATTTCATGAGTTACTTTACTGACCCTGCAAAATTCAGCTCTAGATTCACTCCCTAAAGCTTTCCCTCATTCTCGTAATCTGATTCAGGTACCTCCTCAACACTTCATAGTATCCTGTGCTTACCCTCACTGTAGTTATTTATTATGTAGTGTTTAAGAGTTAATTAGTAAACCTGTCATCCCCAATTTACCAGGAAGACAGGGAAATGTACTGTTTGATTTCAAACAAAGGGAGCCTTAACATAATGCAAAGGAAGTGCTCAGAAAGTGTTTTTTGAATTCATGAAAAGAATGGTACACACATTATTCACAAAAAGGGAACAAAAAGCCTACTTGGCTGAATTAGGAACAAGATTACTGGAATGGAATGTTCTGGATATCAAAACACACATATACAAGCATCTCATGCTATACAAATACACACAAAGCCAAAACTGGTTTGGCTCAGTGGATAGAGCATCGGCCTGCGGACTGAAGGGACTGAAGGGTCCCAGGTTCGATTCCGGTCAAGGGCATGTACCTTGGTTGTGGGCACATCCCCAGCAGGGGGTGTGCAGGAGGCAGCTGATCAATGTTTCTCACTCTCTATCCATCTCCATTCCTCTCTGTAAAAAAAAAAAAAAATCAATAAAATCTTTTTTTAAAAAGATCAAAAAATAAACATCCAGTTTTACCACACTCTCCTTACAATCCTCATGCAACACCTATAGAATTTAAGGGGAGAGTGGTCTAGAAAGGCCCTACTGATGAGGTCAAATTCTGCTGCTACGGTTAAACCTAAAAGAGAAGCAAAGTGAGGTTGAAAACTTCCTCCTAATGACCAGCTTCAAATTTCTCTAGAATTTTGCTTCATCAGAGAAATTCAGTCTCCCACCTCTTTCTAGAACACAGAGTTGGCCAATCTATAATAATAAAAGTGTAATATGCTAATTAGACTGGACAGGAGAACGACCTTCCAAGATGTCCTGGATGAAGCTGCGGCTGCGAGGGCCGAGCCCCTTGCACAAATTTCATGCCTGGGGCCGCTAGCAGACATATGAAAAGAGGCTCAGAGTCACTCGTCACCAGAGAGATGCAAATGAAAACAACAATGAGGTTATCACCTCACAGCTTTCAGAACAGCAGTCATCAATTAGTCAACAAGCAAGTGCTGGGGAGGATACGGAGAAAAAGGAACCTTAGTGCACCATTGGTGGGAATGCAGACTGGTGCAGCCATTATGGAAAACAGTATGGAGTTTCCTCTAAAGATTAAAAATGGTCTTGGCAGGTTTGCTCAGTGGATAGAGCGTCAGCCTGTGAACTGAAGGGTCCTGGGTTCGATTCTGATCCAGGCCATGTACCTCGGTTTCAGGCTCGATACCTGGTCCTGGTCAGCCTCATATGGAAGGCAACCAATCGATGTGTGTGTCTCTCACACTGATGTTTCTCTCTCTGTCTCTTCCCCTTCCTTCTACTATATCTAAAAATCAATGGAAAATACATCCTTGGGTAAGGATTAAAAAAAAAAAAAACACAAGGCACTCTTATTCTTTGGGACAGCATGAATGGACATGGAAATTATTATGCTAAGTGAAATAAGCCAGTCAGAGAAAGACAAATATCATATGATCTTACTTACATGTGGAATCTAATGAACAAAATAGGTCCTGAGGCATGGATTCATGGAATAGACTGCCAGGTCTCACAGGGAAGGGGGGAAGGGGGACAGGAAGAGATGAACCAAAGAACTTATATGCATAGGCCATGGACACAGACAACAGTGTGGGGAAGGCCTGGGGTGGGGTGGGAGCCAGGTAGAGGGAGGCAAAGGGGGGAATGGGGGACATCTGTAATACTCTCAACAATAAAGATTAAAAAAATACTCTCAGAAAAATAATACTCTCAGCAAAATAGGAAGTGAACTTTCTTAACCTCAGAACCTATAGCTAACATCATAATAGTGCAAAGACTGAATGCTTTTCTCTTCGATTGGGAACAAGGCAAGGGAGTTCAGTTTCTTACCATGCTGTGTTTGAAATGCTAGCTAGAACAAAAAGGCAAAAAGAAAAAAAATACATACAGATTGGAAAGAAATGAATAAAATTGTCCCTACTTGAGCAAAGGCTAGGTGAGGGGACACAGGGGGGAAAATGAAGAACAACTGTAATAGTGTCAATAAAAAAATAATTTGTGCCTACTGGCACCTGACATGATAATATATACAAAAGAGAAAAGAATACACCAAAACAACTAGATTGAGTCTACTAAGTTTCCAAGATATAAGGAAAACACACAAAAATCAATCATATGCACGCACACACACACACACACACTATCGATAAACAATTGGAAACCAAGGTTTAAAAAAGGTACCATTTCCAGTATCACCAAATACAGAGCTTAGGGATAAATCTAACAAAAAATGTGCAGGATCTGTATGCTGAAAACTATAAAAAACTGATGCAATAAATGTTTAAATAACTAAATATGGAGGGACATACTATGTACATAAATTAGAAAACTGAATATACCTAAGGTGACAATTCTCTTGCAGTCATTGTGAAAAACAGTTTGGTGGTTCCTCAAAGAGTAAAATATAGAATTACCATATGACCTAGGAATTCTAACCTACGTATATTCCCAAGAAAAACAAAAACACATGTCCAGAAAAATGCACACAATTGTGTTTAGCAGTATTATTAATAGCCAAAAGGTAAAAATAACTCAAATGCCCATTAGCAGATGAGTCAATAATCAAATTGTGGCATATCCATACAATGGAATACTACTCAGCCACTTCTAGAAAGGAACAAAATGCTGACTCATGCCACAACTTAGATGAACCTTAAGAACATTATGCTAAGTTAAAGAAGCCAGACACAAAAGGTCACATATTATATGATTACTTTTATATGATGCCCAGTACACAAATTCATGCACACATGGAGTCTGGCTGGCCCAGCCCCAATTGGGGCGGTTCAGGGCCAGGCCTGTTGGGAGGAGGAGACTGCAGGAGGTTGGCCAGCTGACCCAACTCAACTGGGCCCAATCAGGGCCAGGCCGGCTGGAGGGAGAGCCGAGGGTGATTGGCCAGTGAGCCTCATCCCCAGTTGGTGGTGGATATTGGGGCGGAGCTGGCTGGGGGGAGAGGCAGCGGGCCAATCAGGGTGGTGGGGGCTGATGGGAGTGGGGCCAGCTGTGGGCAATGGGCTGGCTGGCCCTGCTGCCGAATGAGGTCTGGGGGGGGCCGATTGGGTGCCAGCAGCCTGGGGGAGGGGCCATGGGTGGTTGTCCAGCCAGCCCTGCCCCCAATCAGGGTGGGGACGGCTGATCTAAGGTGGGGCCAGGTGGAAGGAGGGGTTGCAGGAGGTTGGCTGGCCGGCCAGCCATCAGGGTTGGGAACAGCTGGGGGGAGGGACTGCAGGGCAATCGGGGTAGTGGGGGCCCATCAGGGGAGAGGATAGCCAGAGGGAAAGACCTTGGGAGATTGGCCAGCCGGCCCCACCTCCCAATCCAACCAATTCACTGGCTGCAGTGGGCATCATAGTGACCTGTCATTCTGTCGTTACTGTGTTCTGGTTGCTGGCTTTTTATATATATATAGATAGATATTCATAATAGGTAAATACTTATAGACAGAAAATAGATTAGTGGTTACTAGGGAATAAAGGGAAAGGGACATGAGGAACAATTACTTAATGAATACAGGGTGTTTTCTGGAATGATGAAAATATATTGGGCCCTGGCTGGGTAGCTCAGGTGGTTAGAGCACCATCCCAATACGCTAAGGTTATGGGTTTGATCCCCAGTCAAGGCACGTACAAGAAGCAAGCAATGAATGCATAAATAAATGAGACAACAAATCGATACTTTTCTCTCTCTCTCACTAAAAATCAACCAACCAATCAATCAAACAGAAAGAGAGAGGGGTAGTAGTTGTACCACACTGTGAATGCACTAAATGATACTGAATTGTACACTTTAAAACAGTCAATTAGTTATGAATTTTCTCACAATTACAGATAAAGCCTTCGCAACAGATGATCTAGAGACAAGTGACAAAAATCATTCAATAGTGCCATCAGAAAAGAGTGAATGGCGGCTGTTTCTTACAAAATTAAGCTCTGGTAGGAGGGGAGGATGGCTGAAAGAGCAGGTGAAGAAGTGAAGACACTTTCCCTATGTTTAAAAAAAGACTGGTGAAAACTAGGCCCTGGATCACATTTGAATTTGATGAAGCTGGTATCTACCTTAAGCGAATGCCCTCAGGAACCTACACCTAAAAGAAAGAACCCCAAGCCCAGGGTTTAAAGCTTCAAAAGATCCACTGACTCTGATGCTGGGTGCAAATTCCAATGGGCACTAAGTAAGCAAGGATTAGTATTAGGAACTTCATTATCTGAGTCAGTGTTTTGGCTTCAAAGCCAAAGAGATTTCAAGGAGTGTGCCCTTAACCTTCCTTTTCTTGCACGCTCTTATTATTTTACAAATTCTCGGAATGTGATGTTTTTCAGGAAACAGAGAGGGGAGGTGGTTGCATACATCCCATTGTAGCAGAAAAGTCTCTGGTGAAAGATCTCAGTCTCCATAATTAATCCATAAGTACTACAAAATCCTAATAGGATATTTCATAAAATTTGAAAAGGTGACTCTAAAATCCATCTGAAATTTTTGTTAAATCTCAACAATGGCTTAGAAATTCTGGAAAAATAAGAACAGGTAGGTTTGCATCTCCTTGTTAACTGCCTTTCTAGTGCTGCTGGGCATAGCAGGAGCAGGGAGGGCATGGGGAAGCAGAGGCTGACTAAGCTGTGTTCTGAGGGACTAGTAAGACCAGCTCTGGATGTCTTGGCTGTATGTAGGTGGACGTAACTATCTGCTGAAAGTAGAATGGGTGGCCAAGGAACCTGGCACGCCCCCAAGACCAATCACAGCTCAGAACAGAGATGATGGACTCGATGAGCTTCTGTAGCCTCCTCAGGTCCAAAGCAAGTTGTACAGAAGGGATTTGCCTTATAAGACACGAGACCTATAGTAACTAATCTATGCGTTATTGCCACAGGAACAAACAAAATCATTTTATGAAACATAATCAGAATAATATCTAACACACAGCACTTACCACATGCTAGGCAATGTTCTAAGTGCTTTATGTATGTTAATTCATTTTAACCCCACAACAACCTATATGAGGTAGGTACAGAGAGGCTAACTAGCTTGTTGAAAGTCACATAGCTATTAAGGGACAGAACTTGGAATAAAGAGTAGAAAAAAATACTTAGATTTACATGGTAATTCAGTTTATGACAAAAGTGGAACGTCAAATCAGGGGGATAATGATGAACTAGTCAATAAATGGTGCTGGGGCAAATGACTACCCATGTGGGAAAAAAATAAGTTACATTCTTACCTCTCACAATTCACAAAACTTGATTCTGGGAAAAAAGCTATAATATTAACTTGTACACAAGTTTCAGGTGAAAATATAAGAAAAACTTCTTACACAAGCCACAATATACATACAAAATGGCAAAGATGACTATGTAAAAACTGAAATCTTCTATATGCTAAAAGATACCATAAATAAATTAAAATACAAGCAACAGCCAAGACCGGTTTGGCTCAGTGGATAGAGAGTTGGCCTGCGGACTGGGGGGTCCCAGGTTCATTCTGGTCAAGGGCATGGACCTTGGCTGCGGGCACATCCCCACAATGGGGTGTGCAAGAGGCAGCTGATCCATGCTTCTGACTCTATCCCTCTCCCTTCCTCTCTGTAAAAAGTCAATAAAATATATTTAAAAAAATACAAGCAACAGATGAAAAGAAAGTATTTTTCAATACTTCAAAAATATATTAAAAACACTCCAACAAAAATTTAAAAAAAGAAATGGCTGTCGCCATGGAGTGAAAAAACAAACAAACACTCCAACAAATGTAGACTAAAGAACTCACAAATCAATAAGAAAAACAAACATCCTAATAGAAAAATGGAAAAAGGACTGAATAGATAATTCACAGAAAAGAAATAAAGAGCCACTACACATAAAAAAAACAAACTGAGACACCCTTTTTTGCCCTCTGATTGACAAAAATAAAAAAGGCTGGTAACATCCACTACTAGCAAGGCTGTGGAGAGACAGGTTTTGCTCATACACTGCTCATACGCTGGCCATTCTGGAGGGGGATTTGGCACTCTACCATTTATTTTGTGCGTACCCTTCGCCCACATGTCTAGCTGCCCTAGAGCAATGGTAGCTGGCTCATGGGCTCTAAAGGTTGCTTACACGAATGTTCATTGAATCACTGCTAGAAATAGAAAAATATTAGAAACAACCTGAATGTCAATCAGTAGGAAATGGCTAAACAAATTATGGTACAGCTATGCTATAAGACTACTAATGCAGGAGGTACATCTCAATATTACTGATGAAGTAGATCTCTAGAACTGATACTGAGAGATATCCAAGCAAGCTTTAGAAGCACAGACACTAAGCGGCACTACACCTTTATCTATTTATAGCTACATGCAGGTATAAACACAAGAAAATGAAAGGTGTAAATCAAACTGATAACAAAGGTCACCTGCCTCAGATAACCTGAGGCAGATGAGCGTTAGTCAAAAGTAACTTTTACTTTCCCTGTCTTGTTCTAATTTGGGTCAATAGCGCTAATTTAAAAACAAAATAGTATTAAAACAAAAGCCTACATTGATGTCAGCTATACTACACAATTTTTTAAAAAAGTATTAAAACAAAAGCCTACATTAATGTCAGCTATACTACACAAAAAAGTGCTTTATACACTGAAGTACTCAATAAATCTTTGCTTACAAAAATGAGTCATCGGATGAGTCATGTAAAAAGCCCACGAAAAGATTATTATATATACTTTTGCTAGGGATGAACGGGATGACATAGAACACACACACAAAAACACAGGTGATGGAAGTGAACTAGGCAAGAGGGGGAAAAAGCCACCAGCAGGGAAGGTTGGACTAGAAGTGAATGAGAACTAATAACAGCTACCCATTTCTGAGGACCACCATGAGCAAGACAGTATGTCAGGTGCTCTGTACCAGCATCATCTCTAATTCTTAAATCAACTTGTGAGACAGCCCCATTTTACAGATTAAGAAAATATGTCTCAGCTGTTCTGGACTGAGATTGGGACTGAGACTGGGGCGGGGAGGGGGTCCTTCTGGCCTACACTTAAGTGTTCAGCTTACTATACTCTGCATCCTTGAAGCATGCTCCCAAGCTGTCCTGTTCATCCAGACTGGCGTTCTCCTCCTCCTCCTCGCTCTCGGTTCTCCAGTATGCTGGCCGCTTGATGGGCCGCTTTCCTGGGGTGCGCTGAGAAACAGGACTGCTCGACACTGTGCCCAACCCACTGCTGGAGCTCGTACTGCTTCGGTCCTGCCCCCCGGTCCACCAGGCCTGCAGGCTGGAGGTAGCTGGGGAGGACGATGAGGACTGCAGGTTGGCCATGCACAGCATGCCCTGGATGGCCTCCTGAGTGCTGGGAGAGGCAGGGGCCTCGCTGCAAGGGACAGAGGAGAAATGCTTAGGTAGTTTCTTTAGCTGACAATGGAAATTAGACGTCAGAACAATCAGGGAGGAGGGCCAACAGCTGAGGGGTCAGGGTGAGAGGAGGAAGAGAATCATCCCAGGTGAAAAACCAGAAATCAATAAAGGATCCAGACTGTTTGCATGAAAAGGCCAGTCCTTCTTGCCTCAAGTCTCTCCATAGACAGCATGCAAGATGGTAAAAAGAGCCACCGAACCGGTTTTGCTCAGTGGATAGAGCGTCAGCCTGTGGACTGAAAGGTCCCGGGTTTGATTCCGGTCAAGGGCATGTACCTTGGCTGCGGGCACATCCCCAGTTGGAGGTGTGCAAGAGGCAGCTGATTGAAGTCTCTCTCCCATCGATGTTTCGGACTTTCTATCCCTCTCCCTTCCTCTCTGTGAAAAATCAATAAAATACATTTTTTTAAAAAATTACAAAAAAAAAGATGGTAAAAAGAGGGGCGCATCTCCATGTTCATCCATGCTGCATTCTTCCCTTTTTTTTGTTTTTTAAAAGATCCAGTTCTCCTTCCTTGTCTCTTCCAGCCCTTCTTCCAACTTCCCAAAACTGATTCCCCTTGATGTCCAATGCCTCTCTCTCTCTTCTTTCTCTCTCTCTCTTCTCTCTCTCTCTTTGACCTTAAGTTTCTTAGGGCAGATTTCATGTCTACTTTATTCTTTCAGTCCAAACGCTCTGGCTAATTCTTTGTCCCTTTAAATAATAGCATGATAAATGTTTGCTGACGGGCCGCCTCAGCCCTTTGAGTGGCAGGTGAGGACATGTTGTTTGATTGCCTTGGAAAGGGGAGATCAAAGCCAGTACTCACGTGAGGGCAGCATAGTCAGGTCCCCCCACCTGCCTGCTGGCCTTGAGCAGATCAAGAATTCCACCAGCTCCACTTCCATTCCCAAGCTTGCCTTCAACCCCTTCTACCATGTCCTCATCTGTTGTATAGTCCTCCTGTTGAAAAAAAAAAAAAGAATATTACCTTATCTGCCAAGGATTGGTCAGATAAGTGCCCAATGATAGTCTCACTCTTGAAACTAGTATCTTCTGAGCACCAAATATAAACTAGTATAAACAGAATATTCATTCTTTCATCTTCATTCCCACAGCATCTTTGTGAGGTAAGTAGTAAAACTCCCATTTTACAGATAGTGAAACGAAGGCTCACTGAAGTTAAATAGTTTGTGCAAGATCACAATCAGATATTCCAAATCAGATGTTGTTTCTGCTACCTCACACTGCTTTTATTCTACTCTATATGAAAGACTTTTAAATATTTTAACTAAATTATAATCTTCCATTTATATGCTCAGCAGCACTTTACTACACGATCTTTCATTTAACAAATACCGTAGTCATTGAATACACAGGATATCTTCCTCCTCTCCTCCCCAAGTAGAATGACAATATCTGCCTTCTGTCTCTATAACCAGAATGAGCAGAAGACTAAACATAGGGCAGGCTCCTACCTCAATATCAAACTCAACTTCTCCTGGTTCTCGAACTCGGTTGGGGTCAGAGCAAGGCTTTGCCCGGGGCAGCTTTCGGGGAAATTCTAGAAAAGAAAGGTATGCACTTATCACAAAGCTAAGATGAACATCTAAGCCATATGACCACAGACGACTGATTTAGAAAGGTTAGGAATTAGCTTACAAATAAATCTCTAGAGCAAAGGTTACATGGAGGCCTATAGAGCTGGTAAATCAGAATATCAACAAGCTCAGGACTAATGTCTGGAGTCTATCAAGGGCAAAAAAAATTCATAATAGCCCAAGAAGCAGGAAAGAGAAAGAACAGGTACACACTTGGTCTTATTATCAGAGTCGTCTTATCCTTTCCCAGTCTCTCATCAATCTGCAGTTCATCATCCGAATCCAAGTCAAATTCATCATCCATCACGTGTTCTGCCATTAGCCTAGCTTTGTCTGCTTTCCTCGCGATCTTGGCTCGCCGAGACTTGGATATGCTCTTTACCCTCTTGATACTAGAGGAAAACAGAACATAGAATCAGTCATACTCAATATTGTTATGGTGGCAATTCTCTCCAAATTGATCTATAGACTCAATGCAATTCCTATAAAAATACAGCTCGATTTTTTTGAAGAAATTAGTAAATTAATACTAAAATGTATACAAGCATACAAAGGTCTCAACTGGCCAAAACAATTTGGAAAAAGATCAAACTTGGAGGACTTACACCACTCAATTTCACAATTTACTGTAAAGCCACAGTAATCCAGGTGGTGTGATACTGACATAAGGACAAACATATGTCATTGGAACTGTTCTCCAAGTCCAGAATTAAACTCTTAAGTTTATGGTCAACTGATTTCTAATAAAGGTCCCAAGGCAATTCAGTCGGGAATGGATGGTCTTTTCAACAAAGGTGCTGACCTAACTGGCTATCACATGCAAAGAAATGTGGATTCGTACCTCACATCATACTCAAAAATTAACTCAAAGTGGATCATAGGTCTAAATGTAAAATCCAAAACTATAAAACTTCTAGAAGAAAACAGAAAATATCTCTGTGACCTGGGATTAGGCAGAATTCAAAATGTTTGTGCTTCAAAAGACACTATTAAGAAAATGAAAAGACAAACCACAGACTGGGAAGAAATACTTGCACATCACTTATATGGGAAGGTATTTGTTTCCAGAATGTTTAAATAACTTTAGAACTCTATAATAAGACACATAAACCAATTAAAATGAGCAAAAGATATGAATAGACCTTAGTCATTGAATGCACAGGATATCTTTTTTCTAAAGGTGATATACAAATGGCCAATAATCACACAAAAAGATGCTCAACCTTGTTAAGTCTTAAAGGAAATGAAAATTAAGCCACAATGAGATACCACTTTATATCCATCAGAATGGCTATAATTAAAAAGAGAGAGAATAACAAGTGTTACTCAGTATATGGAGTAACTTGTAATTTGCTGGTGGGAATATAAAATGGTACATTTTGGAAGAAAGTTTGGCAGTTTCTTAAAAAGTTAAAAATAGAGTTACCATATGAACCAAAACTTTACCCCTAAGTAAGAAACAACAACAACAACAACAACAAAAAATATGGCCACACAAATATTTGTATGCAAAATGCTCATAGCACCATTATTCATAACCCCAAGTGGAATCAATCCAATGACCACCAACTAGTGAGCAGATAAACAAAATGTGATATATCCATACAATGGAATACTATTCAGGAATAAAAAGGAACCAGTTAATAATAGATAGTACTTCATGGATGAACCTAAAAAACATTATGCTAAGTGAAAGAAGCCAGACACAAAAACACACATATTGTGTGACTGTTTATAGGATGTGTCTGGAAAAGGCAAATCTATACAGACAAAGTGGATTAGTGGCTGCTGGGTCTGGGGGGAGGGCTGACTGTAAGTGGGTATATAAGGGATCTTTTGGGGGATAGAAATATTCTAAAATTGGATGGTAGTGATGGTTGCATATTCTTTAAATTTATTAAAAATCATTTAATAGCCGAAGCAGGTTTGGCTCAGTGGATAGAGCGTCGGCCTGCGGACTGAAAGGTCCCAGGTTCGATTCCGGTCAAGGGCATGTACCGTGGCTGCGGGCACATCCCCAGCAGGGGGTGTGCAAGAGGCAGCTGATCGATGTTTCTCTCTCATCGATGTTTCTGACTTTCTATCCCTCTCTCTTCCTCTCTGTGAAAAATCGATAAAATATATTTGAAAAAAATCATTTATTAGTACACTTAAAACAGATTAACTATATGGTAACTAAATTATACCTCAAAAAAGCTGTAAAAAAATTGTTAACACGTTAGTCGCCCAGCCTGTTCTGTCTTCCAGACGGAAGTATATAAGATCCCTTATATACCCACTTACAGTCAGCCCTCCCCCCAGACCCAGCAGCCACTAATCCACTTTGTCTGTATAGATTTGCCTTTTCCAGACACATCCTATAAACAGTCACACAATATGTGTGTTTTTGTGTCTGACTGACTGTCTGGATGCTTAACGTTAAAAAAAAGAAAAACACTCAAAAGTAGCTTAAATAATCCTATTATACATGGTAAGTAATATTAACAGTACAAACTGCTAAAATAAATCTTATTTTAAAAACCCCCACATTTTTGGTAAATTAGTATACTTGACATATACAGTGAATAGTCATTTGGTGAACTAGCTTTCAGTTAATTGGCTCTCATTACATTGGCCTGTTTTCTACCTCATGTAGTTGTTGGGAGAATTAAATAAGCTAATGCAGAGACTGACACATGGTGAGTGCCTAATGTAGCTAATGAAGTTCTTGGGGCCTCAGTTTCCACATTAGTAAAATAGGGATAACAACGCTGGTCTTCGGGGTTGTTGTGAGGACTAAATAAAATAATGTATGTAAATAGCTAAGATAGAAGTTGATACAGAGTGGATGCTCTGTTAATGGTAGCTATTTATACCCAGATCTTTTATTAGTATCTAATTATGAAAAATGTCAAATATATTCAAAAATATAAAAGTATAATAAATTCCCATGCACCTATCACCCAGTTAAGTTCCAGCAATTGTCAATCTTGTTTCACAGCCAATCTTGTTTCGTTTACACCTCGGCCTCCGAAAAACACTGGATCACTTTGGAGAAAAGCCCAGCCATAATATCATCTGGTCTCCACATATTTCTATACCTTGACTCTGCTTCTGGCAGCTTCAGGAGGTGACACAAGTAGGGAAGGGGAAGATGTCTCATCATGTCCTCAATCGCCATTGCAGGCTGGACTCTTAGGACTCTCGATTTTCTCTTCCCCAGAGACCAACCATTGGTTCTGGACAAAGGCAATGCTCAACAGTCTCTCTAATCTTATTCTTTAGTAACTAGGTTCTCAAATCCCAAGGATAACTCTGCTGCTTTCAGAGTGTGCCCTACTCTCACACTCTCTTTCCCCTTATTTCTCACCAACTGGACCTACTACACCCACCCTTGGGATCTGAAGACAACCTTTTCCTACAAAAAGGCTATTCAAGTATCCTTGTCACTTGTGTTCTCACAATGTGCATACTCTGTATTTGGCTCTTGACTGCTCCTGTCTGGTGTCCTGAGTTCCCAGGTGATAACTCTTACTGTCTTCCTCTGCCTGCCCACGTGTTTCAGAATTCCTGATGACCTACTCAGCTTCTGTTCATACCCATGCCATCATCACCACCATCATCACCTTTCACTTCAACTTCATCATTATATTTGTAAGAGCTACCATTAATTAAGCATTTACTATGTGGCAGGCCCTTTGATAAGCACTTTACATACATTATTATCTCATTTAGTCCTCCAACAACCCCAAGTTTCATCTATAGGACAGATAGAATAAGGACGCTGAGGCAGACGGGTTAGTTAACTTGCCGCGGTCACACACGAACACGTGTCAGAGCTCAGATTCAAACTCAGGATTGTCTGAGTCCCAGTCTGTGCTTTTTGTTGTGAACAGCTTTTATTTTATTCTTTGGGAAAATGTTCTGTTAACAATTACTTTAAGAAAAGTAAGACCTGCTCATTGTACAACATTAAAATGCTATTGAAGTGGAAATTTCCTCTCCTGTCTCTCCTATTCTACTTACCAGAAGTAACTACTGTTACAAGTTTGGCTGACAAGTATAAAACAATAAATCTATTTATTTGCATGAATGTGCATAAATATCTCTGGAAGGAAATCATTGGCATTGACTGTTCCTAGGGGAGGACGACTGGGGAACAGAGAGGAGTGGGAGCAAAATTTTTCACTATGTATTCTTTCACGCTTTTTGAATTTTAAACTATATAAATTAAAATGTAAACCTCTTCCAAAAAGTTAAATTAAAAATAAAGAAATATATGATCATGTCAACTAATGTCACCCCAATAAATTTAATTTAAAAAATAAAGGGGAAACTCTGTAAATTGCTTTTCTACACACATGCATTTTTAAAAAATTAAAATGGAACTATTCCTATATATTATTTTATACACTGATTTTTTCACTTAAGGATTTAACCTTGGACACTTCTCCATGTCAATAAATATTAAACTCGTTCCTTTTTAATAGCCGTATGGTATTCTATTCTACAGATGTACCATAATTTATCCAACCCTAATTGATGAACATGTTTCCAGTTACTATTATAAACAATGATGTGAGCATTTCTCTGTATACACCTGTGCAAATGTTTCTGTAAAATAAATTCCTAAAAATTGAATTCCAAAAGGTATATACAAAACTAATGCTCTTCACCTGTATGCTATATTACCTCTTATACCTGCCAGCAGTTCTGACCCCTGACTGGCTGGAATTTCTAGAACTTACACAAGATTTTCCTCAAAACTGCCAATTAGATTCCAAACCTCTCCCCCTGCCAGACCCATAAACACAATCATGGTACTTTGAACGAAGTAATGATATCTGATAATATATCTAGGTATTTCTCCAAATTCAGTCTCTCCCCAAACCGTGTTACAGTCCCAGATCCCAATTCCATGCCCTGTGTTAGTGGCATGTTGCCACCAACAGTCCCAGTGTCTGGGTTTGTTCTTTCCAGCTCACCTGCCATTCGGCAACAATAAGGCCACCGGACTCTCATTCCCATCAATGTCCAAGTCTTGCGAGTCATCATCATCGGAGTCATCCAAGCAGGTGCCGGTGATGTTGAACTGCAGAAGAGGAGGCTCAGTTGCCACCTGTCTGGGTCTCCCATGAGAATTAGGATGGCCAGTTCCCTCCAGTTTCACTGGTTTAGTTCACTGTCAAAACCACCTGAACAAAAGCCTTCTACTACACTGTCCCACTCCCCACTTCGCACCCCAAATGACCACAGAAGTAGGAGGTTGAGAATGGCTGGCTCAGGGGAAACCCTATCAGTCTTATAAAACATGTTCCCTAGAAAGAGGGGGGAACACCTTCACACACCCACAGAAGGCACCACAATCTTGAAGCAAGGTGGTGCCCTGAATGAGAGCTTTTCTCAGGGACCTGTTTAAGACGCCAACCTGATACTCACAGAGCATGTTCTCAAATGTCATTCTCATCCAAGCATTTCAAGATTCAGCTTGTTTCATGTTTTCTGAGAAGAGCTCCTGACCATGACCCCTACCCCAGAGAGAATGAATCATCACCCTGAGTCCTAGGGTCCCACACACACCCGACGGTGGTGTCTGCAACGCTTCATTGCACTCACTGTTTATGCCTATGTGTCTCACCAGCCTGTCAGCCTCTTGAAGGTTACATCGATAGTGCCTATCACAGTGCCCAGCACAGACAAGGTCTCAATAAATGCCTACTGAAGTAGTGGGACTGGTAGCCAAACACCAGGGGTCCTAAGGGACGTGGGAAAACAGGATAGCCTGTCCTTTTGATGCTCTGCTCTTCCGAGGGATTTACAAAAGGGTTGGGCTGAACCCATGGGCCAGCACCCACCTCTGCTTCCTGGGAAGAGCCTGTCTTCAGTGCCTGATGATTGTATATGTCCATGAGATTATAGCTCAATTGGCCAGCAGGCCCCAAGGCTGAGCTCTCCTTGCCCTTTCGCTCAGCCTTCTTGAAGAGTTCCTTGGGCTTCAGGCCTTTCTTCTTTGAATCAGTTTTGGAGGGCAGTGACAGCCTGGATATGGCTACTGAAGTGGGCTGGGCTGGCTTGGTTAAGGGAGTGGAGCCGGCTGGGAAGATCCTCTGCATCCCAAAGATATTGCTCGTATTCCCAACCTTCTGTTGGAAGATATCCTACAAGAGTGTTAGTACATAGGGGGTTAGTACTCAAGGGTTCGCTCTGCTAAGAGCAGAGGTCCATTCATGGTACTGGCGGCACGGCTACGGAAGCGGCTCCACTCATGCACACCTTAGTTTTCGCACAAGAAGTCATCAAGAATTACTGGGTGGCATTTCTTTACCCAGCCATTGACGAATATAGAGAAGAGGAGCAGAGGAAAAGCCCAGCATTATTGTCAAAACTGGAGAGAAGTAGGTAGGGGCTGGGAGGAGGGGGCAGAGGTGGGGGAAATGGGATATATCTGTAATACTATCAACTAAAAATATATTTAAAGACTGGAGAGAAAAGTCTCCAAGAGCAGCTGATATGAGACAAAATAATTGAGTAAACTGTGGTTCCAACTCTAAGGACTGCAGGATTTGAGAGAAAGAGAGAGGTTCTCATCTGAATTCTGCTACTAGCTACCTCTGTGGCCTCAGATAAGTAATCTCACCACTCGGGGCTCTGTTTACTCAGCTGTAAAATTAAATAATTAGACCAGATAGGTGGTTTGCAGAGATGTCCTGTGGCTCCTTTCAGCTTATTGGGAGGAGTCCTGAGGATCGGAGGGAGAGAGGGAGGCAAACAAGAAGACCTAGTGGAGCTCCAAGCCTCTCACCTTCATCTCATTCACAGCAGCTGTGCTTTCACTGGTTGTATATATTAGACTTCCAAGTAAAATCGTGTTTAAAATATTTGAAAGCCAATGGATCAGATATGATCCATCTCTAAGTCCTCTTCCAAGAACTCCCAAGTTCTGTGTATACAAATTTGATTTAAATGGGAAGAGCTGGGAAAGGGTAGGCCTTTTAATGAAACCTAAAGGATTTTGACTAACAGGAGGGAAGGAAAATGAGGTAGGAGGTGGACCATGTAAGCTGTGCTCTAGGCAGTGAAACATGCTGTAAGCGGTGACGCTAGAAGCCCAACTTCCCAGTAGCTCACTCTGACTACCCTTCAGCATGGATTTAGTGCTCAGTGGAACTTTCCAGCTTCTGAGCTGAAGGAAAATTTAAACTTCCTCAAGTCCCATTCTCCTCTGGTGCCTCTGCTACTTCACCAGCCCACACTGCGTTCTCTCTTTGCTGCCAAGTCTACCAACAACAATGGCTCACATTTATTGAGTACTTACTCTGCCAGGCACTGTGCGAGGGGCTCTACACACATTAGCTCTCAATTCTAACAAAACTCTGAAAAGGTGGAGTTGTCTCCACTTTATAGATAAGGATACTGAGGCTCTGAAAGGCTTGCAAGTGACAGAGCAGGAACCAGAACCCAAGTTTCTCTGAGTCTCTTACCACTACACCTTACTGCCTCGTGGTATATGCCACCTGTTGAAACATGGCTTTGTAATCATCTTCAATCTGGGAGAACTGTCATTTTGTAGAATGCAGAGACTGAATCAAAATATTAATAACAACAATAACTACTATTATGACTTCCACCACCCAACATCACTATGACCCACCATCAGAATTTACTGAGAACCAACTATGTGCAAAACACTATAATTAACGCTCAACCTACATGACCTCATTTAATCCTTTTAACAACCCCTGAAGTAGGTATAATTATACTCATGTTAGAGATGAGGAAACCAGGCTCAGACAGGTTAACTTTGCCGGGTCCCCTACTAAACTGTGAGTTCTTTGTGGGTAGGCATTGTATTATGGATCGTAAGCACCTAACCCAATGTGTAGCACACTTAAAGCACATGACGTTTGAATTAATACATAAATGAATGAATAGAGTCCTTGGTTGGGCCTTCCCAACCCTTCCCCTAAGCCCTGTGCCAAGTGCAGAGGCCTGACCTGCCACTTGAGCCTCAAGCCCTTCCCAAACACCTCCCCTGCCCCCATGCTTCTTACTTCCACAAGGCGGATCTCCCTGGCCAGATCTTTAATGAGCTGTACAGTCCGTACTGTGTCCGGGATCTCATCCTCGTGTTCCGGCAGGGCCTGTCAAACAAAAAGCATGGACGGACCCACACGTAAATGAACAAGTGGTTTTCGACAAAGGTTCCAAGATAATTCAAGAGAAAGGGTAGTGACACGTGGTACTGGACCGATCGGATATCCATATGCCCCCCCAAAAGAACCTTAACCCCTATCCGGCACCATACACAAAGACACACATACAAACTCACAACGGATCACAGGCCTACAGTAACATCTAAAACTACAAACCATTTAGAAGCAGAGGAGAAAATCTTTATGACCTTGGGTAAGGCAAAGATTTGTTCGGACACAAAAAGCACGAACCATAAAAGAAAAAACTGACAAACTGGACTTAATTAAAAAAAAAAGAAAGAAAAGAAAGAAGTCTCTGGGAAAAATACTGTTAAGACAAACCATAGGCTCAGAGAAAATATTTACAAAACATATATCTGATAAAGAACAGTGTCAAGATGTGTGAGGAGCTCAGATGAAGGCTTGGGCCACACCCCTCCAAAAGTCAAGGGCCTCAGGGAGATCCCTGGGAACATTCCTTCCTCCCCACTTGTGAGGACAGAGCAGTCACTGGCCCACAGCTAGCGCAACAGCAACCCGCGCCGAGAGCTGTTGCTGGTCTCTCCTAATTCCTTTGCAATCTCGTTGAGTCCTGGAGATTCACATGTTTACGGAGCCAGATCTGTCAAGCTTTTCCTTTGTGATTTCTTCCATCAGTTTCCACTTCACTTCAGCGTCCAGAGGATTGAGAAAAATTCCTCAGCATTTACTTCTTGTTTCCCATGCTTTGATTATTTTTTCCTTTAACTCTCCTAATCCATCTGGAATTTATTTTGATGGGTAGGCAGGGGCTGATGCCTAAAACCCATGGGACCAGCTGGATAACCTTAACAGCTTCCTCCTCCCACCCAGCCCTGGGGCTCTGGAAGCAAGGGGAGCAAGTGCTTCTCACGGAAGTAAGTCTTCGGCACTTCACAAAATACTTCTTCCATAAGCTCGGCTCCTCAGATCTCTGCCTACTCTCCCTTTGGCTACACTATTTGGGGCCACCCTTTGATCCCTGGGGCAATGCTGAGCCAAGGCATGAGTGCTTAGAACCCATCCACATCCCTCCCTTTTTGGTGTTTCTGGGACAGAATCACGCTAAAGTTCACTAAATGGGGGGCAGGAGGGTCAGAGACTGAAACTAAAGGTAGCCACACCTGAATGATGTAAATATGTAAAGAGACAGAATTGCAGGCTAAGGCCCGGGCCTTGTAGATGTGTTTAAGGAGCAAGAGAGGGCACAAAACACGAAGTCTGAGGATATCTGAAGGGAAGTTCAGCAACAGGAAATGGGGAGATCTCCTTAGGCCCATGGTTGGCAAACCGTGGCTCGAAAGCCATATGTGGTTTTTTGGCCCCTTGAATGTGGCTCTTCCACAAAATACCACAGCCTGGGTGAGTCTATTTTGAAGAAGTGGCATTAGAAGAAGTTTAAGTTTAAAAAACTTGGCTCTCAAAAGACATTTCAATCGTTGTACTGTTGATATTTGGCTCTGGTGACTAATGACTTTGCCAACCACTGCCTTAGGCCACTGTGTGCAGGAAAAGAAGTCTATAAAAATATCAGAAGCACCCTCACTGTTTTGGCTCAGTGCATAGAGCATGGGCCTGCAGACTGAAGGGTCCCGGGTTTGAATCCAGTCAAGGGCATGTACCGATCTTGGTTGGGGTGAGTGTGGAGGGAACCAATCCATTTGTCTCTCTCACATTAATGCTTCTCTCTGTCTCTCCCCCTCTCTTCCACTCCCTCTAAAAATCAATGAAAAAGATCCTTGGGTAAGGATTAACAAATATATACTAGAGGCCTAGTGCACGATTTCATGCATTGGTGGGGTCTGGCTGGCAGCCCCAATCAGGGCCAATTGGGCTGGGCTGGCTGGAGGAGGGGCTGCAGGTGGCTGGCCAGCCAGCCCCGACTCCCTGGTCGAACTACAGGTTGAGGGGATAATTTGCATATTAGCCTATTATTACATATGATGTTTGTAGGGGTGTGTGTGTGTGTGTATAAAGCATAAAAATATTGATGTGTCTTCTATTTTTGCATTTCTTGAAATTGTTTTAAATATATTTTATTGATATTTTTACAGAGAGCCAGAAACATCGATGAGAGAGAAACATTGATCAGCTGCTTCCTGCACACCCCCCACTGGGGATATGCCCGCAACTAAGGTACATGCCCTTGACTGGAATTGAACCTGGGACCCTTCAGTCCGCAGGCTGACGCTCTGTCCACTGAGCCAAACTGGTTAGGGCAAAATTGCTTTTTAAAAAAAATTCAATATTTTGAGTAGACAATCCATTCACAAAATTTTTTAAAAATCAAACAACATAAAAAGATATATACTGAAAAACCTCATCAGCCGCACTAGGCCATCAGCTCCCTTAGGCCACCCCCATATGCTACTTGTATTAGTTTTTTTCTGCATTCCTCCAGATTGTGTCTTAAGGCAAACATTAAGCACATACAAATATAATTATTGTTTTCCTTTTTACACAAAAGGTAACACACTATACATACGGTTCTACACCTTTACTTGACAAATTCTAGAGATCTTTCCAAATCAGGACATAGAGAGAATTTACTGAATCTTTTCTATAGCTATTTAATATTCAACCGGATATGTGGATATTTATATATTTCTAAAAAGCCACTTTGGCAGTATGCATCCAGTCATACATTTTCTCCCAGGTACTTTGATCAAGTGATTGCTCTTCTAGGAATCTATCCTGAAGAAACTTCAATCAAGAGATCAAGGACAGCCAGCCACTGTGCTTCGGTGGTTGGACACCAACCCATGAACCAGGATTCCAGGTTAGGGCACGGGCCTAGATTTTGAGCTGAATCCCCAGTAGGGGGCGTGCAAGAACTAGCCGATGGATGTTGATGTGTCTCATCATTGATGTTTCTATGTCCCTCTCACATCCTCTCTCTGAAATCAATAAAAACATTTTTTAAAAAGAGATGAGGGACAAAAACTAATACAAACAGATATTCACTGCATGATTTTCTACAACTGCCCCCCCCCCCCCAAAAATACATGGATAAATAAAAACAAAGAAACAATACACAAGTGGTAAGATAAGGATGACACATCCTTGCAAAAGAATATCATGTAACTACTAAATGTTTACGGAGAACTTTGGTGACACAGGAAAATTAAGATAAGCCAATCAATTCAGATATAAAATTATATGTACAGGGTGACAGCAATTATGTTTTTTAAATGCATATAAGGTCAGAAGAAAATACAGTGGAACCTAGTTTCTTGAACTTAATTCATTCCAGAAGGCTGTTCGAGAAGCGATTTGTTCAGAAAGTGCATCATTTTCCCTCCATTAAAAATAATGTAAACTGAATTAATACATTTCAGACTCCTAAATGATTCTGTTTCAACCTTTCTTATATATAGTACATGTCTAATGTACTGTTTAATTTATAAATATACACTTCTTAACTTTATAGAACCAATTCCTACTAGCCTTGAAGGAATTTTTCATATATCACTGCCTCAGTTTTATCACTGGCTAACTGCTTTTCCTTTATCCAAACAACAACAGTTCTTTACCTAGTCAATTGCTTGTGGTTGCTGTTTTGTGAGCACTTTCACACCCTTAGCAACATTAGCACTCTTGATGGCCTCTTTGTGTTTTAAAACTGTGCTAATCCAGAAACAAAAGCATTCTCTCCTTTGCTTGTTGCCTTCCATATACTTGTCACTTTGAGGCAACAGCATGAAAGGGTTGTCAGGTCACTGAAGTTTTGGTCCACAAGGGAGACTTTTTTCTGTGAACAACTTGCTTGTCAAGAACTGAATTGTTGGAGATGGGAGATGTTTGAAAAATGAGGTTTGACTGTATACCCAAACGCTAATGTTAGTTCCCTCTGAGTATTAAAATTAGAGGTGGTATTTTTCTTCTTTATACTCTTTTGCATTTTTTAATTCTTTAGAGTAGGCATGTATTATTTTTTTAAATATATTTTATTGATTTTTCAGAGAGGAATGGAGAGGAATAGAGAGTTAGAAACATCGATGAGAGAGAAACATCGACCAGCTGCCTCCTGCACATGTGCCCGCAACCAAGGTACGTGCCCTTAACTGGAACTGAACCTGGGACCTTTTTCAGTCCGGAGGCAGACGCTCTATCCACTGAGCCAAACCAGTTTCGGCGGCATGTATTACTTTTTTATAATCAGAAAGGAAAGTTTGAAAACATAATTCAAACAGTCCTAGCTCAGTCCTCTACTCCAACGCCGTGAGCCCACAAGCTTCCCTGGTCTCTTCAGCCTCCCACAAAGAATCTACCCAAAGCCAATCCCCATGAAGGGCAGAATTCACGAGGAGGCAGAGAAATAAACGTATTTACTTCTTTCCTTGTCCAGGCTCTAAAGGCCAAGTTCAGAGCTTTGCCACCATGGATCAGGTAGGAGGCAGGGTGTCTCCTGTTCTCTCGCAAACCTAAAGGGTAAAAGAGGAAGGCAGAGGGTGAGCAAAGCCATGCAGGCAAGTGAAGGGCTTCTTCTTTTTTTTTCCAGGCAACCAGAGAAAATACTGGAGGTTCTAAACACAACTCCAGATCTCAATTCTTATAATAGTGTTCATTTAATGAGTACCTACTATGTGCCAGGCATCTGACATCTACATTCTCATTTAATCTTTATACCCAACCCTGTAAAGCAAGTATCACTATGTTCATTTTGTAGTTCAGGAAACTGAGACTCAGAGAGGCACAGAGATTTAGCCAAGGGCATACACCTAGTAAATTGCCAAAGCCAAGGCTGAAAGCACGTCTGTCTGACTCTGAGGCCTGTGCTCCCCTCACAACACTACTCTCCCTCTCGGGTTCCAAAACATAACACTCAGGACGACTATGATGGGCCCCCCCCCCCCCCAACACAGATCTGAAGGGCTACTTAATGCCCTGGTTCTGAGTTACTCCAGGAGGAGGTTATGACAAAGCCAGATTTAGGAAGGCGCTCTAAGGAATTTTCTACTAAACTGAGCTTTTCAGAACAAGTAATAAGCAGTTAGTCATTTACCCTCTGAACACTTATGTGACAGTCTGTCTAGGTGGCAGAATAAGGGCTTGAGGTAGCGGGTAAGAGACTACTCATTGGTCTCTGAGGTTCTTTATAACTCTGAGTTACTGATTCCTCCTGGCAAAGTCAGACTGAAGAATCTCAGGTCTAATCAAGGGAACTAGCTGATTTTAGAGCAGAGTGGGCAAGACGACGACACTCAGCAGGTTAGCTTCCATCTGGGCTGAGACCCGGAACCAACACACTAATACTAGGATGGTCAGGACTGGGCCTTGTCCCCATGGGAAGTAGAATTTCTCAGGAAACTCTGAGACTATCTAGACTGAGTTTCTTATTTTAATTGGTAGGAAACAGGAATAATTTCACTGTTACCCAATTTTCTCAGCCATCTTTGCTAAATAAAAATGTGTAAACCCATGCTCTCCCCTACACTGTGCTTAGTAAAAAAAGCCAATCACAAAAGATCACATACTGTATGACTCTAGTTTTATATAACACTAGAGGACTGGTTCACAAAATTCGTGCACCCAGTAGGATGGAGTCTAAATGGGCAGTCGGACATCCTTCTCATAATCCCGGACTACTCGCTCCAAACTGCTCGCCTGCCTGCCTCCCTGATTGCCCCTAACCACTTCTGCCTGCCAGCCTGATAATCCCCTAACCACTACCCTGCCAGCCTAATTGATGTCTAACTGCTCCCCTGACAGCCTGTTTACCCCCAACTTCCCTCCTCTGTCATCCTGATCACCCCTAACTGCCCTCCCCTGCAGGCATGATCGCCCCCAACTGCCCTCCCTTGCAGGCCTGGAACCTCCCACTGTCCTCCCATGCTGATCATCTTGTGGTGGCTGTCTTGTGTCCACAAAGGGGCAGGATCTTTGATCACATGGGGGCAGCCCTACTGTGTGTTGGAGTGATGGCTAATCTGTGTATTACTCTTATTATTAGATAGGATTCTTGAAATGCAAAATTATAGAGATGAAAAACAGAACAATGACTTCCAGAAGTTATGGTTAGTGCAGGGAAGAGAGTGGGTGAGACTACACATAGGTAACACCAGGGAGATCTCTGTGGTGACGGAATAGTACGGTATCTCAATTGAGGTGATAGTTACATGCATACAGGCACACACACATGCTCAGGAGACCAAGATAAAAGGGACAGTTGGCAAAGGGCTTCATACCTCGAAAGATGTCCAGGATATGCTTTCCCACATACCAACAGATGGTCTCAAAGTTGGGGAACTTGAAGAGGTCTGCAGTGCTCAGCCGCTTTTCAATTTCATAGGCTCTGGGGAAAACAGGTACAACAGTAATAAGGATCCTGTTTACTGAGCATCTACTATGTATCAGCTACTGTTCTGGATGCTTTACATCAGAGCATATATACAGCCCACGGGCCATATAAGGCCCATAAAATCACTTGGTCTGGCCCTGCAAAGGCATTAAGGGTGAGTTAATTAAATGTTTGACCAAATACATTAATTAAAAATTTTTTAAATATATTTTTATTTATTTAAGAGAGGGAGAGAGAGAAAAATAACAATGATGAAAGAGAATCACTGATCAACTGCCTCCTGCATACCCCACATTGGGGGTCGAGCCTGTAACCTGGGCATGTACCCTGACCGGGAATAAGAAACCGTGACCTTCTAGTTTATATGTCAATGCTCAATCATTGAGCCATGCCAGCTGGCGTAGCAGGGTAATTTTTAAGTGGATCATTTTGTGTGGCCCAAGAATGATATTATAAATATTTAAATGGCCCTCGGCAGAAAAAAGGTTCCCCGCCCCTGCTATATATCCATTATCTCTAATCCTCAAAACTACCCTGTAAGACCATACTTTATGGGTTAAGAAACTTGAGCTCAAAGGTTATGTGACTTGCCTTGGCCAGGTGGTTCAGTTGGTTGGAGCACTGTCCTGCACACAAAAAGGTTTGAGGTTCGATTCCCAGTCAGGGCACATACCTAAGTTGCAGGTTCGATCCCATCAGGGTATGTTCAGGAGGCAACTGATTGATGTCTCTCTCTCACATCAATGTGTCTGTCTGTCTATGTCTCTCCTTCACTCCCTCTTTCTCTAAAAATCAATAAATATATCCTCCTCGGGTGAGGACTTTTAAAAAAGGTAATGTGATTTGGCCAAAATCATGTAACTACAAAGTGAGGAAGAAGTATTCATCCTCAGACCGAAGGGCAGAAGGAACCAGTATCCATTTCTTTCTGATCATCTTGCCTCTTTGGGTGTTGCACTCCTTACCATACAGGAGAACCCAAAGCCTCTAGCAATTGGGAATGGCCAACTTGGGATTACCACAGCCTCAGAACTCACTTGAGCTGCATTTCGATGTTAAGGCTGTGTAGGAAGTTTCCTCCAAAGGCAAGGCAGTCCACCGGGGTCAGCACGGCATGGATCCATCCTGCAGTGCAAATATGGCAAAATCAGAGCTGGAAGACATCTCCACTCCCCACTCAGCTCAAACACAACTCCTTAGAGCAGACAGCTTGGCAGTGACTCAGAACATTCTAAGTTCCTCTGGTTATGAGCATTTTAGGCTCCTCCATTCTCCCAATACACACCCTGGCAAAGTCTGCCATCATTATAACCCTGAACTGGAAGAATATATGGGAATAATAAACTCCTACTTGTCTCCTCTCCTCTTCAAACTCTCTCTGTAGCCTCACCCATTCTCTATCTCGTATCTGAGAAGGGCATCACCTCCTTGCCATGACTACCGCTTCTAACTCTGCTCTCGATAAACAAAGAGTTCTTGTGTTGGACAGATCTGGGTTCAAATTCTGCCGTTTCTAGCTAAATGTCTACTTTACAGGTTGGTTGTGAAGCATGCGCCTAAGTTGGAAATCTATTCTCCTTGTGCTTAACACTATACCACCTTCTGAAAAACTTGATTTTTTCTCCTTCAATCTCTCTCATATTCACCTCCCCTTCTCCATCCATACACCATCCATCCATCTCACCAATGCTGTGGTCAGACCCCTCATTATCTTGCACCTAGGCTACTTACAACAGCCTCAAAACTGGCTCCTCTACACCAGCAGTTTTTAAGTTGTGGTCCAGGAAACCCTAGGGGATCCCTGAAACTCTTTCAAAGCATATCCAAAATTAAAACTATGCTCATGATAACACTGAGATGTGATGTCTTTTTCACTTCACCCTCATTCTCTCACGAGTATACAGTGGAATTTTTCCAAAGGGTATATGACATGATATCACCATATGCACAAGCAGATTTGAGGATCCAGTTGTTTTCTGTTAGCCCAAAGATGAAAAATATTTTAAAAATGTAAATGTCAATCTTCTCAATAAATTTCGGGTTTGTTTGAAAATAGTTATTTTCCATAAATATTGACATAATAAGCTTATTACTATTATCTCTAAATGGATTAATATATACTTTTGCATTTTCTGTTTTAATTTATAATATGTGAAATTATTAATATAAACCAAAAAGTAAATGCTCTTTTGGGTCCTCAATAATATTTAAGAGTATAAAGGGTCCCGAGTGCCAAATGTTTGCAAGTCACTGCTCTATACCAATCTCAGTCTCTGAAGTCTATCTTTCAGAACCCAACCCAAAGTGATGTGTCTAAAACACAAATCTGCCCATGTTATCCCCTGCTCATAATTCTTCAGTGAAATGTTCATCTACAGAAGAATGCCATATACTCATACAACAGAACACTGGAAAGCAAGTAAAATAAATTAGTTTCAGGGAGAACCAAGATGGCGGCATAGGTAAACACCTATCTGGCTGCCCCACAAAGCAATTTCAGAACTACAACTTAACGAAAGAACAAACACCATCCAGAATCACCGGAAAGCTGGCTGAGTGAAAATTCCACAAATAAAAGAGAAGAGAGGACACTGTGACTCATTCTTTTCAAAGTGCACATGGAACATTTTCTAGGAGAGACCACATGTTAGGATGCAAAACAAGTCTCAATAAATTTAAGAAAACTGAAATCATGCCGAAGCCAGTTTGGCTCAGTGGATAGAGCATCAGCCTGCGGACTGAAGGGTCCCAGGCTCGATTCCGGTCAAGGGCATGTGTTGTGGCTGCGGGTGCATCCCCAGTAGGGGGTGTGCAAGAGGCAGCTGATCGATGTTTCTGACTTTCTATCCCTCTCTGTGAAAAATCAATTATATATATATATATATATATATATATATATATATATATATATATATATTATTGATTTCAATATATATTGAAATCATATCAAGCATCTTTTCTGATCATAATGGTATGAAATTAGAAATCAGCCACAAGAAAAATATGAAAAACACAAATACCTGGAGGCTTACTAGCATGTTACTACTAAACAATGAATAAGGTAACAATGAGATCAAGGAAGAAAAAGATATCTTGAAATAAATGAAAATGAGAACACAACCACCCAAAACCTATGGGACACTGTGAAAGCAGTCCTTAGAAGGAAATTCCTAGCATTACAGGCCTATCCCAAGAAATAAAAATCTCAAATAAACAATTTAACTTTACACTTAAAGGAACTTAAAAAAGAACAATAAAGCCCAACATGAGAAAGGAAGGAAATAATAAACATCAGAGCAGAAACAAAAGAAACAGTCTTAAAAAACCATATAAAAGATCAGTAAAACCAAGAGCTAGTTCTTAGAAAACAAACACAACTGTCAAACCTTTAATCTGACTCATCAAGAAAAAGAGAGGAGCCAAATAAATAAAATCAGAAATGAAAGAGGAGAGTAACAACTAACATGAAAGAAAAAAAAGGACTGTAACAAAATATTATGAAAAAACTATATGCCAACAAATTGGACAATCTGAAGAAATGCATAAATTCCTAAAAACATGCAATCTTCCAAAACTGAATCAGAAAAAAAATCAGAGAACCTGAATAGACAGATGACAATTAGTGAAATTGAAGCAGTAATCAAAAAACTCCCAACAAACAAAAGTCCTAGACTGAATGGCTTCACAGGTGAATTTTACCAAGCATTCAAAGAAGAACTGAAACTTATCTTCAAACTATTCCAAAAAATTCAAGAGGAGGGAGGACTCCCAAGCTCATTTTACAAGACCAGCATTATCCTAATGCCAAAATCAAATAAAGACACTACAGAGAAAGAAAATTATAGGCCAATATCCCTTAAGAACATAAATGCTAAAACCCTCAACAAAATATTAGTAAACCAGATCCAGCAATACATAAAAAAGATCACACACCATGATCCAGTGGGAAGGAAGGTTGGTGTAATATCCACAAATCAATAAACATGATACAGCTCCGCCAGTGTGGCTCAGGGGTTGGGCGTTGACCTATGAACCAGGAGGTCACAGTTTGATTCCTGGTCAGGGCACATACCCGGGTTGCAGGCTCGATCCCCAGTAGGGGGCGTGCCGATCAATGACTGTCTCTCAACATTGATGTCTCTATCTCTCCCTCTCACTTCCTCTCTGAAATATATATATATATAAAAGAAAACAGGAAAAGTCTAAAATTGATTATGTAAGCTCTTGTCTCAAGACTGGAAAAGGGAAAACAAAATAAACCCAAAGCAAGCAGAAGGAAGAAAAACAAAGATAAAAACAGAAATCAGTGAAAATGAAAACAGAAAGACAACAGAGAAAAATCAATGAAATAAGTGTTTTCCTTAAAGGTCAATAAAATTGATAAACCTCCATCAATATTCACACAGAAGGGAATGCACAAATAACTAATATCAGGAATGAAACAGGATTTCACTAGAGAATTAGAAGCCATCACACAGATAATAAGGAAATACTATGAACAACTCTACACACACGAATTTCACAACTTAGAAAAAATGGACCAATTCTCCTTAGAAGTACAAACTATCACAACTCACCTATTATGAAACAATTTGAATGCCCTAATAAAGTTTAAGAAAATTGAATGCTAATTAAAAACTTCCCCCAAAAGAAATCCGTAGGTCCATGAAACTGGACTTGAGAATTCTATCAAACGTTTTGAGAAAATTCAACACTAATTCTGAAATTAAGAAATCAAGAAAATCTAAATAAATGGAGAGACTTACTGTGTTAAATGGGTGACTCGACATATTAAAGATGTCAACTTTCCCCAAATGAGACAACTGGGAGTACTTTTTCAAAACACACACACTCAGATCCCACTCAAGGCCTATGAATTCATAATTCTAGGGGTGAAGCTTAGGCATGTATTGCTTTGGAGAAAGGCCCACCCCCCATGCCACTCTGATTTATAGCCTGCAATGCCAGCCTCCCAGTCACCATCATTAGAGTCACAGGGCTGAGTTTTCTGTTCTCTATCACCAAGTAGCCTAGTGCAAAGAAGTCTATTAACTTCCTCCTGGGCCTCCCCACCATTAATTAGCCTTCCCAAGTGGCTATGCTGCTCACTGGCCACCATGTGAATTTTCCTGATGTCGGTTCTGAGCCTTCAACTGATCTGAAAGGGATATCCCACATAATCACATCAACACATTATAGGGAGGGGCTGGCTCTGAGGTCCCAAGCTTTACTCTTCCTGCCCTCCTCAAATGCTCCCAGGGGGGCCCAGAAAAGACCTGTGGGAATGAAAAGTGTCTGTCCTTGCTTCACAGAACACTTGTAGCACTTGTCCACCTGGTCCCCAAAGAACATCTCATCCTGGTTAGAGGAGCTGCTCCAGCCCTCAAAGAGAGTCAGGTTGGCGTTTGTTGGGCGGATCAAGTAGAAGATCTTCTCACCCTGAAACAAAAAGAGGTTGAAATGTCAAAAACATCAAGGGTTTCTAGAAAAGTCCTCAAGGGGGTCTCCAAAAGGATATTCTCTCCCCCATGCTCTAAGACCACATAGTATGCCAGAATTCTTTTCCAAACCTGCCCGAAGATCATTTTATTGGAATTTGGAAAACTTCAAAAGGTGCGTTTTCACTTTCTATGATAGTGACAAAAATCATTTAAAAAAGAGTATTTCAAACAAAATTGTTCAACTTAGAACAAATGTACACCAAAGGCTCCTATTTTTCATGCAATACCAAATGAAAAATGGCCTCTATGGATAAAAAGATCAATACTACTAGCCCTAGGAGAATTTAAGGTCACATTACCAATGAGAAGAAATTGAATTTGCCTTTAAATGCCATTTACAGAGAGTATTCCTTCTCACACCTACAATCAAAGTTAATAAAAGTTTAAAAGTTCAGTAATCGCCTAAGGACTTCTGAAAGATTTTATGTTAGGAGATTATCTGCTAAAAGAACATTATATTTCCTAATTATATTTTGCCTGGATAATCACCAGATACATAATTTGGCAGAAAAGACATAAAAACCCACTAGCACAAAAACAGCCCAACCCACAGCTTTATTACTTTAACCAATATTTCATTATAAATTTCAATAAAGAAAAGCAACAGAGCCCGGGAGGATGGCTGGTTAGCCAGAGACGGGTAAGATTCCTCAGGGAAGGAACAACCTAAGACAGGCACAGTCGCAGAGGGGACAACAGGAGAGAACTAAAAGGTCAACAGAGGTGGGGTACAGACCCTCATCCACAAACCTTGCAGGGGCTTGAATTCTCACCCCTCCTGAGGGAGGTCTCCTGCCCACACGGCTGTTTCGCCTCCCACGCACAACTCACACAGGGACCCAGGTGGCAGACAGAGACTCGGCCAGCAATAGCTGTTCTATATCTAAATTCAGTCTATTACCAGGAATGCTCAGGACCTACTCAAAATTGCAAATATTCCTTTCCACTAATATTTACAGGGTAAGCTAAGATTTCTGCTTGAGTATTAAAATTGACAGTAAAATAGTAATCAAGTTTTCAGATTAATTTAAATTGGCCAAGTGAAATAAGTGAATTCTCAAGAAAATTTTAGTGTACTGGACAAAACGCTTTTCCTAAAACATTAACTAAAATATCTATTAGTAGTTCATCTCACTGTAAAATTGCCTAACATCCACAGAACCTAAAGCAGTCATATTTGTGTGCAAAAATTAAAATTTAAAATTACCAAGACTGCAATATAACATTTCCAAAAGCCCCCATTAATAAAAAAAGGGGGGGAGGGGCAGTGGGGTAATATCATGTAAGGAAAAATATCCTGTAGGTAAAATACATCTAGAAAATTCTTACTCCAGAAAAGTAACTTCCATTTGTAAAACCAACTGTAGGACACCCATGAAAAAACACACATGGTGTCAAAATAAGCCAAAGGAAAATCATTTAGGCAAAAATGAAAAGAATCCCAAGTCTAATAAAAATATTTTTTAAATAAATAAATAAATGCTCCAATTTCTTCATGAGAAAACAATTAGTTCAGCATTGGTGATCAGTTGGACAAGAGCCATATGTTTTCTGCTCTATCCTTGACATTTCTGAAAAGAAAACTAAATAGTGTGAACAATGATGGAAAACAAAGTTATTTAAATGTGTTTTCTAGACCTCAAAAATCCATTGTAGTCATTAACAATTAATATGCTAATTACAAAAACAACTAAAAGGAAAATTATCTATAGGAAGACTGACATTAAAACAAAACTGATCACATATGCTTTGTCCTGATGTGGAAGTTATACAACTAGTAGAGGTCCGATGCACGAATTCGTGCACAGGTGGGGTCCTTCTGCCTAGCCCCCAATCAGAGCTGATCGGGGTCGTCTCACCCAGTTCAGAGGGAGGGACCGAGGAGGTTGGCTGACTGGGGGGAGGGACCGTGAGAGGTTAGCAGTAGGAGCATACTAACCACCAGGGAGCAGCTCCTGCATTGAGCATCTGCTCCCTGGTGGTCAGTGTGTGTCATAGTGACTGGTCAACCAGTTATTCAGTCGACTGACCATAATGGTTGCTTAGAATTATATAGATAGATAGAGATTTGGGAAAGTGTCAAAACTCATCAAACTATACACTTAAAACTAATTTTATGGTATAGTAGAGGCCTGATGCACAAAATTCGTGCAAGGAACTCGGCCCACACAGCCCCTCACAGTACCGGCTGGCCCTCACAGCCCCTTGCAGCCCCAGTCAGCCCTCACAGCCCCAGCTTTATCTGGAAGGTCGTCTGGATGGTCGTTCTGTTCAGTCTAATTAGCATTTTAGCTCTTTATTAGAGGTTTGGTGCATGAAATTCATGCATGGAGGGCAGGGGGTGTCCCTCAGCCCAGCCTGCACCCTCTCCAATCTGGGGCCCCTCAAGGGATGTCTGACTGCCTGTTTAGGCCCAATCCCAGTAGGATTGGGCCTAAATGGGCAGTCGGACATCCTTCTCACAATTCAGGACTGCTGGCTCCAAACTGCTCGCCTGCCTGCCTCCATGATTACCCCTAACTGCTTCTGCCTGCCAGCCTAATCACTCCCTAACCACTACCCTGCCAGCCTAATTGATGTCTAACTGCTGCCCTGCCAGCCTGTTTGCCCCCCAACTTCCCTTTTCTGTTGGTCTGGTCACCCCTAACTGCTCTCCCCTGCAGGCTTGATCACTCCCAACTACCCTCCCTTGTAGGCCTGGTCCCTCCCAACTGCCCTGCCCTGCTGGCCTGATCACCCACAACTGCCCTCCTTTGCAGGCCTTGAGCCTCTCAACGGCCCTCCCCTGCTGGCCATCTTGTGTCCACATGGGGGCAGGATCTTTGACCACTTAGGAGCAGCCCTCTTGTGTGTTGGAGTGATGGTCAATCTGCATATTACTCTTTTATTAGATAGGATTATTTATATAGGCTAAAGTATGCCTCAATAAAGTTACAGGGAAGAGAAGTTCTCAAGTTACCAGAAATTTCAGCAGTAAATATGGACATTTGCATACAGTGGTAGCATATATTGGTTCAATTAAGAAGATAGTAGTTGCAGGAGAGGAACCAAGATGGCTACAACTAAACGACAGAATGGACATCATACAGAATCACCGGAAAGCTGGCTGAGTGGAAATTCCACACAAAAAAAGTAAAGATAGGACACTGTGACTCAGAGGAGCTGCAGAGGACAGAGTTGTGGATACGTGTGCAGTCAGAGGTTCGGAGCTGTGTGTGAGGGGAAAGGGCAGGCAGCTGCAAACCCAGCTGGTTTTCGCGAACAGGGAGGGAGACAAAGGCATCCCACTGCACTGATTCCCCAGTTCCGAGCGAGATCCAGGGAACCCACACTCATACAGCGTGAAACTGGACAGTAAGGAGGAAGCATGCTGAAACTCAGGCGCTGCAGAGGTTCACGAGCTTGTGGAGAGGGTGTGTAAACTTGGGAACTGCAGAAGTGCACGAGCGTGCAGAGAGGACTTGTGATTTGCTCTCTCATTCGGGGTGGGGGGAGAGAGAGGGGGAGAGAGAGAGAGAGAGAGAGAGGGAGGGAGGGAGGGAGGGAGGGAGGGAGGGAGGGAGGAAGGAAGGAAGGAAGGAAGGAAGGAAGGAAGAAAGAAAGAAAGAAAGGAAAGAAAGAAAGAAAGAAAGAAAGAAAGAAAGAAAGAAAGAAAGAAAGAAAGAAAGAAGGGAAACCACCCTGGGTGAGACTTTGGGTGTGCAGACTCATTAGGGGAGAGGCTGAACTGTCTGGCAGCGGGTAGAGCTCGGCAGCAGCTTTTTCTCAGAGGTATGTGCAGCCATTACTGCCAGGCACAGAGACCCAGATGCTGCATAGGGTGGAGCTGACGCTGCCTGCTCAGCCGGGAGATTCCACCCATCCAACCTGAGCACAATGGCTCTCACAGCATAAACACAGCTGATTCTCACAGCCAACTGGCCTGGAGGTCAAACCCTCCTAGTGCTAACAACAATAATCTAGGCTTACCTACAACAAGACTGTGCAACCCATAAAAGGCTGCACCAAGAGTATCCAACTCAGGTAACTGGGGAGGCTGAGCCACTGTCCCCTAGAGGACATCTACAACACAAAGCTAATCGACCAACTCAGGGAAGCAGCCAAAACGCAGAGACATGGAAAGAAATCACATTTGAAAGAAATAGAGGGAAAAAAACGACTGGACATAAGAGTTCAAAACCACGGTTATAAGGTTTTTCAAGAGGCTCCTAGAAAAGGCCAATGAACTTAATGAGACCTTTGAGGATATGAACGAGACCCTCAAGGATATGAAGAAGGACCAACTAGAAATTAAGCATGCACTGACTGAAATAAAAAATATTATACGAAGACCTAAAAGCAGTTTAGAGGACCACGAGAATCAAGTCAAAGATTTGAAATATAAAGAAGCAAAATCCAGCCGAGACTGGTTTGGCTCAGTGGATAGAGCGTCGGACTGTGGACTGAAGGGTCCCGGGTTCAATTCCGGCAAGGGCATGTACCTTGGCTGTGGGCACATCCCTAGTAGGGGGCGTGCAAGAGGCAGCTGATCGATGTCTCTCTCTCTCATCAATGTTTCTGACTTTCTATCCCTCTCCCTTCCGCTCGGTAAAAAATCAATAAAATATATTTTAAAAATAAATAAATAAAATAAAAAATATTTTTAAAAAAATAAAGAAGCAGCCGAGACCGGTTTGGCTCAGTGGATAGAGCGTCGGACTGTGGACTGAAGAGTCCAGGGTTCGATTCCGGCAAGGGCATGTACCTTGGCTGTGGGCACATCCCCAGTGGGGGGCGTGCAAGAGGCGGCTGATCGATGTCTCTCTCATCGATGTTTCTGACTTTCTATCCCTCTCCCTTCCTCTCTGTAAAAAATCAATAAAATATATTTTAAAAAATAAATAAATAAAAAATAAAGAAGCAAAATCCACTCAGCCTGAAAAGCAAGAAGCAAAAAGAATCCAAAAAGTTGAAGATAGTGTAAGGAGCCTCTGGGACAACCTCAATCATACCAACATCTGAATTATAGGGGTGCCAGAAAAAGAGAGAGAGAGCAAGATACTGAAAACCTATTTGAAGAAATAGTGACTGAAAACTTCCCCCACCTGGTGAAAAAAAATTGACTTAAAAGTCCAGGAAGCGCACAGAACCCCAAATTATAGGAATCCAAAGAGGACTACTCCAAGACACATCATAATTAAAATGCCAAGAGCAAAAGACAAAGAGAGAATAACAAAAGCAGCAAGAGAAAAACAGTTAGTTACCTACAAGGGAGCACCCAAACGATTGTCAGCGGATTTCTCAATAGAAACGATGCAGGCCAGATGGGAGTGGCAAGAAGTATTCAAAGTGATGAATAGCAAGAATCTACAGCCAACATTACTCTACCCAGCAAAGCTATCATTCAGAATTGAAGGTCAGATAAAGTGCTTCACAGATAAGAAAAAGCTAAAGGAGTTCATAACCACCAAACCAGTATTATATGAAATGCTGAAAGATATTCTTTAAGAAGAAAAAGGTAAAGATAAAAATTATGAACAACAAATACACATCTATCAACCAATGGATCTAAAAATCCAGTGAATTAAAAATCTGATGAACAGGATAAACTGGCGAATATAACAGAATCATGGGCATAGAGAGTGAATGGACTGACAATTCTTGGGGAGAAAAGGGGTGTGGGAGGTGCAGCAAGAGACTAGACAAAAATCATGCACCTATGGAAGAGGACATTGAGGGGGGGAGTAAGAGCAGAGGGTGGGATGGGTACCGGGTGGAAGGGAGCTATAGGGGGAAAAAAGGGAACATTGTAATTAATAAACTGAACAATAAAGATTAAATTTTAAAAAGATAGTAGTTGGAGAAATTTTTAAGCATCTGCTGTTATTGAAAAAAACGTTAAGCGCCAACTGTGAAGCAGACAGTTTACATGGCATACTCACTAAGTACCCAGTCCTGGGAGGCAGGAAGGCCTCAGCAGCCACCTGAAAAAAACAGAGCGGTCCAAGGCCTGGCTGCCTCCAGAAGCCAGACACACTCCTACCTTGAGCACATGGTACCAGACCGAGGTGCCGCCAAAATCAATGTGGAAGTCTGTATAGCTATCCCGCACGCTCATGAGGCAGTACTTCTGCACATTGGGCCTCTCGAAGATACACTCCTCGGGCCACAAGTTCTCCACCCATGAGAGCTTCCGAACAATCTTGGGTGTCTCCACAAGGTTAGAAAGCCTAGCAAGGAAGGGATGGAGAACAGATGTCAGCTGATTAGGAGTTCAGGTTGCCCTCCGTTCCAGTGAGAGTTGATAAAGACAAAGTTGTTCTCTCCACAGAATCCCCAAGGGTACATAGAACACTTATTTCTGTAAATCTGGTCAGCATCCTCATTCCATTCAGCTCTAGAAGTCCCAAGTCCCAGCTCCACAGCTTCCTCAGTCAAAGGCGATCGTGTCCTCTACTAAATGTCCATACCCCCTCCCTCCCAACCCCAGCCCACTCACTCGGCACTTGGTTTGTAACAGTTAATTGTACTGTCCCCGTCTCGTGGTGTCTTCTTTATGAGGAACCGTCAGAGAAACCTCTCTGGGCTCAGTTCCTGGTAAAGAAGTGTTTCTCCCAAACATCTGGTTGCTTTTATACTATGTGAAAACCACAAATTCTGTACTACTGCGTTCTCCCTTCTTTATTCTGACCCTCAGGAAATTCAGTGAAAACTCTAAAGTCCTTCTCCATCGACTATCCAGACATTTCAGACATGCATTTTGTAAGCAGATGACCCACCAGATGCATCTTATCTTCCCACCTTTGTTTTCCTTTTATCACAATTTTCTCTTTTTCCCCCTCTTTGTCTCTCTGTAAGCTGCTTGAAATAGTCTTTCAAAATGAAGTGAGGTATAAACAACCAGTTCTTGTAAATACCTTCCGGTTAACTTTGCATGTTAAAACCAATAGCAAGGGTTTCAATATTGTACTATAGTTACTGTAAGATGTTGCTATTGAGGGAAATTGGATGAAAGACACATGGGACCCCCCTGTACATTTTTTTTGCAACTGCCTGTGAATCTATAATTATGTCAAAATTAAAGGTTAAAGAAGTAAACAATCAGACAGTCCTCTTCCTAAGTGCAAAAGGATGTGTTATGATTTCGGGGATCTCCCGTGGTTTTCAGCACAGAGAAGACTACATATATCTACTGAGTGTTTAAGTCCAGACAGAATCATTTAAAGGTCATAAGCTTTTTTCCTTCTTTTTTAAATCAAAGAAACCTTATCCTTAGAGAAACTATTTGGTGGTAATTTTAGTAAATCTATTTCCAGGAACAGAGGACCTATCCTGGGAGTTAACCAAATGACCATGCCACATTCTAAATATCAGAAGGTCTAAGAAAGCTGTGCTGGTCTTGAAGCAGATAAAAATCAATTAAATTAGCTACTATATAATCTATCCAACGCTAGAAACTGTGAAGGAGAAATACGATTTGGTTGTTATGTGAGCATCAACCCTAAAAAAGCATAAACCAGCTCCCCATCCCAAAGGAATTAACCACGGAGGAAGGAAAAGGAACACTAACACATACTCAGTATATGATAAGTTCCAGGCATTCGTGAGACTTTTTACTCACCCCCTTCCCTCCTACCTGGTATCAGAGAACTCCAAACTAATGACATTGAGGATTTTCTCCCTCTTCCCACTGTAGTAATATTTCACAAAATCACCGAGCTTCATCTTGCAGTCGGCCTGGCGCGCCACATCAATCACATCAATCTCTTTGTCAGAACCTGGAGTAAAGAGATGGATTCTGTACCAAGTGGTCTCAGAGACCAGGGAAGCATCTCTCATCCCCTTACCAGGCCCTAGAATGGCCTGCACTCAAAACCTCTCTCCTCAAGCACTGTATCTGTATGTGCATGTCTGAGAGGTGAGTGTAGGAATCCCTTGTACTCTCCTATGTGCTGGATCCGGGACTGCTAGGGCAACAGAACTGCCTGACACACAGCCTCTCATAACACAGTCCACCTGCCTAGTCCCTGCTTCCTCACTTTTTTGTCCTCCTATCCCCCCAAACTCATGCTCAGAAGAAGACTGGCATGTGAGGGCAAAAGTCAAACGCTTTCTCAACTCATTTCAAGCAAGGACAGAGAGACCGTTACAATTTTAGGTACTGCCCAGGTTTAAAAACGGGGCTCCGCCTGGGGTTTTGAGATCTGTTAGGAAAAAAGGAGAAGGAGGAGGACAGGATTTGGGTTCTAGCTTCGCCAAAGAATGACTCTGGGCAAGCACTTCACTTGAGATTCCCAAGATGGTTAGAAAGGAAATTCCAAAGGTAGACTGAAGGGAAGGGGTCACAGGTCTTAATGAGAGTGAACAGTATCAGTTAAGATGGTCTGTGCTGCTTACCCACATAGTGTTCAACGTCCCTCACAGTGAATGACGGTGAGGGCAGCGTCATCCCCAGTCCATCCTTCTTCAAGACCAGGATGGGCACACTGAAGCTGTTCTCTTCCAGGAACTCCACAGTCAGCTGGCTTCCGGTGGGCTTCAGGATCACTTCATCCGAGCTGTAGGCCAACGGAGAGAAACCCTAAGCCCCAGAGACCCTGCCACTGAAGGCCTCACTAGACGCTACCGTTCACATATGGGGCGGGATCCTGCTGAGGGCATCTACGATGGGGTGGAAAGTAATGGCATAAACTTCATGGGCCAGGGAAGAAAGGACCTATCCACGGCAAGAAGCCAGGTCACTGGCAAAGGTGGAAAGCTTAACCCAGGACATCCTGTCAATAGGGTGCTCTTCTCTGGATGTCAAAGAAAAACATCACTCAACAGCCTGCCCACAAAGAAAAGACATAGCTGACAAGTTTAGCTAATTTATTCTAACTCAGAGCAGCAGTACCCCATTTAAAATATTGGCAAATAAAAAGACTTATGAAAAGAACAAAAATAATTTTTTACAATCACTCAACACACATACTAACTAGAAAATAGTGTTTTTGTTTTTTTTTTTTTAATCATGCTGGAGAAAAGATGGGACTATTTGGTAAGTTGTGTTAAGACAAACATCTGGAAATATATTATGCTTAATGTCTACCCGCACTACTACTATAACTCTAGACAATTCAAAGATTAAATTGGAAAAAATAAATACATGGAGTAGTACAAAAAAAACACATGAGAGACAAGGCACAGCACCTACTAAAAATAGTAAAAAATAAATTTACATAAAATTAAAATTTTCTGCAAGGAAAGCTATCATAAATCAGTAAGAAATAGGCAGCAACCCAATAGAAAAACTGTCAAATAACATAAGCAAGCAGTAATAGAGAAAGGAATTAGGATGATATATAAACATACAAAAATATATGTGTCTTCTTCATAATTAAAGAAATCAAGTGGAAACATTTCATTTTTTATCTTCTCAGAAAAGCAAAAAAGCACTAGCTCGTTTCGCTCGGTGGATAGAGTGTTGGCCTGCAGACTGAAGCGTCCCAGGTTTGATTCCTGTCAAGGGCACATGCCCGGGTTACGGGATGGTCCCCAGTGGGGGGCGTGCAGGAGGCAGCCAATCAATGATTCTCTCTCATCACTGATGTTTCTATCTCTTTCTCCCTCGCCCTTCCTCTCTGAAATCAATAAAATTTAAATAAACAAATAAACAAATAAACAAACAAACAAGCAAAAAAAATTGATAGTAAACAGTTCTTGCCAGGATACAGGAAATTAGATACTTTCACACATTGTAGAGTAGTTGTCTAGTAGAAGTGTGAAATATAGCCACTTTGCAAATAATTTGGCAATATTTGTAAAAAATGTTAAAGCACATACTCTTTGACCTAGCAATTTCACTGCTAGGTAGTAAATCTACAAATAAAATTATCCACATATGCAAAAACTTGAATATAAAGACATTTACTGCAGTATTTTTTCTAACAGTAAAACACCAGGATCAATTTAAATGTTCACCAATAAAGAATTGGCTAAATAAATTATATATCCATACAATGGAACACTAAAACATCCATGGAAAATAATGAAGAACATGTATGCGCATGTGTTAATGTGGACTGATCTCCAAGATAAATAATTTCAGCCCTGGCTGGTGCGGCTCAGTCGGTTGGAAAGGCGTCCCATGCACCGAAGGCTGTGAGTCTGATGCCCAGTCAGGGCACACACCCAGGCTGCAGGTTTGATCCCCGGTAAGAGTGCGTTCGAGAGACAACTAATTGATGTCTCTCCCTCTCCTGCTCTCCTTTCCTCTCTCTAAAAATCAATAAAAAGATGTTTAAAGGTATATAATTTTAGGTTAAAAAACCAAGATGCAGAATATAGTGTATCTATTTGTATTTTTTAAAAGAATAATCAATACAAACACATACATTCTTTTTTTAATTTTACTTTTTTTTAATCCTCACTCGAGTATTTTTTCCCCCACTGATTTTTTGAGAGAGTGGGAGGGAGGGAGGGAGGGAGAAGACAGAGAGAAAGGAACATCAATGTGAGAGAAACATCAATTGGTTGCCTCCTGCACGCACCCTGACTGGATTGAACCTGCAACTGAGATACATGCCCTTGACTGGGAATCAAATCTGAGGGCCTTCAATCCACAGGCCGAAGCTCTAACCACTGAGCAACCAGCGAGGATCGCATTCTTATATAAACAAAAACTATTTCTGAAAGAATGCACAAGAAATTGGTTAAATTTCGAGAAGACATCTGAGGAGTCTGAGATAGAAAGGAAATTCACTGCCTTTACATAAATAAAACAAAAAAATATTAAGTTAAAGAAAAAGGTATAATTCTAAACAACTCTTCAGTTAAAGGAAAGCTAAAAATGATCAAATGAATTAAAAACTAAGCAAAAGAGCGGAAGCCAGTTTGGCTCAGTGGTAGAGCGTCGGCCTTTGGACTGAAAGGTCCCGGGTTCGATTCCGGTCAAGGGCATGTACCATGGCTGCGGGCACATTCCCAGTAGGGGGTGTGCAAGAGGCAGCTGATCAATGTTTCTGACTTTCTAGCCCTCTCCCTTCCTCTCTGTAAAAAATCAATAAAGTACATATTAAAAAAAGATAGCTTTAAAATAATAATAATAAAATAAAAACTAAGCAAGAGAGTACCTTCATTCATTAACTTTTTTAACTCATTATTTTTGCTCAACTGATGTAATTTATTTTTAATAAGCCCATCTTAATTTTTTTTAAAGAAAAACTTTCTTTTGATTGCAATAGACAGATATGACGCTCATATTTTTCTTTATTTTTTGAAAGATATTTCTTGTCTTTACAATGAGAATTGAAACTTTCGGATCTTTAAGACTCCCAGTTGTTACAGTCTGTGGGTGCATGTAAACATCCTCGTCCGACTGGAGCAAAACTGCCTCCCAATCTATCAAAAGTTTCCACAAGTGGACTTCAATGTGCTCTGTACAGCAAATGAAACTCCAGCAATCTTTCTCAGCAACTGAGAAACAGAAGACCTCTCTCAAGGGGGAACTCAAAGAGTCCTGTAAACACCTCCAAGTGAGGAAAGCACCTGATGGGACAGCCAGCGGGAGAGCTGGAAAGGTGAGGGCCCCAGCTTCTCGGAGCCAGAGTTCGGCAGCACTTGGGGTACAGGTACTCACCTGTCAAAGGTCCGACCACGGAGCTCTCGAATGAATGTAGGGCTTCCAGTTTTCACCGGCTTCCCCTTGTGTGCATCATGCCCTTTTGAAGACACACGGCGTTTTTTCACTAAGCCAGAGGAAGACATGAGACCATGAATCAGAATGGTGTGAGCTACGTTCCCAAGAGCAAAGGCCTCGGCAGACCCTGCTTCTCTTCCAATTTAATAACCTCTTTGGAGCACCTGCAGTCAACAAGGCCCTCACAGACTCAGGAAAGTTCTTGTTGAGGATAGGTGCTTCTTCTGAGAAATCCCCAGGAAGGGAGGGAGGTGAAGCTCTGCGCTCTGCACTCTGCACTCTGCCCTCTGCCCTCTGCCCTCTGCCCTCTGCCCTCTCCGTGGGGCGGCTGCTGCCCTGCAGGGCCTATTTAGTCTCTGCTATTTCCCAAGGGAGATGAATCTGAAGCACCCACACAAAGGCGATCTCCCTTCCAAGCTTCCTTTGCTTTGTCTCTCCTCTGGCCCATGCTCCCTTGGAAATCCCAAGATCTACTTACTAATGGAAGGCCCATGTAAGACCTCACAGTTGGGGCAGTGGTAGAGGTCAATGTCAGCAGCCTTCTCCTCTTCAACACCGACACAACTAGAAAAAAACAAAGTCAGCCAAGGATTATAGAAATTTTATTTCTTATAAGGCCTGTAACTGTGCTGTCCAGTACACATGATTATTTACATTAAATTAATTCAAAGTAAGTAAAATTTTATTTTTATTTTATTTTATTTTTATTTTATTTTTTTATTGATTTTTTACAGAGAGGAAGGGAGAGGGATAGAAAGTCAGAAACATCGATGAGAGAGAGACATCGATCAGCTGCCTCTTGCACGCCCCCCACTGGGGATGCGCCCGCAGCCAAGGTACATGCCCTTGCCGGAATCGAACCCGGGACCCCACAGTCCGCAGTCCGACGCTCTATCCACTGAGCCAAACCGGTCTCGGCAGAAAGTAAGTAAAATTTTAAAAGCAGTTCCTCCATCACACTAGCTATAATTCAAGTAATCAATAGCCACATGTGCCCTAGCCAGTTTGGCTCAGTGTCCCAGGTTCGATTCCGGTCAAGAGTACATGCCCGGGTTGTGAGCTCGGATCCCAGGAGGCAGCCGATCAATGATTCTCTTTCATCACTGATGTTTCTATGTCTCTCTCCATCTCCCTCTCTCTCTCTGAAACCAATCAATTAAAAAACAATTTCTGGTAAAAAATAAAAACAGCCACAAGTGGCTAGAGGTTACCATACTGGGCAGATTATCAAACATTTTCATCAGTTCAAAAAGTCCTAGTGGAATTGGCCCAAAACACTTATGACAGAGTTAAAGATGTACAGACAGTACAAAGCTTCATTCAGATTCAGAATGGCCCTGGCCAGGTTGGCTCAGTTGACTGGTGTTGTCCCGTACACCAAAAGGTTGGTGGTTTTATTCTGATCAGGGCTGGGTCCCCACTCCCTGGTATGGGGTGTGCAGAAAGCAGCAGATCAATGTTCTGCTCTCACATCAATGTTTCTCTTGCTTCCTCTCCCTTTTTTCCTCTTTCTATATCAATAAAAATATATAATTTAAAAAGACTCAGAATGGTCAAAGCAGAAAGAGACTCTAGAGCAGAGCTGACCAAGAGAAATATAGTGTGAGCCAAACAGGTCATTTTAAATGATCCAGCAGCCACATGACAAAGGTAAAAAGAAATAGGTGAGCCCTAGCTATTTGGCTCAGTGGATAGAGCATTGGCCTGTGGACTGAAGGTCCTGGGATCAATTCCGGTCAAGGGCACCTGCCCAGTTTGCAGGCTCGATCCCCAGTAGGGGGGAAGGCAACCGATCCATGATTCGCTCTCATCACTGATGTTTCTATCTCTCTCTCCCTTCCTGAAATCAATAAAAATATATTTTAAAAAAGCAGGTGAAATACTAATATTTTATGTAACCAATATATCCAAATTATTATAATTTCAACATATAATAAAAATTTAAACTTTATTGAGCATTTTACTTTATTAAATGCAAATGACTAAAAGGGTATTTTATTGTCAATGGTGGTTCTGAGTGAAGGATTACAGGTAATCATTTTCCTCTTCTTTATCTGTATTTTCTAATTTCCTACAGTGAACATATGTTACTTATTTCATACTGTAATGTATAAAAATATTTAATTTTGAAAATTTGAGATTGCATGCATATGAGGTAGAAATCTCACAAAATTAAAGAAGTCATCAGCAGTCCTCCAAGTAACTGCGGCTAACATCAAACTCCTAAAATCTTTTAGTTGGCCACACACAGCAGGGAGAATAAGAATAGGGCAGAGCTCCAACTATTTCAGCTAAGATCATGCCATAAACTGACTTCCTGGGATCAGGACCCCATTACTTTCTTTTTAAAATATATCACCGAAACCGGTTTGGCTCAGTGATTACAGCGTCGGCCTGCGAACTGAGAGGTCCCAGGTTCAATTCCGGTCAAGGGCATGTACCTTGGTTGCAGGCACATCCCCAGTGGGGGGTGTGCAGGAGGCAGCTGATGGATGTTTCTCTCTCATCGATGTTTCTGACTTTCTATTCCTCTCCCTTCCGCTCTGTAAAAACATAAACAATAAAATATATATTTAAAAATAAAAATAAAAAATAAAATAAAATCTATTTACTAGAGGCCTGATGCACAAATCCGTGCATGGTTGGGGTCTGGCTAGCCTGCCCCAATGGGGCCTATCAGGCCATAGGTGGTTGGCTGGCTGGCCCCACCCCTAATCAGGGTGTTGGGGCCAATCAGGGCCCAGATCAGGCCGGTTGGCTGCCGCAGTGTACGTCATTCTGGTCATTCCACCATTCCAGTTGTTGGGCTTTTATACACTGAGAGGCCAGATTATTATGATCTCTTGAGCACCTCATTTATTTGATATCAGAGATACTATAAATCAAGAACCTGATCAGTTTTCCCCTTTGCACTGGCTGATAGCAAGCTCAGGGAAAATAGGTAGTTGATCTCCAGCAAAAGTCTAGAATACTTTTGGTGCCCATTTGAGATACAAATACACTGAGTGGCCAAATTACTATGCACTCGGAGGTCATAATAATCTGGCCACTCAGTATATACATAGATATATATTTCTTTATTGATCAGAGAAGAAGGGAGAGGGAGAGAAACATCAATGATGAGAGACAATCAGTAATTGGCCGCTCCTTGCACACCCCCTACTAGGGATCGAGCCCACAACCCAGGCATGTGTCCTTGGCCAGAATCAAACTTGGGACCCTTCAGTCCAAGGCTGACGCTCTAGCCACTGAGCCAAACCGACTAGGGCCCCATTACTTTCTCAAGTGCTAATCCTAATGTCCATAAACCTACTGCATAGCAATAAACTGGGGGTATCACAATCAACTTGGTAGGATTTTTAAAAGGACTCAGATAATGTATATAAAGTACCTAGCACAGTGAGGATAGAGTCTGGTACACAGTAAGTAGTCAGTAAGTAATAGCTAATATTTTTCCACCCAGCCTAGACCTCACCCTTCACCTGCTTAAACCTTCTTTAAATATATTCCCCAAACCTTATAGTTTTAACTCATTTCCCTGGACTACATCCCTTGTGTCTCACACCCGTTATCCTGCACACTGCTCAAAAGGACCCCTCTAGTGTCTCTCTCCTAAACTTTCATCCCACATAGCTATGTGTTTTCTCTACCCCAAACACCCACTGCTCATCAATTTTCTCTACTTTTCTGCGTACCCCCAGAAATCCTATTTCCTGGTAAACAAACCCCTCTATATTCACATCCCTTTCAACAAACCCTTCTCTTCACTTTTCTGGTTTAACTGAATGCAGCTTCTCATCATTTTCTCTGTATCAGTACCACTCAAAGTGCAGCCCATGCACTAATGCTGTCATAAATACAGAAAGAGCACAAAAATTTTCATGGAAATTTGGCTCTGGAATTTTATATCTGTTGAATCTAATAATAAAAAGTTGGGGCTTTTGTGTAGCTTTTTTATTCAGACTACTTTTCTAGTGATTCATATTTTATTTTACAAAAGGACTGGTCCATTATGTATTGGAAATTGAAAAGTTAAAGCAACACTTTGGTAGAGCCCTGTCAAGGTAGAAGTTGCATATTTTCCCAGACCCTTATAACTCAAGGGCTGAGCTGGAGGTAGACATCCCCCTCCAAAGAAATTGCCAAAATGTCTTCCAAAGTGGCTTTGAACCATCTCTCCTCTACCCTTTTGTAAGATCTCCTATTCCTGGACTTCATATCATCTAACCATACCCCTTGCTACTCCTCTTCACTGCCAGCTACTCATCACCCCAACATTACCTCTTCACTGAAGAACCTACTCAGATTCCTCTTCAACTAACTCCTGCCAATTTTCCACATGACACTCTTATCAATGTAGAGGCCCAATGTCTTGGCCTCTTCGCTCTCTGACCTTCCCATCTTTGGAGACTGCTGTCTCCACTTCCATTTCAGCTACCAACTCCTACAGTCAATACTTGCAGTTGCTCCACCTATGAAATGTGAAATTCACACATCACACTCTCTGACCACAAGTATGTCCATTCGGCTCTCATTCATTACACCTGTTTTTTGCCCGCAAAATCCCTTTGATCCTACTTTTAAGTGTGAAAAAATATTCACTGATTCGTGACTTCACCATTCTTCACTTCAATCATTCTCTCACAGACAGCCTCAACTCACTTGTTCCACAGCCTCTCTCTCACCCCCATATGCAAATACCAACCCTGGTTCAATCACACTACATAACACCGAACCACTGGGCATGGCCAGAGAAGAATCACCCAATGGATCTGGTGCCACAATAAATTAATTGTCCAAAATATCTGAGTCACAGAATGACCAATACAATATTGAACAAGAAGAACTAAGTTGGAAGACCGATGCTCCCTGACTTTAAGATTACTCTAGCCCTAGCTGGTTTGGTTCAGTGGATAGCGTGTTGGACTTCAGACTGAAGGGTCCCTGGTTCGATTCCGGTCAAGGGCATGTACCTTGGTTGCGGGCACATCTCCAGTAGGGGGTGTGCAGGAGACAGCTGATAAATGTTTCTCTCTCATCGATGTTTCTCTCTATTCCTCTCCTTCTCCTTTAACTCTCTGTAAAAAAAAATCAATAAAATATATTTTAAAATATTTACTCTAAAGCTATAGTAACTACCCTAGCCAGTGTGTGTCTCAGTGGTTGAGTGTCAACCTATGAACCAGGAGGTCACAGTTCAATTCCCAGTCATGGCACATGTCCAGGTTGTGGGCTCCATCCCCAATGGAAGCCATGGAGGAAGCCAATTGATGATTCTCTCTCATCATTCATGTTTCTCTCTCTCTCTCCCTCTCCCTTCCACTCTGAAATCAATAAAAACATATATTTTTTAAATACTCAAAAGATCTGAACACGTTATCAAAGAAAATATACAGATGGCAAATAAGCATATGGAAAGGTGCTCTACATCATATGTCATTAGAAAAATGCAAATTAAAACAACAATAAGAGATCACTATATACATATCAGAATAGCCAAAATCCAGAATACTGACACCATATGCTGGAGGAGAGGTGTAACAACAGGAACTATCATTCTTTGCAGGTAAGAATGCAAAATGGTATAGCCACTTTGGAAGACAGCTTGGCAATTTCTTACAAAACTAACCATATTCTTACTATACAATAGAGCAACCACGCTCCTTGGCATTTACTAAAAGGAACTGAAAACTACATCCACGCAAAAATGTGCACACAGATGTTTATAATCAGCTTTATTCGCAATTGCCAAAATTTGGAAGCAACCAATAGGTGAATGATAAACTGAGGTACATTCAGACAATTTAATATTGCTTGGTGCTAAAAAGAAATGAGCCATCAAGTCATGAAAAGACATGGAGGAAACTTAAATGCATATTACTAAGTGAAGAAGTCAATCCAAAAAGGCTACATATTATTTTATTCCAACTATGGGGACAGAGATCAGTGGTTGTCAGGGGTTAGTGAGGGAGAAAGAGATGAAGAGGTAGTAGAGCACAAGAGAATTTTTAGGGCAGTAAAACTAACAATAATAATAAAAGCGCAATATGGAAATCAACAGAACAGCAAAACGACCGTCTAGGTCGCCAGACCAGCCAAGGTGGGTGCAATGCAATTCATTGGTTAAAGGCTGGCCATTACCCCATGATTGCCCTGCAGAGGGTGGCCCAGGCCACTGACCAGCAGGGTTGCGGTGGGTGGGCAGGGCCTACCTCTTTGGGGCGATCGATCATGGGGCTCCCAGACTGTGAGAGGGCACAGGGCAGGCTGAGGGACACCCCCGCACGATTTTCATGCACCACGCCTCCAGTTCTATATAGTATTAAATGTTACAGTGGTAGGTAAATGTCATTATACACTTGACAAACCCATAGGATGTATACTAAGTGTAAACACTGGTGTACAAGTACGGGCTTTGTGTGATTATGACGTGTTAATGTAGGTTCATCAATTATAACACATGTACCACTCCAGTGGGGAATGCTGATGATGGGGGAGGCTGTGTACCGCTCCAGCAGGAGACACATGGGAAATCTCTGTAAACTCCACTTAATTGGGCTGTGAACCTACAACTACTGTACAAAATAAAGTCTATTAAAAAATATCTGGGTCACGCTGCCTCATAATCCTCCCATATTTCCCTGCTCAGTTCTCTCACCCATTCGTGGCTATTTCAAATCTCTCATTTATCTCAGCAAATAACTCTGCCTCCTACTTCTCTGACAAAATGAAGTAATCAGCTGGGAACTATCTCAGCTTCCCACACCAGATCCACCTCCTTCTGGACCCACCCTTTCCTCCTGTTACAACAAAAGAACTATCCTTCCACCCCAGCAGGTGTGGCTCCGTGGATAGAGCGTGGGCCCACAGAATGAAGGGTCTCAGGTTCTCCCAGTCAAGGCCACAGACCTCAGTTGCCGGCTGGATCTCTGGCCCAGGTCAAGGTGTGTGCAGGAAACAACCAATCGATGTGTCTCTCTCACATCAAAGTTTCTCTCTGTCTCAGCTTTTCCCTTCCCTTCTCTAAAAATCAATGGGAAAATATCCTCGGGGATTGAAAAAAGATCCCAAGAAACTAGTAAGTGGCAGAACAGAATAAAATTCAGATCTGTGTGATTCCAGTATATCACGACAATATGTAACTAGAATGTAGTGTGGAGTTGTTAGCACAGTCAAGCACTATGAGAACACAAAATGGGCACTCAATTCCTCCAGGAGTGTGGGACTGACTGGAAGCTGAAGACTAGAGAAGCTAGAAGGTGACAAGGCTGTCAGAACCCTGTCTGGCTTGTCTGCTCAACCTCTGCTCTCTGCGAGTGGCCAAAGAGCCAGGTCCTGTCACTACCTGTACCCTGGAAAAAGAATAACTTCAATCACAAATAAAGAGGAAAAAGAGCATATTTTAACCTTTTTCATTGTTCAAAAAGTACCAGAAAAATACAAGTCAATTTCTGGTTTTCTGAAATAACCTTAACCAGGCCAAGCACAATCTATAAAAACAGGGATGGGCCATCCCCAGAAGCTGAGACACACACCACTCCCACCAGTGGCCCCCCTACCTCCTGGCACACAGGATTTGAAGGAGTACAAAGAACACTGAATAAGATCTAGTGCACCGGGGAAGTTTTTTTTTTAATCTACCTAGTCTCTGGCAGATAAATTTGCCAATAACAGGTGTCACTAAATTCTGGATGCACCAACACAAACATTCGCATGCACACAAACAAGTTGTAATCTCTATCTTCAAAAAAATCCACCCAAACAAAAAATCCTCTTGTGACTCCTTCAGCCACTGCCTCATTATTCTGTTTCCCTATATACCAAAGCCCCTCAAAATGGAGTATCGTTGAGTCCTTGCTTTCACAGCCCCACTCCAATCCATCAACAAATCCTGTGATCAACAGAGATTCAAAATCCAATCAGCACTGGCTCTGGTCCAAGCCACTACTGCCTAACTCAGTGGTCAGCAAACTGTGGCTCGTGAGCCACCTGCAGCTCTTTGATCCTTGAGTGTTGCTCTTCCACAAATTACCATGGCGTGGGCCAGTCTATTTTGAAGAAGTGGCATTAGAAGAAGTTTAAGCCCTAACCAGTTTGGCTCAGTGAATAGCGTGTCGGCCTGGAGACTCAAGGGTCCCAGGTTCGATTCTGGTCAAGGGCATGTATCTTGGTTGCGGGCACGTCCCCAGTTGGAGGCGTGCAGGAGGCAGCTGATGGATGTTTCTCTCTCATCAATGTTTCTGGCTCTCTATCCCTCTCCCTTCCTCTCTATAAAAAAAATCAATAAAATATATATTTTTAAAAATAGAAGAAGTTTAAGTTTTAAAAATGTGGCTCTCAAAAGAAATTTCAATTGTTGTACTGTTGATATTTAGCTCTGTTGACTAATGAGTTTGCTGACCACTGACGTAACTACACCAGCGTTCCTCAAATATTAGGAGACATTGGAAACACCTGGAGAGCTTGTCAAGCTAGATTAGCGGGCCTGACCCCCAGAGATCCTGACTCAATAGGTCTGGGATGGGGCCCATACACGTGCATTTTTAAAATATATTTTATTGATTTTTTTACAGAGAGGAAGGGAGGGGATAGAAAGTTAGAAACATCGATGAGAGAGAAACATCCATCAGCTGCCTCTTGCACACCATCCACTGGGGATTGTGCCTGCAACCAAGGTACAGGCCCTTGACTGGAACTGAACCCGGGACCCTTCAGTCCGCAGGCCAACGCTCTATCTACTGAGCCAAACCGGTTTTGGCATGCATGTGCATTTCTAACAAGCTTCCAGGTGATGCAGATGCTGTTGGTCCAGGGACCATACTTTAAGGAATAATGATCTACAGTAACCCCCAAACAACTCTCCCAACTTCCACCCTTGTGTCCCCACAACAGCCAAAGTCTAAATCAGATCACAGTTCTCCTTTGCTCAAAACCCTTCTGTGCTCCCATCCCACCTGGAGTAAAAACCAAGTTCTTTCAGTAGCCCACCGGGGCCCTATACCTGTGATTCTCAAACTTTAGAGTGCATCGGAATCAACTGGAGGGTTCATTACAGCAAAGATTCTTACATCCCACCTCCAGAGTTTCTGATTTGGTAGGTTTGGAATGGGACGCAGACATCGGCTTAACCAGTTCCCAGGTGATGCTGATCCCTGCTTGTCCAGGGACCACACCTGATCTGCTCCAACCTCCCGAACCCCTATCATCAGCTTCTCCTATTCTCTCTTCACTCACTCTGTCCATTGGCCTCCCTGATGTAACTGAAATGGCAGCATGCCAGGTGAGCTCCCGATCCAGGTCCTTTATTCCGTCCACCTGGTACACTCTCCCCCCACTTACCAGCATGGTTTCCTCCCTCACTTTCCTTCAGCCCTCTGCTCATGTGTTACCCATGCATAATCACCCAGTATGAAATAACCATGCCTTGGAGAAACCAAGATGGCAGCATAGGTAAACACCTGCCTGAACTTGCTGCCTCGCACAACCACTTCAAAACTACAGCTAAAAGACAAAACAAACATCATCCAGAACCACAGCAAGACTAGCTGAGTGGAAATTCTACAACTAGAAGGAAAGAGAAAAGCACACTGAGACTCAGAGGTGGTGTTGAAGTAAAGACAGAGGTACGGAAGTAAAGTGCAGAAATACGGAGGCGGTCAGGAGGAGGTGGCTGGCAACTGAGTACTTGGCTGTCTTTTTCAATCAGGACGGAGACACAAGCTCCCAACTGTTCTGAACTCTAGTTCCGGGCAAGACTCTGGGGACCCAGACTCATACGGGGAGATTTAATACCAATTCTTCACTAACTCTTCAAACTATGCAAAGAGGATTGCTGGGTCTTATGGTAACTTAAAAAACTCAGAGGAGGCAACACTCCCAAACTCATTACATAAAATCAGCATTACCTTGATTTTCAAAAATGCAAGTACATTACAAGGAAAGAAAACTACAGGCCAATATCCCTGATGAATATAGATGCAAAAATTCTCAATAAAATACTAGCAAACCAAATTCAGCAACATAGAAGGAACAGTTACCATGACCAAGTGGAATTTATCCTAAGTTTGAAAGGATGATTCAACATAAGCAAATCAATAAAGGTGATAGCCCTGGATGGTACTCTTCAGTGGTTAGAGCATCAGCCTGTGCACCGAAGGGCCATGGGCAGGTACCTGGGTTTCAGGTTCAATCCCTGCCTCCTATGGGGGAGTGTGCAGGAGGCAACTAATCGATGTCTCTCTCACATCGATGTCTCTCTCTCTCCCCCCAACCCCCTTCCACACTCTCACACACACACAAAAAAATCAATGGAAAAAATATCCACAGAGAGGATTAACAACCAAAAAATAATAATTTTTTAAAACAATAAAGGTGATACATAACATTACTAGAATGAAAGAAAAAAAATCATATGATCATCTAACATGCAGAAAAAACATCCGACAAAATGCAACATCCAATTATGATAAAAATTCTCAAAAAATGGGGTATAAAAGGAATGTACCTCAACATAATAAAGACCATATATGACAAGCACACAGCTAACATTATACTCAATGATGAAAAGTTGAAAGCTTTTCCTCCAACGTCAGGAGCAAGACAAGAGTGCCCATTCTCACCATTGCTACTCAACACAGTTATGGAAACCCCTGCCAGAGCAACTTGGCGAGAAAAAGAAATAAAAGACATCCAATTTGCAAAGAAAGAAGTAAAAAACTGTCTCTACTTTCAGATGACATGATTTTATATAGAGAAAATCCTAAAGACTCCACACACACACACAAAAAAGTTTAGATTGAATCAACAAATTCAGTAAAGTTGCAGGATATAAAATTAACATGCAGGCAGTCCTCGGGTTACATTGGACTTGACGTGTACATATAGTTTCATGGTTATGAGATGGCTCCCATTTACTTATGAAAAAAAAGTTCCGTCATTTCAACGTACGTACATATGTGCTTTATTATTTATTTACCACAAGGTCAGGAATTGTTCTCTCTCTTTTTAAAACTTTTTTTACTGTTTCACTTCGTTACTGCTGTGTATGTGCTCCATGTGAGTGACACAGGTGCTTATGTAGGTGGGTTCTGACTTAGAGCGAAAAATCAAAAATTGCATATACCACGCCATAGGAACGGATCTCTGACGTAACCCAAGGACCTACCATATAGGGAAAAATATTCTTGGGTGAGGATTAACTAACAAACAACCAAAAGAGATGAAAACAAAGACAAACCTAAAGAAATCCACACTGAGAAACAGCATAATGCACCCCTATGTTCATTGCAGCATTATTCACGGTGGTCAAAACGTGCAAACAACAAAGGGTCCTGGAGGGCTGGATACACAACAATAGAGGACTGGATAAAGACGTGGTACATATGCACAATGGAACGCTACTCAGCCACGGGAAAGGATAAAACAGTGCCATCTGCAACAACATGGGTGGACCTTGAGAACAGTATGCTAAGTGAAACAAGCCAGTTAGCAAAAGCTAAGAACCTCATGATTTCACTCACATGTTGGATATGAAATGGAAACTTGTGCACAAACAGCAGTATGATGGTTGCCACAGGGAAGGGGGTGGAAGAAGGGGGTCTTAATGTAAGGTGACACGAGAAGATTTAATGGGCACACGGTGCAATATATAGATCTTGTCCTATATAATAAAAGGGTAATATGCAAATTTACTGCCACTCCATCACAAAAATGGCGGCAGCCAGTCCCCTCAGCCCCACCAGAGCCACGACAGCAGGCAGCCTGAGCAGCCTGGCAGAATGCTTGTTTCATCGCCACAGCGACCAGGCAACCATTCTGACCCCGCCCCAAGGAGGGCCTCTGGGGGGTAAGGGGGCTGGGGGGTAGCCTCCTAGGCCAAGCACAGGCCTGGAGAGCAGCCGGCACACCCACCTCCCACGGGATCTCACAGGTCCCTCTCAGCTCCCGTGGAAGAGGTGCGGATCCCTCCCAGCTCCCATGGGTGCCAGCGGCTCGCTTCTGCCTCCCGCGGGAGCCGCATGGCTCCCGCGGAAGCAGCGCAGCACCCGGTGACACGCTGCGGCTCCTGCCAGCTCCCGCGGAAGCAGCAGGCGACCTACGGCACGCGAGATCACAACGGGCTACTAGTAACAGTGAAACCCACACCAGAAACCTGTACCCGTATATGTTCAAATCAACCAATGTCATCCCAATAAATTTTTTAAAATAAACTAAAATGAATAGCAGAGTCAAACTCCTAAACACAAAAGACAAAGGACAAATCTTGAAGGCAGTGAGGAAAAAATGAGACATTACCTAAAAGAGACCAATTCAAACGACAGGGGCTCTCTCATAAGAAACTATAGAGAACAAACGGAATGAAGTAGCACACTAGTTTTCAGTGCTGAAAGAAAAGAACTGGAAACCCAGAACTTGATATCAAATTAAAAGACCCTTTAGGAATTCAAGGGAAATCAAGACATCTTCCTAATACTTGGAAAGTAAACAACACAGTCTACACAATTCATAGGTCAAACAAAAAGTCTCTAAGGAAATTACAAATGACATTAAACTACATGAAAAGGAAAACATCAAAAGATGCAAGATGGCTAAATCAGTAGAAAGAGGGAAACGAATAGCACTAAATTCTTTAGAAAACGGGAATAGTCTGGCCAGTGTGCTCAGCGGTTGGAACATCGGCCCCCACACCGAAGGGTTGAGGGTTCGATTACTATTCAAGGGCACATATCTGGATTTCAGGCTCCTGGCCCTGGTCAGGGCCCGTGCAGGAGGCAACCAACCGATGTGTCTCTCTCATATTGTTTCCCTCTCTCTCTCTCTCTCTCTCTCTCCCTTCCATCATCTCTAAAAAAAAAATCAATGGAAAAATATCCTTGGGTGAAGATTAACAAAAAATAACAACACTGGAATAGTCTCAAATCAACAGCCTAAGCTCCTACCTGCAGAAATTAGGTAAAGAGGGGCAAAATAAACAAAGCAAGAGGAAGAAGAAATAACTAAGTGCAGAAACCAATGAAATTGAAGACAGAAAGATGGTAAAGCTGATGAAACATGAAACGTGTTCTCTGAGGCCTGGCCTGTGCGGCTCAGTTGGCTGGGGCACCACCCTGTGCACCAAAAGGCCACAGGTGTGGTTCCTGCTCGGGGCACATGTCCAGGTTGCCAGTTCCTATCGCAGGTGAGGGCACATGCGGGAGAAGAGAATATACCTGTTTGTTAAAATACAGATGGCTGTATCCCAGTCTAAAAACTCGCATTTTTAACAAATTCCCAGTTAATGAACCACACTCTGAGAATGATGTATTTCTCTCAAAGCAATGTTTGTTTCTCTTTCCTTGCTCTCCCTCTCTCCTTCTTGCTCTCTCTCCCCTTCCCTCCCTCTCTAAAATCAATTTTAAGAAAAAATTGTGTGGCCCTAACTGGTTTGGCTCACTGGATAGAGCGTTGGACTGAGGACTGGAAGGTCTCAGGTTCGATTCTGGTCAAGGGCACATGCTTGGGTTGCAGGCTCAATCCCCAGTAGGGGGCATGCAGGAGGCAGCCGATCAATGATTCTCTTTCATCATTGATGTTTCTATCTCTCCCTCTTCCTTCCTCTCTGAAATCAGTAATATATTATAAAAAAGAATTTGAAACATCAAAAAAATGTGTGTGCGTGAATAATGTTTAAAAAGTTCTTTATCAATGAAAATATCAATGAAACTGACAAATCTCCAGCAAGTCTGACAAAGAAAAAAAAGATAAGATACCCAGGCTGCAGATATCAAAAGGATAAGGGCATAATATGAACATATTTAAACTTGACAACATAGATGAAATGGATAAATTCATTGGAAAGTAAAAACTACCACAAACACACCCAATAAAAAATAATCGGAATAGTTCTATAACTAGTAAATAAATTGAGTTCATAATTTTTCAACTCAAAACAAGGTTAAATAAAGATAATTAGGTGAAGTGTTTGGCACATTGATTGGCATATTAACTAGTATGCAATAAACAGGGGTCATTACCATTTTATTTAAATCATCACAAACATTCTCAGGGAAACTGAGGTTTCCCAGATATGAAATCCTTTACTAAAATGTAACAGAGTCAGAATTTGAACCTAGATCTGAAGACAGAATCATTTCCTCCAGAGTTTATAGTCCACGCCACAGCTACCCCCCTTAGGGATGTACCAACCAATACTTGCTTTATATATAGCAAAACTGTAAAGGGGTGAGGTTTTGCTCAAGCCCCAGGCATCAATAAATGCTGGCCAACTAACTTCTCCACCAGTACAGAGCAATGATTCTCAAAAGTTAAAGTGCATCAGAATATACCTGTTTGTTAGAATACAGATGGCTGTATCCCAGTCTAAAAACTCGCATTTTTAACAAATTCCCAGTTAATGAACCACACTCTGAGAATGACTATGTACAGTAATATGTTAGCCCACCAATCCCCCAACATCAGAAGCTGTCACATTCCACAGAAAGGGAAGGTAGTGAGACTAAATAATGATCTAAATCAGTGGGTCTCACCCACTATATCAGAAACCCTGAGGGTGGAGCTTTTTTTTAAAATCCTCACCCAAGAATACTTTTCCACTGATTTTTAGAGAGAGGGGAAGAGAGAGGGAAAGGCAGAGAGAAATATCAATGAAAGAGATATTGGTTGCCTCCTCCACCAGGCCCGAACAGGGCCCAGGCTGGGGAAGATCCTGCAACCGAGGTACCTGCCTATGATGGGAATCAAACCTGGAATCCTTTGGTCCACAGGCCAACACTCTATCCACTGAGCCAAGCAGGTTAGGGCTATCTGTCTTTTAATAGGTCTTCCAAATGATTCTGATACACACTAAATCTTGAGAACTACTGCTCTACAAATCAAAATGTTTTGCAAAACCCAGCCCTGAATGGAGCTATACCACCTTTTCCCTACTGTTGGGAACCCAGACTTTGGAGCCAAATAATTATAAATTCAAATCCAGGCTCAGAAAGAAGTTTAAGTTAATCTCCATGAATTCCAGATTCTCACCACAAAAATGAATGAACAGCCACCTTCCTTACTATAAACTTTCTGGGAAGTAATTTAGCATTATTAACCCCTAACTGGACTTTAAGAAATCTAGCCTACCTTCAGCACGGGAAAAGAAACTATCAATAAAACGTGAGCCCACTGCATGGGAGAACATATTTGCCAATGTTACATCCAATAAGGGTTTAATCTCCCAAATTTACAGGAAACTCATACAACTTAACAAAACATAAAGAACCCAATCAAAAAATGGACAAAGGGCCCTAGCCAGTTTGGCTCAGTGGATATAGAGTGTTGGCCTGCAGACTATAAGGGTCCCAGGTTCAATTTCGGCCAAGGGCACATACCCGGGTTGTGGGCTCAATCCCAAGTAGGGGGCGTGCAAAAGGCAGCCAATCAATAATTCTCTGTCATCACTGATGTTTCTATCTCTCTATCTCTCTTCCTTCCTCTCTGAAATCCATAAAGAAATATATATATATATATATATATATATATTTTTAAAAATATATTTTATTGATTTTTTACAGAGCAGAAGGGAGAGGGATAGAAAGTCAGAAACATCGATGAGAGAGAGACATCGATCAGCTGCCTCTTGCACGCCCCCTACTGGGGATGTGCCTGCACCCAAGGTACATGCCTTTGCCGGAATCGAACCCGGGACCCTTCAGTCCGCAGTCCAACGCTCTATCCACTGAGCCAAACCGGTCTCGGCAAGAAATATATTTTTAAATAAATAAGTAAATAAATAAATAATGGACAAAGGACCTAAATAGACACTTTCAGAAAGTGGACATACAGAAAGCCAAGAGACATATGAAAAAATGCTCAAAGTCACTAATCATCTGAGAGATGCACATCAAAACGACAATGAGGTACCGTCTCACACCTGCCAGAATGGCTGTCATCAACAAATGACAAGTGCTGGCAAGGATGCGGAGAAAAAGGAACCCTGATGCACTGCTGGTGGGAATGCAGACTGGTGCAGCCACTGTGGAGAACAGTATGGAGTCTCCTGAAAAAGTTAAAAATTAAACTCCCATTTGACTCAGTAATCCCACTCGTAGGACTATATCCCAAGAAACCAGAAACACCAATCAGAAAGGATATATGCTCCCCTATGTTCATAGCAGCACAATTCACCATAGCTAAGATGTGGAAACAGCCTAAGTGCCCATCAGCAGATGAGTGGGTTAAAAAGCTGTGGTACATCTACACAATGAAATACTACGCTGCTGTGAAAAAGAAAGAACTCTTACCATTTGCAACAGCATGGATGGGCCTGGCCAGCATTATGCTAAGCACAATAAAGCAGTGAGAGAAAGATAAATATCACATGATCTCCCTCATTTGTGGAATACAGTGAACAACATAAAACAACAAGAAAGCCCACTGCATGGGAGAACATATTTGCCAATGACATCAACGATAAGGGTTTAATCTCCAACATTTACAGAGAACTCATACAACTTAAGAAAAGGAAGATAAACAACCCAATCAAAAAATGGGCAACGGACCTAAATAGATACTTTTCAAAAGAAGACAGAAGGAAGGCCAAGAGACATTTGAAAACCTGCTCAAAGTCACTAATCATCCAAGAGATGCAAATCAAAACGACAATGAGGTATCATCTCACACCTGTCAGAATGGCTATCATCAACAAATCAACACAAGACAAGTGCTGGTGAGGATGCAGAGAAAAAGGAACCCTCGTGCACTGCTGGGGGGAATGCAGACTGGTGCAGCCACTGTGGAGAACAGTATGGAGTTTCCTGAAAAAGCTAAAAATGGAACTCCCATTTGATCCAGTAACCCCACTTCTAGGACTATATCCCAAGAAATTAGAAACACCAATCAAAAAGGATATATGCACCCCTATGTTCATAGCAGCACTATTTCCAATAGCTAAGAGTTGAAAACAGCCTAAGTGCCCATCAGCAGATGAGTGGATTAGAAAACTATGGTGCATCTACACAATGGAATATGATGCTGCAGAAAAAAAGGAATTCTTACGATTTGGAACAACATGAATGGAGCTGGAGGGCATTATGCTAACTGAAATAAGCCAGTCAGAGAAAGATAAATATCACATGATCTCACTCACTTGTGGAATATAACAAACAACATAAACTGATGAACAAAAACAAATCCAGAGACAGAAAAACATCGATCAGAAGGTCCAACCTCAGGGAAGGTAGCGGGGTAAAGGGGAAGATCAACCAAAGGACTTATAAGCATGCATATAAGCCTAATCAATGGACACAGACAACAGGGGATGGGGGCATAATTGGGGGGTGGGGGATAATGGAGGAATAAGGATACATATGTAATACCTTAATCAATAAAGAAATTTTAAAAAGCAATGAACAACATAAATTGATTAATAAAGACAGAGATAGAAGCATCGAACAGACCGTCAAACCTCAGAAGGAAGGCAGAAGGTGGGGGAGTGTTTAAGAGATCAACCAAAGGACTTATATGTATGCATATAAGTATGACCAATGGACACAGACATGTGCTGGGAGGTGGAGGCGAGCTGGGAGATGTCAATGGCGGGGGGAAAGGAGACATACGTAATATTTTCAACAATAAAAAATTTAAATAAATTCAAAAATGAACTCTAACCTATGGAAGACTTCAGAGATGTGAACAGATTTAAATCACCTATGTGTGTGGGTTTAACTTGAACAACTATGAGAAGTCCACACTATTTAATAATTTTCAATTGTGCTGACGTACAAACTTACACGGAAGGTGTGTGTGTGTGTGTGTGTGTGCGCGCGCGTGTGTGTGCGTGTGTGTAAAAGCAATGTACTGAGCAAGCAAGAGCAGCCATGCACCTACGGCGTGATTCCTAGCTGGCCTTCTTGTTCTCTGGCAGCCCATAAAGACATGCATGAGAAGAAATAAAGACTTTCATTAAAAAAAAATTAAGGCAGCCCTAACAGGCTTGGCTCAGTGGATAGAGCATCGGCCTGCAGAGTGAAGGGTCCTGGGTTCAGCCTGTCAAGGGCATGCACCTTCGTTGCGGGCACACCCCCAGTTGGGGGTGTGCAGGTGGCAGCTGATCAATACTTGATAGAAGTTAACTTGTGTCAGGGTATGCACAGAAATATCAGACTCACCACAGAAATATGATTAAGGAGGGGTCTGACCCATCAACCCACTTCTGTATTTGTAAATTTGGAATTCTTAAAAGGCCTCAGTGGTGTTCCTTGTATATGTCAAGTCTCTACTGTGCAAAGATGTTCACTACACAATGCTTTTCACTTTAATTAGCACCCATATTAAAATTCAAAACATTTCCAGAACTTCCCGTTTCTCTCACATCACAATCTATACTAATAACAGGGTGCTAATTAGACCAGGTCAACCAGACATCTTCCGGACAAAGCCACAGTGGCAGTGGCTGAGGCAGAGGTGATTAGGGGCGATCAGTCCAGCAGGAGAGCAGTTAGGTGTGGCCAGGCCAGTGGGAGACCAGTTAGGGGGTGATCAAGCCAGCAGGAGAGCAGTTAGGTGTGGCCAGGCCAGTGGGAGACCAGTTAGGAGGTGATCAGGCCAGCAAGCAAAGGCAGTCAGGGGTAATCAGGCAGGCAGGCAAGTGGTTAGGAGCCAGAGGTCTCAGATGGCAAGAGGGACGTCCAACTGCCGGTTTAGGCCCCATCCCTGAGGGGTCCCAGGTTGGAGAGGCTGCAGGCTGAGTTGAGGGGACACCCCCCCCCCCGCCCTCCGTGCACAAACTTCATGCACTGGGACCTCTAGTCTATATAATAAAAGCATAAGTGACCATTAAGGGGGAATGACCAGAATGACCAGTCGTTATGATGTGCACTGACCACCAGGGGGGCAGACACTCAATGCAAAAGCTGTCCCCTGGTGGTCACTGCATTCCCACAGGGGGAACGCTGCTCAGCCAGAAGCTGGGCTCACAGCTGGCAAGCACAGTGGTGGTGGAGGGTGCCTCTCCCGCCTCTGTGGCAGCAAGCAGATGGGCAGTAAGGAGCAAGGGGTCCTTACTTGGAAGAGGGATGTCCACCTGCCAGCTTAGGCCCGATCCTGTGGGGAGCAAACCTAAGCCAGCAGACATCCCCCAAGGGTCCTGGACTGCGAGACGGCACAGGCCGGGTTGAGGGACATGTCCCCCCGCCCTCCCATGCACGAATTTCGTGCACTGAGCCTTTAGTATTATTTATAATACAAAAAAGTACAAACAACATAAGCATCCAACCACAGAGGCAATGACTGAGTTAAGTGAGGGCAAATACACATGGTGGGATATCAGAAATCAAGTAAAATATTCACATTATAATGTAGGAATAAAAACTCATGTTATAAAATGATATTTATAATATAACCCCATGTTGTAAAAATATATATTTATATTCTAAGTCAAATTATTAGAGTTAGCCCTTGCCAGTATTGCTCAGTGGCCAGGCAGGGGTGGGGAATGTCTGCAAAATCCTTTGGTCTGGCCCTGCCAAGGCATTAGGAGTGAGTTAAATGTCTGACCAAATACAGCAGGCTAATTTTTTAAGTTGATGATTTTGTATGGCCTGTGAATGATGCCATAAATATGGTCTTAGCAGTTAAAAAAGTCCCCACGCTGGGATAGAGGGTCAACCAAAGGGTCACTAGTTTAATTCCTGCTCAAAAGCACCTATCTGGGTTGTGCATTCGTTCGCTTTTTGGCCCAATTGGGCATGTGGGGTACATGTAGGCACATATGGGGGCAAGTAATCTTTGTGTCTCTACACATCTGTTTCTTTCTGTCTGTCTCTCACTCCCTTTCTCCCTCCCTCTAAAAAATCAATGGGGAAAAATGATAAGAGTTAATGCAACAAAAAATGTAAGTGTACTGTGCTGAACAGTAGACACATAGTTAAGTTTTATTTCCTTCTTTATTCTTTTTCTATATTTTCTATAATGAGCATGTCTCCACTATATAACTGGGAAAAACATTATTTTAAAAAGAAATACGTAACTTTCAGGGTTGGGTGTGGGTTAAGATAATGTATGCTGAAGTCCTGTCCTGCATCCTATCAGTGAGCACTGACAAACCATTCCTTCTGGTTTCTTGTACCCGGACTGTGAAAATAGGGTCTCTATATTGTTGGCAAGAGTTCAATTTCCAGATTTGAATCTACACACGTCCCACATAATCCAAAGCAAGGGTCACAGAGAATAGCTTTTTCATGAAGATTCATTCACTTCTTCATGGAAAAATGTAAGGGGTGGGGAAAGAGTGAATTGGTAAAGGTGGTCAAATATATGGTAAAGAAAGGAAACTAGACATTTGGTGGTGAGCACACAATAGAGTATACAGATATAGAACTATAATGCTGTACAGCTGAAATTTATATAATGTTATTAACCAATGTTACATCAATAAATTTGATTTTTAAATGTACTCAGTATGGCCCTAGCCAGTTTGGCTAAGTGGACAGTGTCGGCCTACGGACTGAAGGGTCCTGGGTTTGATTCCAGTTAAGGGCACATGCCAGGGTTGTGGGCTCAATCCCCAGTGGGGGCATGCGGGAGGTGGCCAATCAGTGATTCTCTCTCATCACTGATGTTTCTAACTAACTCTCCCTCTCTATTCCTCTCTGAAATCAATAAAAATATTTTAAAAACAAACAAACAAAAAAGAATAAGAGGGCATGTGCCAGGGGGCAGGGGAGGCCAGGGGAAGGTCAATGGGGAAAAAAAAAGAGATGTATGTACTACTATTGATAATACTTTAAACAATAAAATTAAATTTAAAAATAAATAAAAATAATTTTAAATATTAATAAAAGTTAAATTCTTATCCATTTAAAATTTCAAATAATAAAGTACAGTTCTAAATATAAAAAATAAAAATAAAAAGTGTACTCAGCATCTATTATATGTTTAGGTCTAAACGAGATTCTGGGGATACCAAAAAATGAAAAGATGACATATCTGCCCTCAGGTAGTTCCAATTAATAAGTGACACAGATGTATTTATAACTATGATATGATGAAATAATTACTTTGGGTAAGGATGTACACAAGTGTAACGGGAAGCCAGTAGAAGGCCTTTTACAGAAGAGGGATATGGTGAGTCGGAAAAGACAGGACATTAGTCAAAATAGAATGTACAAAGATAGTCACAGAAAGTTTGTCTCAGAACTGTAAGTGCCCGGCCGGCGTGGCTCAGTGGTTGAGCATCCACCTATGAGCCAGGACGTCACAGGGTCGATTCCGAGTCAGGGCACATGCCCGGGTCGCGGGCTTGATCCCCAATAGGGGACGGGCACTAGGCAACCGATCCATGGTTCTTTCTTATCGTGGATGTTTCTATCTCTCCCTCTCCGTTCCTCTCTGAAATCAATAACAAATATTTTTTTTTAAAAAAAAAATATAAGTAGTTCAAGTCTTGCTGGGACATAAAGAACAAGGGAGGACGAGTGGCAGGAACTGGGATTGAACAAATAGGTCACAAAAGGTCTTGTCTGTCACACAAAGAAGACTGAAGAACTTGATCCTGGCCCAGCTAGGGTGGCTCAGTGGTTGGGTGCTGACCTATGTGCACCAGGCAGCCAGTTCCATTCCTGATCGGGGCACACGCCTGGGTTGCGGGCTCAGGCCCCAGTGTGGGGCATACGGAAGGCAGCTGATCAGTGCTTCTCTCACCACTAATGTTTCCCTCTCTCTCCCCCTCTCCCTTCCTCTCTGAAATCAGCAATTTAAAAATTCAGGGGGGAAAAAAGCATTTTATTCTGTAATGGAACCAACGACCAAATCTGTAACAGTGGCGTGACTTGATGAGCAGTGGCAAAGGTATAGGGAGTCCTGAAAAACATCTTGATCCCCACTTATTTTCCGAGGAAAAGAAAAGGTCCCTCGGGGGGAGGTCAATGGAATAAAAAAAAAAATGAGACATATGTACTACTATTTTGTAAGACTTTCAACACTAAAAAAAAATTATAAAGATGAAAAAAAAAGAAAAGGTCCCACCCTCTCTGTCTGTCCCCTCTGAAATGAAATGACATGAGGCAGTAAACACAACTCTGCACCTGGCCCACAGAGAAAAAAAAGTCAATAAAAACCACATGAATATGAATTTGGATGTGTTACATGAGGCAGCCCCTACTGAGAGCGGGATTGTAGCAACACCACCACCTCGTCTGGTCTTGGGTGTAGAAGAGGAAGGGACTAGCGACTGAAAGTTCTGAAATCCGACAACGTGCGACAGGAGGAGCGTGCCATACACGGTCCCGTCGTACTCCAGGGCACGAAGCCCTCTCTCACGGTTCTCTTTCTCCACCTGGGGTTTAAGTCCCAATAATGGGATAGCGTTCCAGTTTTAGCCCACACAGAACCTCTCTCGAACCCTGGATAACAGGTGCTTCCGTGCACACAGGGCAACCTGGAGGGAGCTCATTAGTGCTTTCACTGCTGCTGTCTTACCCGACATCTCTTCTGCTTAACTCAATCTAGTTAGATGGTGCTGCGGATAAACGCTACAGAAATAAAACACTGTCGCATTTCTGCCTCCGTTAATTGGCTGCATGCAACATGCTTTAAATCATCAGGAAGGATGTATTGGATATATTTTCTTAGGTGAAGGCAATCCGGCTCAGAGAAGCAAAGCAAGTGGCCCGAGGCAAACTTAACTACAATCAAATGCAAAGCCCAGAGCTCAAATCTGTCTTTACTGGAGTCTGATATCCAAAAATGTAATACTGTCTCCTCCAAAGCCCGGATCTGAGATAACATTATCAGTATATAAAAATGGTACTTTGTAGTTGGAAAGAAAATTATTTTCGAAATTTACAAACAAAAATCCAAAGGGTGCAAAGAAAAAATATATAGGGGGAAAGAGGGGGGGGGGTGGCGGGGAAGAGGAGAAAGCAGAGGCCCATGTCAGCTAGATCCCAGGGAGGGAGGAACCTGGGTCCCCGAGGTGGCCTGGAGCTGGCTGCCCCGGAGCCAGGGCGGGGGGGGGGGGGGGGGGGGGGGATGGAGCCTGCGTGGGAATCTCCAGCAGAGCCGCGAGCAGAGCGCGCGGGACCCCCGGCCGCCCCGTGGCCTGCCTTCCTTACCTGCCATGGAACCAGTCCTGGCACAGGTCGCACTCGATCATGAAGCGGGTCACATCGTAAGGCAGCCGGCAAAGGCAGTACACCGGCACCGTGGCCATCTTCGGCCGGCCTGGGGGCGCCGCGGGGCAAGCCAGGTTCGGGGCGTCCCGAGGAGCGGGAGGCGGCAGCACGCGTCCTTCCTGCACCGGGGCTGGACACAAACAGCACTTCTGTCACACCGTCCATCTGCTGCCTCCCCCCCCCCCTTCCCCCGGGGGGGGGGTACCCACCCCTCCGATCACAAACAAACGGGGAGTGACGGCCAGCCCGCCCGCCCGCCCGGGGTGTGGCTGCAGGGGGGCCATGGGAGAAAAAGTGCACCCCGCTTCCAGGACGGCCCTCGAACCGATACACAGCGACTGTTGAAGCCCGGTCGGTTCCCCTCCACCGACACCCCCACTTGTCGCTAGCCGCCCCCGGCCCCCACCCTCACCCCCAGCCCCCCACCCCGAGTCGGCGACAACTTTCTGCGCTTCAGGGACCATATCTGATGCCTTTAAGGAAGCTTCTTTGATCCCTCGCGGCCCCCTCTTCGGGCTTCCCCCGGGGGAGCGGGGGGGGCCTTTAGGATGAGGCCGCTGGGGGAACCCACCAGGAGACCCTTCTCTCTTGCCCCCAAACAGGCAAGAGAAGCGGGGGGGGGGAGCCATGGACACGGGGCTCCCTGCCTCCCGCATTCCCTCGCTGCCGCCAGGAGCGGGGCAGAGGCGCCCAACTCAAATCACAGCTGCGGGGTCTTGTTGGGGAGAGAAGTCTCCCCGGCATCCCCACCCCGACGAAAGCGGGGGCCCCGGCAGCGCACCCCCGGAAAGAAATCACCACCCCGAGACCCGTCGGCTCGTCGCCGTCTCCTTTGCCGACGCGACCGGCTGCTCCCTGTCGCGTCCCCTGAAAACTAAAAAGCGACGCTCCAAACCGCCCCCCCCCCGCGCGCGCCCCTCGCGAACCCCCGGGCCGCGAAACTGAGGTAACATTTCCTCCCACTCCCGCCACTGAGCAAGGATTTGTTTTCTCCTCGCCGCTCGGACCCTGGCAGGCATCTCCGTCCCCGCAACCTCCTCGACAGGACGAGGTCTCCTCGTTTCCCCCCCTCCCCCTCCAAAAAAAAAACCCCAAACGGACCAAGATGTCCCCAAACGGACAGGAAGGAGCCCGGCAGCCCCCCAAAACTTACCAGAAGGTCTTCACACCTCCCGGACTGACAGGAATCTCCTCACACCCCCGAGCTGCCAACAATGTCCACGGCTCCCGAGCTCCGCGGGGAAACTCCGCATCCGCCGAGCCGCGAGGATCACTCCCGCCGCCGCCGCCGCCGCCGAAGCGCCGTCCGACGCCCCCCCCCCGGCTCCCCCCCCCCGCCCGACGCGCCGACCGCCGGGCTCGCTCGGGAGCCGTTGGCGTCGTTCGGCGGAGGCTCGGCCGGTAGTTCCGGCCCCACCGGCGGCGCGCGCCGAATTCTGGGATTTTCCCGGCAGCGCAGCGAACGTCGCTCGGCGAGGCCCCTGCGACCCCCCGCTGATCGCTCGGCCCCCAGTCGCCCAAGCGACGCTTCCGGGCAGCTCTCCGTCCCCGCCCCCTCCCCTCCCCACGGCCCTGCCCCGAGCTCGGCCGCCGGGGCCTACTGGAGACCGCGGCTCGGGCCTAAAGGCCGGAGGCCGCCGCTCACGTCCGTCGCTGCCCCGGGCCGGAGCTCGCTGCGAGCGACGCGACGACGAGGTAGGGCCAGGACCCGGCGGTCGAATTGTCGGGGGCGGGGGGGGGGGGAAATTGGCCCCAAAAGCCGCCCGGGGCGGGGGGGGGGGAAGCCCGGTGGCAGTGGAAGGCAATGCGGAGTAGTCAATAAAGTTTATTCAAAACAACGAGGAAGTTGCAGCGCGCAGGGGGAGGAGAAATCCGGGGTAAACAGCTACCATAGTGAGAGTGGCGGCGCGGCCAGCAGGAGGCGGTCCGACAGCCATCTTAGGGGGCGCCCCTCGCACGCGAGCAGCGGGCTGCGGAGGCGAGGGGCGAGCGGGGCGGGGCGCGAGAGGACGGTCGGCTCCCGCGTGACGTCACGGGGCGGGGCCGGGCTTGAGAAAGGGGGCGGGGCCCGGCCGCCCTGGGACCCGCTCTGGTCCTCGATGCGCCCAATGGACGCCGAGGGCCTGGCGCCCAGACGCGGGGGAGCCGCCATCTTAGACGAGGCGGTCGCTTGGCTCCATTTTGAGAGGGGCCAGAACCTGCCAAGCCTTCCCCGCCGCGGGCCCCGCGGGGAGGGAGACCCTTCCCCCCGCCACCACACCACCCTCTCCCCGGCCTCCCCTCCTGTGCGAGGAGGCGGGCTCTGACTGGAAACGGCAACATGAAGAGGTGGCGGGGGGGGGGGGGTGGTCTGGGGCCGGGGCGGAGGCGGAGGCGGAGTCTCCATCCAGCCTTCGGTTCTGGTCGAACCCTCTTTGCACTCGATCCGCGAGGCGTGTGTTTTTCACGCTGGAAGGAAGCTCCGTTGTGATCCCCGAAAGGAGGAAGCGGTTGGAGAGGTGACTTGCGTTTCAGAGCTGGGAAGCAGCCTTCCGGCCTCGACAGCCCCCGCGTCCTGTCCTCGGACCCTTGCCAGTTGGTTTTTGTCCATTTCCCAGCTCCCTGGGACCTCTCTCCTCTATAACCTTATTGCTTCGCTTCAATGCAGTTCCGATCCCGTTTAAATATTTAACTGCACAATAAATATAAACATATATATACATATACATATATATGTGTGTGTATATATATATACACACACATACATATATATACACATACATACACACATTTCCCTGCCCACGTCCCACAATCTTCCGACTCCAGCCTGAGGCTGAGCTGGGAGGAGAGGTTGAATGAATGGAGCTCCACACACCTGCTTCAAGATGGCGCTGCTTTGCTCAGGCAATTGAGACTAGTCTCCAGGCATCCTCTTACTATTTGATTGTCTTAAAGGGTCCCACGCTTTAAACACACACACACACACACACACACACACACCCCAAGAGTGTGCGCATCAGGTTTATTAATGCTAGGGGGTTAGGCCCCTGGGGGTACAATGATGGGAAGAGGGACTGTGCCGTGAGAAATTGCCAGCTAGTGCGGGATGCGAGCTGGCAAATCAGCAGGTGGACACCTTGCAAGGCGCCATGTGAAAAGCTAAGAAAGTGCTCAGCAGGTGCTGGCTGCTGTCAAGGGAGATGTTCAGGGAGACAGGCAGGCAGCGTGGCAGATGAAAGAATCAACAAATAGAAATGCAGGCGGACACCTGGGGAAACATTTGCAAAAGAAGCGAGGGTTCGATTTGATCCTGCAAGCACTAAAGAGAAAAAAAAAAGCGCTCAAGGTTTTGGAGCAACAACAGCTGAGTGACATTTGTGTCTTAGGCACAGGAAATGCCAGGTTTGCTGGCCCCTGAAGCTTATACGGTTTGTGAGGTGGGGGTTTGAAGAAAACAAGATACACGCGTGCCCGGCTGGCATGGCTCCGTGATTGAGCATCGACCTGTGAGCCAGGCCCCGGCTCCATTTCGGGCCCGGGCACACGCCCGGGGTGCGGGTTTGATCACCAGCTGGGGCGTGATTCCCTTTCATCATTGATGTTTCTAACTCTCTCCCCCTCTCCCTTCCTCTCAGAATCAATAAGAAACATTTTTTATAACAATGAAGATAGCCCTGGCTGGTTTGGCTCAGTGGATAGGGCGGAAGCCTGGGGACTGAAGGGTCCCAGGTTCGATTCCAGCCAAGGGCACGTGCCTGGGTTGCAGGCTCGATTCCCAGTGGGAGGTGTGCGGGAGGCAGCCAGTCAATGATTCCGTCTCATCATTGATGTTCCTATCTCCCTTCCTCTCTGAAATCAATAACATTATACACACACACACACACACACACACACACACACACACATATATATATATATTAAAAAGAATATACACTTGTGAATACAAAATTAGATTCAAAGGGTAGGCAATATTTCCAGCCGAAGCCACTTTGGCTCAGTGGTAGAGCGTCGCCCATTGGACTGAAAGGTCCCGGGTTCGATTCCGGACAAGGGCATGTACCTTGGCTGCGGGCATATCCCCAGTAGGGGGCATGCAAGAGGCAGCTGATGGATGTTTCTCTCTCATCGATATTTCTGGCTTTCTATCCCTCTCCCTTCCTCTATGTAAAAAAATCAATAAAATAGATATGTTTTTTTAAAAAAAGACTATTTCCAGAAGTCATTCCTGAGTAATAACTATGAATAGAAGTTATATAGACCACATATAAATGTCCCAGTAAACCCAAACTTAGTATGTGCCCCAAATCAACTTCTACTTAGCAGGATCTCAAAAATGTCTGAGGCAACTGTAGCACCACCTAATACAGGAGAAAAATGTGACCAGGGAAAGTATTGTTGAAAGTATTACATAGGACCCCTTTTTTTTTCCCCCAATGACCCCTTCTAGCCCACACCCACCCACCTTCACCTTCCACCCCAGGCCTTCACCACCCTATGTCTGTGTCCATGGACTGTGCATATATACATACAAGTTCTCTGGTTGATCACTTCCTGCCCGCCCTCCCTCCCCCCCCCCCTTTCCCTCTGAGGCTCACCAGTCTGCTCCATGCTTCTATGTCTCTGGGTCCGTTTTGTTCATCAGTTTATTTTGTTCATTAGATTCCACATGTGAGTGAGATCATGTGATATTTGTCTTTCTCTGACAGCAGTTTTTATGTTTTTATTAATTTTTGGAGAATGATAGAGAGAAACGTCATCAGTCGGCTGCCTCCTGCATACCCCCCCCCCCCAATGGGGGATCAAGCCTACAACCCTGGCATGTGCCCTGCCCGGGAATGGATCCAGTCACCTCTTGGTTCCTGGGTTGACACTCAACCACTGAGCAACACCAGCCCAGCAGGGACATCAGTTTTAACCAACTGTGGTTCAAGTATATTTTACAAACTTTGTAAGACACATGACCAGCCCTGAGCGGTGTGGCTCAGTGGATAGAGCGTCGGCCTGCGGACTCAAGGGTCGATTCCGGTCAAGGGCATGGACCTTGGTTGCAGACACATCCCCAGTAGGGGATGTGCAGGAGGCAGCTAATCGATGTATCTCTCTCATCGATGTTTCTAACTCTCTATCCCTCTCCCTCCCTCTCTGTGAAAAAAAAAAATCAATAAATATATATTTTTTAAAATAAAGAAAAATAAAAGACATGACCATGTGACCATGTGGCAAGTTTATTAAGAAAGTTTACTAAACTTTCTCAGCTTCAAAAAGATGCAGAAGGACGCTCACTTCAGCAGCAAGTGCATTAAATTGGAAAGAGAAGATTAGCATGGCCCCTACACAAGGAGGACATGCAAATTCATGAAATTTTCACACACAAAAAAGAATGAGGTAAGAGACTGTTGCATTAGTCATGAAAAATATATATATATGTGACCTGGCTGGCTTGGCTCAGTGGATAGAGCATCAGCCTGTCCTGGGTTCGATTCCTGCCAAGGGCACATGTCTGGGTTGTGGGCTCGATCCGTGCAAGAGGCAGACAATCAATGATTCTCTCTCGTCATTGATGTTTCTCTCTCTCCTTCTCCCTTACTCTCTGAAATCAATAAAGAAATATTTTTTAACAAAACAAAAGATGTGGCCTAAGTCAGGACAGTTGGAGCAGGGGTAGAAAAGGATCAGAGAGCCCTGACCGGTGTGGCTCAGTAGATAGAGCGTCGGCCTGTGAACCAAAGGGTTGGATTCCGGTCAAGGGTACCGTGGTTGCAGGCACATCCCCAGTGGGGGGTGTGCAGGAGGCAGCTGATCGATGTTTCTCTCTCATCCATGTTTCTAACTCTCTCTCCCTCTCCCTTCCTCTCTGTGAAAAATCAATAAAATAGCCGAAGCCAGTTTGGCTCAGCGGATAGAGTGTCGGCCTGCGGACTGAAGGGTCCCAGATTTGATTCCGGTCAAGAGCATGTACCGTGGCTGCGGGCACATCCCCAGTGGGGGGTGCGCAAGAGGCAGCTGATCAATGTTTCTCTCTCATCGACATTTCTGACTTTCTATCCCTCTCTCTTCCTCTCTGTGAAAAAATCAATAAAATATATTTTTTTAAATCAATAAAATATATATTGTTTTTGCATGCATACAAGTCCTTCAGTTGATCTCCCCCCGCATCCGCCTCCCATCCACCCAAGACACTGGGGCGGGGAGGGGGGAGGGTGGGAATATGTGCTGGGGGGTAGGGGAGGCTGGGGGGAGGATAAGGGGGAGGGGGAAAGGAAAACATGTACTACTATTAATTATAAGTTATACAGCAAAAAAATCAATAAAAATATATTAAAATATATATATATATATATATATTTTTAAAGCACCAGAGAAGTAGAGATTGAATAGGCAGGGCTTGGGGAGTAATTGAAAATAGCTAGTGAGGGGAGGGGGGATTGGAGGGGATCAGTGGCAGGGGAGGGGGACATGTAATACTTTCAACAAACATTATTTTAAAAAAATTCATTGAAAAGGAAAGGAAACACAGGAGTGGATGAGTGAGTGAAAAGAGTGTGGGTTCGTTTCTGGGTTGCGTGTCAAAGTGTATGGTGACGCCATTGACTGAGTGAGAGAACAGAGAGGAAAAGCAGGTTCGGCAGTTTGGAGTATGTAGAGTTGAAGGTGTGTGTGGGACAGTAACTCACTCCACCATTCTTCATTGAGCATGTACTATGCACCGGGCAGGGTGCTGTGTGCTGAGAATGTATAACAAAAATAAGGTCTGCGCCTTCGTGGGGCTGACATGCTACTGAGGGATCAGTCAGTAATTTATCCAATACAGTTTCATGTGTATGTTGAGCCCCTGCTATATACCCGGCACTGTTCTAGGCACTGGGGATCCAAGAACAAACAAAACAGAAACGGCCCCAGCCTTCCTATGACTCACATTACAGTGAGGGAGATGGACAGGCAAGTGAGCCAAATAAGAGAATTCCCGACTGCAGTGGGTGCTCTGTGGAAACTAACACAAGTTAGGAAACAGAGATTTGGATGGACGATGGTCTATTTTAGATAGAGTGGTTAAGGAACACCTCCTGAAGGTGCCAAGTGAGCCGAGACCTGATTAACAAGAAGAGTTGGCCAGGGACAAGACAGGAGGAATGAAAAGTGCAAAAGAAAAAGACCGATTGTGGTGGGAGGGTCAGGTCCGAGCACCCTCCCAATAACACCCCCCGAGCATTTATGATGGGCTGGGTGGGGTGCAGGTGGGAGTTGGGGTGGGTTTGCAGACATAAATAAGAGGTCGTGTCTGTATCCTAAAGGAGTGTGCGTACCATCTAATGAGGGAGGCAAGGTGCAATGAACAATAACTAGTTTGAAAGAGGTCAAACCCTAAGTGCTAACTAGACGTTTGAGCAACATGTGTGGGAACAAAGGGAGCCACAAGTAATTGGAATATGTTCAGTGGGTGTGTCCGGGAAGGCTTCATAGGAGGTGGCATGTGACCCAGGTCCATGGGTACCCACCCTGAGAAGCCCCTCCCCAGTGTTCTTGGGAGGTGAGGTGGGGGCAAGGGAAGGATAATGGGGAAGGCAAAGCTGTCCGGAGACTAAATCTGAGGCAGTTAGATTTGTTGGCAAAGGAATTCTTAGAACTGCCATGGATTCGGGCCACTGGCTGCTGCCCTGGAAGTGTGTGCTCCCACAGCATCAAGGCAGGCTCTAAACTGGCTGCCATGGTTTGAGAGTGCCCTGGAAACCCCTCCCCTACCCCACCTCCGCTTAACAATTGTGAACACTTCTTTTTAATTACAGACAATAGTAAGTGCATGCCCATTGTATACATTCAAACAGGATGAAGATCCCTGCTGACCACCTCAGGGGGCCTCTATTCTGATTCATCTCTGCATATCCTCCTATCTAATAAAAGAGAAACATGCAAATTGACCGTACCTCCACTACACCCACAAGTCATGCCCACCAGCCAATCAGGAGCGAGTATGCCAATTAACCCAAAAAATTATGATGGTTAATTTGCATATCCGTGTGCAGAGCGGAGACTGAGGACAGCCTAAAAGGAAGCCAAATCTTGCAGAAGGGAGCGAAGCTGAGCAGAAGCAAGCAAGCGGGAAAGCGGAGAAGCAGGTGGAGTGGCGGAGACTGCCACAGGAAGCCCTATTCTTGCAGGAATCTTCCTGCAATGGGCCCCTGGTATATAACAAAAGGCTAGTATGCAAATTGACCAAACGACAGAACGACCAGTTACTATGATGCACACTGACCACCAGGGAGCAGACACTCAATGCAGGAACTGCCCTCTGGTGGTCAGTGCGCTCCCAACAGGGCACATGCCACTTAGCCAGAAGCTGGGCTCACAGCTAGTGAGGGCAGTGGCGGTGGCAGGAGCCTTTCCTGCCTCCACAGCAGCGCTAAGGATGTCTGACTGCTGACGTAGGACTGTGAGAGGGCACAGGCCAGGCTGAAGGACCTCCCTGAGTGCACGAATTTCATGCACCAGGACTCAGCATGTACGTATAATTGTTGAGATTAAAAATGGTCTCATTGGGCCAAAACCCGTTTGGCTCAGTGGATGGAGCATCGGCCTGCGAACTCAGGGGTCCCAGGTTCAATTCCAGGTCAAGGGCACGTACCTTGGTTGTGGGCGCATCCCCAGTAGGGGGTGTGCAGGAGGTGGCTGCTGGATGGTTCTCTCTCATCGATGTTTCTAGCTCTCTATCCCTCTCCCTTCCTCTCTGTAAAAAATCAATAAAATATATATTTTTAAAAAATAAATAAAATGATAAAAATGGTCTCATTGGTGTGGCTCCATGGTTGGGCGTCAACCTATGAACCAGGAAGTCAGGATTGAATTCCCAGTCAAGGCACATGCCCAGATTGTGGGCTCAATCCCCAGTGGGAGGCATGCAGAAGGCAGCTGATCAATGATTCTCTCTCATGGATGTTTCTCTCTCTCTTGCTCGCTTTCCCTTCCTCTCTGAAATCAATACAAATACATTTAAACATTTTTAAAGTTTTTCCTTGTAGTTGAAGACACAGTAGAATGAATAAACAGGCGTTTTGAATTATCAATAAGACATGGAGTCATTGTTTTCTTTCTTTTATGACCTTGTCTTAGGCCGTTCAGGCTGCTATAATGAAAATGCCAGAGATTGGGAGGCTAATAAGCAACAATTTATTTTGCCCGATTCCGCAGGCTTAAGAGTCTCAGATCAAAGTGCTGGCGGATGCCATGTCTGGTGAGAGCTCACTTTCTGGTCATAGATGCACAGCTTCTTGCTGCATCGGGAAGGGGTGAAGGAGTTCTTCAGGTTCTTTTTTAAAAAATATACATTTTATTGATTTTTTACAGAGAGGAAGGGAGAGGGATAGAGAGTCAGAAACATCGATCAGCTGCCTCTTACACACCTCCTCCTGGGGATGTGACTGCAACCAAGGTACATGCCCTTGACCGGAATCCAACTTGGGACTTTCAGTTCACATCCACAGAGCCAAACAGGTCAGGGCTTCAGATTCTATTTCTTTTCTGAAAAATTTAATAAATCTTTATTGTTCAGATTATTACAATTGTTCCTCTTCCCCATCCCCCATAGCTCCCCATTTCCCACCCCACCCTCTGCTCTTACCCCCCCACACTGTCCTCATCCATGGGTGTACGATTTTTGTCCAGTCTCTTCCCACACCCCCCACATCCTTTTCCCCCTAAGAATTGTCAGTCCACTCCCTTTCTGTGCCCCTGATTCTATTATAGTCACCAGTTTAAACAGAATAAACAGGTTTTATTTCCTAAGGGCACTAAACTCCACCCTCAAAACCTAATCACGTCTCCAAGGCCCTACCTCCTAAATCATCAACATATGAATGGGTGGAGGGGGACAAGACCATTCTGTATAGTAGATCTCCACAAATTGCAGGAAATGTCAGAGAAAACATTAAATGTCATTATAGAAATTTATATTTAAAATTAGATTTACACAAAAATTAGATTTGTATGAAGTTATATCTTGTTAGAAAAATTGTTCCACAAGAATCATCAGCTCTGGATGCATTAAAATTTATATACAGTGTGTGTGTGTGTGTGTGTGTGTGTGTGTGTTTTAATTGATTTCAGAGAGAAAGGGAGAGGGAGAGAAACATCCATGAGAGAATCATTGATTGGCTGCCTCCCGCACACCCCCTACTAGGAATCAAGCCTGCAACCCAGGCATGTGCCCTTGACCAGAACTGAACCCAAGACCCTTCAGTCCACAGCTCTATCCACTGAGCCAAACCGGTTAGAGCTAAAATTTCTATTTTGAAATAATTTATCATATATCTATCCCAATGTTGTCACAGCCAGTAATAGCTGCTTCAGTAGAAAACTCCTTCTCAAAATGAGAAGTTATCAAATATTACCTGACCTCTTGGGACTGATGTCACTTTTGATTATATTGGCTAAAAATGAAGTTGCTAAAGATATAAATTTTGATGACTGAATAATTTGAATTTGCAGAAAAGCAAGCCAGAAAAATTATGACTTTTGTTTTATAAAATTATCCCCAAAATATTGTTCTGTGATTTGAACATTTATGTTGTTAATCAGGTATCACTCTCATCCCTATACTGTTTTATAAGTAATAAAATATTTTAAAGGAAAAAACTTAATATTTTAGTAACTTTAACTGCACTTCTGGCTTCTCACCTAGGTTTTTTTTTTAATGTATTTTATTGATTTTTTTTACAGAGAGGAAGAGAGAGAGATAGTCAGAAACATCAATCTGGAGATGTGCCCTCAACCAAGATACATGTCCTTGACCGGAATCGAACCTGGGGTAATGCTCTATCCACAGAGCCAATCCGGTTAGGGCTCACCAGGTTGTTAAACAAGGAGTCCTAGAACTGAACCTCACATCACCCTGTTCGGCCCGGAGGATGGCTGGTTAGCCAGAGACGGGTAAGATTCCTCAGGGAAGGAACAACCTAAGACAGGCACAGTCGCAGAGGGGCCAACAGGAGAGAACTAAAAGGTCAACAGAGGGGGGGCACAGACCCTCATCCACAAACCTTGCAGGGGCTTGAATTCTCACGAGGTCTCCTGCCCACACGGCTGCTTCGCCTCCCACGCACAACTCACACCGGGACCCAGGTGGCAGACAGAGACTTGGCCAGCAATAGCTGCTCTATATCTAAATGCAGTTTATTACCAGGAATGCTGAGGACCTACTCAAAAATGCAAATATTCCTTTCCACTAGTATTTACAGGGTAAACTAAGAGTTCTGCTTGAGTATTAAAATTGACAGTAAAATAGTAATCAAGTTTTCAGATTAATTCAAATTGGCCAAGTGAAATAAGTGAATTCTCAAGAAAATTTAAGTGTACTGGACAAAAAGCTTTTCCTAAAACATTAACTAAAATATCTATTAGTAGTTCATCTCACTGTAAAATTGCCTAACATCCAAAGAACCTAAAGCAGTCATATTTGTGTGCAAAAATTAAAATTTAAAATTACCAAGACTGCAAGATAAAATTTCCAAAAGCCCCCATTAATCAAAAGGGGGGGGGGCAGTAGAGTAATATCATGTAAGGAAAAATATCATGTAAATAAAATACATCTAGAAAATTCTTACTCCAGAAAAGTAACTTCCATTTGTAAAACCAACTGCAGGACACCCATGAAAAAACACACATGGTGTCAAAATAAGCCAAAGGAAAATCATTTAGGCAAAAATAAAAAGAATCCCAAGTCTATTTTGCAGAGAGGATCCCTCTGTTAACTTTTGGTCGAGAATGTGTTTGTGTGTTTACAGAGAACAACTCCAAGACCATGTGGGTTCCTGCGACTGTGAGGAACTGACGGGTCTGTTCCAGCCACGAGGACGGTCCAGAGATTGGGGACGCTGACGACACCTTGCCATGCTAGCAGTCGGCAGCTGTGTGTGGCTGCAGGCGGCCCAGGACCATACCAGAGAGGACGGAACTTGCATTGACACGATGTGTCCACCATCTGGATACCATTGCTGACATGTACACATGAAGAACTATTTGACATTGAAACTGGGACTCAGAACAGTTGGACATTGAAACTGACACTCAAACTTTTTTTGTTCTTATACGTTTGTTTCTAGTATGCAGAGGCAAGATATTTTTGAAGAAAAGAAACAGGGGGAGTGATTGATATAGAGGCAGGGTGGCCTTGAACAGGCTGTCAAGCTACAGGGGGAAGGCTGGGGTGGATGGGAGGCAGATGCTGGGGGAGATCACCTGGAGGACTTGTATGTATGCATATGAGCATAACCAATGAATGAAAGACACTGGGGTGGGGAGGGGGGCAGGTGGGGACATGTGCTGGGGGGTAAGGGAGGCTGGGGGGAGGATATTGGGGGGGGAAGGAAAACATATGTACTACTATTAAATATAAGTTATATTGTAAGTAATAAAAGAAAAGAAAAAAATAAAAAAAATAAACAAGGAGTCCTCCATTTTCATTTTGCCCTGGGCCCCACAAATTATGTAGGTGGCTGCCACTACTGCTAGATGGATATCATGAGGTGATTTGAAAGGATTATAGCTATTCAGACAGCCTCCCTGCTCTAACCAAACTCCTCTCTACTAGGAGTGGGGGTGGGTGGGTAAAGACAAGATGACAACACAGAGACATTAAGGTTAGGGAAGAGATTTATCATTCTCCACTGGACAGGATCACACTGTCCATACTATTTGGCCGACGGCATTCTTCACTTGGCACTGTCTCAGAGATCCTTCTACTCAAATAAATCAACCTTGTTCTTTTTTTAAAAAAAAATTCTTGTTCAGGTAATTACATAATTCAGATGGGTCTTGATTTATGTCTCCACTCCCCTAATGGATTTTTTCTTTTTTTAAAAATATATTTTATTGATTTTTTTACAGAGAGGAAGGGAGAGGGCTAAAGAGTTAGAAACATCGATGAGAGAGAAACATCGACCAAGCTGCCTCTTAAGAGCACACCCCCTACTGGAGATGTGTCCGCAACCAAGGTATGTGCCCTTGACCAGAATCGAACCTGGGACCTTTCAGTCCGCAGGCCGATGCTCTATCCACTGAGCCAAACCCGTTTCAGCTGAGCATCTTTTTTAAAAAATATATTTTTATTGATTTCAGAGAGGAGTGGAGGAGGAGACAGAGAGAGCTGGAAACATCAATGATGAGCCGAAACCGGTTTGGCTCAGTGGATAGAGCGTCGGCCTGCGGACTGAAGGGTCCTGGGTTCGATTCCGATCAAGGGCATGTACCTTTGCTGCGGGCACATCCCTAGTGGGGGGTGTGCAGGAGGGAGCTGATGGATGTTTCTCTCTCATCGATGTTTCTGACTTTCTGTCCCTCTCCCTTCCTCCCTGTAAAAAATCATATATATATATATAGGTGTATATATAGAAACATCAATGATGAGAGGGAATCATTGATGCGATTATTGCAACTCACCACACTTACCTCTCCCCTGTTTCAGGCATACAGAATTGTACTATTCCACCTCTATGAAATTAGGTGCAATCTTGTGACTTGCTTCGGGCAATGAGAAGCGAGAAATGATGTGTGACATTTTAAGCTTTAAAAGTCAATGTGAAGTTTGGTCACATGCCTTCCCCTGACTCAGCGATGAGGCTCTGTTAGTCTAAGTTTCCAAGTGACTATGGATGACAAAAAATCCCTCTGCCAATTCACAGTGGACATATATGAGCAGCGGGTATATCTTAGTGACGTTATTGAGATTTGGGGGTTACTATTGCAGCAAAACCTAGCCTATCCTGCCTGATACACTCCCCTTTTCTAGAGTTGGAGGTTATAAATGTGTAAGGACTGAGTGAAATGAAAATGTGCATGACGTGTAAAAGAAGGTGCTTAGCCCTGGATGGTTTGGCTCAGCGGAGAGAGTGTGTCTACCTGCGACTGAAGGGTCGCAGGTTCGATTCTGGTCACGAGCACATGCCTGGGTTGTAGACCCAATCTTCATCGTGCAGGTGGCAGCCAATCCATGATTCTCTCATCATCATCGATGTTTCTCTCTCTCTCTCCCTTCCTCTCTGAAATCAGTAAAAAGGTATTTAAAAAAATAAAGTGCCTAGACCTCTCTCTGACACACAGATCACTTCCTCCATCTGACCCTAATGACTACAGAATTGTTATATTTCTCACACAGGCATAAAGACGGACTATAGAAGGCGCACATAGGAGGCGCGCATTATTACTAATGCGTGTGATTTTAGAAGAAAAGCCATATGTAACTGGTGGTCAACCCAACTCTACCCCAAGACTGGGAGGAGCAGTTCTCCAAAGGGGGAAAAAAAAAACTTGGCTTAGCCGAAACCGGTTTGGCTCAGTGGATAGAGCGTCGGCCCGCGGACTGAAGGGTCTCAGGTTCGATTCCGGTCAAGGGCATGTACCTTGGTTTCAGGCACATCCCCAGTAGGGGAGGTGCAAGAGGCAGCTGATCGATGTTTCTAACTCTCTATCCATCTCCCTTCCTCTTTGTAAAAAAAAAAATCAATAAAAATATTTTTAAGAAAAAGAAAGAAAACTTGGCTTGACTGCCAGAAAGAGGAAAGAATGCTGGGCAGGCAAAAATAAAAGTTATCTAGTCAAAACGAACTTAGATTTAGAAGCCTGGTTTCTTAGAACCCTGGTTTTTATCACGTATTAGCTGGTGGGAACTTGGGCAACACTCAATCAGTTTGCTCGTGTGTAAAGTGGGGATACTATTTGCTCTGCAGCGTTGTTTGTGGATTAGAAATAATGTATAAGCGCCTAGAACCTTAGGGGCCCTCAGTATATGGTAACTTTTAAAAGCCGAATACTAAAAATTCCCTACTATTAAATTCTGAGTCCCAACACCCAAAGATCAAAGGCTAGGAAAAGACAACCACAGCCTTAATGATCTGAATATAAAACAAAGTATGTTACAAATAGTCGTTTCGTTTAAGGGTAAAGGGTTTATAAGCTTCAGTAAGCCTCTAATGCTCACCTTTAGGCTCAGCTACTTCTGTCGGAATCTGTACATACAAGGCACAGAGCAGAGAGAGAGGCCAAACCCAGCTGGCATCACTCAGCAGTAGCTTCTGCAGAAGCAGTAAGGTAAGAATGCCCTCCAGTCCTGGCTTCAGACTCTACTCCATGCATCCCGCTGTTGTTCAAAGGTGGACTCAGAGCTTGATGTTTTTTCAGAGCCCCATTTAAAAACATACTTAGAGCCCTAACCGGTTTGGCTCAGTGGATAGAGCGTCGGCCTGCCGACTGAAGGGACCCAGCCTCAATTCTGGTGACAGGCACATACCTTGGTTGCGGGCACATCCTCAGTAGGGGGTGTGCAGGAGGCAGCTGATCGATGTCTCTCTCTCATCTATGTTTCTCTCTATCCCTCTCCCTTCCTCTTTGTAAAATAATCAATAATATATTTAAAAAAAATAAAAACATACTCAGCCTTAGCTGGTTTGGCCCAGTGGATAGAGCATCGGCCTGCCAACTGAAAGGTCCCAGGTTCGATTCCGGTCAAGGGCACATGCCTGGGTTGTGGGCTCCTTCCCCAGTGGGGGGCTTGCAGGAGGCAGCCGATCAATGATTCTCTCTCATCATGGATGTTTCTCTCTCCCTCTTCCTTCCTCTCCGAAATCAATAAAAAATATTTTTAAAAACCATATTTAAATGAATACCATTCAGCGCTGAACACTTCTATTCCATCTTGTGTTTTTGCCATCAACATATCCTCTACCTCAGAAGTCTGCAATCTGCTTTGCTCCAGGCAACTTTTTCTTTTTTTTTTTGTTAAATCTCCCCCCCCCAAAAAAAACCCCCCACATTTTCCCATTGATTTTGAGAGAGAGTGGGAGGGAGAGGGAGACAGAGAGAAACAGCGATGCGAGAGAGACACATTGATTGATTGCCTCTAGCACACGCCCCACCCAGGGCAGGGGAACCTGCAATCAAACCTGGGACCCTGCAGTCTGCAGGCCAAAGCTCTATCCCCCGAGCCAAACCAGCTAGGACGGGGAAACGTGTTTAAAGGCATTTTAGCTGGCCTTGATTTGGTCATCAGATATTTACCAAGTACATGCTGGGTAGCAGGTGTTCCGAAGAACAACAAACAGAGATGACCATGTTTAATCGTGGGGCAGGTGTAGCAAGATGCTCTAGGGACTGGCTGTGAAGAGTCTGTACAGGGATCCTGTAGTCAAGGATTAGGGAGAAAATCATAAAGGTATAGAGGGGACCCTTTCCTCCTCCCACGTGGGAGTCTGTTTTGGGGACTCTTTTCCATTCCCCACGTGGGAGCCTGTACTCGTTCTTCAATAAATTCCCACCTTTGCTATGCCACCTTCTGTCCACGGATTCATTCTTCGACTCCTGCGGACAAAGAATCTGGGTTCCAGTCCAAACATTCCGTATCAATATTGATTATCACTGAAGTACAATCTGAAATATTAACAATATTGGAAAAAGGCACGGCGAGCAGCAGTGAAAGGAGGTGACAGGCCCTGGCTGGTGGGAAGATTGCCTGACACTGAGTCCCACTGTCCCAACAAGGCCAGCTTTGGAAACAGTGGCTGCAGGCAGACTCCTGGGGCGCTCCCACAGAAGGAAGACAATGTGAAGAGAGAAATGGAGGGTGCCATCTAAAAGCCAAAGATAGAGGCCTGGCCTACAGCATTCCCTCATAGTCCTTATAAGGAACCAACCCTGCAGACACCTTGATTTTGGACTTTGACCTCCTGAACCACGAGACAATAAATTCCTATTGTTTATGCCCCCCTATTTGTGGTACTTTGTTAAAACAGTCCTGGAAAACTCATAAATTACCTTAAAACTTTTGTGGTAAGCAGAATAATGTCCCCCTCCCCCCCCCAAAAAAATAATATAAAGATATAGAGATGGTTCTAGCTGGTTTGGTGCAGTGGATAGAGCATCAGCCCTGGGACTGAAGGTCGCCAGGTTTGCTTCTGGCCAAGGGCACATAGCTCGGTTGCAGGCTTGATGCCTGGCCCAGGTGGGGGGCAAGGGCAGGAGGCAACCCTTGTATGAGTCTCTCTCACATTGATGTTTCTGTTAGTGTGTCTCCCCCTTCCATTGTACTGATCAATGGAAAAATATCCTTAAGGGAGGATTAACAGAAATGTTTTTAAAAGGTATGGAGATGAACCTTGCTGAGGAGGCAAATCAAAAATGCATGAGAGAGAGATGAGGGGAGACAGTCCTTCTCCGTAACGGTATTGCGAAAGAGAAGAAATGGGTATTAACAGCTTAATGTTTATGGAATGCACTTCAGTGCCACTGGAGGGAGTTAGGGATGGTTGGAAATGAGGCACATCATGTAAGGACCATGGAGGTGGGAGTGCAACATGTTATTCTGGAAGCTGATAAGCATGATGGATTAAAGCAGTGGTGGGCAAACTCATTAGTTAACAGAGCCAAATATCAAGAGCACAACGATGAAAATCTGAGAGCCGAATACCTACTTCTGCGCACGGGCCATTTTGTGGAAGAGCCACACTCAAAGGGCCAAAGAGCCGCATGTGGCTCGCGAGCCACGGTTTGCCAACCACTGGATTGAAGCAATTATTTTAATGTGTTTATGGTCATATACCTCTTTTTTTTTTAATATATCTTTATTGATCTCAGAGAGGGAGAGGGAAAAGATAGAAACATCAATGAGAATCATTAATTAGCTGCCTGCTGCACGCCCCCCAACTGGGGATCGAGCCCAGGCATGTGCTCTTGACCTGGGATCAAACCCAGGACCCTTCATTCTGCAGGTCGGTGCTATCTCCATTGAGCCAAGCCAGCTAGGGCGGTCATAGACTTTCCGAACCTGAAAAGGGGCATGCGCTCTTTCACCAGAAGGTGCACACACTCAGACACGGAGCGTTGATCTCAATCTCCCTCACGTCGCTGTTCCTCTCTGTCTCTCCCTCTCCCTGCCCCTGGAAGACAGGGAAGAACTGCAACAATTCAGGGGACACAGGAGGCCCACACTCAGCCACAGGAACAGGAGAGAGAGATGTGAGAAACAGAAAGATGGCTGATGGTTATGAACGAATCTCACCACTATTTGAGAAAAGAGGGGAAGTCATGAGTCGGGGAGAACTCCGTTGGTTTGCGGTTCAGACAACCGAGAAGAAGGTGATGCCGCTCATGGGGTAGGCTTCAGAAGAAAGGAAGGGTTCAGTTCTAGGAAATGTCAAAATTGCCTTTAGGACATCCAAATAAAGAAGTTTGAAAGGTACTGGGTTTGATTCTGGTCAAGGGTATGCACCTCAACCCCTGGCCTTGGTCAGGATGAGTATTGGAGGCAACCAATCGATGTGCATCTCTCATTATCAGTTCTCGTTCTCTCTCTCGCTCTCTGTCTCCCCCTTCCAGTCTCTCTAAAAGCCAATAGGAAAATATCCTCAGGTGAGGATTAATAAAAAAATTAAAAAGGACATCTTAAAAAAAAGGTGTTTCTACTCATTTTTAGAAAAAGGGAGAGGGAGAGAAATAGAAACATCTATGAGAAAAACATCATCGATCCGGCTGCCTCCTGCATGCCCCACACTGGGGATCGAACCGGCAACCTGGGCATGCGCCCTGCTCAGGAATCCAACTGGCGACCTCTTGGGTCATGGGTCGATGCTCAACCACTGAGCACACCGGCCAGGCAGATAAAGAAGGTTAGCAGGAAGCAAAGCATGCCCTTCCTTCTGACCATTCTCTAGCGGCTCAGGTGCCTGATACTCAACTGCAAATAGGCTCCACGTCTCTGAGCGACGCTTCTGCATGGAGACAGGTACTAGTATAACCTCCACTTGCAGGAAGGGATGCAGACGTGGGAGAGAGAAAAACGAAACGTCACACGGCCACAGTTATTTAACAGTTTTTTTTACTAAAAGAATAAACTTTTATTAAGCATTGTAAGTTTCTTTCCATCGCAAATTAACAGAACAACGGACCAATTTCCATCACAGAACAACTCCTGAGACATTGTCGTTCCTTTCTGAAACACTTCCATTACCTCCCGCAGTTTCCCCGAAGAAGAAGCATCCATTCGAACTTACATTAAGAAACTATGGAGCTTTTGTGGTGAGGTGGGCCAAAGAGGCAGGGAATTTGGAATCTGGAAGTGGGAAAGAGAAATACATATTATCCATCCACTAATCACACTGTCAAGAGCACAGGAGAAGAGATATTAACACAGGAAAAAAAAGAAAAACAATGAAAGAATTGCTTACTTTTGTCAATAACATCATTTATCAGGGAGCACGCACGCACACACACGCACACACACACACACACACACACACACAAAAAAAAAAAACAACAAACAAAAAAAACACATTGGCTCCTGTGGTTACGGTTTCTTTACCAAGTATGTTATTCTAAAAAATAGGACAGAATAAAACAAGAGAGAGAGGAGGGGAGGTATCTTCTGGGAAGGAACTAAAATGAAGTCATCAGATTTGGCAGGGTTATGAGAGAAAATCTGACATGTTGAATTTGTCTCATTTACATGGAAATTCACTAGTCATTAGTTACTATCAACACGGACGAAAAGAACATCGATAGGAATACAGTGGCAACGTCAGAAGCTGTGATGTGCAACCCTAGCACGAGGGGAATTTTATTTCGCTTTGAACTCGGGAAAGATGCTTTTGTAAAAAAAAAAAAAAACAACCAAAAAAAACAGGAAGTTATCTTCTTAGAACATCGAAACAACCTGTGGCAATACTGAAGATAATGGTCAGTAACGGGGAATAGGTACACTGAGCTCTACCTGCACCAGCAGGCTACTGCAATAAGCCAAGGAAAGAGAGAGTGGGAAGCCGAATCCAAACGAATGCCCAAGTCACGAGAGAGGGGGAAATATAGGGCGACGCACAATGAAACAAGTGAAAATTTACCCCCCGCCCCCAAACCCCAAGCATATTTAGCAAATATGCATCAGGAAGTGAACAAGTACAATGATTAAACCTTAGTAGGATTATACTAACTACTTGAAACTGTGGTCTACTTGAATTTGTCATTTCAAAGGAGGGGGTCTTAAAGGAGCCTTTTGTGGGTCCCACAAACTGGATCACTAGAACCAGTGACTGACACGTTCTTTCTAGCCTACATAAGCACTGCTCCCCTCTCCCCACCTTTAACCATCCTCCCTAATGCCTTGTCTGGCTGTTTTTTTTTTTTTCCCCACAGTGAGTAAAACAAGCAACAAAAAAGTTAGTGTGACTCGGCCAATTAATGCCAGAAAAATCAAGAAGGAGACAAAAATAAAATGTCACTAGCTAAAAGCAAGTGCCATTTCTTGGGCTTTAGAGTCTACCCCAAGTTCTACTGGCTCAGAGTGAAATGATGCAAGCGAGCAGAAGTTTGTCAGACCCGGTCCAGACCAGGCTGGCCACTCGCTAAGGGTGGGCGTCATGGGCTGGCCCCAAGGCGCACCTGCAGACATCAGAACTGCAAGTCCTTGGGGATCAGTGTCTATGACCAACCAGAGGGCTTTTGCTTGTGGCCCTGTAAGGTAAATGGGTCATTCCTAGGGGTTCCTTTATGACTGTTTGAGAGGCCACATTATCGTCCACAAAGGAACCGCGAATGAAGGATGACCGTCTCTTAAGGTGGTACTCAACGGTAAAGGTCAAATCTGCCTTCTCCAATTTGTCGCCCAATTAGAAAAAAAGTTCATCTCCCAGTAATGAACCTTAGTCTTTCTGGCTTCCAAATTGTGTATTTTGGCAGATAAATGAAAACATGTGAATATGGTTCTTGATGGTTTGGTTGGTTTTGGTGTTTTGTGTTGTTTTTTTTGTTTTTGGTAACCTTCCAAACCCCGAATGCTGAAAGTTAATAAAAATCAAGGTTGGAATTGAGCCACTTGCTTCACCCTGGGCCAGCCTAGGAGAAAGAAGAGGTCTATAGAAGGGAGAAAAGCAAGCCGTTTGGCAAACTGGAATCGCCCGTCAAAGCAGCAATTCTCACAGTGAACGCCTGCAAAAATAAGAAATGCCCTTCACGCTGTGAGACTTGACAATACTGTCGTTTGATTGTATCGAAGAGATTCAAGATGCGCAGAAACAGCAACAGAAGAAAATACCTTTCCATGGAACTCCAAATACTTCCTATTCGAAAATGGAGATCTAGACAGATTGAATTGGACACAGCTCAGTGACTCTGCTTACTTACTTCTCGAGCTCCTAAGGATACCTCCCCCTGTGGCTCTGGAAAGAAATTGCCAAGCCACTCACTGCGAAATCCCCCTCCTGCTGGATACAGAAGTCCCGACCTTTCGAGATGTCGCTAAAAGGTCAGGCAGGTCCAGAAGAGGGGGCACCACAAGTAGGGGAGCCGATTCCAAAGAGGGTGCCTTATGCGCTTCTGTTCCTGGTTAAACCCGGCTCGCTGTGCACTCCTGTCCTCCTGCTATGGTTTCGGTAAGAAGGGCTCCCTCCCCCTGCAGGTTGTAAGTTCTCTTCAATTGGGCCAGACTAGGATCACACAGTCGGAAACGGACTCCGATCTCTCATGATACACCAATTGTAAGCGGGCAGTGAGCAGACAGCCTTCTGCTTGTCCGGGAAAAAAATCACCAAGGACCTGCAGTGGCTTAAAGTGCATGGGTTTTTGTTGTTTGTTTTTGTTTTTTGTTTTTTTCAGAAAGAGAGAGAACCCTGATAGAAGTCTAGTCAGGGGCATTCCTGTAGAAATTAGTACTTCTTGGGCGAGGATATCACAAAGCCCAAAAGGAGGTGTGTGAGGCTGAAGGCCTGTTCTTGAATGAAGAGAGAATGCTCATCTGTAGCAAGCCTCGTCCCCAGACCCCAACCTCAGGCTGCTGAGGGGGGAACCTGCAAGTGCAAGGTTGTCTCAAGGGCATCTCCCACGAGGAGGAGCAGCCTCTTTGAAGTGGGTATAGATTTGGGCCTCGCCCAGCGCTGGCAACCTTTTCCAGAATACTCCCCTCCTGAAGGCCCAGGCCAGAGTCCTCTGAAGTCTTCCTTGCAAAGCAAATGAAAAGATCCCGTAGTCAAAATATCAATGAACGAATGAAATCATCTAGGCGTGTAGAAATCAAACTGGTCCATTTTCCTCACACTGTCCTATACCACCTTTCCAATGCCAGTCCTCTCTCTCTCCCTCTGCTAGTCCTGGCAATTGAGTCTAGCCTGGGGCCACTTAGATATCGGAGTTCCAGGTCGTCACCCCCCGCCCCCGGCACCCCGTCTCAAGTCTCCGATCCAGGCTGCTCCTTCACTTAAGGAAATGCCCGAATCTTCCCGGTCCTATTCCAGCCTCCTGTTGTCATCACATGGGATGTGAGGGCTCGGTTCAAGATCAAGTTTGTGATAACCCAACTGAATTGTTGTTCTGAACAGGCAGTCTCTGGAAAGTACTTTTTGTCTGCTTTAGAGAAAAAGCCCATCTCCTCATCGTCGTGATGGGCTGTGACTTAGTAAGGATTTTCAAGTGTGGTCTTTTGAAACCCACCACTCCATAGCAGTGGAAGCATTTCTGGGAAATTCAGTAAATCCTTGGGACATCACCGTGTATGTATGCATGCATACACATATCTGTGTGTCTATCTATCTGTGTAGACAGACAGACACACAGATATGTGCACACACATATACATATATTTATATATAAAATATGTATAGATAAATAGATCTGTTTCTTTTATATAAAGGGTATGTGTATGCATATAGATACACATATTCATATGTACATCCACACACACCCATACACAAGGCGCACATGCACGCACACATACACGCGTGCACACACACACAGACACACAGACACAGTCTTCTGAGTTCCCTTTCGTACTCAGTTTTATCACACTGATTCCCACCCCTGCGGGGGGTGGGCAGCAGGGAGTGAGTGGACTGCATCGCATCTTCTATTTTACAAAGAACGCATTAGGTTCAGAGGCAGGAAAAATCTGCCCAGTACGTTTCTGACTCACTTGAATCCCCCAGTACAAAGGCCATTGGTAGTTTTTTGTGTTTTTTTTTCCAAAAGTTTACAAAATAAAATCAAACATGAAATAAAATAAAATAGTCAGCACTACCTTCCTTCCCTGAAAACATCTACTTCTCTGATTGTCAGGCCCGCGCTAGAGGCAATCGTAGGGGAACCCGGGGTTGGGGAGGGGGGAAAATAAGTGAGGGGGTGGATGCTGGCTACATACGAAAGGCCCCACTAACTTCAGCGAGCAGACAGGACGTTAGGGAGCCATGTAGGCAGCTGTCCCTACCACCCCTTGGGCTTCATAAACAAGTATCATGTTGAAGATTGAGCAAATCAAAAACTGGAACGTTCCTGTTATAGGGCCTTGGGTGATGACATTAGTTTCTGGTGGTCACCATCTCACTAGGCTCCCGGGGGGGGGGGGGGGTGTCAAGAGAATACTGGCATTTTGTAGTAAAGCTGACAATAGGAGCCAGTCCTGTTGCCATTCCATTTGTGACCAGACCTTCCCTGGGAGCAGACCACTAGGTCCGGAAGCCCAAAGAGCGGGCAGGAAGAAGGATGGATGCAGGAGGACATTGCCACAAAGTCCTGGGTAAATCTAGGGTAAGCACTGATGAGCTCCTCTAACGTGGGTGGGCCTAAAATCAGACAAGTACATGTTTTCCCCTCTTCCTGATCTGGTAAAGCCATCTGCAGCTTGTCACTCCTCTTTCTGTAGTACCACAGTTCCCAGGTTTGGCTCTCCCAGAAGGCTCTGCTCTCCCAGAAGGCTCTGCTCTCCCAGAAGGCTCTGCTCTCCCAGAAGGCCCTGCTCTTCCAGAAGGCTCTGCTCGCCGTTCTTCATGGGGAAGTAGTGGCTCTCACTGTCGCACACGCTGTTCTCGCTGGCTAAGGCACACTGTGATGGAGCCGGGAGGTGGCGGTCACTCTTGTCCTCCTTGGTCAGTGTGCCATTGCTTCCATTCACCTGGGGGTGGGGCAGACTCTGAGGAGGCTCCAGGGATTTGAAGACTCCATCTGGAGTGCCCTGTACCAACAACAGAGATGCTCAGTGGAAATGGCAATCCCAGACTGGCTGACCCTTCCAAAGCATTACTCAAAAGGAACTCAACGTGCTGAAACCGGTTTGGCTCAGTGGATAGAGCGTCGGCCTGCGGACTCAAGGGTCCCAGTTTCGATTCCGGTCAAGGGCATGGACCTTGGTTGCGGGCACATCCCCAGTGGGGGGTGTGCAGGAGGCGGCTGATGGATGTTTCTCTCCCATCGATGTTTCTGACTTTCTATCCCTCTCCCTTCCTCTCTGTAAAAAAATCAATAAAATATATTAAAAAAATAAAATATAAACAAAAAAAGCAAGTTGTGGGCCCAGGATTCCACTGCAAGTCAGCCAGCCTCTAAAATCTATTCCAGGGGTCGGCAAACTCATTAGTCAACAGAGCCAAATATCAACAGTACAACAACTGAAATTTTTTTTGAGAGCCAAATTTTTCAAATTTAAACTTTTTCTAACACCACTTCTTCAAAATAGACTCGCCCAGGCCATGGTATTTTGTGGAAGAACCACACTCGAGGGGCCAAAGAGCCGCATGTGGCTCGCGAGCCGCAGTTTGCCGACCACGCTCCTGGTCCTAATGCTGCTGACTCACTGTAGGACCGTGGGTAAACTCCCTCCCTGAGATTCCACTGCTCCAACTGGGAAATGGTTGCCCAGTGGTTTCACCCGAGGCTGTGTATCAGAATCACTTAAGGCGGTGGTCGGCAAACTCCTCAGACAACAGAGCCAAATATCAACAGTACAACGACTCACATTTCTTTTGAGAGCCACATTTTTAAACTTAAACTATATAGGCAGGCACATTGTTATTCACTTAACTAGGGCCCTCCTAAGCTGGCCTTTGCTAAAATCTCCAGGGGCCAAAGAGCCACGGTTTGCCAACCACTAGTCTGGTCTATTCTGTCATGCAATGCTCTCCATGCTGACAGCTGGACATGTAAATAAAAGGAAAGGAAACAAACCATGAGATCTATGTGCAATATTCCTCAGAATCTTTCATAACTAAAAACATCACTGATCCTGGATGGTTTTGCTCAGTGGATAGAGCGTCGGCCTGGGGACTGAGTGGCCCCAGGTTCCATTCTGATCGGGGACACATGCCTGGGTTTTGGGCTCAATCCCCAGTGGGGGGAGTGCAAAAGGCAGCCGGTCAATGATTCTCTCTCATCATTGTTTCTTTTAAAATATATGTATTTTATTAATTTTTTACAGAGAAGAAGGGAGAGGGAGAGAGAGAGAGAAACATCAGTTAGCTGCCTCCTGCACACCCCCTCCTGGGAATATTCCTGCAACCAAGGTACATGCCCTTGACCGGAATCGAACCTGGAACCCTTGAGTCCGCAGGCCGATGCTTTATCCACTGAGTCAAACAGGCCAAGGGAAATATACATTATTTCTAATGGGAAAAATGATTCGGTTTTCAAACAAATCACTTCTCGAACAGCCTTCCAGAAGGAATTAAGTTTGAGAACCAAGGTTCCACTGTAGCAAAAAACGGTCACAATGAGTGGAATTAGCCACCCGTGGGTAGGAGCCAACAAAGAAAGCAAACCATTACAAATAAGTGACTTAAGAATTTGAAGACACACAAAACTCCAGTGGCCTAGGAATACTCTCAAGAAGACAGGTGTATAATGTAAGCAGACTTAATACGATTGAACAATAAATTATACACTGAGTGGCCAGATTATGATGATCTCTGAATGAATAATCTGGCCACTCGTGTGTGTGTGTGTGTGTGTGTGTGTGTGTGTGTGTGTGTGTGTGTGTATTAGAGGGCCACTGCATGAATTCGTGCAAGGGTGGGGTTTGGCCAGCCTGGCCAGGGGAAGGGAACATGGGCGGTTGGCCGGCCTGCCTGCTTGTCGAAATCCTAGTCCAGGGGGCAATTTGCATATTAGCCTTTTATTGTATAGGCTATACACCGAGTGGCCAGATTATTATGCGTCCAGAGATGATAATCTGGCCATGGAGTGTATAACACTCTATAGAAAGGGTGACTGAACAGACAAAGGAGAGGTAGGAAGGCAAGCAGCAGCAGCTCTGCCCGGGGAAGATGCCTCACGTAAAAAACAAGGGCAGTAAGGCTTCCTGGACCAGGCCACTTCTCGAGTAGGGAACGGTGCCCCCAGCAATCTCAGTCAAGAGAAACTTAGCATCCCTTGTTTTCCCCGTTTTCTCATGTGTGACATGGAATAATAGTGTCTCTCTGACAGGTAAAGTGCTTAAATACGTGGTGGCTGGCACTGTGAGAACTCATTACACGCCGGCTACTTTTACTGTTCTGGTTCCAGGTCCTCAAGCAAACTTCTTTTAAAAAATACTTAAAGTTTTTATGTGAGAGAGAAATGGGAAGAGAGAGAAATATCAGTGAGTGAGAACCACTGATTGGCTGCCTCCTGCACGCCCCCTACTGGGGAACGAGCCTGCAACCCAGGCAATGTGCCCTGACCGGGAATCCAACCCGCGACCTCTTGGTTCATGGGTTGACGCTCAGCCACTGAGCCGTGCCGTCCCGGGCCCACATACGATTTCTGTGATCCTCATTAATGTGAGTCAACTACTGCGAGATGGACTTCCAGTTATTGTAGCGAAAATAGCAGGTTTTTTAGACTCTATACCCAACGAGCAGACCCTGAGCCATAGCCAATTCCCCACGGCTGGACTGCCTTATGGGAGCCTATCCTACTGACCAGTTTTCCTTCTAGGTGCCATCCCTTTGGCCTTCCAGAACAGCTTCTGGCAAAAGTTGAGAAGCTCTGGAAAAATCCCAACGTTATTGCTCTCTGGCTTTGGAGTGCATTACAAAATGCTTTGGGGAGCGGGTGGGTGCTTACCATTCTCGTTCCATTTTTGGCTCCGAGTAACATTAAAGCAAATCTGTCTTCTCTGAGAAAACATCAGACAATGGAGGTGAACATGGACACCCTGAGGGTTGGTTGTCTGTGCACCCGCGAGCTCATCTGAGATTGAGAACTGACCATAACGTGGCCCTGCAGTATGGTTTAGTTGGGAGGGTTACAGACGGCATGTGAAATGTTTAGTAGGGGGTGTGGTAGGAAGTATGCTGCTGCCCGGCCCTTGTGGCTCAGTGGCTGAGCGTCGTACTATGAACGAGGAGGCTGCCATTCAATTCTTGGTCGGGGCACAGGCCTGGGCGGTGGGCTGGATCCCCAGTGTGGGGCGTGCAGGAGGCAGCCAATCAACGATTCCCTCACATCGCTGATGTTTGTATCTCTCTCTCCCCCTCTCCCTTCCTCTCTGAAATCAATAATATATTTTTTTAAAAAAAGAAAAAGAATCAGCAGAATGGTTTCAGCTCCTCCCCTCGCATATTCAGCAAAGGCCAAAGTCGTTTTCTAAGCCTCCCTGGCAGCCCTGCAGGGGGTCAGGTATATTGCTAGCAATCCGAATGTGAACCTCACTCAGGCCCTTCACTCTGACAGCGCATATCACGGTACTTAAAGGTCTTCGGGAGAACACATCCCGGTTTCCGTCTTGTGGCCTCGCTCAGTGGGAAGGGTGACACCCTGCAGCCCTGTGCAAACGGCCCAGGCACCTGACCCTCACTGGACAGCCAGAGAGCAAGGGGATGACATCAACTGTCAAGAGCAGCTGTGAAAAGTCCCAGGTTTCTGACCGCCTGCAATGTTGCTGAAAGATAAGAGGTATCAAACAGAAGTAATCTCGAAAAGGTACTTACTTGTTTATTTCCTTTTTTAGATCCTTTGAATCCTCTGCCAGTCTGCTCTTTTCCATGCCTTTAGAAAGTGGGGCAGGGGGAAACGTGACCATGAGAAACACAGAAAGCCCATATCCCCATTTTCACAAAGTCGACAACGCATTTCCTTTCAGAAGTCTGACCCTTATAAAGTTAGATGCCCCTCCTCTGTGCTCCCACTGGAAATCTCTATCGCCTTCCTTTCTGCTACAGCAAATTTTTCTGTGTCCCGTGTCCTCCTCTAGGGGCAAAAACTTTTTCATCAGGGCAGGAGGGCATTTAGTATATGTTTCCTGACCTACACTGAAAACTGGCTTTAAACATGGAAAGGTGCTTAATGCCCCTTACCTTATCAGAAACAAGGGCTCAACAGCCGGGCATTTCTCTAAGGGTCCCTTGATTGACACTAGCTCATGCCAACCTATTCGAATACATACCCCTTTCCCGGCCCACCGACAGAAACCACTTGCATGCCAAAGCCTCGGCCCCTGGAGGGCCTGCTGCCAGCCCACTGGCCCACCACCATGCCAGCGATCTCCAGTTTTCCTCCTTGGGGTGGGATTGGATGGAGACCTAGAGAGAGAGGAAGAATGGCAGTGAGTGCGAGGTAGCTCAGATAAGACATGTATCAGAGGATCCTACAGCTCACCTACTCGGCTTACTTCCATGTTCCTATGACAAAGACGCCATGAGAACAACAAAGGGTCATGGTGGAAGCAGATTTAGGGACGGAGGGCTGAAGACCTGTACACATCCACTTTAGCAAGTGGGCTGTGGATGATTCTTTTTTTTTTTTTAACTACACAGCTTGGCAAATAGCTGGCATTCAATATTTGTCGAGGAAATGAATGTCTTATAATCTAATTATAGGAGAATTATAGGCCAACACCACTTCTGATTTAAACATGGATCACTGTTCCCTGGAGGATTAGCCACGCAAAGCAAATGAAGCTGAAAATAATGAAACTAAACTTACAGTGATTTATCACTAAAAAGGTAAGAACAGCAACAGTTGAAAACCAGAACAAATTCAAGACGAGATCGCATTATCTTCTTAAAACAGGTAATTCCAACTCCATGTGTGGGAGCCTACCTGGCACAGAACTTCGTAATGTGGCACTCAAGGAATAATTCATAAAATACAAAGTTCTAGCCAACCTTCCATTTTAGTTCATTGAGCCTAGCCGGTGTGGCTCAGGGGTTGAGTGTCCACTTATGAACCAGGAGGTCACGGTTCAGTTCCAGACAGAGCACAAGCCCGGGCTGCGGGCTCAGTCTCCAGTAGGGGGCGTGCAGGAGGCAGCCGATCAGTGATTCTCTCTCCTCACTGATGTTTCTGTCTCTCTCGCTCTCCCTTCCTCTCTGAAATCAATACAAATATATTCTCTGAAATTTTTAAGTTGTGGATAAAACCCAAATATTAATCACCCTTCTCTCATTTAGCAGGTTACTGCTTAAGAGCCCTTCATTTACATAAAAGTGGGATCCTAAGGGACTAGGGTGCTAGCTAGTCCTAAGAGAGCAGGAAAACTTGCATTTGGGGGGGATCTTATAGCCCTTCCGGGGTAGGAGGCTCCTCATGAACCCCTCGCGACGGGAGACTAAGCATCGCTGAAACCTGGGGCAACGGCGCAGAACTTCTGAGACACAATCAAATCAATAAGGAAAGAATGAAAGATCAGAGCCCTAGTGCCACCTTCAAAGGATGCAATGAATGGGTGCCTCCCTGGTTTCTAAGATTTGCTCGCTACCTCACTGAACAGGGAGTTAACTTGCCAGAGCAGATATCATCACCCTGCTCACCCAAGCAGAGCTTTAAGCTAAACATCCATACTGAATTCTGTGACCCTCGATTTACCACAAACTTCAGCTTACAGCTTTATTTTCACTATACGTTTAACGATTTCGGAAAGGAAGGAAGAGGACGCGAAAAACAGAAACATTAAGGAGAGAGAATCATTGTTCAGCTGCCTCCTGCACGCCCCCTACTGGGGATGGAGCCCACAACCCGGGCATGTGCCCTGACAGGGAACTTAACCGTGACTTCCCGGTTGATAGGTCAATGTTCAACCACTGAGCAACACTGGCCAGGCTCCAGATTTACTTTCAAAATAACGAGCAACGGCCGAAACCGGTGTGGCTCAGTGGATAGAGCATCGGCCTGCGGACTGAAGGGTCCCAGGTTCGATTCCAGTCAAGGGCATGGACCTCGGTTGTGGGCACATCCCCAGTGCGGGGGGGGGGGGGGTGGTGGTGCAGGAGGCAGCTGATGGATGTTTCTCTCTCATCGATGTTTCTGACTTCCTATCCCTCTCCTTTCCTCTCTGTGTAAAATCAATAAAATATATTAAAAAAAAAATAACGAGCAACGGACAACAAATACCTTCAACCACAGCAACCACAGCAATGACTTCCCACCTGATCATAGAATCTCCATATTTCATGTTAAAATGTCCCCATTAAAACATCCTGTTTCATCAGGGGACAGGTTGTTCACACGCTCAGGATCAGCTTTCTGAGCTACCTAAGCATGACAGTCTATTCGTCATTAAGCTCCAGCTCAGATGTCAGCATCATTTAATAATTTATACGTGTTTGTGGGTGTAGGCGTGCGCTTTCCCCATTAAACTGCTACCCGGGGGGGGGGGGGCATGGTCAGTAGCTTACTTCGCTCTGTGCTTCTGCAGATGTGTCCGATCACCCCCCAGAGCGGAAATGGGTACACCGTGCTATGGCCATCTGCCGACAATGGTCACTTACTCTTACTTGTCACCGCTCTACCTGTAAGCCTTTCTTGCGTGTCTGCCTAATGAGGACTGAGAGATCCACGCAGCAACCATGAAGAACCCACTCCCATGAATTATAGTTCTCCAAGGTAATTAAGTGGCCCCCGGGTTCTGTTCCAGTTCCTTCAGGAGTCTGGTTGGTGCGGGTCAAGTTCTTTGGCATCAACCACCTCTTTGGAGAGTGGTCTGGGGGGGTCAGGGGACTTGCTTCCCCAGTTGCAGCCCTCTCTTCCTCTCCTTTCTATTGTTACTAAGTATTACATATGCTGTATCTTTTAAAAGCATGTGTTTTCATTGATTTTAGAAAGGAAGGGAGAGGTGGAGAGGTCTAGAAACATCAATGATGAAAGGAAATAATTGACTGGTAGCTTCCTATTGGGGGTGCAGTCCACAGCACGGGCATGGGCCCTCACCAGGAATCGAACCATAACCTCCCGGGTCAGAGGGCAATGCTCATCCCCCGAGCCACGCTGGCTGGCTGACAGCCGTGTATCTCAAATAAGCTCCTCTCCAAACGACCACAACACAGCACGGATGGTGAGTGGGATAAGACGTACGCGGAGCCGCGGATTCTGTAACGGGCCATAGTGACTGCATTGGGCTATTGTGAGACAGGCCGAGGACATCAAACGCCTCACGCTTACGTACTCACCTGCAAAACCCCGGCTCCTTCCATGGGGGGCCGGTGGCATCGAGCCCATGGCTCGGGGATAAAACGAAACAGGATAGAGAGGCGGCATCATGGGAGTCACGAAAGCAGGCGACGGCAGTAGAGCAGAAGGCGGCGGCGGATAGTTTATGTTGACTCCTTCGAGGATGCTCTGCCTCATCTTTTCCACTTTGGTCGCCAGCTCAGCCTTCAGATGAGGAACAGAACAACAATAGCGGCTGCCATTCTCTGAACCGTTCTCTGTTTCAAAGACAGCATCTATTGGGCTCTCTGGGGACAGCCTCGTAAGTCTGTGCCCGTCCGGGGGGATCGAGGCCCAGAGGGAAGCGGCCAAGGCGACACACTCGGAGCAGCCTGGCCCCAAAGCCCCCGCACTAGCTCTGCTCGAGGACTGGGGAGGCGCACTGACGAGGCCAAGAAGGACAAATGTGATAATAAGTGTCCACTGATGAGCCATTGCAGGACAAGCGGGAGGCAACGGACTTAGGTGAGAGAGGGAGAACCGAGCCCGGACGGAGACGAAACAAAACCTTTCGAGCTTCCCCTCCATGCCCAGGGCCTGATGAGCTCGCTCTGGAAAGGGGCCCACGGTAAACACCGGAGGCTCTGGGCCACGCGGTCTGTTACAGCCGTAAAGGAATGGACACGGATGGGCCCCAATAAAAACTTAGGAAAATGAAAGGTCCAGCCGAACCCGGTGTGGCTCAGCGGACAGAGCGTCGGCCTGCGGACTGAAGGGTCCCGGGTGCGATTCCGGTCAAGGGCATGTACCTTGGCTGCGGGCACATCCCCAGTGGGGGGGGGGGTGCAGGAGGCGGCTGATGGATGTTTCTCTCCCATCGATGTTTCTGACTCTCTATCCCTCTCCCTTCCTGTGAAAAATCAATAAAATGCATTTTTGAAAAAAGAAAAGAAAAAGTCCAATTTTGGAATTTGGGGTACTTTGCTGACCCCTGTTCTAGTCCTTGAGCTCAAGCTCCCCCGCCCCGGCCCGCCCCTAAATGGATACAGGAGCAATTAAGGGTTCCTGTCCCTGCCTCGCCTCACCTTTCCCAAACTTTCATTGCCAAAAAAAATATATATATATATATATATCCTCTACTTCTACTCTGTTAATTGCTTTATCACCCTCTTCTGTTTCCCAACACAGTTCCTTTATAAAAACACTATCACTTGCAAAAATGACTTCGATGTTGTGAAGAATACAGAAGGTGACATTCTAAGAACGACAGGGAAGACACACAGCACATCTGAGGAGTCCCTGGGGGGAAACACTCAAGAGTCAGAAAAGTAATACTGGAAACGTGAAGTCCGTATGGAAAACAGCTTTCCCGCATATGATTCCGTGACGCGCACCTTGGCCTCTCTCTGGGCCTTTGGCACTAACACTGAGCGAGGCCGGTCAAGGTCAGAAACGTTCTGCCACTGCTGCTCCCTCCCTCCCCCCCCCCCCACTCGTGCCCGCGGCGGGCCAGCCACGCCGGTACCGGTACCTGGCCGTCGCAGAGCTCCAGCAGGGACACGCGCTCGCGGCCCGCCTTGATGAGCTTGCTCTGGAACAGCTTGCCGTCGAAGTAAATCCAAGGGCAGCAGTGCTCCCAGGGCACGGGCTGGCCGCAGGCATCGTTGGCAAACAGGGCGGTGTCCACCCCGCTCATGAAGAGGGCGGCGAGCTGGATCCCCCGCGCGTCCAGTTTCTCAATCTGCAACGGCCACGAAGGAAAACTGATTAGGGATTGCAGGTGTATTGGGTACATGTCATCGTATTCCCATTCGGCTGATTATTCCAGTGACGTGTGAACATGTTCTCTCTCAATACGGGCCTTCTAGCCACGTCTTTCCCCGCGGCGGTTTGAAAGACGCTCATTACAACAACGACGTCACATTCAACCTGTACATAAATAGTGTCTATGGGCACTTATCGGTGAAATGTCATGCATTTGAAGTTTCTTCTCCTCCTGAAAATAATTTTATTTTGGCCGTATTGTAATGAAGTTTGTGGTGCAGGTGGCTGACAGAATGAAAATGTTATTAAGTCAGTGTCCTGAGATAGGTTTAGTGTTGAAAAATACAGGGTTGTTATTTTTCTTTTCTATGATCGTAGGGGTTGTATTTATTTTAAAACCTGTTTATAATTAAATGTTTCCTGCCCCCCCCCCCAAAAAAAGACATCAGCTTTGAAACTTTAAAAAGAACCAACTTGAGCCAAAACGGATTTGGCTCAGTGGATAGAGCGTCGGCCTGCGGACTGAAAGGTCCCAGGTTCGATTCCGGTCAAGGGCATGTGCCTTGGATGGGAGCACATCCCCAGTAGGGGGCGTGCAAGAGGCAGCTGATCGATGTTTCTCTCTCATCGATGTTTCTAACTCTCTATCCCTCTCCCTTTCTCTCTGTAAAAAATCAGTAAAATATATTTAAAAGAAATAAATAAAAAGAACAAACTTGAGATACCAGGTTCTTTTGCTTGTCAAATTAGAAAAAATTAAAAAAAAAAACAAAATGTCAGTGTGATATGTCAGTTATATCTCAATAAAATAAGAATAAAAGGCTAGAAGGTGGATACTTACTCAGAGACAAAAAGGGGACCCCAGCATCAGTCTGCTGATGAGCATGCAGTGAAATAAATGGGCATTCTCACAAAGAACTGATGAGGAAGGGATGTGACAATTAAGCAGTATGTATAAAAAACTCTGAAAATGTTCACATTTGTTGACTCAAATTCCACTGTTAGAAATATATTCTAAGGAAGTAGGGATGTGAATAAAGCACTATGCATAAAAATGTTAATTGTAATATTACATATAACAGGGGAAAACTGGAAACCAAATAGCCAACACTATAATTAAATGATACATCTATATAAAATATTTATTAAAAAATTTGAGACATAGCCGAGACCGGTTTGGCTCAGTGGATAGAGCGTCGGACTGCGGACTGAAGGGTTCCAGGTTCGATTCCGGCAAGGGCATGTACCTTGGCTGCGGGCATATCCCCAGTAGGGGGCATGCAAGAGGCAGCTGATCGATGTCTCTCTCTCATCGATGTTTCTGACTTTCTATCCCTCTCCCTTCCGCTCTGTAAAAAAATCAATAAAATATATTGAAAAAAAAATTGAGACATAAAATATGTGCTTTATTAAGTAAATATATATGTATAGACTATCTATTAGAGAGGGAATATGCTAATTGACCCTCATGCCATCACAAAGATGGATGTGCCCACAGCCAATAAGGAGGGGATATGCTAATTGACTGGCCCACCCTAAAATATGGCGGCGCCCATAGTCACAAGATGGCAGTGCCCAGTCCCCTCAGCCACGCTGGGCGGCAGAGGCCTGGCTACTACACAAGCCCCCAGGCAGGCCTGGCCACTCCACATGCCTGCCTCTGGAGTCCCCCAGTCCCCTCAGCCCCCCAGCCACCAAGGACTGGCCCGAGGCATAGGCAAGCCTCGAATGGTGGCTGCCTATCTACCCAGGGCTAGCCCAAGGCATAGGCAAGCCTCAGATGGCAGCTGCCCCAGCCGCCCGAGGCTCAGGTAACCAGGGCTGGCCAAGGCTTGTGCTGCCGGCAGTGGCAGCAACAGAGGTGTGATGGGGCGTCGTCTTCCCCTGATCACTGTGTCGCCTCCTGCCCCTGAGGGTTCCCAGACTGTAAGAGGGGGCAGTCCAGGCTGAAGGACACCCCCACACACAGTGCATGAATTTTCATGCACTGGGCCTCTAGTGTATATATATATTTACATAAACAGTATTTCCACTATGTAGAAAATGCATGACGAAAGACTGAAAGAGGCCTGACTCACATGGATCAGTGGTTAGTGTGTGGCCCATGCACCAAGGGGTTATGGGTTGGATTCCTGGACAAGGGCATGTACCTCAGTTGTAGGTCTGATCCCCAACCCCAGTCAGGGCACATGCAGGAAGCAACCAATTGATGTGTCTCTCTCACATCGATGTTTCTCTCTCTTCCTTCTTCCTTCCCTTCTATTCTCTCTAAAAAAGCAATGGGAAAAAATCATTGGGTAAGGATTAACAACAACAAAACACACACACACACACACACACACACACACACACACACACACTGCAAGAAACTACCAAAATTTTCAGTGGTTACTGCGAGTTAGTGAGCTGGATGGCTTTGAAAAGGAAAAGGGGACATACTTGACGGTCCCCTCCTAGGTGTGGTCTGGAGTCGGTGACTGCTACAGGACCAAGCAGTATTACATTTGTGAAAAAATGGGAGCCACGCACTGTTTGTCTTAGAGTGTTTCATCTTTCCCTTAGTTGACCTCACTTACATTAAGATTCTGCAAGTCTTGTTGGACTTGATCTTCTTCTAGTTTATCCTGGGTCCTCAAAAGGAGGACCACGGCTACTGGAAGTTGGGAGAGGGGTGTCCTGCATTAATAGCTAACATGTACTGGGCACTCAAGGCAGTGTGCTAAGTGTTTTGCATCTAATCTTTTTTTTAAATATATTTTTATTCATTTCAGAGAGAAAGGGAGAGGGAGAGAGAGAGAGAGAAACATCAATGATGAGAGAGAATTGTCGATTGGCTGCCTCCTGCACGCTCCCTACTGGGGATCGAGCCCAAAACCGAGGCATGTGCCCTTGGCCGGAATTGAACCTGGGACCCTTCAGTCTGCAGGCCGATGCTCTACCCACTGAGCCAAACCAGCTAGGGCATGCATATATTCTTTTATCCCTACAAGAAAGGAAACTCAAGCTAGAGAGGTTAAGTAACCTGCCCAAGGTCACACAGCTAAGAAGCCAAGCTTCAGAGCCTGGCCTCTAACCCTACCTTCATTATAGGGTGGGTTTATTTTCTTTCTTATGCTTCTCGAGACTTCTCTCTAACACCCAATAAGTATTCTTAAGAACGAGGGAGTCCATCCGTGGGTGAATGGATAAAGATGTGGGATGTACACAGTGGAATGCTGAGCCTCAAGAAAGAAGGAAATTCTGCCATTTGCAACAACGTGGATGGACCTTGAGGGTATTACGCTACAGGAAATGAGTCAGATGGAGAAAGACAAACACTATATGATCTCATTTATGTGTGGAATCGAACAACAAAAAAAACACCCAATGGAAGTCATAGAAAAAAAAGATCAGATTTGGTATTATCAGAGGAGGGAGTGGATAAAAGTGGCCGAAGCTGTAAGGTAAATAATACGAGGGAAGTAATGTACAGCAGGATGACTATAGCTAACACTGCTGGATGATGTATAGGAAAGTTGAGAGAGTAAATCTTAAGAGTTCTCACCATGAGGAAGAAATTACAGAGGGTGGGCAAAAGGAGGTTTGCCCTTATGAGTACATGAAACACAGTTTATTCTTGTTATTCTTTTCCATATGAAGAACTCTAAGCCTACTTTTGCCCTGTACAGGTAGTATCTATAAGAGATGACAGATGTTAGCTAAACTTACTGTGGTAATCATTCCATGACGTATATACCATCTGTGCTGTACCACCTGAACTTACATATAGTGCAATATATCAATTACAACTCAATAAAACTAGAATAAAAGGATGGAGAGGGGACATTTATTCAGAGACGAAAAGGAGACACCAGGATCAGTCTGTGAAGTGTATCTTAAAGAGTCAGAAACTTTATCACGGTCTAACTTATTAGTTGTGTGTAATGTCCACCTTTTCTGGCCATCCTCACCCATCAGTATGGGGGCAGTGCACCTCTTCTATTTAAAATACTTTTTATTTTTTATTTTTTTAAATTTCTTTATTGATTAAGGTATTACATATGTATCCTTATTCCCCCATTACCCCCCACCTCCCATTCATGCCCCCATCCCCTGTTGTCTGTGTCCATTGATTAGGCTTATATGCATGCAGATAAGTCCTTTGGTTGATCTCTCCCCCTTACCCCACCCTCCCCTCTCTACCATCCCTGAGGTCTCCCCCTTATCCCACCCTCCCCTACCTTCCCTGAGGTTTGACGGTCTGATTGATGTCTCTCTGTCTCTGGATCTATTTTTGTTCATCAGTTTATGTTGTTCATTCTATTCCACAAATGAGTGAGACCATGTGGTATTTATCTTTCTCTGCCTGGCTTATTTCACTGAGCATAAAAATATTTTTTTATTGATTTCAAAGGAGAAAGAGACAGAAACATCAGTGATGAGAAGCACTGATGGGCTGCCTCCTGCACACCTCACATGCGGTATAGAGCCCACAACCCGGGCATGTGCCCTCACCAGGAATCGAACTGCGACCTCCTGGTTCAAAGGTCAATGTTCAACCATTGAACCACACTGTCTGCGCTACAGGCACCTCTTGATTTTATTCATAGACATATTTGGCTACCGTAAATAAAACATTCACCTGTAGAACTTACACTTCTCCCCAGCTCCAGGAAAAAAAAAAAAAGACCTAGCCAGGACCGGTTTGGCTCCGTGGATAGAGCGTCGGCCTGTGGTTTGAGAGGTCCCGGGTTCGATTCCGGTCAAGGGCATGTACCTTGGTTGCGGGCACATCCCCAGTGATGGGCGTGCAGGAGGCAGCTGATGGATGTTTGTCTCTCATTGATGTTTCTGACTTTCTATCCCTCTCCCTTCCTCTCTGTGAAAAATCAATAAAATATATTTTTTAAAAAGACCGAAAGTAAAGCTATGAGCTCATGAAAAAAAAATTTCAATGAGGATAGATCAAATCACCTTGAGTTCTTGAAGTTGGTCTGGTTCATAAAGCTGGGAAGACACAGCCTGGGCAAGGAAAGTGTCCAGCTCGTGGCGATGCAGGATCCGGCCTCCAGGCCACTGAACCATGTACCTGAAAAATAAAAGCATCACCAGTGAGTCACAAAAGCTCACTTAAGCTAAGATACCGATCCCGGGCCAGATCCGAGGCTCGGTTTGGGGGACTCTAATGAAATGGAGTAAAAGATAGGACAGGGTGTTAAGCACCAAGACAGAAGAATCCGCAGGGAGCTATGAGAGCACAGAAGAAGGCTACGACTTGAGTGTTACTGATTTTTATTTTTTAAATCCCTTTGTCTCAGGAGCAGTTAAATTCCTGCTTGATTTTTATTCTGCTTTTTATCTTTTTTTTAAAATATTTATCTCACCAAAACCGGTTTGGCTCAGTGGATAGAGCGTCGGACTGCGGAATGAAGGGTCCCAGGTTCGATTCCGGTCAAGGGCATGTACCTTGGTTGCGGGCACATCCCCAGTTGGAGGTGTGCAGGAGGCAGCTGACCGATGTTTCTCTCCCATTGATGTTTCTGACTCTCTATCCCTCTCCCTTCCTTTCTGTAAAAAATCAATAAGATATATATATATATTTAAAAATAATAAAAGACATTTATCTCACAGGTTGATGTTCAACAACTGGGCCATACTAGCCCATTTTATCTTTTAAAAAACATAGGAATTGGGAGCTGCAGAGAATTGGGGTCAAACTCTTTCACTACCCGTTACTAGCTACGCAACCTTTGAGCCTTTATTTCCTCATCTATAAACAGGGATAAATAATACTTACTTTTTAGCGCTATTATGAGGATTTAGTGGTATCACACACAAAGGGCTGACTTAGCATATTGCCGGGGAAACGTGTAATATTATAAAACCTGTTGTTGATTTTCCAAACATTGATTATTGCCTCACGCTTTAATAGGAAGCTTATGCACAGCACTGATTTATGCAGGTCACAGCTGGATTTTTGTGCAAAGCCGTCAGTTCCCACAAGTCACCAGAGGGTCACAGAGTACTGAGCTTTGAAACTAGACAGACCTCAGTTTGAATTCTGGCTTCGGTACTTTCCAGCTTGGATAAGTCACCTTAATCTACTAAAATCATCCCCCCCCGCCCCAATAAATGACTCCGGATGACGCCTCTTCTTTTTCCCTTCTTACGACCTTAGTCACCTCTGTCACAACCGGCTACCTCTGATTTGTTGTACACTGGGTAATCAGATGACCGAATTGTCAGAAATGTGTCTCAGTTAAGAAGGAATAGCTTGAACAGGAGGCTAAGGTTCTCTTTAGTGGAAGCAAACAGAAACTATTCGCCTATCAGAACACAGACTCCGTGATACCTCGGGGCTGTTCATGAGCAATTTTCACTTATTTTCATGTTCCTGCGGGCGTTTAAAAGAAGCCAGAGAATTGCCCAGCTCAGTGGTTGAGCACTGGTCTATGAACCGGGGGTCACAGTTCGATTCCTGCCTGGTCAGGGCACATGCCCCGGCGGCAGGCTTGATCCCCCAGTGGGGGGGAGGGGGGGGCGCGGCCCATCAGTGATTCTCTCCCATCACTGAATACTTCTCTCTCATCACTGAATACTTCTCTCTCGTCCTCTTCCTTTCTCTCTCATTACAAAAAAAAAAGGGAGGGGAGCATTCTACTTTAAAAACAAAACCCAGAAAATGACATAAATGGGGAAATGAACTCTGCTTGTGAGAGAAAAGATAAACCAAACATGCAATTGCAGAGTTAATACGAGACAATACAGGGCTGTAGCCCAGGAATATATTAGAAACTAGAAGGTATAAATCTTATCTATTATTCTTTGTTTTCAGCGTATTATTTTTCTTAATTTCAGGGAGGGAGAGGAAGAGAGGGAAAGACACATCAACGATGAGAATCATTTGCTGGCTGCCTCCTTTTCCATGGGAAGGACTATAAGCCTACTTTTGCCCCCTCCATGGCTTTAGCCTGCAGCCTAGGCATGTACCCGGACCTGGAGTTGAACCTTGACCTCCTAGTTCATAGGCTGACGCTCACCACTGAGCAATGCTGGCCAGGCCTATGTATTATTCTTAATGGAAAGACTTCTTCTTTTTTCTTTTTCAAATATATTTTTTTTTAATTTCAGAGAGGAAGGGAGAGGGGAAAGACGGAGATAGAAACATCAGTGATGGGAGAGAATTACTGACCGGCTGGCTGCCTCCTGCATGCCCCCTTACTGGGGATCGAGCCTGCAACCCATGCATGTGCCCTTGACCAGAACTGCACCTGGGACCCTCCAGTCCGCAGGTGAACGCTCTATCCACTGAGCCAAACCAGCTGGAAAAATGGGAAGACATCTTAATCTCAAGGTAGTTCAAGAATTAATATATATTAAGTCTCTCTCATGTTTTAGGGCCCCCTGCATGTATTATCTAAATCCTCAAACAGCTCTGCAGAAGGAGTACTATAACTAATAGTTAATGGATGCTTTTATTTTTTAAAATATTTTTAAAAATTGATTTTAGAGAGAGGGAGGGAGAGGGAGAGGGAAACAGAGAGATTGGCTGCCTCCTGCATGCCCCCCAATGGGCATCAAGCCCATAACCTGGGCATGGACCCTGACTGGGAATCAAGCTGTGAGTTGGTTCACAGGTGGACGCTCACTCACTGAGCCATGCCAGCTGGGCAGAAATGGCTGATTTTAGTAGATTTAGGTGACTTATCCAAGCTGGAAAGTACCGGAGCCAGAATTCAAACTGAGGTCTGTCTAGTTTCAAAGCTCAGTACTCTGTGACCCTCTGGTGACTTGTGGGGACTGACTGCTTTGCACAAAAATTGGCTTCTCGTACATCAGCAAATAAGCAACAAGAAAGTATAACAGAAAACAGAATACTATCCATAATTGCAATAGTATGTGTCAAGGGCCAAGCAATTAATTTAAAACACAGCAAACCTCTATGGAAAAAAAATTAACTCTACTCAAGGAAGAGACTTAAAAAAAAAAAAGGAAAGGTTGCTGAAACCGGTTTGGCTCAGTGGATAGAGCGTCGGACTGCGGACTGAAGGGTCCCGGGTTCGATTCCGGTCGAGGGCATGTACCTTGGCTGCGGGCACATCCCCAGTAGGGGGCATGCAAGAGGCAACTGATCGATGTCTCTCTCTCATCGATGTTTCTGACTTTTTAAAAAAATATATTTTATTGATTTTTTATAGAGCAGAAGGGAGAGGGACAGAAAGTCAGAAACATCGATGAGAGAGAAACATCGATCAGCCGCCTCTTGCACGCCCCCTACTGGGGATGTGCCCGCAGCCAAGGTACATGCCCTCGACCGGAATCGAACCCGGGACCCTTCAGTCTGCAGTCCGACGCTCTATCCACTGAGCCAAACCAGTCTTGGCTATGTTTCTGACTTTCTATCCTTCTCCCTTCCGCTCTGTAAAAGATCAATAAAATATATTTAAAAAAAAAAAGGAAAGGTAAACTATGATCTGTAGATGAGAAGACTCAACATTATAAAGATGACAAATCAATCTATAAATTCAATTCATTGGGAAAAAATCCCAAATAAGATTTTTGTGGAGCTGAAACCACTTTGGCTCAGTGGATAGAGCGTCGTCCTGTGGACTGAAGGATCACGGGTTCGATTCCCGTCAGGGACATGTACATTGGCTGCGGGCACATCCCCAGTAGAGGGTGTGCAAGAGGCAGCTGATCGATGGTTCTCTCTCATCGATGTTTCTAACTCTCTATCCCTGTCTCTTCCTCTCTGTAAAAAAATCAATAAAATATATTTAAAAAAAGATTTTTGTGGAAAGTGGACTAATTCTAAATTATATTTGGAAGAATAAAGATTCACATGGTTCAGGAATAGCCACAGGTCTGAAACATGAAAAGCAAAGAGCAGAGCTTGGTCCGACCTGATATTAAGGCAAACTATAAACCCCTAATAATAAAAACAATGTGGTCCTGGCGAGGCATCAAATAGACAATGGAACAAAACAGAAGCCAGGAAAGAACTCGTGTATATACAGGAACTTGGTGTATGTGGAAGGTGGTAATATAAATCAGTGGGGAAAGGAGAAATCGTTTAATGAACAGAATTGGGAAAACTGGCTTATTTTGTAAAGAAAACAAAATTAGATCTTTTCTTACAGCATATACAAAATAAATACCCAGTATGTTTAAAGACCTAACATGGAAGGCAGCATTATAAAAAATACATAAAAGGTAAAAAAAATGTTTTGACCCAGAGATAGAGAAGACTCATCGAATAAGATTCCAAATGCACACATCATAAAGCTACAATTTGATGGGTTTGACAAAACCAAAATTAAGTACTTTTTGATTAGGGGTGAAGTGAACCAATATCTGCAATTTACATGGAAATGCATCAAATGGATGCGTAAGTGGATGGCTACAGATGGATAGTTATATGGAATAAAGGAAGTATAGTAAATATTAATTGTAGGGTCTGACTTGTGGGCATATGGGTGTTCACCATACTGGTCTTCCAGCTTTTCTGTATGTGTGAAATAATAAAAGGTTGGTGAAACTTTAATACTTTCATTCAACAAAGATACTGTACATAATTTTTAAAAAATATATATTGATTTTTTACAGAGAGGAAGGGAGAGGGATAGTCAGAAACATTGATGAGATAGAAACATTGATCGGCTGTCTCCTTCACACCCCCCACTGAAGATGTGCCCACAACCAAGGTACATGCCCTTGACCAGAATCAAACCTGGGACCTTTCAGTCCACAAGCTGACTCTCTATCCACTGAGCCAAACTGGTTAGGGCCATAATTTTTTTTAAAAAATATGACTGGTTGGAAAAGATATTATACACACACCGATATAGAAAATATATTTGCTATATATGTATGTGTATACATATATAATAAAAAAAACTTCTGTAATCAGCAAGAGAAGTAACCTAAAATAAATGTACAAGATAAATAAATAGGTAACTCAGAAAATGAGAAAACAAAAGGTTATTCTATATAATAAAAGACTAATATGCAAATTGACCAAGCAGCAGGAAGACCAGTCGCTATGATGTGCACTGACCACCAAGGGGCAGACATTCGACTCAGGAGCTGTCCCCTGATGTCAGTGTGCTCCCACAGGGGGAACACTGCTCATCCAGAAGCCGGGCTCATAGCTGGCAAGTGCAGCAGTGGTAGTGGGAGCTTCTCCCGCCTCCACAGCAGCACTAAGGATGTCCGACTGACAGCTTAGGCCCATTCCCTACCTAAGCCGTCAGTTGGACATCCCCCAGAGCTCTTGGGACTGTGATTTTGTGCACCAGACCCCTAGTATTTAAATAAATATGTGGGAGATAGCTTGGAAAGACGCACATCAAATATACAAGAGGAGATAACTATGGGGAGAAAAAGGGAATTTGATCAGAAATAAAGACTAAAAGGGACACACACACAGAAAAAACAAATATAAAAGAGAGGCCATGACTGGCTGTTGCAGCTCAATGGTTGAGCAAGGACCTACAAACTAGGACGTTAGTTGCTGGTTAGGGCACATGCCCAGGGTTGAAGGCTCAGTCCCCAGTAGGAGGCAGGGCAAACAGGAGGCAGCCGATCGATGATCCTGTCAACACTGATGTTTCTTTTTTTAAAAAATATATTTTACTGATTTTTTTATAGAGAGGAAGGGAGAGGGATAGAAAGTCAGAAACATCGATGAGAGAGAAACATTGATCAGCTGCCTCCTGCACACTCCTGCTGGGGATGTGCCTGCAACCAATGTACATGCCCTTGACCAGTATCGAACCTGGGACCTTTCAGTCCGCAGTCCGATACTCTATCCACTGAGCCAAATGGGTTTCGGCAACACTGAAGTTTCTCTCCCTCTCTCTTCCTCTCTGAAATCAATAAGAATATATTTTTTTAAAAAGATAGGTTGTGCATGGACTGATGATGACAGAGATCATAAACCAAGGAGACTATCGAAGCCATCGATTTCAGTGTTTCTGAAGTCTAAGGCACCTAGAAAACAAAATTCTCCCCGCCCCACACATCATCAAAACACCTGACCAAGGAAATATCCAAAAAGTGACAGAGAAATGGACTGGCTGCCTCCCTGTGCCAGGGCTTACCGGAGTACACAGCACATGAGCAGCAGGTGGGTGGGTACATTGGCCGGATTGAGCATACTGGGGGTGTCTGACTTCATACAGGCCAGAAAGGCCCTCATCCTTCTGTTCTTGTCCTCAACCGCTTTGCCAAGCCAGAGTCTCTTGAGGTTTGGGCAAGTCCACTCCCGAAAGGTCAGCGCAGACACCAGTTCGGGGGTTTGAGGTGACTTCCCTTTATAGGCAGACCACTCTTTAAGGATCACTGCAGGGACTGGAAAAGAGAAATGGAGGGAAACCAGGATGTAGAGAATCGCCGAGTATTTCTGCAGCTGGTCACAATGGACAAGATGGGTCACATTTCAACACCTTTTTTCGTTGTTGTTGTTGCTGTAATATTTATTGTTAGCAGTAGTGAGCATTTACTATATGCTTGATATGGGTTACGCACTTTGCGTACGAAAGGAAATCTCGTTTACTCTTCAGAACAATCCTGAGGGAGATTATGCCTACATCAGCACAAAATGCAGTGCTCATCTTGCACATGAAGAAATCAAGGCGCGCCTGGCCGGTGTGGCTCAGTGGTTGAGCATTAACTTAGGGAACCAGGAGGTCACAGTTTGACATCCAGTGAGGGCACCCGTCTGGGTTTCAGGCTCAATCCCCAGTGTGGGGCATGCAGGAGGCAGCCAATCAATGATTCCCTCTCATCACTGATGTTTCTCTCCCTCTCTCCCCTCCCCCCTTCCTCTTTAAAATCAATAACAATATAATTAAAAAAGAATTAGAGCTTAAGTTAATGCATTCCCCATACCAATAAGTATCCGATAAGAACAAAGCAAATTATGTATTTGCTCAAAAACTGTTCCGCAGCCAAAAGTATCATGTGTTTGCAGATACATTTTTGCTCTGCATCGAACTTGGAGAGATTTGCCCAAGCCAGGACTGTGCTTACATTCCATCGGCAGCCGACGCCGTACGGCCAGGCGTTCCAATTTCCGCTGTGTCTCCGCCAGACTGAAGAGCACTCCGTATACATACTGACGAGCTGACCGGAACAGAAGAGTAGCTGGTGGCAGCTCCATGTTACACTCATCCTCAATACATACAGGGATCTTAATCTCACCCTAATAAGAAAATGGGCCAGAGAGAAGGAGAAAATTAGTTACCTCAAGGTTTGGAATTGAGCCAAAAAGAACCAGTAAGGAACTGTATGTAGCTTAGCCACTGAATTTTTTACTTGTACTTACAACAGTTTCGGACTAAAAAGAAGCCATAAAGGAGAAACCAAGATGGCGGTAAAGGGAAACACCTGAACTGCTGCCTCATAGAACAATTTCAAAACGACAACTAAAAGACAAAACGGACATCATCCAGAACCACAGGAAGGCTGGCTGAGTGGAAATTCTACAGCTAGAAGGAAAGAGAAAAGCTCACTGAGACTCACAGGAGGTGAGGAAGGCACAGGTACAGAGGCGTGGGCATAGAGAGGGCTGGCAACTGAGGATGCAGCTGGCTTTCTCAATCTGGACGGAGGCAAATCTCCCAACTGGTCTGAACTCCAGTTCCAGGCGAGAATCTGGGGACCCACTCATATAGGGAGAAACTGGACTGTCTGGCAGTGGGCGAATCTCGAGAGTAGTTTTCTCTCAGAGGTGCTTGCAGCAATTACCTCAGGACACTGAGACCCAGGGGCCTCTTAGGGCAGGGCAGACAAGAAGCAATTGCTGCTTGCTCTGCCCTAAGACTCTGCCCCATCCAAGCTGTGCTCAGAGGCTTTTGCATATGAATGTCCTGATCCTTTGGATTCAAAACTTACCTAATAAATTGCAGCTGAGTCTGTGAGACCCAGAGCATCCAAAAGAAGGCCCTAGGCCCCACAGCAGCTTGCATTGCTTCACAGCTGGGCCCCATCTGGGCCCCTCCTAACCCAAAACAAGGAACAGGAATCTGCAGATCTCTGCAGACCTCTCCATAGCTCCTGCTGGGTAGCCTCAGGCAGAGGCTAAACTAGCACCTCCTTGGAGATCCAAGAGCCAGTGTACCCAAGTGGTCAGAGTGGGACCATCCAGATTACAACTCCTCAGATCCATGAGGGACACACTCAGGGGGCAGACTCAGTGAGCACAAAAGCCCCACTGAAGCAAGTCTTGTCTCATAAGGATGTCTCCAGCACAGAAGTTCTCACATCATAGACACAGCTGATCCTCACAGCCAACTGGCCTGGAGGTCAAATCCTCCCAGTGATACCAACAACGATCAAGACTTAACTACAACAAGACTGTGCACACAGCCCGCAAAGGGTGCACCAAGAGTGTCCACCTCAGATAACTGGGGAGTCTGAGCCACTGGGCCCTATAGAACACCTACCACACAAAGCCACTCTATCAACTCAGGGAAGCAGCCAAAATGTGGAGACAAAGAAACAGATCACAAATGAAAGAAATGGAGGAAAGCAAACTACTGGGTATAGAGTTCAAAACCACAGTTATAGGTTTTTCAGGAATTTCCTAGAAAAGGCCAATAAATTTAGCAAGATTCTAGAGGATACGAAAAAGAACCAACTAGAAATTAAGTATACACTGACTGAAATAAAAGTAATATATAGAGATCCAACAGCAGACTAGAGGATCGCAAGAATCAAGTAAAAGATTTAAAATATAAACAAGCAAAAAACACTCAACTGAAAAAGCAAAAAGAATAAAAAAAATATAAAGATAGTGCAAGGAGCCTCTGGGACAACTTCAAGCATACTAACATCCGAATTATGGGGATGCCAGAAGAAGAGAGAGAGCAATATACTGAAAACCTATTTGAAGAAATAATGACAGAAAACTTCCCCCACCTGGCAAAAGAAATAGACTTACAAGTCCAGGAAGCGCACAGAACCCCAAACAAAAGGAATCCAAAGAGAACCACACCAAGACATATCATAATTAAAATGCCAAGAGCAAAAGACAAAGAGAGAATATTAAAATCAGCAAGAAAAAAAAAGTTAGTTACCTACAAGGGAGCACCCATATGATTGTCAGCGGATTTCTCAACAGAAACTATGCAGGCCAAAGGGGAGTGGCAAGTAATATTTAAAGTGATGAATAGCAAGAACTTACAACCAAGATGACTCTACCCAGCAAAACTATCGTTCAGAATTGATGGTCAGATAAAGAGCTTCACAGATAAGAAAAAGCTAAAGGAGTTCATCACCATCAAACCAGCATTATATAAAATACTGAAAAGTATTCTTTAAGAAGAGGAAGAAAAGAGAAAGATAAAAACTATGAACAACGAATACATATCTATCAAAAAGTGGATCTAAAAACAAAGTGAATAAAAAAACTGATGAACAGAATAAATTGGTGAATATAATAAAATCGGGCATAGAAAGGGAGTGGACTGACAATTCTTGGGGGGAAGGTGTTTGGGGGTGCAGGAAGAGACTGGACAAAAAGCGTACATCTACGGATGAGGACAGTGGGGGGAGGTAAGGGCAGAGGGTGGGGTGGGTACCAGGTGGAGGGGAGCTATGGGTGGGAAAAAGGAGAAACAATTGTAATAATCTGAACAATAAAGATTAATTTTTTTAAAAAGCCATAGCCCAGCTGAAGTGGCTCAGTGGTTGAGTGTTGGCCTATGAACCCTCAAGTCACGGTTCAATTCCTGGTCAGGGCACATGCCCGGGTTGCAGGCTCCATCCCCTGTGTAGGGCGCGCAGGAGGAAGCCTATCAATAATTCTCTCTCATCATTGGTGTTTCTCTCTCTTCTCTCTTACTCTCTGAAATAAAAAAAGTTTAAAAATTTAAAAAAAGAATGCAAGAGTTTTTAAAAAATAATACAAAATAAATAAAAAGCAGCAAGAAGCCCAGCTGACCACAGCCAGCTTCAAAGCTATGTTCTGTCACCCCCAAACCTTGCAGGGGCCTGAACTCTCACCCCTTCTGAGGGAGGTCTCCTGGCCCCACGGCTGCTTCGCCTCCCACGCACAGCTCAGACCGGGACCCAGGTGGGAGATAGAGACTCGGCCAGCAACAGCTCCCCTATATCTAAATTCAGTCTATTACCAGGAATGCTCAGGGCCTACTCAAAAATGCAAATATTCCTTTCCACTAGTATTTACAGGGTGAACTAAGAGTTCTGCTTGAGTATTAAAATTGACAGGAAAATAGTAATTAAGTTTTCAGATTAATTCAAATTGGCCAAGTGAAATAAGTGAATACTCAAGAAAATTTAAGTGTACTGGACAAAACGCTTTTCCTAAAACATTAACTAAAATATCTATTAGTAGTTCATCTCACTGTAAAATTGCCTAACATCCAAAGAACCTAAAGCAGTCATATTTGTGTGCAAAAATTAAAATTTAAAATTACCAAGACAGCCGAGAACGGTTTGGCTCAGTGGATAGAGCGTCGGACTATGGACTGAAGGGTCCCGGGTTCGATTCTAGCAAGGGCATGTACCTTGGCTTCGGGCACATCCCTAGTAGGGGGTGTGTAAGAGGCAGCTGATCGATGTCTCTCTCTCATCGATGTTTCTGACTTTCTATCCCTCTCCCTTCCTCTCTGTAAAAAATCAATAAAATATATATTTTTTAAAAATTACCAAGACTGCAATATAAAATTTCCAAAAGCCCCATTAATCAAAAAGGGGGGAGGGGCAGTGGGGTAATATCATGTAAGGAAAAATATCCTGTAAGTAAAATACATCTAGAAAATTCTTACTCCAGAAAAGTAGCTCCCATTTGTAAAACCAACTGCAGGACACCCATGAAAAAACACACATGGTGTCAAAATAAGCCAAAGGAAAATAATTTGGGCAAAAATAAAAGGAATCCCAAGTCTAATTTGCAGAGAGGATGCCTCTGTTAACTTTTGGTCGAGAATGTGTTTGTGTGTTTTCAGAGAACAACTCCAAGACCATGTGGGTTCCTGCGACTGTGAGGAACTGATGGATCTGTTCCAGTCACGAGGACGGTCCAGAGATGGGGGACACTGACGACACCTTGCCATGCTAGCAGTCGGCAGCTGTGCATGGCTACAGGCAGCCCAGGACCATACCAGAGAGGATGGATCTTGCATTGCCACCATGTGTCCACCATCTGGATACCATTGCTGACATGTACACATGAAGAACTATTTGACACTGAAACTGGGACTCAGAACAGTTGGACATTGAAACTGACACTCAAACATTTTTTTGTTCTTATACGTTTGTTTCTAGTATGTAGATACAAGATATTTTTGAAGAAAAGAAACAGGGGAGAGTGACTGATATAGAGGCAGGGAGGCATTGAACAGGCTATCAAGCTACAGGGGGAAGGCTGGGGAGGGTGGGGGGCGGATGCTGGGGGAGATCAACCGAAGGACTTGTATGCGTGCGTATGAGCATAACCAATGAATGAAAGACACTGGGGCGGGGAGCAGGGCAGGTGGGGACATGTGCTGGGGGATAGGGGAGGCTGGGGGGAGGATAATGGGGGGAAAAAGGACAACATATGTACTACTATTAAATCTAAGTTATAAAATAAATCAATCAATCAATCAATCAATCAATCAATCTAAGTTATACTGCAAAAAAAATTTTTTTAAAAAAAGCTATGTTCTGGTTTTTGACGTCTTTGCTGTAACTGACTAGCCGACTAAATGGGAAAAATCCATCTTAGACCTTTTTCGGGGGTTGGGGGTGGATTTGGACGATAAGTGATGGAGGGGAATAGCTCTGGAGAAGTATTGAAAGAGGCAAAAAACAAGGGCATACATAAAGCCTCTTCCTCTGGTGTCCTCCCCTAGACCAGAATCTACCCATTTTCTTCTTTGAACTCTCACAATTAACACTTCTTGGGGCCTCATTTTCTGCACAGCCCCATCTCCTTCTGTTCTCACCTCACCTGAGACCCTTCATACAAGGAGAAGCCCCAGCACACTTGGCCTCCCTTCAGCTATCTCCCTGCAGACACCACGAAGCAGCATTTTCTCTGGTGCCTTCCAGCTCTCGGAAGTGTGAAGTGCACGGTCCAGAGCAAGGAGGGGAGGAGGTGATGAGGTGCTCTCTCACCTTAGTGAGGACGTGGTAGATATATGGGTACATAAGACCTCGTCGGTGTCTATGTTCGGCCACCCGCAAGACTTCTGGGGCTACTGGCGGCAAGGGCGGAATGGTGATGTCCATGTGGTTCCTCGTAGACATAGAGAGCAGAGATGGGATGTGGGGCTCGCCATCTCCCAGGGCAGCATCTGAAACTCCACCGTCAACAGGATGCACCCACGGGCCTCGGTTACCATTGGGATCCTCCCATCGAGGCTGCCGATGAAATGTGTCTGTGACGTGACTGAGAGATTGAGAAAGACAACGTAGAAAGAGAGAAAGGAGGTTGATCAAGATGGGCCCACTCAAGTGTCTGTTCTGACCTCAAGGAGTCTTACAAGCCCTCTGGCAGTGTGGACACCGGGTTAGCAGTGGGCCTGTTTCCGCTCAGTGCCCATCACCACCCTCGTGGCTTCTTCCATCTGTAACAAACCAGCGCACTCGAAAGTGGTGGGAACGATTCTGCATCCTTCCCAACACGCAAGAGATCATATTTAGAGTTTCGTATGTTCTCAGAAAATAATTGCAATGGAAACCTCAAGGCAGCCCTGTTTCCCAGGATAATATGCTCAGAGAACAATCTAAGAACAAATGAGCTAATGCAAAATGCCGATGTTTGGTCTGAGTCACTAAGAATATAATAGCGTACGCGACTGTTCCAATACCTCCACCCTAAAAATTCTTCTCATTTTTTTTTTCACAGTCAGTCTACTCCCCTCACTAACTGAGAAACGGCAGCCATGACAGGTAGCACAGCCATACCAGGGCTGCCCTGAATTGCTGCTCTGCTGCCTTTTACATCCATGGCTTGAGTATCTGAAAATTACCACTCGTTCAGGGTCAAAATGAGCATGAAGTGGCCAAGCAGAGAGAGAGAGTTTTCTTACTTTGCTTAGGAGCAAAGAGCCACAGAGAGAAGCCAGGAGCATACGCTTCCCCACGCCCCTGCCCGGGTTAGCAGCAAAAGAGCAGAGATGTTTCAGAATTCCGTTTCCTCGGGTGCCTGTGCAGATACTTACTCAGAGCTGACTCCGTTTGGCTCATCACCAGAGGAAGAGGAGTGGGAAGAGTCTGGTCCCAGAGGAGGTGAGGCTTTGGAAGTCAGGTAATTGGGAAACTGTGATGAGTCATAAGAGATACCCCAAGTGGCAAGGGAGTTGTCCTCCAGCAGGGGATTCTCAGAAAAGGCATGAGGTTCCCCCAGAGTATGGGGGGAGAAGAGAAGAGAGGAGTTGGGTCCCAATGGGAATGGTGGTGGATATTTCATTTTCTGGGGCACATGGTGAGAGAACTGAAGGAAAAACAGACAGAGAAGCTCTTTAACATTTTACCATGCTCCAAGATGGCTCCCTCAAAAGCTGTGACATAGCAGATGATGGCTGTAGCAAGGGTTATTGGGATAACAAAGAACCTACTGAGAGAAACAAGAAATAACTCCAACAGTGACGCATGGATAGAACCCTCCACAGGCAGGACAATGAACCAAACCATGGTCTCCTAGAATACTCTCCGACATTCGCAAATCTACCTTCGCCAGGCCCTGGTGGTTACTGATTTGCATGTTCTCTTGACATAGTCTGTTGGCCTCCAGCTGAGAACGCGACACAGCTATAGACCAGTCTTAACATACTGATGACACTGAGACCACCTAACTCAGGTTATAAAACTCAGGAAGCCACCGGAGTCTAATGCTTCATTCATTCACTAACAGCCTGAGGCCCCTCGAAGGCTACTTACCACTGCCTTCCCAGGAGAAACACAGCTCATTTGACTTCGTGGAAGGGGAGGATTTCCAAGCCGATTATTACGAAAACCTGAAGCCAAGAGAAAGGGCTACCTTTTAGGCACTCATAATAATCCTGCCACGTTACATTCCGCTAACCCCACATCACCTGAAAAATTATCATTTACGATAAATAAGCCACATTTGTACTGAACAGCTACTGTGCGTCATGCCAGGAATCATACAGAAATGATCGCATCTGCTAACAACCTTATACGATAGGTATCACGACCCACCTTTCGTACAGCTCACACAGGCAGTAAGCGGCAGAGGTGGGATTCAAACTCAGGTCTGACACCACTGGGAGGGCTAGGTATACTAGGCCACAGTGGAAAGAAGCGTCAGCAGAAGCCCAAGCTGCGAGAACGGCATAGGACCCCCTCCACAGTTTTGAGCAATCGGGGCCCTGTCTCATGTCACCTCCCTTCTTGCGTGGAGAGCCCAAGGAGAACGTCTACCAAACAAGTGGTTGTACTCTGGCCCAGGACTTCCTGAGGGGCCGCCTCAGTTTCCTCTACGGGCAGAGCAGCTCTGGGGCAGGTGGAAGCCTTACCTAGGAAGGAGGAGGAACCCACTGGCAGCGTAGAGATTTTGGTTGTGACTGAATAGTACTCAACTGCTTTCTTGAATCGCTCTATTTTATCTTCCGTCCTGGACTGGATGTTGCAACATCAGATGTTAAGAAGAAGAAACAACACGAGAGTGTCTTGTTCATGCAATTTTATAATTTGAGAGTCAAAACAGTAGCAGAAATCAAATATTTAAAGAAACCCAAGAGAGTAAATTTTTTCACGTTGCAGGGAAGATTAGATAAGGAGAAAAGCATTAGAGGACATAAAATCTGGGGAAAGCTTTTGAATTGAGTTGAAAAATAAATAAAAGGTGACTCACTGAATTTTGTATTCTAAAATGGTCACATGATCATTAGAAAAACACATAAGGATAGGGGGGGAAATTACATAGTACCACCACCGAAAGCTATTTCGGTGTGTGTACTCCTTCTAGTATTTTTTAAAATAAACTTTCCCCCCAGATCTTGGCTATTGTAAATAATGCTGCTATGAACACAGGGTTCTTAGCATATATTCCCAGAAGTGGGACTGCTGGGTCAAAAGGCAGCTCCATTTTTAATTTTGGGGGGAAACTCCATACTATTTTCAACAGTAGCTGTACCAGTCTGCATTCCCACCAGCTGTGCACTAGGGTTGCCTTTCTTCCGCATCCTTGTCAACACGTGTTGTTTGTGGATTTATTGATGGCAGCCATTCTGGCAGGTGTGAGGTGATACCTCGCGGTAGTTTTAGTTTGCATCTCTCTGGTGATTAGTGACACTGAGCATTTTTAATATATGTATTGGCCATCTGTATGTCCTCTTTGGACAAAACAGAAGCGGAGGCATGGATATGGAACAGACTGACGGAGGTCGGAGAGGAGGAGAACTGGAGGGGGGGGGGCTGGATGAAATAAGGTGAAGAGATTAGCCAGAGAACATATATGAATACCCCATGGACACAAGAGAAGTGTAGTGATGACCAGAAGGAGGGGGGTGCGGCTGGGTGGAGGAAGGTAAGGGGAGGAATGGGGGACATCTGTGATAGTGGCAATAATAAATTAAAAATATACAAAAATTGCCGAAACCGGTTTGGCTCAGTGGATAGAGCAGTCGGACTGTGGACTGAAGGGTCCCGGGTTCGATTCCGGTCAAGGGCATGTACCTTGGCTGCTGGCACATCCCCAGTAGGGGGCGTGCAGGAGGCAGCTGATCGATGTTACTCTCTCATCGATGTTTCTGACTTTCTAGCCCTCTCCCTTCCGCTCTGTAAAAAATCAATAAAATATATTTTTTAAAAAAGAAAAAAGCATTTAAAAAATATATACAAAAATTGTTACTTAAAAATAAACTTTTTTTGTTGATGTATATAGCTGTACTATTTTAATACACATATTTTCTATAGTTAATACCTTACTCTGTATAATATTATATCCTGCTTTTATTATATTTTAGGATAATTTTGAATGGCTGCATATTTTATCATTATAAATATATCATAAATTATACATCTACTTCCCCAATACATGTCATTTAGGTTATTTCTCACAATTTGGCTTTTATAAGTTATACAGCAAAGAACACATCAAATAAGATTTTCTGGATTTTAAATTATATCCTTAGGAAAATGTTCCCAAAGTAAAATTCTTGCTTCAAAAGGCATGAACATTAAAACCAAAAGCAGTCTGGACAGCGGAGCTTATGAACCTATGAATCATGAGGTCACAGTTCAATTCTTGGTCAGGGCACATGCCCGGGGGGTTGCAAGCTCGATCCTCAGTGTGGGGTGTGCAGGAGGCAGCTGATCAATGATTCTCTCCCTCATTGATGTTTCTCTCTCTCTCTCCTCCCTTCCTCTCCAAAATCAATAAAGATATTTTAAAAACACACAAAAAGCACTTAAACATACACCGAGTGGCCAGATTAGTATGATCTCTGAACACATAATAATCTGGTGTGTGTGTGTGTGTGTGTGTGTGTGTGTGCACGCGCGCGCGTGTACTAGAGGTCCGGTGCATGAATTCATGCATGGGTGGGGTCTGGACAGCCTGGCCAGGGGAGGGGACATGGGCAGTTGGCCGGCCTGCCTACTGGTCAAGGGGACAATTTGTATATTAGGATTATTATATAGGATATACAGTGAGTGGCCAGATTATTATGCATTCAGAGATCATAACAATGTGGCTACTCAGTGTATATAAAACCACAATGTGACATCACTGTATATCCACAGAATGGCGAAAATTCGCTATTACAAATATCAGCACTGGCAAGGATATGGAGTAACTGGAATACCAGTAGATTGCTGGTAGGTGTATCTAGGTACAGCTTGGAAAACAGTTTGGCAGTTTCTTATAAAACTAAACATGATTTACCGAATGGCACAATAATCCTTCTCCTAAGTAATTTACCTAGGGGAAATGAGTACACTTGTCCACCAAAAAGTATGAACAACAGCTTTATTCTTAATAGCCCTAAGCTGGAAAGAACGCAAATGCATATTAACAGAAGAATGGATCGATTGTGGCATAGTCATACAATGGAATACAATATAGTGATAAAGAAGAGCACAAAGTGCTGATACATGCAATGCTACGGATAAATCTCAAAGACACACCGAGTGGAAGACAGACAGACACAAAAGCGTACATATAAAGCTCAAGTAGAAGCAAAACGAATCCATGGCAATAGGAGTAAAATGGCTGTCTCCCTCTGTGGGGCTGCGTTTCACTGAGACGGGGCTTGTCCTGATCAAAATCCCATTGAACGTAACTTTATGGTCTTTATATTTCATCAAGTGGAACGGAAGATATTAAAGTCATTCCTAATTTCTCATTATAAATAATGCTCTGATAAGCATATTGGTAACAAGTTTCTTGGGTTATTTCATAGGACAAATTCTTAAAAATAGGTTTACTAGGTCAAATGATATGGTCACGCTCACAGACTCCTGACACATGATACTAAATCTCTTTCCGGAATAGCGTCACAAGCTGTATTTTCATCCTCAGTACATGGGAGTGCCAGTTCACCATGTAGCCTCAAGTGTTGAGTATTTTCTCCAAAAAACCCATCTACTAACTATAACAATCTGTTTGTTTCTTATAAAAAAATTAAGCCTTAGCTGGTTTGGCTTGGTGGATAGAGCGTTAGCCTGTGGACTGAAGGGTCCCAGGTTCGATTCCGGTCAAGGGCACGTATCTTGGTTGCGGGCACATCCCCAGTAGGAGGTGTGCAGGAGGGCAGCTGATGGATGTTTCTCTCTCATCGATGTTTCTGACATTCTATCCCCTCTCCCTTCCCCTCTGGAATAAAATATTTTTAAAAAGAAAAATTAAAATAACTTTTAATTTAAAAAATAACGAAAAAGGAAAACTTAAAATATTCATAATCTTCTCTCTCAGAGTTGTAACTATGAACACCCCAGGACCCAGACAGCATCCCAGAGGTGTTTGTGGGCATGCACGCAAGCACACACACACAGAAATCAAGACCTCCAGGGCCGCCAGCCTCACTTGGGAACAAAATCACTCTGCTTACTACAAAAATTGGACTTGAGAAGGCCTGTGTGGTTCAGTGGTTGAGCATAAACCCACGAACCAAGAGGATGCCAGTTCAATTCCCGGTCAGGGCACGTGCCCAGGTGGCAGGCTCCATCCCCAGTGCGGGGCAGCATGCAGGAGGCAGCCGATCGATGTTTCTTTCTCGTAGATGTTTCTATCTCTCTCTCATTCTCCTTTCATCTCTCTCCAAAATCAATAAAAAATTTAAAAATTGGATTCACTGTAACTGTTTGAAAAAAGGGTCCCATGTCTCAAGAATGTTTTCAAATTATACCGACTTACAGAATACCTACATGGTTGAATAACGTTCCTTTGAATCAAAATTTCATTTTTAAATATATATTATTGATTTTTTTTGCAGACAGGACAGAATATCTATATGGTTGAATAACATTCCTTTGAATCAAAATTTCATTTTTTCAATATATATTATTGATTTTTTTTGCAGACAGGATGGGAGAGGGATAGAGCGTTAGAAATATCGATCAGATGCCTCCTACACACCCCGCAACTGGGGATGCGCCCGCAACCAAGACACATGCCCTTGACCGGAATCGAACCCGGGACCCTTCAGTCCGCAGGCCGACGCTCTATCCACTGAGCCAAAATGGGTCAGGGCTCAAAATTTCATTTTTACGCATTACTATTTCATCAGTATATTCAATAATACACATAATAATTGAAAACAATCTCTTACAAGATAAAAGCTATACAGTCTCTCCTACTAGCTCTACCTCTGCGCTCACTCTCCCCCTCCCCCAGAAGTGTCCACTGTTACCAGTTGGGGATATGTCCTAACTTTTGCTGCAGGTACACCAAGTTTTGTCCCCACATAAATGAAGTCATATCACATGTTTTTAAGCTGGTGTTTATACTGAACAATAAGTCTTATAAACTATTCATTGCCAGTGAGTACAGGTCTATGATGCAATCCCCTGAAATACAAATTATGCATACTTCCCACAATGCACCACTCTGTGCTGAGTCCTGACAAATATTTACTCTTCCTTCAAGGGGCACACGCCAGTTGTATGAAACCTTTCCTCTCTAGGGAACCTTTATTGGGGGTTTTCTTTGTTGTGCTCAGTTATTTGCTTCCACCTCCTAATTTAACGTCAGGTTCCATTGAGGACGAAGACTTATTTATTCACATTTATGTCCTAGTATGTACAGGTTCATTTAGTAACTGATATGTAAATGCATTTAGTAAAGTTCTATCCTTTTCTTTTATAGATCTGAAAAGGTTTTATTTATGAAAATGCTACAGCAACAATGAAAAGTAGTGAAGTCACAAAATTAAGTAGGGGGGAAAAAGGCTAAAATTTTTTACGCCGAAATGACTACCATATCACATCAAAACACACATGTAAAGGAGACAGGAAACATTATAAGCAACTTAGGATAGAATTAGGAGCAAATAGTCTATTCTAGTTTTTTGTTCTTTTTTATATTAAAAAGGGATAGAAGTGTGGTGATTGTTGGGGGGGGAGAGGGATATGGCGGGAGGTAGAGGCGGCTATGGAGGGATAAATGGGTGATGGAGGGAGACTTGACTTGGGGTGGTGAACACACACTTGGGGTGGAGGAATCACTGCCCAATGTGTTGTGGAATTGCGCGCCTGATGTTGTGTAGTTTTATTAACCAGTGTCACCCCAATTTAAAAGAATTTATAACCTTGCCCGGCCGGCATGGCTCGGTGGTTGAGCATCGACCTATGAACCAGGAGGTCACGGTTCCATTCCTGGTCAGGGCATGTGCCCGGGTTGTGGGTTCAATCCCCAGTGGGGGGCATGCGGGAGGCAGCCGATCAATGATTCTCTCTCCTCACTGATGTTTCTATCTTTCCCTCCCTCTCCCTTCCTCTGTGAAATACACACACACACACACACACACACACACACACATATACACACATATACATACACACACACAATATATATTTTTTGGCTCAGTGGCTGAGCATCGACCTACAAACCAGGAGGTCACGGTTAAGATTCCTGGTCAGGGCACCTGCCCAGGTTGCAAGCTTGATCTCAAGTAGGGGCCGTGCAAGAGGCAGCCTATCAATGATTCCACCTCATTATTAATGTTTCTGTCTCTCTCTCTCCCTTCCTCTCTGAAATCAATAAAAAATATATTCAAAAAAACCCCAGAAAGTTAAATGTGAAATAATAGATATAACAAAATGTTGTTAGCAAAACATATGCCCCCCAATATCAAACACCGATTTCATTCTTTATTCATCTAAAGAAATCTAGAGAGAGATTTCTGTCCTGGATAACACGGACCAAGCACAGTCCACCTTGTTCCCACTAAAGGTAGCTGTATTAAGCAGCAGCAGCCCTAGTCAGCTTGGGTCAGTGGATAGAGCATCAGCCTGCAGACTGGGGAGTACTGGGTTCGATTCCAGTCAAGGGCACATGCCTCTGTTGAGGCTTGATACCCAGTGGGAGGCATGCAGGCGGCAGCCCATCAATGATTCTCTCTCATCATTGATGTTTCTATCGCTCTCCTTCTCCCTTCCTCTCTGGAATCAATAAAGAAATCTATTATTTAAAAAAATAAGCAGCAGCAACTATTTGAAGACTCTGAAAAGCGAAGCAGGAGGATTGGGGAGAAGACCAGAATTTGAACCAAGGATGAGTTTAGCATTTTCCCCCTCTGGTATCCCCTGGTGTGGACACAACACAGCCTGAAATCTGGAAGCATCCACTGATGTGGACAGAGAAAACTCCAGAAAAAAACCCGTCTTGCCGAGACCAGTTTGGCTCAGTGGATAGAGTGTCGGCCTGCGGACTGAAGGGTCCCGGGTTCGATTCCGGTCAAGGGCATGTACCTTGGCTGCGGGCGCATCCCCAGTGGGGGGCGTACAGGAGGCAGCTGATCGATGTCTCTCTCTCATCGATGTTTCTGACTTCCTATCCCTCTATGTGAAAAATCAATAAAATATATTTTTAAAAAAACACCCTAGTCTTGTTCTGACTTAAATAGCGGGAAAGAGGTCTCCAAAAACTCAAGGAAGTGTATAGAAACAGCCCACTTTCCCTTAAATTTCTTTTCTTCTGTTCTCCTGTCCGCAGCCCAAAGCAAACTTGTGGTGGCAGAAGTGACAACAGGGGAACAGCAGAAATCTAAAACCGAATGACAGGAAGCTTCCTCGCTAATCAGAGAAGCACAAGTCTGAAGAGGTGGAATGAGCTTTCGATGCCTTCTATCTCTGTCTCTGTCTCTGTCTCTCTCTGCCTCCTCCTGCTACTTGGCCCCAGACACTGAACAAGGTCGTTCCAATGACCGTGATGTACTGAAGAGATTGCAGGCAGGGAGCAGCACACACATGGATTTGACATTAGCAAACAGCACAGCATAGACTGAGACCCGCATAGACTGAGACCCGCATAGACAGACCCGCATAGACTGAGACCCGCATAGACAGACCTGCAGAGCTAAATTACAGCCCACGTCCCAGACCGGCCACTGGGGGGCATACGTGCCACACCGATTCCAATAGGTGTGCAAAGGCCTTGAAAACTGCAGACACTGAAACCACAACCACAAAAGGATGGTGAGAACCTGGGATCTGAACCTAAATGGGCTGATTGCCTCCAAAAGCAGAAGTATCAACAGGACTGAAACCTATCAAAAGCTGATGAAAGGAATCAAGGATGATCTAAATAAATGGAGAGGCACACTGAATTCATGCATTTGAAGCTTCACCAAATTCATCTATATATCTAAAGAAATTCCCATTAAAATCCCAGAAGGCGCCCTGGCCAGTGTTGCTCAGTTGGTTAGAGCATCATCCTGTACACCAACGGGGCATGGGTTCGATCCCCGGTTGCGGAGAGGACAAAAGACAGGTGATGGGATGTCTCTCTCCCCACTTCCTCTCTCTCTAGAACCAAATAAAAACATGTCCTCATGTGAGAATTAAAAACAACAGAATAGACAAAGTAATTTTCAAAAAGAATAAAATTGGAGGAATCACTGCCCAATGTTAATGAAGACTTATCATAGCCCTGACCGGTTTGGCTCAGTGGATAGAGTGTCGGTCTGTGGACTGAAAGGTCCCAGGTTCGATTCCGGTCAGGGGCATGTACCTTGGCTGCGGGTACATCCCCAGTAGGGGGTGTGCAGGAGGCGGCTGATGGATGTTTCTCTCTCATCGATGTTTCTGACCTTCTATCCCTCTCCCTTCCTCTTTGTGAAAAATCAATAAAATATATATATTTTTTTTTAAAAAAAGAAATACTGCTTCACTGGGCCGCGAGGTGAAAAGGGTGGGAAGTTGGTGGAAAGAGGTGGGGTGGCAGGAGAAAGAGCCCAGGTCTGAGCTGGAGGGGTCAGGAAGAGGAAGTTGGGAGCAAGAGCAAAGAACAATGAAAGAGAGGCAGCAGGAGAGGGGCCAGCCCCGTATGAGGACAGCCCCCAATCAGAACAGTGCACCCGGGGGGTAAATGAGGCATAGTCCCGGAATGTGCTGGGCTTCGGGCCTGGACTAAGGGGGAAAGTTTAGACTGGATAAAGGAAGATGCCCCAGAGATCCTGTGCCTGCAGTAGTCCAACTGTTCAGAGAATGAACCACCAGCTGGACTGCAGGAGCTGTGCGGACTGCCCCATCAGGACTGGTCAGCTCCTTCAGACTATGAAGGGTGCAGTGGCGTGGGCCTACTCTCCCTCCAGTGCCCACGCAATGTCTCCCATGGTATTGGCTGAATTTTTTTTTACATCTTTTATTGATTTGTTTACAGAGAGAAAGGGAGAGGGATAGAGAGTTAGAAACATCGATGAGAGAGAAACATCCACCAGCTGCCTCCTGCACACCCCCTACTGGGGACGTGCCCGCAACCAGGGTACATGCCCTTGGCCGGAATCGAACCCGGGACCCTTGAGTCTGCAGGCCGACGCTCTATCCACTGAGCCAAACCGGTCAGGGCTTGGCTGAATTTGATGCCTTTGTGACTGTGGCTGAATCTGACCCATTTGTGCTGGTGACAGACTCTGTACCTACTGCGGGCCACGGTCTGGGGCGCCTAGAGTACCAGCAGCCCCGGGAGGAAGCCGTTCCCAAGATCCTGAAGGGCCTGGCTTCCCACAAGCCCCTCGTGCTCTCTGGGAACCTCGATGTGGCTCATGAAGAAAGTGACCTTCGCAACCACAAGGGCAACAAGAAGGCTGCTGGCTTCGTGCCGAAAGAGTGCCGAAACCTGCCTGCCAGCATGGCTCAGTGGTGGAGCATTTATGAACCAGCAGGTCACGGCTCCATTCCTGGTCAGGGCTCGAAGCTGACCAGGTTCGATTCCCCCACGGCTCGATCCTCACCGTGGGGCATGCGGGAGGCAACTGGTCAGTGATTCTCTCTCATGACTGATGTTTCTATCCCCCTCTCCCTTGCCCTCTCCCTTCCTCTCTGAACTCAGTGAAAATATGTATTTTAAAAAGAGTGGCATGGCACAGCCCTAGCTGGCTTGGTTCAGTGGGTACAGCGTCGGCCTTTGGACTGAAGGGTCCCGGGTTCAAGTCTGGCCAAGGGCACGTGCCTGGGTTGCAGGCTGGATCCCCCAGTAGGCGGTGTGCGGGAGGTCAGTGATTCTCTCTCATCACTGATGTTCCTACCTCTCTCTCCCTCTCCCTTCCTCTCTGAAATCAGTAATAATAATAATAATAATAATAATAATAATAATAATAATAATAAAAAAAGAGCGGCACCGCTTTGGGGAACTGATGCACGCTGTCCCACTGGCCGACAGTTCCCGGCACCTCCACCCCAACACGACCTATGCCTCCACTTTCTGGACCTGCATGATAAATGCTCAATTCCAAAATGGTGGTTGGCACCTTCATTACTTTTTGGTGTATCACTCTCTGTTACCTGCACTGTGTGACAGCAAGAGCCATTCCAAGGCCCTGGTGAGTGATGGCTGTCCCATCGCCCTACGCCGAGCACTGTGGCACCCCCTCCGATCACTCTGAGCATGGGAAACGAGCCCCCCCCCCAACTAGTTTCAAAACTGCTTGGCTCTCTAGAGAATTCTGCACTGTATGTCCTTTCTGAAAGTATGAAGCCATCAACCAGGCTCCTAGTGACAGCTGGGGCTCCTTTAAACCCAAGGCTTTCTTTTTTGCATGTGGGGTTTCTTCTTTTTCTTACATTAAACCAAAGCAGGCCCTGGCCAGGCAGGTCAGTTGCTTGGAACATTGTCCCAACACAGCACGGTTGCGGGTTTGATCGTCGGTCAGGGCGCATATAAGAAGCAACCAATGAATGCATCACCAAGTGGAACAACTTGTTGCTTCCTTCTCTCTCCCTAAAAACAAAATCAATCATTAAAACAAATAGTAAGCCGAAGCCAGTTTGGCTCAGTGGATAGAGCATCGGTCTTCAGACTGAAAGGTCCCGGGTTCGATTCCGGTCAAGGGCATGTACGTTGGCTGCGGGCAAATCCCCAGTAGGGGGTGTGCAGGAGGCAGCTGATGGATGTTTCTCCCTCATCGATGTTTCTGACTTTCTATCCCTGTCCCTTCCTCTCTGTAAAAAATCAATAAAATGTAAAAAAAAAAAAATTAAAACCCAGAAAAGGCAAGGAAAAAAAAGCTACTGATGACTTCCTTTGAAGTGTCCATGTGAAAATAAAGAGCCATAGTTTAAAAAAAAAAAAAAAAAGAATGTAAAGACAAACCACAGATTGGGAAAAAATATTTACAAACCAGGTATCTGACAAGGGACTTGTACAGAGAACATATAAAGAACTCTCAAAACTGAACAGGAAGTAAACAAACAACCCAATTAAAAAAATGAGCAAAAGACTGTTAACAAACAGACCGTTCACCAAAAGAGGACATATGGACAGCAAATAAACAGAAGAAAAAAAACTGCTCATCATTAATCATTTGTTAAATGCAAATTAAAATTATGATGGGCTATCACAATACACCAATTAGAATGGCTATTAAAATACTGACAGTAACGTGTGCCGATGAAGAATGGTATAGCCACTGTAGAAAATGGTTTGGCAGTCTTATAAAGTTACCCATATACTTACCACATGACCCCAAAATCCCACTCCTAGGGAAATGAAATTGTATATTCATACAAAAACCTATGCACAAAATATTTACACCAGCTCTACCAAAAACTGGCAACTGCAATATCCTCTAGGATGAATGCTAAACAAACGGTATGCTCACACCATGTATTCTACTTGGCAATTAAAATGAGTAAATTATTGCTGGATGCAACGTGCAACAACTTGGAGGAGTGGAAAATGCCGTTCTCAAAAGATTATACACTATCCGATTCCAGTCATATGCTGTTCTCTAAAAGTTACAACTATAACAACAGAGAACAGACTGGCAGCTGCCAGGAGTTAGGGATAAGTTTGGGTGTGACTGCAAAGGAATAGCATGAGAGACTGTGGGGTGCTTCAACTGCTCTGATCTTAACTGTGATAGTGATTACATAAATCTGCATGTGTTAAAAATTCATATAACTGGTCCGGCCTGGATGGCTCAGAAGTTGAGCGTCAGCCTATGAGCCAGGAGGTCGCGGTTCAATGCCCAGCCAGGGCACATACATGCCTGGGTTGCGAGCTCGATCCCCAGTGTGAGGCCTGCAGGAGGCAGCCCATCAACGATTCTCTCTCGTCACTGATGTTCCTTTCTCTCCCTTCCCCTTCCTCTCTGAAGTCAATAAAAATCTATATTTAAAAGTAACTCATTTTCCGAACTTCGTTTCACAAGGCAACACCATAGTCAAGCTCTTTTGCCACTATTAACAATGAAATATCAATTCTTGTTTTATGTGAACCTACTTTAAGTAGTCTTTCGCGTAACCCGGTATACTCCACCAAGCAAGACTGCCTTTATATTCAAATAGACAAGGAAATAAAGAAAAGAGCCCTGGTCAGCGTGGCTCAGTGGACAGAGCGGCGGCCTGTGGACCGAAGGGTCCCGGGTTCATTTCTGGCCAAGGGCACGGACCTTGGTTTCAGGCTCCTCCCCAGACTGGGCCTCACATTGATATTTCTCGCTTTCTTTCCCTCTAAAACTCAATGGGAAAATATCCTTGGGTAGGGTTAACGTAATAATAATAAAAGAGTAAAAGGATATATGCTAGTGATAATATAGCAAGTTGTTTCTGGGTAATGAGATTTTAAGTGCCCTTTTTTTTTTTTTTTTTGCTTATTTTCTAAATTTTCCAGAATGAGCTTGCATAGCTTAGATAGTGGGGGAAAAAGTTAAAGAATTCTTTCAGCTGGCCGAGACCGGTTTGGCTCAGTGGATAGAGCGTTGGCCTGTGGACTGAAGGGTCCCGGGTTTGATTCCTGTCAGGGGCATGTACCTTGGTTGTGGACACATCCCCAGTAGGGGGTGTGGAAGAGGCAGCTGATCGATGTTTCTCTCTCATCGATGTTTCTGACTCTCTATCCCTCTCCCTTCCTCTCTGTGAAAAATCAATAAAAGTACATATTTTTAAAAAATAATTCTTTCAATCTAGTCCTAGTAATGTTTTCTCAAGGAAACCCTGGGGCGCTGGTCCGTATGCATGGAGAAGACAAGCAGGCAGGGGGAGAGAAGGCAGCCAACAGGAGAGATCAGATCTGCTGGTGGTACTGGTGAAGGTCAGAAAACTAGCTGCCCTTAGGAAGGGGGGGGGCTAGCTCACCTGAGACTGTTTGAAAACATCCTTCCCAACCACATCCAGGTCAGACGGGTCTTTGATGGCACTGACATACTCAGAAACGGCCTTGATCACCACATCACAAGGAGGAAGAACCAGCTGATGAGCTCGAACCTGGAAGAGTTAATATAAACAAGAAACATGGCATCAGACGTGGATTGTTCAGAAAAAGGGTGAAGTGCCTGGCTGGCGCGGCGGAGAGCCGACCTATGAACCGGGAGGTCACGGTTCGACTCCCGGTCAGGGCACACGCCCAGGTTGCGGGCTCGATCCCCAGTGCAGGCTGTGCAAGAGGCAGCCAATCGATGACTTCCTTTATCCCTCTCCCTTCTTCTCTCTAAAAATCAATGAAAATACATTTAAAAATAAAAAGATAAAGTAGTCATCAAATATATATATATTTTTTTAATTAGTTCAACTGTAGGATACCCAGCTGCGATTGCAGAGAAGTGCTTGATGTGGGGAATCCCCAGCACATTTGGTGTCCAGAAGTATCAGAAGTGATGTGTTCTCAATGAGTGTGATAGAACAGTGAAAGTAGCCAAAATTGGTTTGGCTCAGTGGATAGAGCGTCGGCCTGCGGACTGAAGGGTCCCAGGTTCGATTCCAATTAAGGGCTTGTATCTTGGCTGCGGGCAAATCCCAGTGAGGTGTGCAAGAGGCAGCTGATCGATGTCTCTGACTTTCTATCCCTCTCCCTTCCTCTCTGTAAAAATCAATAATATATATTTAAAAATAAAAAGAAGAAGAGTGAGCCCTAATGGGTTTGGCTCAGTGGAGAGAGCCTCGGCCTGTGGACTCAAAGGTCCCCGGTTTGATTCCCATCAAGGGCATATATCTTGGTTGCGGGCACATCGCAAGTAGAGGCTGTGCAGGAGGCAGTTGATGGATGTTTCTTTCTCATGAGTGTTTCTAACTCTCTCTCCCTCTCCCTTCCTCTCTGCAAAAAAATCAATAAAATATATTTTACAAAAAAGAAAAAAAGAAAGAAAAAGAAGAGTGAACGTAAAGGAGATACCCAGGAAAGAAAAACATAGGAGGGAAGAACTGGGTTTTCCCCTACATAAAAGGTGGAAAACGAACTTTTTCCCCTTTAAAGGAGACGGATGGCAATTGTAAATTTTTATCTGGTAAGTACCTGGACTGGTTTAAGCCTAACGAAAGAGAATTGTTCTAACGGAACTCCAATCAAAACCTGACCCCCCCCCCCAGGCGTGGATGTATCCGCAGGAAATGGGCACAATACCTTAAGTGACGCCAGGGGATGTTCTGGTCCCAAGAGGCTCCAGTGGAAAGCAGCCAGGTCCTCGTCTGGGAGAATGTGGTTACCTAGAAGACACATTTGTCACTTACTGACTGTGCGCATGTCTTCTTAGAGCCCGAGGGCATGGCACGGGCGGCGAGAGAAAACTGCCCAACAATCCACACAGGCCAGTGCACTGCCTGTGATGGCCGCAGCAGCCATGTGTTGGTTACCTTCTAGGCGTCACATGCGTTATATGTGTCATCTCCAAAACAACCAGATGTGATGGCCTAATTGCAAAACTTGTGCTGACTGCACCCGATCATCCAAGCTCAACTCCTGTGGGACTATACGTAAGAGTTCACGCCTAAGACGAGATATTAATCTTTATGCTGTCAATACGTGGAAAAAACAACTCGAAACATAATCAGCTCTCTGCCCTTTAAAAGGTAGATGGATAGCCGAGACCGGTTTGGCTCAGTGGCTAGAGTGTCGGCCTGCGGACTGAAGGGTCCCGGGTTCGATTCTGGTAAAAGGTATGTACTTTGGCTGCGGGCACACCCTTAGTAGGGGGTGTGCAGGAGGCAGCTGATCGATGTTTCTCTCTCATCGATGTTTCTGGCTCTCTATCCCTCTCCCTTCCTCTCTAAAAAAAAATCAATAAAATCTATTTAAAAAAAATAAAAAATAAAAGGTAGATAGCCTGGCCAGCATGGCTCAGTGGTTGAGCGTCAGGTGACCTATGAACCAGGAGGTCACTGTTCCATTCCCAGTCAAGGCACATGCCTGGGTTGGGGGCTCAATCCCTTGTGGGGGGCGTGCAGGAGGCATCCAATCAATGATTCTCTCTCATCATTGATGTTTCTCTCTCTCCCTCTCTGAAATCAATAGAAATATATTAAAAAATAAAAGGTAGATGGATAGAAGGCTAGAATGGATACACACACACACACACATATATATAATAAAGCAAGCATAGTAAAATGTTAATGGCGGAAAACAGAAGGTAGATACAGGATATTCACTATAAAATTCTTTCAAGTTTGCTTATGTTTGGAAATTTGCATTATAAAATCTTAGTACAACAGAAGCAAAAAGAAAAACCTAGCACAATTTGTGTTCCTGGTCTAAATTTCGGCACTGGGCCCTGGCCGGTGTGGCTCAGTGGATAGAGTGTTGGCCCATGGACTGAAGGGTCCCAGATTCGATTCCAGTCAAGGGCATGGACCTCGGTTTCAGGCTCAAACCCTGACCCAGGCCAAGGTGCTGTGGGAGGCAACCAATTGATGTGTCCCTCTCACATCGATGTTTCTCTCTCCCTCTCCCTTCCATTCTCTCTGAAAATCAATGGAAAACTATCCTCAGGTAAGGATTTAAATAAATAGATAAATAGATGATAGATAGATAGATAGATAGGTAGATAGATAGATAGATAGATTGATTTAGACACTGGGGAAATGCTCTAAATGGAAAACTAAACTTCTCCAGGGCCAGTAAAACATTTGGCCTAAGACAGTATCCTGCATAAAAGAGTTACGGAATATGACAAAACAGTGCATATGAGTTAAAATAATGTTCTGGAATATCTTGCATGAATTCATAAGGCAAACATGCTGACTTTCTAGGAAGACGCTCAGAAGCACATGTGACATGTCTCAGTGGCAGAGCATTGACCTGTCGCCCTGGGGGTCACAGTTCCAGTCCCTGTCAGGGTACATGCCCTGGTTGCAGGCTTGATCCCCAGCATGGGGCGTGCAGGAGGCAGCCCATCAGTGACTTTCTCTCATCATTGATGTTTCTATCTCTTCCTCCTCCTCCCTTCCTCTCTGAAATCAGTAAAAACACATTTTAAAAAAGAAGCTGCCCTGGCCAGTTTGGCTGAGTGGAGTCGGCCTGCAGACTGAAGGGTACCGGGTACCATTCCAGTCAAGGGCATATGCCCGTGTTGCGGGTTTGATCCCCCCAGTAGGGGGCGTGCAGGAGGCAGGCGATCAACAATCCTCTCTCATCATTAATACTTCTCTCTCTCCCCCTCTTCCTTCCTTTCTGAAATCAATAATAATATATATTTTTTAAAAAGCTCAGCCCCGCTGAAGCTGGTTTGGCTCAGGGCATAGAGCGTCAGCCTGCAGACTGAAGGGTCCCAGGTTGGATTCCAGTCAAGGGCATGGACCTAGGCTGCGGGCACATCCCCAGTAGGGGGTGTGCAGGAGGCAGCTGATCGATGCTTCTCTCTCATCGATGTTTCTGACTTTCCATCTCTCTCCCTTCCTCTCTGTAAAAAAATCAATAAAAAATATATATATATATATTTTTAAAAAAGCTCAGCCCTGACCGGTGTGGCTCAGTGGATAGAGTGTCGGCCTGCGGACTGAAGGGTCCCAGGTTCGATTCCGGTCAAGGGCATGTACCTTGGTTGCGGGCACATCCCCTGTGGGGGTTCTGCAGGAGGCAGCTGATCGATGTTACTCTCTCATCAATGTTTCTAACTCTCTATCCTTCTTTGTAAAAAAAAATTTTTTATTAATATATTTTTTAAAAAAGAAAGTAATTTTTTTTAAAAAAAGCTCTGAAGTATAGTATTTGGCATGAGAATTTTCAGAAGACAAATCCAGTAACGATAGGTTAGACCAGTGGCCAGCAAACTGCAGCTTGAGGGCCGCGATCTGCGGCTCTGTTGACTGAGTTTGCCGACCACTGGGTTCAGATGGTTCGGGTCTTCGTCACTTATGACCTGAAGGGGAAACGTAACTAATCACCGAGATCCGCTCTCTGAACGACCTACCTAGCAGCGCAGCGAATATGGGGAAACTCATCCGCTTCAGGCCCAGCTGCTTGGCCACCTCCTGCATCAAGAACTGGTTGGTAGTGAGGTTCTTCCCATTCCAGCTCAGCTTCAGAGCGTGGGAACTGTAGTAAAAGGGGATATTGTAGAGCGCGTACTCGGAGTCATGGGCAAGAAGGCCGTGGAAGCCGTTTTCCCTGAAGAAAGCCACCACTTCCAAATGGTGGTCCTCGAGGCTCTGAAAGACCTAGGAGGGAAGAAGAGGAGGACAAGGTCACGCAACAGAAGCCGAGCTGCACTTGGGCAGAGGTCAGGACGGTTAGTAACGGCACTGCGCAGTTCGCTGCAACTTGAGACTGTATGAGACCGAGCGGAAGAGTTAAGGGGAAAAAAGGCTCTCTCTCGCCTGCCCGGGTGGCTCAGTGGTGGAGCCCTGGCCCATGAACACCGGAGGTCACTGAGGGTTCGGTTCCCAGTTAGGGCCCAGGCCCGGGTTGGGGGCTCCATCCCCAGGGTGGGGCGTGCAGGAGGCAGCCGACCGATTCTCTCATCATTGATGTTTCTATTTCCCTCGCCCTTGCTCCCTGAAATCAATACATGCATACATATGTGTGTGTGTGTGTGTGTGTGTGTGTGTATTTCTATTTAAAGCCTCTCTTGTAAACGCAGAATTATCTTTGGGACTGCTCAAATACCCAATCTTTTTATACATATCCTTTCATGAAACCGAGAGGTCTAACCCTCTAACAAGGCATACGTTTTCACTTGAAACAATAACAGAAGACGTCTATAATAGGTAATAAAGCTATTATTTATTGCTTAGCACCTCTATATGCCTTGCACAGCTCACATAAATTATCTCCTCATCGGAACAACCATGGGCAAGGGAGATACGGATGTCAAAACTTACACAGGAAGGCTGAACAACACACAGCTAGATTACAGTGGTCGGCAAACTCATCAGTCAACAGAGCCAAATACCAATAGTGCAACGATTGAAATGTCTTTTGAGCGGCAAATTTTTTAAACTGAAACGTCTTCCAACACCACTTCTTCAAAATAAGACTCGCCCAGGCCGTGGCATTTTGTGGAAGAGCCACACTCAAGGGGCCAAAGAGCCGCGTGTGGCTCGCGAGCCGCAGTTTGCTGACCACAGAGCTAGAACCTGCACCGAGGTTCATCTAACTGTCTTTTCAAAAATATTTCTTGCTTTCAGAGCACCCAGGGCACCTCCATCATGTAGGTATCAGAACCTTCACCCCGTTTTTATTTTTTTAGTCCTCACCTGAGGATATGTTTTTATTGATCTTTAGAGAGAGGGGGGACAGAGACAGGGACAGAGACAGAGAGAAATACTGACATGAGATTGTCTCCAGTATACATCCCAACCGGGGATTGAGTAAACGCGCAACCTAGGTATGTGCCCTAACTGGGAATCGAACCCACAACCTTTTCGGTCCATCAGATGATTCTCCAACCAATTGAGCAACCCGGCCAGGGCAACTTAACCCCGTTTCTAAAACTGGGAAAACTGAAGCTGCAAGACATTGGCTGCCCCCCAAGTGACGTAATGAGTGCGTGAAGACGGGTCTCAAACTCAAGCTCATCTGATGCCGACACACACACTTTCCCGTTATACCAGGCTTCTTCCCGGAGAGCACTGTATTTGGAGACACACCGTTAAGTACCCCTTCTGTGCCTCCCTTTATAGCTGCGCTGCGCTTACAGCACACCGGATCCACCACACAAAGTCCCCCAACTTCAGAGACTTTATCTCTGTACTCCCAGCTCCCTCGTAAGACCTACAACACATGCAGCCATAGCTGCTTTGGCTCAGTGGATACCGGCATTGGTCTGCGCACTTAGGGTCCCGGGTTCGATTCCAGGCAAGGGCACATGCTCGGGTTGTGGGCTGGATTCCCAGTGTGGGGCCTGCAGGAGGCAGCCCATCCATGATTCTGTCTCATCACTGACTTTCTCTCTCTCTCTCTCTCCCTCTCTCTCAAATCAATTAAAAGATATATTTTAAAAAGAGTAAAAAGAAAAAAAAGACCTAGAACACAGTACTATGAATAGTAATGGCTAACAGATACTGAACGTGCACTATGTGCTAAGTAATGTCCCAAGTACTTCATTTGCATTAACTTAATACCCCAAAACAGTCTTAGGAGGCCATAACTATTATTGCTATACCCATGTCACATTACTATCTTTAAGGTCACACGGCTGGAAGGAGCTAAACCTGGATTTTGGCTCTGGAGTGCGGACCTCAATAATTTTGTTGAGCCAAAACCAGTTTGGCTCAGTGGATAGAGCATCGGCCTGCGGGCTGAAGGGTTCCGGGTTCGATTCCGGTCAAGGGCATGGACCTTGTTTGGGCGGCCACATCCCCAGTAGGGGTGTGCAGGAGGCAGCTGATCCGTGTTTCTCTCTCATCGATGTTTCTGGCTTTCTATTCGACTCCCTTCCTCTTTGTAAAAAAAACCAATAAAATATTATTTTTAAAATAATAATGTTGTTGAACCCAACTGATCTATACTCCTTCATTTAAGCTAGAAAGGAATGGGGGTTTTCTGAAGTCGGATAGGAGTTTCAATGCATTAAGCTCTTGCTAGCGTTTGGAAAGGGAGACTAGTCACAGTAGGGGGGTCATGTCACACAGTCATACAAGGGAAGGGACAGTGCTAAGCAGAAACCAAAGCAAGGTCTATGGTTGATATTCAGGCCAAGGAACCCGAATTCCTTACATTGCACTGTACCGTATTTAAGCCTAGAACTACGATGTAGTCCAGTTGGCTCAGGGGAGTACAGTTTTACGCTGCCCCCCGTGATCGTTTCTTCCAGCACCTCTCTCAAACAAGTCGCTGATCAAGCATCCTCCTACCTTGTACCAGGCACAAGGCTACGTGCGAAATGCTCTCCCCGATCATCCCAGCCTAACCATGTAAGCCCCACTTTACAGAGGAGGAAACTGAGGCTTAGAGAAATGGGGCGCCCTGCTCAGGGCCGCAGAACCGGGAAACAGAAACCCGGGTCTTACTGCCCTTTCGCCGACCGCACGCTGCTTTCATCTGGTCTAAAAGCAGATGACGCCAACTATCCAGCCCAGTTCCACTCGGGAAAGCCAAGGACTAGTGATTGTTAACCAATCTGCCTGCCGGCTCTTGTAACACCGGGAGCGTCCGTCACAATGACTGGGGAGCATCTTGAGATATAAAAGCCCGTGCTTCAGACCGGCGGGGACAATGAAACCCTGGCGGCGGGCAGGGCAAGGGCCTCCCAGCCGCAATGCCGCGCCGGGAACAGCTGAGCAGCCTGGCTCCGCTTCCACATCTCTGACGATTGCCACCACCTCTGCCGAATGACTTACGGGCCCTGGGCCAAGCCGATCCAGTTTCCTTGGCAACCGTGCAATTTTCCAGGAGACGAGAATGATTCCGGAGAAATGAAACGACAGACCCAAACGACGGAGCAGAAAAAGCAGCACATCTGAGCTGCAAGGCAGGCTCGGGTGCAGCCTCTGGGCTGTCCACAGCTTTGCAGTGGGGTTGACCCTCACCCGGGGCTATGTTCCCACTGGTTTTGAAGGAGAGTTGGGAGGGAGGGCAGACACAGAAATAAATATCCACGAGAGGGAAACACATCGATTGACTGCTTGCCTGCACGGCTGGTTGGCTCCTGCCTGAGCCCCACTTAGGACTCGGGCTCGGGCGGCTGCTGTAGGCCGGTGGTCAAGGCACATGCCTGCGACCGGACTCAAACCCGGGAGCCCCGCCGAAACCGGTGTGGCTCAGTGGATAGAGCGCCGGCCTTTGGACTGAAAGGTCCCGGGTTCGAATCCGGTCAAGGGCAGGTGCCTTGGCTGCGGGCACATCCCCAGTAGGGGGCGTGCAGGAGGCAGCTGATCGATGTTTCTTTCTCATCGATGTTTCTGACTTTTTATCCATCCCTCTCCCTTCCTCTCTGTAAAAAAAATCAATAAAATAGATATTTAAAAAAATAAATAAATAACAATAAAAATCAAGTGAATGAGCCGAAACCGGTTTGGGTCAGTGGATAGAGCATTGGCCTGCAGACTCAGGGGTCCCGGGTTCGATTCCGGTCGAGGGCATGTGCCTTGGTTGCGGGCACATCCCCAGTAGGGGGCGTGCAGGAGGCAGCTGATCGATGTTTCTCTCTCATCGATGTTTCTGACTCTCTGTCCCTCTGCTTTCCTCTCTGTAAAAAAAATAAAATATATTTTAAAAAACCCCAACAAACAAACCTAGGACCCCTTTGGGCCGCAGGCCGACGCTCTAACCACTGAGCAACCAGCTAGGGCTGCCTAGCTTTTAATCGGACTCAATTTTAGTCCAACAAATATGAAGTGAGAGCCTACTAAGTGCTAGAATACAGGCAGTACAGAGTGGCAGGAACACAAAGAAGAATAAAACTCAGGGGAAAACAGCTCCCTGAGAAGTATGTTTCATTGGCCATGTAAGTAGACCAGAGGGGTGGATTTTAAAACTGTGCTCCCCAAACCAGGATTTGGGTAAGTAGGAAACTGGATCAAATGAACCCGACAGGGCAGATGCTCCTGCTTTCTCTTCAAACTGAGCTCATATTTACCTATTTTGTATTTCGGCTCTTTCAGAGACATGTTATTTGACTGAGTAATATTTGCTACTAAAAACTAGAAGTAGCCCGGCTGGCGTGGCTCAGTGGTTGAGTGCCAACCTGTGAACCGAGGAGGTAGGAATCCTGATCAGGCACATGCCTGGGTTGCGGGCTTGATCCCCGGGGGAGGGCGTGCAGGAGGCAGCGGATCAGGGATTCTCTCTCATCAGTGATGCTCCTGCTCCTTCTCCCTCTTCCTCTCTGAAATCACTAAAAAAAAATATTTTTTTTTCCAATCTAGAAGTGTTTGTCACTGAAACGTAAGCTCCAAGAAGGCTGGGGTTTGGGGGTCTGTTTTGTCTACTGCTGTATCTCTTGTGCATAGAATACCTGGCGCACAGTAGGGGATGAATGAGCCATTGACTTTCAACCAATATTTTTTTTTTTAGTGATGTCAGAGAGGAAGAGAGAGGGAGAGAGAGACACATGAATGATGAGAGGGGATCGTTGATCGGCTGCCTCCTGCACGCCCCACACTGGGGACGGAGCCCACAACCGGGCATGTGCCCTTGACCGGAATGGAAACCGGGAGCCTTCATTCCACAGGCTGACACTCAACCCACGGAGCCAAAGCCCAGCCAGGCACGGGTATGCGCCCGGCACTGATCTAGGTGTGGGGAGACAGTGAACAAGAGCCCCAGATTCCCGTCCCCATGGAGCTGGCATTTTAATGATTATTCCACAATAAGCATTGGGCTAAGCCAGTGGTCGGCAAATTGAGGCTTGCGAGCCACACTGCCGCTCTGTTGACGAATGAGTTTGCCGACCACTGAGTAAGGCATTACCCTTACCCAGAAGTTTTGACTTCAGGTTAAAGACATTAGTACATTATTAAAATGTTTTTTTAAGGGTTTTCCCCCTAGGCAGTGGTCGGCAAACTCATTAGTCAACAGAGTGGCAAACCAGCCGCTGTCTGCCAACCACTGTGCTAAGTGAAATAAGCCAGGCAGAGAAAGATAAATATCACATGACCTCACTCGTTTGTGGAATATAATGAACATAAATTGATGTACAAAAACAGATCCAGAGACAGAGAAACATCAATCAGAATGTCAAACCTCAGGGAAGGTAGGGGAGGGTGGGGTAAGGGGGAGAGATCAACCAAAGGACCTGTATGCATGCATATAAGCCTAACCAATGGACACAGACACCAGGGGGGTGAGGGCACGAGTGGGGGAGGGCTTTGGGGGATAAGGACACATATGTAATACCTTCATCAATAAAGGGAAAAAAAGGAAAATCAAATGCCAGTACTGTAATCTTTATACTAAACTATACTGTGGTGTTAACAATATAAATATGCAAAATCTTGGCATTTTCACGTTTTAAAAATGTTTTGGTGTTCTTGTTAGTCCTCACCTGAGGATATTTTTTCCACTGAATTTTAGAGCGAGTGGAAGGGAGGGGAGAGAGAGAGGAACATTGATGTGAGAGACATCGACTGGTTGCCTCCCACAGGTGCCCCGACTAGGGACAGGGATTCAGCTTGCAACCAAGACATGTGTCTTCGTCCAGAATCGAACCCACGAGTCTTCCATCTCCTGGAAAATGAGTTTCCTAAAGGCCTAATTATGCTAGTAACAAACAAATACAATCATACATTTGCGGAGGTATTTCTGAACAACCCTGGTTTAATTCAAAGTGTCTGGATGAGGTGAAATGCCAACTAAAACAGGTTAAATATTTGATTTCAATCATTTCTGGAATGCTGAATGTCCTTTAAATGCCAAATAAGAAATTGTTTTCTCCGTATCTTCAGTACCAAGCCAACCAACCAACCTCCATATGATAGGGCAGATTTCCAAAACACGAATCTAGTCACTAAGCAAAGTGTTCAACTGTGGTTGGTACAAATCACACCATGTTAATTGCTAGCTCCTGTCATGTTTCATTTTGAACATATTTGCACAATGACTCCTAAGGAGTGACATAACAAACAGCTTTAAGCCCTTGTAAAATGTTTGTTACAAATAGAAGCTCTCTAAGTCCAACAGTATTGCTTTTGCAGAAGCACAAATGTAGTCATATTCACTAATTTTGACCAATTGGTACTAAAAAATTCAAGACTTTCTCAACATACAAAACCCAGTTACTTCCGGATGCACCTGTCACAGGCTACAAGGCCAAAAAGAGTGGGACTACGTAAAAAATGTTTTATTTTTTATAAAAATATATTTTATTGATTTTTTACAGAGAGGAAGGGAGAGGGAGAGATAAACATCGATGAGAGAGAAACATCCATCAGCTGCTTCCTGCATACCCCTTGCTGGGGATGTGCCCACAACCAAGGTACGTGCCCTTGACCGGAATGGAACCTGGGACCTTTCAGTCTGCAGGCCGATGCTCTATCCACTGAGCCAAACTGGTCAGGGTTGCACAAAAAAAATATTTTAATGTTTCTGGATTGGATTGATGTCAGAGAGGAAGGGTAGAGGGAGAGAAATATCGATGAGAGAGAAGCATGCATGCATGGGCTATCTCCTGCACGCTCCACACTGGGAATGCAGCTGCAACCCAGGCACGTGCCCTGATTGGCAATTGAACCCATGACCTCCTGGTCTCAGGTTGACACCCACCCCCCGAGCCAGGCCGGCTGGGCTGCATCCAACGTTTTAACACGTTAGCTGCAGCGGGGCTCACTCTCTACAGTGGCTGGCTTGTTAAAACAGACTGCCGAGCCCCATCTCCAGATTCTGACTCGGCAGGTCTGGGACAGGGCCCGAGAATCTGCATTTCTAACACGTGTGCAGGTGGTATACAGTGCTGTTGGTCAGGGGCCATACTGTGAGAACGGCTTAGCTAGGCACACAGCCAAGTGTACAGCTATATGGGCAGCATTTATAGCTGTTGTCAATAGTTGCAATCTAAACCCTCGCAAATAGCCGAGACCGGTTTGGCTCAGTGGATAGAGCCGTCGGCCTGCGGACTGAAAGGTCCCAGGTTCGATTCCGGTCAAGGACATGTACATTGGTTGCGGGCACATCCCCAGTGGGGGGTGTGCAAGAGGCAGCTGATGGATGTTTCTCTCTCATCGATGTTTCTGACTTTCTATCCCTCTCCCTGCCTCCCTGGAAAAAATCACTAAAATACATTTTTTAACAAAAGGAAGCTTCACAAATAACTGAACCCAAGTTGTCCCCGAAATGTTCGGCCACCAATTTCTAACATCTGGAGCATCAGTATTTCCTACCCTTGCAAATGCTTGTTTATGATGTAACTTCTGCCATACTCACTCTCTTCTCAAGCTACCACCTACAAAAAGGCTTTCAAGGCCTAGCAACGTTTACTTACTACATAACTGCATTGCACGCTAGTACCATTCGTTGAGTCTGTATGAGAAAACACAGCCGAAACCGGTGTGGCTCAGTGGGTAGAGCGTCGGCCTGCGGACTGAAGGGTCCCGGGTTCGATTCCGGTCGAGGGCATGGACCTTGGTTGCGGGGGCAGCTGATCGATGTTTCTCTCTCATCGATGTTTCCAGCTCTCTGTCCTTTTCTCCCTTCCTCTCTGCAAAAAATCACTAAAATATATAAAACAAAAACAAAGCAGTCTATTGAAATTGCAATCGCGTTTTCTTGTGAATCTTCACCCAAGGATAGTTTTTTCCATTGATTTTTTTTTTTTTGAGAGAGAGAGAGAGAGAAAGGAAGAGAGGTGAGAGACACAGAGAAACAGCAACCGGCTGCCCTCCACGCACAACACAACCAGGGCCAGGAACGGAGCCTGCAACTCAGCTACGCGCCCTTGAGCAGAAACCAATCCACGACCCTCCGGCCTGCAGGCTGACGCTCTAACCACTGAGCCAACCAGCTAGGGCTTAAAGTTCGTTTTGTTTCAGCACGGGTCATTTTTGTACACTGGTTGTATTTCTTGTAATGGTTTATCTTTCTTAAAATATATATATTTTATTGATTTTTTCACAGAGAGGAAGGGAGAGGGATAGAGAGTCAGAAACATCGATCAGCTGCCTCTTGCACACCTCCCACTGGGGATGTGCCTGCAGCCAAGGTCCATGCCCTTGACCGGAATCGAACCCGGGACCTTTCGGTCCCCAGGCCACCGCTCTATCCACAGAGCCACACCGGTTCGGCTGTAATGGGTTATCTTAAACTACAGTCTTTCAATAGACACATTCTATTTAGATATAAAGGAACGCGTCACTCTGTGAGAGTAAACAAGTCATCTTTGCTGTCAAAGAACAGTTTAGACAGTCGCCATTTGGACCGTGTGACTTGGCAGCCGCCATCTTGAACCGGCAAAGGCCAACCCCTCCCTTTGAATTAGCCAATCACAAAAGACTGTGGGCCTGAGCTCCAATCAAAAGGAAGGATCAGCCGAAAGGGTTTGGCTCAGTGGATAGAGCGTCGGCCTGCGGACTGAAGGGTCCCGGGTTCGATTCCGGTCAAGGGCATGTACCTTGGCTGCGGGCACATCCCCAGTAGGGGGCGTGCAAGAGGCAGCTGATCGATGTTTCTCTCCCATCGATGTTTCTGACTTTCTATCCCTCTCCCTTCTGCTCTGTAAAAAATCAATAAAATATATTTTAAAAAATATATATATATATTTTTAAAAAGTAGGGATCAGGTCACACGCGTCAGGACTAAGCAGTCCAGCAGCCTGCCTGCTCAGTGTGCCTTTGCTCCCAGACCACACGCTGCGCGCCCTTCTGCACAGAAGTCAGTGCGTTTGCCTTGCTACCTGGCTCCCGAGTATGTGTGTTCGACCAGGACCCCTGAATTCGGGGGCCTGCCTGATGCCTTACAACTTCCAACAAGAAAAAGGCACTCCCCAGTCCCCCTTTAAATATGTGACTCTCTTATACGACCTCTTGGTTTACTTTTCATAGGTGTGGGTACAAAAAATATCTCATGTTCATCAAAACCGCTAGGAAAAAAAAAAGTGCAAGCGCCATATGTATATTTTATATATTCATATATTTTATTCATTTTTTACAGAGAGGAAGGGAGAGGGATAGAGAGTTAGGAACATCGATGGGAGAGAGACATCCATCAGCTGCCTTCTGATCAAAATAGCAAAGAATCAATGCTAGTGTTGTTCTCTCTTTCTACATAATAAGTCACCCCCCAAACTTAGTGGCTTAAAAAAAAACCCACATTTATTATCTCCGAGTATCTGGGTTGAAAGGGCTGAGACAAGACTCACAGGAGCAGAAAGTGCAGCCCTGGGTCAGGGGTTGGAGAATTGTCACATGCCCCAAGGGGTTGTGAGCTTCACTCATGGTTGGGGCATATACTGGAGGCAGCTGGTCAATGTTTCCTCTTCTCTCTCCCTCCCTCCCTCCCTCCCTCCCTCCCTCCCTCCCTCCCCCTCTCTCCTGTCTCTCTCTCAAACCAATAAAAACATATCTTCGGGTGAGGATTGAAAAGAAAGAGAGAATACAGAAGCTGGAATAGAGTTGAGGGTAAACTACTGAGCTCCACCTTTGAGATTTGTTTTTTAGATTCAGTCAGCGGTCGCCAACCGGTGACCCGTGGGGTCCAAAAGGTTGGCGACCGCGGGATGAAGTGACCTAGGCTGTGCCACAGGTTCACGAGAGAGGTTTGGGGTAAAAGAAAGAACTCTGGGAATCATCAGAATATTGCCGCTGTTTCAAATCACAAGAATGGATGAGCCCTAGCCGGTGTGGCTCAGTGGATAGAGCATCAGCCTGTGGACTGAAGGGTCCCGGGTTCGATTCCGGTCAAGGGCACATGCTCGGGTTTGCGGGTTTGATCCTCAGCAAAGGATGTGCAGGAGGCAACAGAGCAATGAATTCTCTCTCATCACTGATGTTTCCACCTCTCTCTTTCCCTCTCCCTTCCCCTCTGAAATCAGTAAAAATATATTTTTTAAAAAAAGTAAATGGGATCTCAGCAGCATGGGCGGCAGCAGCCAGGCAGACCAGGCTTGCCAAGCCACTAGGTGCGCTGTGGCCCGCAGGCTCCCCGTGCCCGCCCGGCCCGCCCCCACGATGCCCAAGAGGAAGGTCAGCTCTGTGCAGGGGGCGGCCGAGGAGGAGCGCAGCAGGAGGGCAGCCAGCCTGTCGGCCAAACCTGCTCCTGCAAAAGTGGAGACGAGCCGAAACCGGTGTTGCTCAGTGGATAGAGCATCGGCCTGCGGACTGAAAGGTCCCGGGTTCGATTCCGGTCAAGGGCATGTACCTTGGTTGCGGGCACATCCCCAGTGGGCGGTGTGCAAGAGGCAGCTGAGCGGTGTTTCTGATTCTCTCTCTCCCTTCCTCGCTGCAAAAAAATCAATAAAATAGATATATTTTTTAAAAGTGGAAACAAAGCCCCAAAAAGGCGGCAGGAAAGGCTAATTCGACAGACTGGAAAGTGCCAAGGACGGGGAGAAGGGGAGGAGGGAAAGCAGGCCGAAGGCTGACCGGGAGCCTGAAGATCTGTCTGTGGAAATCGGGGACCGAAAGCAAGCGGCGTGCGGCCTCAGCCGAAGCAGGAGGAAAAGAAGCCACTTTTCTGTCTGATTAATGTCCTATGCCTCGTCTCCGGTGGTCCCTGTCTCCTGCCTGTACCGTCCAGAGGAACGATTTACCACCTCTTTTGTACATGCAAGTCTTTTAGGAGCTCCAGAAACAGCTTCCAGAAGGAGGGAATTCCACTTCATCCTATTTTAAGTGTAAATGCTTTTTTCTTTTTTTAAAGAGATAAAATCATTTGCTGGTTATTTTTTGGTACACCCAGAAAACAGTGGGATATTGAATATGGGAGACTTGGATTGTCTTGGGTATCCACAGATGGAGGTAGTTTCTATTTTTTGAAATATATTTCATTGATTTTTTTAGAGAGGAAGAGAGAGGGACAAAGAGAAAACATCTATGAGAGAGAAACATCCCTACTGGGGGATGTGCCCGCAGCCCAGGTACATGGCCTTGACCGGAATCGAACCTGGGACCCTTCAGTCCGCAGGCTGATGCTCTATCCGCTGAGGCACACTGGTTAGGGCAGTGGTTGGCAAACTCATTAGTCAACAGAGCGGCAAACCGCGGCTCACGAGCCACGGTTTGCCGACCACTGGGTTAGAGAAATGGGGGTAGTTTTTATATCCTAGAATACAAAGCAGACTAAATGGCAATTTGGAGTCAGTCATGTGTTTGCCGTGTCTGGAACATTTTAAATTACTTCTATTTACGTGCTTTTGGTAGAAGTGTTTCCTAAAGAAAACCACTCCTTGCCGAAACCGGTGTGGCTCAGTGGACAGAGAGTCAGCCTGCGGACTGAAGGGTCCCGGGTTCGATTCCGGTCAAGGGCATGTACCTTGGCTGCGGGCACATCCCCAGTGGGGGGTGTGCAGGAGGCGGCTGATCGATGTTTCTCTCTCATCGATGTTTCTAGCTCTCTATCCGTCTCCCTTCCTCTCTGTAAAAAATCAATAAAATATATTAAACAAACAAAAAAAGAAAACCACTCTTTGACCTTGGCCCTCCCTTGTCAGAATTTTGTGCATCCGTAACATCTTTGTTGTGGCAGTCCCGTTTTCCTAGTAACTGTCAACGTGCTGGGAAAGACTGCGAATTTAATCATGTCGTATGTATGATATTAAATTGTGAATTAGTGGGACTTGGATGTAATGGCGTTAAAATCAGCATCTGAAGATATGGGTACTTGATACTCTTCAGGAAAGTCAGCCTCTAAATTTTAAGCTGGCAAGTTACTGGAATCACAACTATATGGCTTTACGAATGTTGAGAACTGTGTACAAATTGAAATGTCTGTGCTGATCCTCAAAAAAAAAAAAAAAAAACCAAGAAAATCTCAATTATGACAAAAATGAAATGGGAAGTTCTGTGGTTTTTTTTTTTTTAAGTTATTCGTGTCCACTGTAAGTGAAAGAAACCAGAGGTGGAGAGACTGAAAATGCAGAAAAGGGCTGATGGCTTTTGAATTCTTCTGACCTCACTATCCGACAGCTTACACATGGGCCTTGTGCTGGCGGAACCGCACACTTGGCGATGCTGGCACAGACTAAGTGCTCAAGAACTCGAATGATGGCTTTCCTACCCGGATCTCTGCATAGTATCTGGCTAACAAACGTACACAGTCTTACACACAATCTTACGAACCAAAGGCACCTGTCTGGTGAGAGTGCGGAAGGAGACTCTGAGCGACGCCAACCCAGAACAGGGATTTTTAGCCACCACCGACCCGCATTCAGGCCAAGGAGAAACCATTTCGCCGCTCCGCACCTCAGTCCCTCAGTTGGCCAAGGGGAAGGCTACCATGCCTTCTCGCAAGCTTGTGAGGATGAAACGAGATGTTTAAAAAACACGTTACATACAACTTGGTGCTCACACAGTAACAGAAAGCGAACTATTTGACAATGAAACTGGGACTCAGGACTGTTGGACATTGAAATTGAGACTCAAACATTGTTTTGTTCTTATATGTTTATTTCTAGTCTGCAGAGGCAAGATTTTTTTAAAGAAAAGAAACGGGGGGAAAAATAGATACAGAGGCCAAGAAGCATTGAACAGACTGTCAGACTACAGCGGGAAAGCAGGGGAGGGTGGGGGCGGGGGCTGTGGGAGATCGACTGAAGGACTTGTGTGCATGCGTATAAGCATAACCAATGGGTACAAGACACTGGGGGGGGGGCAGGTGAGGGCATGGGCTGGGGGGTAGGGGAGGCTGTCGGGAGGTCAATGGGGAAAAAAGGAAACGTATGTACTACTATCTGCAATACTTCAAACAAAAAAATAAAAGAAAAAAATATTAAAGAAATAATGTAAATTGAATTAATCCGTTCCAGACCCCCCCCCCCCAAATGATTCTGTTGTAACCTTTCTTACATACAGTGCATGTCTAATGTACTGTTTAAGGTGTAAATAAACACTTCTTGCCAAAATCGGTTTGGCTCAGTGGATAGAGCGTTGGCCTTTGGACTGAAAGGTCCCGGGGTTCGATTCCAGTCAGGGGCATGTACCTTGGTTGCGGGCACATCCCCAGTAGGGGGTGTGCAGGAGGCAGCTGATGGATGTTTCTCTCTCATCGATGTTTCTAACTCTCTATCCCTCTCCCTTCCTCTCTCTAAAAAAAAAAAAAAAAAAATCAATAAAATATATTTTTTAAAAAAACACTTCTTAAGTTTATCAACCCCCCCCCCCCACTCGCCTTACAGGAGTCACTGTCAGCGTTTGGTCCAGGGAGTCTTGCGGGTCAGCATGCGGCATCTCTGCTCACATACCACTGCCTCCGAAGTGCTGTCCCTGCCCAACTGCTTTTCCTGTGTCCACACCAGCCACAGAGTGTCTACCGCCTCCACTGCCTGTGACCAGTTTCCTTCACATCCTTAGCAACATGGGCATTTGGGGGGCCTCTTTTTTTTTTTTTTAATTGTGCTGATCTGTTGATTTCACCAGCCACAAAAGCATTAGCTCCTTCGTTGCCTAGGAGACGCTTTTGGTCATGCGGAGGTATCAGCAAGAAAGGGTTGTCAGGTCGAAAACGGAGACTTGGTTCTAGAACCAAGACATTTTTTTCCTGTGAACTCAGACTAAAACAGAATTGAGATGGGAGAAGTTTGAGCAATCCGACAAAGCCTTCGTGCTGACACCTGTATGATCATCCCCACGTCTCACAGGGATCAAAAGAAGGAGAGAACGCATGACCATGCGTCAGTTTACCACTAACCCTCATGCTGTTAACATCTTAGGAAACTGTGCTGTGAATATTGCGGAGTTCTTTTGCTTTTGCTGCTGCTGTTGCTTATTAAATGTTCCTTTTTTTTTTTTTACTGTATATTTCGCTTCCTTTTTGTTTAATATTCCTTTACGTTTCTTGTCCTTCTTGTTTTTTTAAAGTGTTTATTTATAGATTAAGCAGTACATTAGAGATGTGTTGCATCTAAGATTAAAACAGGGAATCGTTTGGGGGTGTGGAATGAATTAATTCAACTTAAATTCTAATGTGAAAAAATGATCCCGTTTAGAACCGCTTTCTGGAATGGATTAATTAAGTTCAGGAACCAAGGTTCAATTGCACTGCACCTTAATAAATTGCTTTTAATCAACTCATACCGTTTCCCCGAAAAATAAGACAGTGTCTTATATTAATTTTTGCTCCCAAAGATGCACTAGATCTTATTTTCGGGGGGATGCCTTCTATTACAGCAAGTAGGTCTTATTTTCGGGGGATGTCTTAATTTCGGGGGAACGGTACTTCCCTAATTGCCCTGCTCTAAAGAAGCACACCTGTGAGCCTTGGCTAGTGTTGCTCAGTTGGTTGGAGCATCGTCCCAGACACCAAAAGGTGGCAAGTTCCATTCCTGGTTAGGGCACATGCGGGAGGCAACCGATCGACATAATTCTCTCACACCGATGTTGCTCGCTCGCTCGCTCACTCTCTCTCCCTCCCTCCCTCTCAATTTTCAAATAGCATAGCTGCAAAATGGTGGGTTTCATGTGGTTATCTTTTTTTCTGATACAATAAAACCTCGATACAACAGAGGTTTTTATAATCTGGGTGAGGGATGTCTGAAGCCAAAAGTCTGTTACATAACACAGTAAGTTTTCTAAATTGATTTAAAAAAAAATGGACAAATTAGCCGAAACCGGTTTGGCTCAGTGGATAGAGCATCGGACTGGGGACTGAAAGGTCCCGGGTTCGATTCCGGTCAGGGGCATGTACCTTGGCTGCGGGCACATCCCCAGTGGGGGGTGTGCAGGAGGCAGCTGATGGATGTTTCTCTCTCATTGATGTTCCTGACTCTCTATCCCTCTCCCTTCCTCTCTGTAAAAAATCAATAAAATATATATTTTTAAAAAATGGACAAATTAGTTTACCTGTTTTTACTTGCATGGACATGTTTGTGTAAACTTATGAAGGAAAAGATTTCACAGAGAAATGTGTATCACTGGAATTTTAAACTTATACCGTCTAGTCCAGTAAATGTGTCCACTCACCGGTCACCGAAAGCAAATGCACGCGCACACAGGCACATCGGCAGCGTGTTACAACTGCTGCAGAGCCCCAGCCGGTTTGGATCCGTGGTGGGCCTGTGGGCCGAAGGGTCCCGGGTTCGAGTCCAGTCAAGGGCATATGCCTAGGCTGCAATGCTCCTCCCTGGCCCTGGCCCTGATTGGGGCGCATGTAACCAATCAATGTGTGTCTCTCTGACACCAGTATTTTCCTTTCTGTCTCTCTTCCCCCCTCTCTCAAAATCAATGGGGAAACATCCTCTGGGGAGGATTAAAGCAAACCAAAAACTGCTGCAGAAAGGCACGCTGGGTGACAACAGAACCAATCACCGGACGGCGAGGTGGTACATATGTCATATTTACTTATGTCAGAGAAATCACTATCGTGTTTTTTATAACATAGAGCCTAGTCCCTAAAATCTGTTAAAAAACACACAACTACAAGTAACACAAAATAACCTGTTAATTTAATCGTAAGGAAATCTTGGTTAAAAGCAATATGCCATAGGGACCGGAAACGATCCAGCTGCTAGATTGAGTTGTGCAAAATCTGGGGCTTACCGGATATATTCACCATTAAAGTATTCATTCCCTAACTGCTGCACGTCTCCCCGATTCTAGTGTAAAAGCGCCTTGGGCTGCTCTGCTTCTGAACCCTTCGGAAGCGAGCCGGTGGCCTGTGTGGGTTGCCTGAGCTGCCGGCGCTCAGCACCCAGAAAGGGTTGCAGAACGTGCACGGGAAAGGGACCCAATAACAAAGCTCATCTCCATGAGCCCTAACCGGCGTGGCTCCGCGGACAGAGCACCGGGCCTGCGGCCTGAAAGGGTCCCGGGTTCGGTGCGGGCGGGCGGGCCTGCACCTGGGTTGAGGGCGCATGCCCGTGCTGCTCGATGTTTCTGACTTTCTAGCCGTCTCTGTACCAAATCAATCAAGTATGTTTTTTTTAAAAAACAAAATCATCTCCATGAAACACACTGGGTGTTTTCATGGGAAGTGCTAGCTCGCCTGAAGCTCAGCACCCAACCGAGCATTTCCCCTTCTATCTCCGCCTGCAGCTCCGTCCTCTGTCCCGCTTGAGAACGCCATGGGAACACGGGCCGGCTCCCGGGCCGGCCTGGTCTCCACCACGAGGAGGAGAAACCCACCGGGCGGCGCGTTTGGTTTGGAAGCGCTAGCGTTTCGGTCACGGCGCCGGAGCCCCCGAAACTAACGGGAAACCATGTTCAACACAAACCGCGTTGGCCTATGTGTGCGCTCGTTACCTAGAATGCGTTTTTTTAAGCATCGGTAAGCACGCAGACCATTCCGATCGCGGGGGTGAGAGGCTATCTTCGAGATGGCGCAGAGCTACCAGCCCATTCGAAACGACACCGCCACCCGCCCCTCCCCCCACCACGTGGTCGCCGGGTTTTGCTTTTTTATTTGAAAAGATCTCCGATCCGTCCGCGCCTCGCCGCGCCTTGGAGACAAAGGCACCAAACGGAACTGGGTGACACGTGGGGTACACGGGAGAAGCCACGTGTTTGGGACCCCCCCCCTCGGGGTCCCGTAGGGGGAAGGATGCGCCGATCACCACCATTTGCACCCCTGTCGGCCATCTTAGCGGAGAAATCCTGCGGCCCAGTGGATAGATAGGAAGATCCAGCCACTCGGGTCCCTGCGGGGACATCGAAGCCAAAGCGGAGGCCCAGCCGGTTTGGCTCAGTGGCTAGAGCGCGGGCCTGCGGACAGAGGGGTCCCGGGCTCGATCCCCGGTGTGGCGCATGCAGGGGGCAGCCGGTCCATGTTTCTATCCCTCCCTCTCTCCCTCTGTCTTTACAAAAGCAGTACAAACATATTTAACAACAACAACGACAACAAACCGCAATCGGACGCCTTAGCACATCGGGTCCACGAACTACCGAAAAAGACCCCCTTTTCCTGGGCAAGCCCGTTCTCCGAAACCCAGGGACGTGTCTGCAAAGCACGTTCCTATTTCTGGACGTGCACGTGGTCTTGAGCGTCGTCAATGAAAGAATCCAGCGTCAAATTCAAAAACGGGCAACTCTCCAAAGGCAAGCCACAATCCATTCTTACCCAACACTCCGAACCTGCGCTATAAACCAGGCCGTTTTCTAGAACAACCACCACCACCACTATCACACACACACAAATAAATAAAACAAATCATGGCCCAGAAGCAGGAGAGAGACCTTCACCGAGGCAATTTTGCAGCCAGCCTTAAATCCGCGAAATCAAGAACCACATTCCACGCTTTTTAAAGTTACTCTCACATTTCATCCTCTTGGGATCACAGACCGATTTATTCGGGGAACGGGGGTGGGGGGTGGGGTGGGAATTATCCTGCACCTAAAATACGCAAGACACTGTGAAGAATCTGAAAAGATCAAAGAGCTTGTTTATAATGAAATTCGGGGAATAAACTTTATATAGTCCCCAAACGCCGTTTCTCGGGTGGGAGAGAGCTGCTGGGGTCCCCCCCCCCGCACATTTTATTATGAAAAAATTCAAATATATGGCAGAGTTGAAATAATTTTACACCAAACGCATGGACAACACCATTTTTACTATATCTGCTTTATCCCACATCCATCCGCACATCTTTTTTTTTTTTTTTATGAACCTGGTACCCCCTCTTAGGGTGGCCGCTCAGAAATCCGGACTGAACCCTACCCTAGCCAGTCTGGCTCACAGGACAGAGCACCAGCTTGCAGACAGAAGGATCCCAGGTTTGAGTCCCGATCAGGACACAGGCCCTGCTTACAGGCTCCATCCGATCCCCAGTGTGGGGCCTGCAAGAGGCAGCCGATCAAGGATTCTCTCAGCGTGGATGTTTCCCTCTCCTTCTCCCTTCCTCCCTGAAATCGATAAAAACACATTTAAAAAAAACGTGCTTGTTTGTTGGGGTACCAACAAGTCTGCAAAACACATATCCACCGTTCAGCATTGCACACTCCCCTGCCAACCTCCGATGGCAATTTATTCCCAGCTCACAACAGGCCATGGTAGGTCTCCACACCCTTGGGCGCTGTCTGAACTCTTCTTCCCAGCCCCCTCCAGCGCTCAGCATCAGCCTGGCAAGCCGCCTCCACCTCTCACGCCCTCACTGGGAATTAAGCATGGGCCCCCCCCTACCCCCCTCCTAAGGGCCGCATTATTAAAAGCAGCTATAATTTCCCCAGCCTAGACACGAGCGTCGTCTTCTTGCAATCAGCCCACAGTATCTGCAATTCTGCTTTCAGTCCGGCTCTTTTATCTTTTACTCAACTGACCTCGTCGAGGCCAAAGGGCCTCTTATTCACCTCTGAATCCTCAGCAACCAGCAGAGTACCGGCCTCTAGAGCAAGCGTTCAAGAAATAATACAAGGATGTCCCCCCTTCCCCCCCCCCAAAAAAATGCATACACACTTTAACAGCTGATTCTATTCCACGATGACAATGAAACGTATTTGAATAAACACTGTCTTTATAATTATTCAAAGCGTGTATACATTTTTTTGGAGGGGAGTGGCGGGGGGTGGGGGGGGGGGAGACACCCTATTTAAATGCACCAGCCAGACCTGCCTTTACCCAGGAGCCGGGGAAGATGTTAGGCAAGTGTGGGAATGGCCTAATCACACTGGCACTTTAGAAAGATTCCTCTTAGAGAGCACCGTTGTTAAGAGGATGAGCATTGGAGCCAGGCAGCCTAGCCTGGGCATGAGGCCCAGAATCCCAGCTCTGCCATTTTATTGCTGGGTGGCTCCAGGCAAGTTTCTAAACGTCCTGTGCCTCCGTTTCCCCGATTTGGAAAAGGAATAAGACTGCTTTCTACCGCTGACGGTGAGGATCCAGTGAGAGAATTTTGTTTTTGTCTTTTTGCTAAAGCGCAGAAATTGGCGCCTGGCGCGTACCAAGCATCCTATCCACGATAGCCGTGGTTTGCCAGCGGCCCCGTTAGTGATGGCAATGAGGTGAAAAAGTCCTTCAATGCCCTGGCTGGTTTGGCTCAGTGGCTAGAGCGTCGGCGTGCCGAATGAAGGGTCCCGGGTTCAATTCCGGTCAAGGGCACATGCCCAGGTTGTGGGCTCAATTCCCCAGTGGGGGGCATGCAGGGGGCAGCCCATCAATGATTCTCTGTCATCACTGATGTTTCCCTCTCTCTCTCCCTTCCTCTCGGAAATCAATTACATATATTTTTTAAAAACTCCTTCCAGCTTAGCTGGGCCCCGGCCGGTGTGGCCCAGTGGGTTGAGCATTATCCTGGGTACCAGATGGGAGCCGGATGGATTCCGGGCCAGGGCACATACCTAGGTTGTGGGTTTGATTCCCAGGTCAGGAGACTATGGGAGGCAACTGACTGATGTCTCTCTCTCTCTCTCTCCTTCCCGTCTCCATAAAATCAATTTTTAAAAATGTCTTTTAATAAAAAAAAAAAAGCTTGGGTGGGCGCGATGAGAACAAATTGGAAAGAACAGGCATGAATGATGAAGCTAGCAAAAAGCGTTCCGCTAAGGCAGGCAAGCGAAATGAGCCTGTTGTATTTATTCGGGGGCCTTGTGCGTTGGCCGTGGCTCACGATGGGATTTGTCATTATGAAAAGCAGCTACCACGTCCCCCGGTGCGGGCACAGGTTTGCAGCCGAGCACAGGGAGCCTAGTCGGACCCAACTCTGAAGCCACGAGCTCTGTGGCCACTGGAAGCTTCTCTATGCGGGCCTTTCAGGATCTCAGCTGCGATCCCCCTCCTCCGCATTAACTCCCCGCAAACCCCCCACGTCTTTAGTTTAGGATTCGCACCATTTCCTGTCCTGTCTCCTGACTCTGAGCACATCCCTGGGAGCCGCAGCGGCTGAATGGATCTGAGGTTTTGTCCTGCCCGATCCTGCGCTACTTTTTTCCCCCCCTTCTTCTTCTTCTCCCTGCCCACCTCCTTTACTTCTCCAGCCTTGCTATTCCCCACACGTAGGAACTTGAAACCTAAGAGCATGGGAAAGCAACAGAGCCACGGCCGTGCCAAGCACTGGGGACGCTGCCAAGCCCTTCCCCGGGCCCCGTAGGCAGGGGACCAACCACCCACCCGGGGAGATGACACTTCCCTGCCCGTCGGGCCTCCTATTCCCTTGGCTTCTGCTCATGTTCTTTCTCCCCCTTAAAGCAGCCTCCTCCCCACCCAGCAACCAATTCGAAATGCGCCCCATCTTTGAGGATGCAGGTGAGGACCAACTTCTCCAAGGGAACCTCCCCCTGACCATTGCAGCCCCCGATCTCCCCCCAACACACCTGCAATATGTACCTTCATTTTTTGTTTTTTTTTTTTTTTGCTTTGGTCTCGTTCAAGCACATAAATTAGCACCTGGGACATACTAAGCGTTCTCTCTCTCTCCCCCTCCCTCTCCCTCTCTCTCTCTCTCTCTCAGCATGTTCTCAGAGAGGAGGGATGAGGCACTGTACTTGCAATAGGTACCATAAAGCATCATCCGTAGTCCTTTCTACCCACTAAATACATATTTCGTGTCTACATATTGCATTTCCCAAGGGCAGGACCATGCCTGGGGTTTTGTTTGGTGTTTTTGGCAATCGCGCATGCTCAGGGAGTTAATACTTGTTGAACAGTAACTGAATCGGTGGGGGGGGGGTGTGTTTTTTGTGCGTGTTTGTTTTTCGCTTGTGTGTTTAGGCTACGGGAGGAGGTACCTGTTGCAATGGGGGGGGGGGGAGGTTGAATGGACTTAGGGGTGGGGGAGGGAGAAGCCTTAGGGGCAAATGAGGGGAAAATGCTGTAGAACGTGTTCAGTTAACATTAGGTTGAACTGATTTGCTCCAAGGTTGGCAAGAGCCAGGAGAGAGAGATGTATGGAAACATTTTTTTTTGGGGGGGGGGGAAAGGCATTTCAGCTCTAGGCGGAAAACAGCAGGAGAAAGTTGGGGATACCAAAGAAATTCTTCTACAAACCCAGGGATAAGCCAGCTGGATAAATGGAAGGTAAAGGGAGTTTGGGGGACGGCCTGGGTAGAAATGTGGTTCAGGAGGAGAGCGAATGGGTAAGGGATGGTCTGAAGGGGATGGGGAGGAGGATAAAATGATCGAGGGCAGGCAGGCAAATGGGTTAGTTGGGCGGTAGATGGGGGGAGGGGAGGCAGTTACGTGGGGGGATGGGGGGTAGGTGTCTAATTAGGAGGGAACAGGTGTGGGGCACAGTCAGATAGGGCCCTTCCCTCACCTTGACCCGGAAACGGATGAGTGCCAGCCTCACGCAGTGGCTCAGGCAGGCCGGTGGCAGGAACCAGGCCCGTGGAGGAGGGGTGCCCTTGTTGCCCACGTGTCCCACGATCAGCTGCGCTGTCTGCCGCTCAGTCTGGCACCGACGGCCCCACTCGGCTAGCCGGTCCTTGCCCAGGCCCCCTGGGAACATGACGACCAGCTCCAGGCCCTCGCCGCCGGGATAGGCACAAGCCTGGCACAGCGCTGACAAGTAGCCGAGCATGGCGTTCCACTGGCCGCCACACACCCAATCCGTCTGGTAGCCGCCATAGAGCCGCTGCAGCGCCGAGCCCGCGTCTATCAGCACCCGAGCCCCTGGAAGCGGAGGGGGAGGGGGCGGCGGCGGCGGCGGGGGCGGCGGGTGGAGGCCCGCATGGCCCGGGCCGTGGTGGTGGTGGTGGTGGTGGAAGTGGTGAGCCGGGTGATGGTGCCGAGCCGGCCCCGGGCCCCCGGGGTAGGCGCCCAAGCCAGGGGGCGGGAGCGGCGGCTGCAGAGGACCGGGTCCCCTGGCGACGCGCGGAGCCCCGGGCGCCAGGGCCACCTGAGGCGGCAGCTGGCAATGCTGGAACTGCTGCTGCTGGCGCGACACGGTGCGTGCGAGTTTGAGAAGGTCCACGGGGACCACGGCCCCGGGACAGCGCTTCTCCAGGAACTCCTGGAAGCCCTGGACGCCCATGCTTCGTCGGCGGGCAAGACGGGAGACGGCGGCTGCGGCTGCGCGAGCGAGCGGAGCGGAGCGGCGATCTGGGCGCGAAGCTGGGGGCGAGCGCGTGCGCACTCGGCGGGGGGCGAGGGGGTGGGAAAAGGATTCCCGAGGGGCGGGAGCGCGGGAGCGAGGGCGGGCTGGGAAGAGACCACTGATTGGATTTCGGCGAGGGGGGGAAGAGGAGGGACGAGGCCAACGCGATTCGGGAAAGATCGGCAGGATAAAAGCAATGACTGGCTCTGGTCACGTCTATCTTTTTTTTTTTTTCCTCTCCTACCGCTCCTCACCGCTTCCAAAGTGGGGAAGCCTCTTCCTCCCGTTTCCGGAAGCCATGTTGCCTAGTATTGATGGTACACACTGTCTAGCGGCGGAGTGGGGGCGGGGCGGGGCAGAGAGGCATGCTGGGAGTTGTAGTTTTTCTCCGTGGCCTCGGGGTGCAAGGCGAAGAACGAGATTTCCCACCCCGGCAGCCCTGGATCTCTCGGGATCACCAGTGGCGGGAGCGTGATGATACGTGTTTAGGATTTGCACCTCAACTCCTTAGCAACCCAGCGAGTTGCTTCATGGCATTTACTGCCTTTCCCGGGAAAGGGGGAGAAGGAGCGGTGCATCATGGGAAAGGGAGCGGAGTGGCTTAATGGGATTAAGTTAAGGTATATGCTAAAATTCTCGGAAAGGTGGACTTTTCATTTCAGGGGGAAAAAATAATACGTGCAGCTCTTTTGTTGGTGGTGGTAATACTCACCCGAGGATATTTTTTTTTCTAGTGATTTCCTAGAGAGAGGGAGGGAAAGAGAGAGAGAGAAAAGCATCGATGTGAAAGAGACCCAACCATTGGCTGCCTCCTGTAGGCATCCACGCCGAGGACCTGCCATCCTGGTCCGTGCCCATTGTGAACCCCCGACCCTTGAGTACGTGGCTGGACACTCCACTGAGCAGCACCAGCCAGGGCTAATATGTGTAGCTTTTTAATATATATTTTTGTTGTTGTTGATTTCAGAAAGGAAGGGAGAGAGAGAGAAACATCCATGATGAGAGAGAATCATGGATTGGCTGCCTCCTGCAAGTCTCCCACTGGAACTAGAGCCCACAACCTGGGCATGGGCCCTTGACCGAAATCGAACCCTGGACCTTTCAGTTCTGCAGACCGATGCTCTACCCACTGAGCCACACCGGCTAGGGTTATGTGGAGTTTTTATTTTATATTAAAAAAAAAAAAACAACCACCACAATTTGTGGAGCAATTCATTTAACGTTTAGCAACTGCAATTTTTTGAAGAGTTGTTGGCCCCAGTTAATGAATAGTGAAACTTGCATTGTGTGTGTGTGTGGGGGGGGGGGGGGGGGGTTGTTGTTGCTGTTGTTGTTTTTGCCCAAGGCAATGCAGAGAAAAAGTGAAATCCACTATCCATTGTCCTCCGTATCTCTTTTGGGCAGGGAGGTAAGCACCAACACAAGTTAAACTACAAGTTGTACCTTTCTGGTGTTCACTGAGTATAGTGTCCTATAGTTAGGGCCTCTGTTTATACACCTCATTTCGAATCAAGCTGCCAGGGAAGTCTGATAAAGTAACTACAAGGACTCCAATTCCAAATTATAGAGATAGAGATAGAGATAGAGATAGAGATAGAGATAGAGATAGAGATAGAGATAGACATATACAGATAGAGATAGAGATAGAGATAGAGAAAGAGATAGAGATAGAGACAGAGAGATAGATTCATTCACTCCTCACCTGATGATACTTTTTTTTCCATTGATTTTTCTCTCTCCTCTCTAAGCATGCCCTCAGATGACGATTAAAAAAAAAGAAAGTTTGCCGAGGCTGGTTTGGCTCAGTGGATAGAGCCAGCCTGTCCCAGGTTCAGTTCCAGTCAAAGGCATGTACCTCGGTTGTGGGCACATCCCCAGTGGGGGGTGTGCAGGAGGCAGCTGGTCGATGTTTCTCTCTCATCGATGTTTCTAACTTTCTATCCCTCCCCCTTCTTCTCTGTAAAAAAAATCAATAAAATATATTTTTTTAAAAAACAAGTTGGCATTCTATGTTATTTGGCAATAAAGCCGTTGCTTATCGTCCTTGGGACTCAAAACCCAGCAGCCTTCCTTCCTGTATTAAGAGATATGCAGACGAAACCGGTTCGGCTCAGTGGATAGAGCGTCGGCCTGTGGACTGAAGGGTCCCAGGTTCGATCGTGGTCAGGGGCATGGACCTTGGCTGCAGGCACATCCCCAGTGGGGGGTGTACAGGGGGCAGCTGATCGATGTTTCCATCTCGATGTTTCTGACTTTCTATCCCTCTCTCTTCCTCTCTGTGGAAAATCAATAAAACATATTTTTTTTTAAAAAAGAGAGATATGCAGTTGCAGAGGGTCAGATAACAGTGGGCTTCGCTGTCTTAACAGTAGAACTCGCACTTAAAATGTCCCACCGATTAGGACTCTGGCCAGGCGGTTGGAATGAGGTGATCTGTATGGAGGTGCATAGTATTGCCTTTTTCTTCAGGCCCCCTAATGTGATGATCTCTCTCTCTCTCTCTCTCTTTCTCTCTCTCTCTCTCTCTCTCTCTCTCTGTAAATACAGTCAGCTGGCATGCAAGGAGGCAAGACTACAGGTAATATTCTCAGAGAGTAGAAAAGAGAACCTTCACAGCCCTGAACTCAGCCCATGATTTCCTCTCCAAGCTCCGAACTGCAGACGTGGAGGAGAAAGCCAGGGAGGCAAATGAAATAATGTACAGGCGGGCAGATGAAATATACAGGCAGGCAAATGAAATACACAGGCAGGCAGATGAAATATACAGGCAGGCAAATGAAATACACAGGCAGGCAAATGAAATAATATACAGGCAGGCAAATGAAATACACAGGCAGGCAAATGAAATAATATACAGGCAGGCAAATGAAATACACAGGCAGGCAAATGAAATAATATGCAGGCAGGCAAATGAAATACACAGGCAGGCAAATGAAATAATATACAGGCAGGCAAATGAAATACACAGGAAGGCAAATGAAATACACAGGCAGGCAGATGAAATAATATACCGGCAGGCAAATGAAATACACAGGCAGGCAAATGAAATAATATACAGGCAGGCAAATGAAATACACAGGAAGGCAAATGAAATACACAGGCAGGCAAATGAAATAATATACCGGCAGGCAAATGAAATACACAGGCAGGCAAATGAAATAATATGCAGGCAGGCAAATGAAATACACAGGCAGGCAAATGAAATAATATACAGGCAGGCAAATGAAATACACAGGCAGGCAAATGAAATAATATACAGGCAGGCAAATGAAATACACAGGCAGGCAAATGAAATACACAGGCAGGCAAATGAAATACTATACAGGCAGGCAAATGAAATACACAGGCAGGCAAATGAAATAATATACAGGCAGGCAAATGAAATACACAGGCAGGCAAATGAAATAATACACAGGCAGGCAAATGAAATACACAGCCAGGCAAATGAAATAATATACAGACAGGCAAATGAAATACACAGGCAGGCAAATGAAATACACAGGCAGGCAAATGAAATAATATACAGGCAGGCAAATGAAATACACAGGCAGGCAAATGAAATAATATACAGGCAGGCAAATGAAATACACAGGCAGGCAAATGAAATACTATACAGACAGGCAAATGAAATACACAGGCAGGCAAATGAAATACACAGGCAGGCAAATGAAATACTATACAGGCAGGCAAATGAAATACACAGGCAGGCAAATGAAATAATATACAGGCAGGCAAATGAAATACACAGACAGGCAAATGAAATAATATACAGGCAGGCAAATGAAATACACAGGCAGGCAAATGAAATAATATACAGGCAGACAAATGAAATACACAGGCAGGCAAATGAAATACTATACAGGCAGGCAAATAAAATACACAGGTAGGCAAATGAAATAATACACAGGCAGGCAAATGAAATACTATACAGGCAGGCAAATGAAATACACAGGCAGGCAAATGAAATAATATACAGGCAGGCAAATGAAATACACAGCCAGGCAAATGAAATAATATACAGACAGGCAAATGAAATACACAGCCAGGCAAATGAAATAATATACAGACAGGCAAATGAAATACACAGGCAGGCAAATGAAATACACAGGCAGGCAAATGAAATAATACACAGGCAGGCAAATGAAATACACAGCCAGGCAAATGAAATAATATACAGGCAGGCAAATGAAATACACAGGCAGGCAAATGAAATACACAGGCAGGCAAATGAAATACTATACAGGCAGGCAAATGAAATACACAGGCAGGCAAATGAAATAATATACAGGCAGGCAAATGAAATACACAGGCAGGCAAATGAAATACTATACAGACAGGCAAATGAAATACACAGGCAGGCAAATGAAATACACAGGCAGGCAAATGAAATACTATACAGGCAGGCAAATGAAATACACAGGCAGGCAAATGAAATAATATACAGGCAGGCAAATGAAATACACAGGCAGGCAAATGAAATAATATACAGGCAGGCAAATGAAATACACAGGCAGGCAAATGAAATAATATACAGGCAGACAAATGAAATACACAGGCAGGCAAATGAAATACTATACAGGCAGGCAAATAAAATACACAGGTAGGCAAATGAAATAATACACAGGCAGGCAAATGAAATACTATACAGGCAGGCAAATGAAATACACAGGCAGGCAAATGAAATAATATACAGGCAGGCAAATGAAATACACAGGCAGGCAAATGAAATAATATACAGGCAGGCAAATGAAATATACAGGCAGGCAAATGAAATACACAGGCAGGCAAATGAAATAATATACAGGCAGGCAAATGAAATACACAGGCAGGCAAATGAAATAATATACAGGCAGGCAAATGAAATACACAGGCAGGCAAATGAAATAAAATACAGCCAGGCAAATGAAATACACAGGCAGGCAAATGAAATAATATACAGGCAGGCAAATCAAATACACAGGCAGGCAAATGAAATAATATACAGGCAGGCAAATGAAATATACAGGCAGTCAAATGAAATACACAGGCAGGCAAATGAAATAATATACAGGCAGGCAAATGAAATAACATACAGGCAGGCAAATGAAATAATATACAGGCAGGCAAATGAAATACACAGGCAGGCAAATGAAATAATATACAGGAAGGCAAATAAAATATACAGGCAGGCAAATGAAATAATATACAGGCAGGCAAATGAAATATACAGGCAGGCAAATGAAATAATATACAGGCCGGCAGATGAAATATACAAGCAGGCAGATGAAATATACAGGCAGGCAAATGAAATACACAGGCAGGCAAATGAAATAATATACAGGCAGGCAAATGAAATACACAGGCAGGCAAATGAAATAATATACAGGCAGGCAAATGAAATACACAGGCAGGCAAATGAAATAATATACAGGCAGGCAAATGAAATACACAGGCAGGCAAATGAAATAATATACAGGCAGGCAAATGAAATACACAGGCAGGCAAATGAAATACACAGGCAGGCAGATGAAATATACAGGCAGGCAAATGAAATACACAGGCAGGCAAATGAAATAATATACAGGCAGGCAAATGAAATACACAGCCAGGCAAATGAAATAATATACAGACAGGCAAATGAAATACACAGCCAGGCAAATGAAATAATATACAGACAGGCAAATGAAATACACAGGCAGGCAAATGAAATACACAGGCAGGCAAATGAAATAATACACAGGCAGGCAAATGAAATACACAGCCAGGCAAATGAAATAATATACAGACAGGCAAATGAAATACACAGGCAGGCAAATGAAATACACAGGCAGGCAAATGAAATACTATACAGGCAGGCAAATGAAATACACAGGCAGGCAAATGAAATAATATACAGGCAGGCAAATGAAATACACAGGCAGGCAAATGAAATACTATACAGACAGGCAAATGAAATACACAGGCAGGCAAATGAAATACACAGGCAGGCAAATGAAATACTATACAGGCAGGCAAATGAAATACACAGGCAGGCAAATGAAATAATATACAGGCAGGCAAATGAAATACACAGACAGGCAAATGAAATAATATACAGGCAGGCAAATGAAATACACAGGCAGGCAAATGAAATAATATACAGGCAGACAAATGAAATACACAGGCAGGCAAATGAAATACTATACAGGCAGGCAAATAAAATACACAGGTAGGCAAATGAAATAATACACAGGCAGGCAAATGAAATACTATACAGGCAGGCAAATGAAATACACAGGCAGGCAAATGAAATAATATACAGGCAGGCAAATGAAATACACAGCCAGGCAAATGAAATAATATACAGACAGGCAAATGAAATACACAGCCAGGCAAATGAAATAATATACAGACAGGCAAATGAAATACACAGGCAGGCAAATGAAATACACAGGCAGGCAAATGAAATAATACACAGGCAGGCAAATGAAATACACAGCCAGGCAAATGAAATAATATACAGACAGGCAAATGAAATACACAGGCAGGCAAATGAAATACACAGGCAGGCAAATGAAATACTATACAGGCAGGCAAATGAAATACACAGGCAGGCAAATGAAATAATATACAGGCAGGCAAATGAAATACACAGGCAGGCAAATGAAATACTATACAGGCAGGCAAATGAAATACACAGGCAGGCAAATGAAATACACAGGCAGGCAAATGAAATACTATACAGGCAGGCAAATGAAATACACAGGCAGGCAAATGAAATAATATACAGGCAGGCAAATGAAATAATATACAGGCAGGCAAATGAAATACACAGGCAGGCAAATGAAATAATATACAGGCAGGCAAATGAAATACACAGGCAGGCAAATGAAATACTATACAGGCAGGCAAATAAAATACACAGGTAGGCAAATGAAATAATACACAGGCAGGCAAATGAAATAATATACAGGCAGGCAAATGAAATACACAGGCAGGCAAATGAAATAATATACAGGCAGGCAAATGAAATACACAGGCAGGCAAATGAAATAATATACAGGCAGGCAAATGAAATATACAGGCAGGCAAATGAAATACACAGGCAGGCAAATGAAATAATATACAGGCAGGCAAATAAAATACACAGGCAGGCAAATGAAATAATATACAGGCAGGCAAATGAAATACACAGGCAGGCAAATGAAATAATATACAGGCAGGCAAATGAAATACACAGGCAGGCAAATGAAATAATATACAGGCAGGCAAATCAAATACACAGGCAGGCAAATGAAATAATATACAGGCAGGCAAATGAAATATACAGGCAGTCAAATGAAATACACAGGCAGGCAAATGAAACAATATACATGCAGGCAAATGAAATAACATACAGGCAGGCAAATGAAATAATATACAGGCAGGCAAATGAAATACACAGGCAGGCAAATGAAATAATATACAGGCAGGCAAATGAAATATACAGGCAGGCAAATGAAATAATATACAGGCAGGCAAATGAAATATACAGGCAGGCAAATGAAATAATATACAGGCCGGCAAATGAAATATACAAGCAGGCAGATGAAATATACAGGCAGGCAAATGAAATACACAGGCAGGCAAATGAAATAATATACAGGCAGGCAAATGAAATACACAGGCAGGCAAATGAAATAATATACAGGCAGGCAAATGAAATACACAGGCAGGCAAATGAAATAATATACAGGCAGGCAAATGAAATACACAGGCAGGCAAATGAAATAATATACAGGCAGGCAAATGAAATACACAGGCAGGCAAATGAAATACACAGGCAGGCAGATGAAATATACAGGCAGGCAAATGAAATACACAGGCAGGCAAATGAAATAATATACAGGCAGGCAAATGAAATACATAGGCAGGCAAATGAAATAATATACAGGCAGGCAAATGAAATACACAGGCAGGCAAATGAAATAATATACAGGCAGGCAAATGAAATACACAGGCAGGCAAATGAAATAATATACAGGCAGGCAAATGAAATACACAGGCAGGCAAATGAAATAATATACAGGCAGGAAAATGAAATACACAGGCAGGCAAATGAAATACACAGGCAGGCAAATGAAATACTATACAGGCAGGCAAATGAAATACACAGGCAGGCAAATGAAATAATACACAGGCAGGCAAATGAAATACACAGGCAGGCAAATGAAATAATACACAGGCAGGCAAATGAAATACACAGGCAGGCAAATGAAATACTATACAGGCAGGCAAATGAAATACACAGGCAGGCAAATGAAATAATACACAGGCAGGCAAATGAAATACACAGCCAGGCAAATGAAATAATATACAGACAGGCAAATGAAATACACAGGCAGGCAAATGAAATACACAGGCAGGCAAATGAAATACTATACAGGCAGGCAGATGAAATACACAGGCAGTCACATGAAATAATATACAGGCAGGCAAATGAAATATGCAGGCTTGCAAATTAAATAATGCACAGGCAGACAAATTAAATATACAGGCAGGCAAATGAAAAAATATACAGGCAGGTAAATGACATACACAGGCAGGCAGATGAAATAATATACAGGCAGGCAAATGAAATATGCAGGCATGCAAATTAAATAATGCACAGGCAGACAAATTAAATATACAGGCAGGCAAATGAAATAATATACAGGCAGGCAAATGACATACACAGGCAGACAGATGAAATAATATACAGGCAGGCAAATGAAATATACGGGCAGGCAAATGAAATAATATACACGCACGCAAATGAAATATACAGGCAGGCAGATGATATATACAGGCAGGCAGATGAAATATACAGGCAGGCAAATGAAATACACAGGCAGGCAGATGATATATACAGGCACGCAAATGAAATACACAGGCAGGCAGATGAAATAATATACAGGCAGGCAAATGAAATAATATACTGGCGGCAAATGAAATATATAAGCAGGCAGATGAAATACACAGGCAGGCAAATGAAATAATATACAGGCAGGCAAATGAAATACACAGGCAGGCAAATCAAATACACAGGCAGGCAAATGAAATAATATACAGGCAGGCAAATGAAATATACAGGCAGGCAAATGAAATACACAGGCAGGCAAATGAAATAATATACAGGCAGGCAAATCAAATACACAGGCAGGCAAATGAAATAATATACAGGCAGGCAAATGAAATACACAGGCAGGCAAATGAAATAATATACCGGCAGGCAAATGAAATACACAGGCAGGCAAATGAAATAATATACAGGCAGGCAAATGAAATACACAGGCAGGCAAATGAAATAATATACAGGCAGGCAAATGAAATACACAGGCAGGCAAATGAAATAATATACAGGCAGGCAAATGAAATACACAGGCAGGCAAATGAAATACACAGGCAGGCAAATGAAATACTATACAGGCAGGCAAATGAAATACACAGGCAGGCAAATGAAATAATATACAGGCAGGCAAATGAAATACACAGGCAGGCAAATGAAATAATACACAGGCAGGCAAATGAAATACACAGCCAGGCAAATGAAATAATATACAGACAGGCAAATGAAATACACAGGCAGGCAAATGAAATACACAGGCAGGCAAATGAAATACTATACAGGCAGGCAAATGAAATACACAGGCAGGCAAATGAAATAATATACAGGCAGGCAAATGAAATACACAGGCAGGCAAATGAAATACTATACAGGCAGGCAAATGAAATACACAGGCAGGCAAATGAAATACACAGGCAGGCAAATGAAATACTATACAGGCAGGCAAATGAAATACACAGGCAGGCAAATGAAATAATATACAGGCAGGCAAATGAAATACACAGGCAGGCAAATGAAATAATATACAGGCAGGCAAATGAAATACACAGGCAGGCAAATGAAATAATATACAGGCAGACAAATGAAATACACAGGCAGGCAAATGAAATACTATACAGGCAGGCAAATAAAATACACAGGTAGGCAAATGAAATAATACACAGGCAGGCAAATGAAATACTATACAGGCAGGCAAATGAAATACACAGGCAGGCAAATGAAATAATATACAGGCAGGCAAATGAAATACACAGGCAGGCAAATGAAATAATATACAGGCAGGCAAATGAAATATACAGGCAGGCAAATGAAATACACAGGCAGGCAAATGAAATAATATACAGGCAGGCAAATGAAATACACAGGCAGGCAAATGAAATAATATACAGGCAGGCAAATGAAATACACAGGCAGGCAAATGAAATAAAATACAGCCAGGCAAATGAAATACACAGGCAGGCAAATGAAATAATATACAGGCAGGCAAATCAAATACACAGGCAGGCAAATGAAATAATATACAGGCAGGCAAATGAAATATACAGGCAGTCAAATGAAATACACAGGCAGGCAAATGAAACAATATACATGCAGGCAAATGAAATAACATACAGGCAGGCAAATGAAATAATATACAGGCAGGCAAATGAAATACACAGGCAGGCAAATGAAATAATATACAGGCAGGCAAATGAAATATACAGGCAGGCAAATGAAATAATATACAGGCAGGCAAATGAAATATACAGGCAGGCAAATGAAATAATATACAGGCCGGCAGATGAAATATACAAGCAGGCAGATGAAATATACAGGCAGGCAAATGAAATACACAGGCAGGCAAATGAAATAATATACAGGCAGGCAAATGAAATACACAGGCAGGCAAATGAAATAATATACAGGCAGGCAAATGAAATACACAGGCAGGCAAATGAAATAATATACAGGCAGGCAAATGAAATACACAGGCAGGCAAATGAAATAATATACAGGCAGGCAAATGAAATACACAGGCAGGCAAATGAAATACACAGGCAGGCAGATGAAATATACAGGCAGGCAAATGAAATACACAGGCAGGCAAATGAAATAATATACAGGCAGGCAAATGAAATACATAGGCAGGCAAATGAAATAATATACAGGCAGGCAAATGAAATACACAGGCAGGCAAATGAAATAATATACAGGCAGGCAAATGAAATACACAGGCAGGCAAATGAAATAATATACAGGCAGGCAAATGAAATACACAGGCAGGCAAATGAAATAATATACAGGCAGGAAAATGAAATACACAGGCAGGCAAATGAAATACACAGGCAGGCAAATGAAATACTATACAGGCAGGCAAATGAAATACACAGGCAGGCAAATGAAATAATACACAGGCAGGCAAATGAAATACACAGGCAGGCAAATGAAATAATACACAGGCAGGCAAATGAAATACACAGGCAGGCAAATGAAATACTATACAGGCAGGCAAATGAAATACACAGGCAGGCAAATGAAATAATACACAGGCAGGCAAATGAAATACACAGCCAGGCAAATGAAATAATATACAGGCAGGCAAATGAAATACACAGGCAGGCAAATGAAATACACAGGCAGGCAAATGAAATAATATACAGGCAGGCAGATGAAATACACAGGCAGTCACATGAAATAATATACAGGCAGGCAAATGAAATATGCAGGCTTGCAAATTAAATAATGCACAGGCAGACAAATTAAATATACAGGCAGGCAAATGAAAAAATATACAGGCAGGTAAATGACATACACAGGCAGGCAGATGAAATAATATACAGGCAGGCAAATGAAATATGCAGGCATGCAAATTAAATAATGCACAGGCAGACAAATTAAATATACAGGCAGGCAAATGAAATAATATACAGGCAGGCAAATGACATACACAGGCAGACAGATGAAATAATATACAGGCAGGCAAATGAAATATACGGGCAGGCAAATGAAATAATATACACGCACGCAAATGAAATATACAGGCAGGCAGATGATATATACAGGCAGGCAGATGAAATATACAGGCAGGCAAATGAAATACACAGGCAGGCAGATGATATATACAGGCACGCAAATGAAATACACAGGCAGGCAGATGAAATAATATACAGGCAGGCAAATGAGATAATATACTGGCGGCAAATGAAATATATAAGCAGGCAGATGAAATACACAGGCAGGCAAATGAAATAATATACAGGCAGGCAAATGAAATACACAGGCAGGCAAATCAAATACACAGGCAGGCAAATGAAATAATATACAGGCAGGCAAATGAAATATACAGCCAGGCAAATGAAATACACAGGCAGGCAAATGAAATAATATACAGGCAGGCAAATCAAATACACAGGCAGGCAAATGAAATAATATACAGGCAGGCAAATGAAATACACAGGCAGGCAAATGAAATAATATACCGGCAGGCAAATGAAATACACAGGCAGGCAAATGAAATAATATACAGGCAGGCAAATGAAATACACAGGCAGGCAAATGAAATAATATACAGGCAGGCAAATGAAATACACAGGCAGGCAAATGAAATAATATACAGGCAGGCAAATGAAATACACAGGCAGGCAAATGAAATACACAGGCAGGCAAATGAAATACTATACAGGCAGGCAAATGAAATACACAGGCAGGCAAATGAAATAATATACAGGCAGGCAAATGAAATACACAGGCAGGCAAATGAAATAATACACAGGCAGGCAAATGAAATACACAGCCAGGCAAATGAAATAATATACAGACAGGCAAATGAAATACACAGGCAGGCAAATGAAATACACAGGCAGGCAAATGAAATACTATACAGGCAGGCAAATGAAATACACAGGCAGGCAAATGAAATAATATACAGGCAGGCAAATGAAATACACAGGCAGGCAAATGAAATACTATACAGACAGGCAAATGAAATACACAGGCAGGCAAATGAAATACACAGGCAGGCAAATGAAATACTATACAGGCAGGCAAATGAAATACACAGGCAGGCAAATGAAATAATATACAGGCAGGCAAATGAAATACACAGACAGGCAAATGAAATAATATACAGGCAGGCAAATGAAATACACAGGCAGGCAAATGAAATAATATACAGGCAGACAAATGAAATACACAGGCAGGCAAATGAAATACTATACAGGCAGGCAAATAAAATACACAGGTAGGCGGCCGTTCGCGGTACCGGCGGGACCTCTGGGGCTCCGGCGACCAGGTGGCGCACAGAGCCCAGGGAGCTCTAAACTCCAGCAAGGAAAGGTCAGATTTCCCTGGGGGTACTTTGGGCGCGAAACTGAGGGGGCTGGCAGTCTGGGAGATCTGCACCTCGGAACTCAAAACCTGGAGAGCTGCACCTGAAATAGAATCTGTGGCTGTTGAAGCTGGTGAACTTGGGAGAGGGCCCTTGGAGCTGGTGGCAGAGTTGATCCCTGGAGCGCAATCAGTTTGGACCTGACAGAGGGGGGAAGCCCGGAAGATTTTGGGAGGGTTCTGGCTGCTAAAACAGCAGTCACCATTAGAGAGGCAGTATTGTTTACTTCAGGATAGAGAGGACCAATAGACCCAGAAGTCAATCTAGAAACACTGCCACCCAGGGGCCAAATCACAAATTGACTCTTATGTGACAGGGAATTGATTATATCTTTTCTTCGACCTTGGGAATACAGTCTATTTTCATCTACACTTTAGTATCTTTTACTCTACCTCAACTTCACCTTTATACCACCACTCTCTGGCTAACCTTTCCCTATTTAGTGCCTTGTTTCCCTTACACTTTTCCCGCTTTAGATTTACCTAATTCTTTCCCCTTACCCCCTTTTAAAATTTCACCCCACTGATATATCTAATCTCTAACCACCTAATCCAAGTGCATATATACCTCTAGCTTCTCTGACTTCACTATCTTAAAGTGTTTTTAGCCCTGTCCTGTTGTTGTTGTTTACTTGACTGTTGATTATATTGATTTTTTAAGCAGGTTTATGAGATTGATTTGCTTATTCTGTTATTTTGGTTTGTCTTGTAGGGGGGGTTATTTTTATTTTTGGTGTTGTTTCTTGTTTTGTTGTCCTCATCTGCATTGTTTTTGAGATAGATTTTTGCTTCTGTGTTCCCTCACCTCTCTTGATATTAGTAGTTGTATGTAATTTGTATCAATCTCCAAGTACTTGTTGCAGGTTTTGGTTCGGATTAGGGGCTATCCTATAGGAGTTTTCACCCCACATTTATAATTTACTCCTTTTATTTCTTTTTTTCTTCTCCCCCTTTTCCCATTATCATTTTGGCATTCCTGTCTTTCTTTTTTGTGAGTGTATGTGTTTGGGGGGGTCTCTTTCTTTTTTGTGTGAGTGTGGGTGTGTGAGTGTCTGTGTGGGTCTGGGGGAGGTTCTCTTTCTTTTTTCCCACCTATCACCAAATTTGCCTTTCTCTGGCAGTCACCTTTATTTGGAATTACAATTACTTTGACTACATTCCGGTTCAGTGCCTGGTGCGTTGCACCTGGTTGTGTTGTATTTTGTGCCTTTAAATCAACACAGGAGAGTGAGAACTACATAACCACATACACAGAGAAGAGAGACCATGGGAAGACAAAGAAATAGCCCACATATGAAAGAAAAGCAAGGCTCGCCAGAAAAGGAGGTAAACGAAATGGAAGTTAACAACCTGTCAGAGAAAGAATTCAGAGAAATGGTCATAAGGTGGCTGAAAAGAATGGAAGACAAATTTGATAATATGAGTAAGACCCAAGAGGAAATGAGGAAGACCCAGGAAGAAATGATGAAGAGCCATGAAGAAATGAAAAGTGACATTGCTGAAGTAAAGAACTCAATAGAAAGTATTAAGAGTAGACTAGAAGAAGCAGAGGATCGCATCAGTGAGCTAGAAGACCAGGTAGGAAAAAATAACCAAGTAGAGCAGATACTAGAAAAAAAAATTAAAAAGCAGGAGGAGAGCCTAAGAGAACTTTGGGACAACATGAAACAAAACAACATCCGTATAATTGGGCTTCCAGAAGGACAGGAAACTGAGCAAGGAATAGAAAACCTGTTGGAAGAAATAATGACAGAAAACTTTCCTGGTATAGGAAAGGAAAAACCCACACAAATCCAAGAAGCTCACAGAGTCCCAAGCAAAATAAACCCCAAAAGACCTACGCCAAGGCATATTATAATTAAATTGGCAAACACCAATGACAAAGTAAGAATCTTAAAAGCTGCCAGAGAGAGACAAAAAGTCACCTACAAAGGAACACCCATCAGACTAACAAGTGATCTCTCAACAGAAACCTATCAGGCCAGAAGGCAGTGGAATGAAATCTACAAAGTCATGCAAAGGAAGGGTCTGAATCCTAGAATACTGTACCCAGCAAGGCTCTCAATAAAAATTGAAGGTCAAATCAGGAGCTTCACAGATAAAAAAGGACTAAGGGAATTCGTCACCACCAAACCAGCAATGCAAGAAATGCTAAAGGATCTGCTGTAAAAAGAAATAGGAAGCGAAGAAGGATCACAGGGGCAAAGAACAAAAATGGCAACATATAAGCACCTATCAATAATAACTTTAAATGTAAACGGGTTAAATGCTCCAATCAAAAGACGTAGGGTAATAGACTGGATAAGAAAACACAACCCATGTATCTGCTGTCTACAAGAAACCCACCTCCGAAAAAAAGACGCACACAGACTGAGGATGAAAGGTTGGAAAAAAGTTATTCAGGCGAATGGAAATGAAAAAAAAGCTGGGGTAGCCATACTTATATCTGACAAATTAGATCTCAAAGTGAAGGATATAACAAGAGATAAAGAAGGCCACTTCATAATACTAAAGGGAGCAATTCAACAAGAAGAAATAACTCTTGTAAACATATACGCACCCAATACAGGAGCACCCAAATATATACAAAAACTCCTAGAGGACATCAAGGGAGAGATAGACAGCAATACAATCATAGTAGGAGACTTTAATACCCCATTATCACCATTGGACAGATCCTCTAAACAAAAAATCAGTAAAGAAACATCAATTCTCAATGACTCACTGGACCAGATGGAATTAATTGACATCTTCAGATCATTTCACCCCAAAGTCATAGAATATACATTCTTTTCAAGTGCCCATGGGTCATTCTCAAAGATAGACCATGTATTAGGTCATAGGCAAAGTCTCTCCAAATTCAAGAAGATAGAAATCATATCAAGTATATTCTCAGATCACAGTGGCATAAAGCTGGAAATCAACTACAATAGAAACAATCCAAAGAAATCGAACACATGGAGACTAAACAGCATGCTATTAAACTATGACTGGGTTACTAGAGAGATTAAGGAAGAGATAGAAAACATCATGGAAACAAATGACAATGATAGCACAACAATCCAAAATCTATGGGACACAGTGAAAGCAGTTCTGAGAGGGAAGTTCATAGCTCTACAATCCTACTGCAAAAAACTAGGAACAGCGGCAATAAATTATCTAACCCAACGACTCAAAGAGTTAGAAAGAAAGCAACAAGAAAAGCCCAGTGTAAGCAGAAGGAAGGAAATAGTAAAGATCAGAGCAGAAATAAATGACATAGAGACCAAAGAAACAATACAGAAAATCAACGAAACCAAGAGCTGGTTCTTTGAAAGGATAAACAAGATTGATGAACCTCTAGCCAGACTCACCAAGAAGCAAAGAGAGAGGACCCTAATAAATAAAATCAGAAATGAAAGAGGTGAAATAACAACAGACCCCATTGAAATACAAAGGATTGTTAAAAAATACTATGAACAACTCTACTCCAACAAACTGGACAACCTGGAGGAAATGGATATGTTTCTAGAAAAATATAACCTCCCAAAACTCAATCAAGAAGAATCTAAACAACTCAATAGACCAATAACTGTGGAAGAAATTGAAGCAGTCATCATAAAGCTTCCAGCAAACAAAAGCCCAGGGCCAGACGGCTTCACAGGGGAGTTTTACCGAACATTCAAGGAAGAACTAAAACCTATACTCCTCAGACTATTCCAGAAAATTCAAGAGGATGGAAAACTTCCAAACTCCTTCTATGAAGCTAGCATCACCCTAATACCAAAACCAGATAAAGACGACACAATGAAAGAGAATTACAGGCCAATATCCCTCATGAATATAGATGCCAAAATCCTCAATAAAATTCTAGCAAATCGGATCCAGCAGTACATCAGAAAGATCATACACCACGACCAAGTAGGATTTATCCCAGGAATGCAAGGATGGTACAATATCCGCAAATCAATAAATGTGATACATCACATAAACAAATTGAGAGATAAAAATCACATAGTCATATCAATTGATGCAGAAAAAGCATTTGACAAAATCCAACATCCTTTCTTAATAAAAACTCTCAATAAGGTAGGAATAGAAGGATCATACCTCAACATAATAAAAGCCATATACGATAAACCCACAGCATACATCATACTCAATGGGCAAAAACTACAACCATTTCCCCTAAGAACAGGAACAAGACAGGGTTGCCCACTTTCACCACTCCTGTTCAACATAGTACTGGAAGTATTAGCCATTGCAATTAGACAAGAAGAAGAAATAAAAGGCATCCAAATTGGAAAAGAAGAAGTTAAGCTATCCTTATTTGCAGATGACATGATATTGTACATAAAAAACCCGAAAGACTCCATAAAAAAGTTAGTAGATTTAATAAATGAGTTCAGCAATGTAGCAGGCTACAAAATTAATGCCAAGAAATCTATGGCATTTCTATACACTAATAGTGAACTTACAGAAAGAGAGACTAAAAAGCAATCCCATTTACCATCACACCAAAAACATTAAGATACCTAGGAATAAACTTAACTAAGGAGGTAAAAGATCTATTTGTGGAAAACTACAGGACACTGAAAAAAGAGATAGAGGAAGATGTAAACAGGTGGAAGAACATTCCATGTTCATGGATTGGGAGAATCAACATAATTAAAATGTCCATACTACCCAAAGCAATCTATAAATTTAATGCACTCCCCATTAAAATACCAATGGCATATTTCACAGACCTAGAAAGAACTCTCCAAAAATTCATCTGGAACAAAAAAGGCCCCGAATAGCCACAGCAATCCTGAGAAAGAAGCACAAAGTCGGTGGGATTTCCATACCAGATTTCAAGCTGTATTACAAGGCTACTGTTCTTAAAACAGCCTGGTACTGGCACAAGAACAGACATATAGATCAATGGAATAGAATAGAGAATCCGGATATCAACCCAATCCACTATGCTCAATTAATATTTGACAAAGGAGGCAGGAACATAAAATGGAGTCAAGACAGTCTCTTCAATAAATGGTGTTGGGAAAATTGGACAGATACATGCAAAAAAATGAAACTAGAGCACCAACTTACACCATACACAAAAATAAACTCAAAATGGATACAGGACTTAAACGTAAGACAGGAAACCATAAAAATATTAGAGGAATCTACAGGAAGAAAAATCTCAGACATATGCCAAAAGAACTTCTTTGATGATACCGCTCCGAGGGCAATGGAAGCTAAAGAGAAAATAAACAAATGGGACTACATCAAAATCAAAAGCTTTTGCACAGCTAAAGAAACCATCAACAAAACAACAAGAAAACCCACTGTATGGGAGAACATATTTGCAAATGTTATTAGTGATAAAGGTTTAATCTCAAGCATCTACAGGCAACTCACCCAACTCAATAAAAGGAGGACAAATGATCCAATAAAAAAATGGGCAACAGACCTAAATAGAATCTTCACGAAAGAAGACAAAAGGAAGGCCCAGAGACACATGAAAACTTGCTCAAAGTCACTAATTATCCGAGAGATGCAAATCAAAACGACTATGCGGTACCATCTCACACCTATCAGAATGGCTTACATCAACAAATCAACAAACGACAAGTGCTGGCGAGGATGCGGAGAAAAAGGAACTCTTGTGCACTGCTGGTGGGATTGTAGACTAGTACAGCCACTGTGGAGAACAGTATGGAGATTCCTCAAAAAACTAAAAATGGAGCTCCCATTCGACCCAGTGATCCCACTTCTAGGAATATACCCCAAGAAATTAGAAAGGCGAATTAGAAAGGATATATGTACCCCTATGTTCATAGCAGCACAATTTACCATAGCTAAGATTTGGAAACAGCCGAAGTGCCCATCAGCAGATGAGTGGATCAAAAAACTATGGTACATTTACACAATGGAATACTACGCCGCGGAAAAAAAGAAGGAGCTCCTACCATTTGTAACAACATGGATGGATTTGGAGAGCATTATGCTAAGTGAAATTAGCCAGGCAGAGAAAGACAAATATCACATGATCTCACTCATTTGAGGAATACAATCAATGACATAGACTGATGAACAAGAATAGATCCAGAGACTGAGAAAAGTCCATCAGAATGTCAAACCTCAGGGTAAGTGGCAGGTGGCGAGAGTAAGTGGAAAAGTCAATATACTTGAACTCTTGAACTGAGGTAAGTGATTTGTGTTTTTACATCCCTGACAAAGTCAATATAAAATTATAAAAAAATGGCAGCTAGTCTGACATTGAATTGACATGGCCTAGAGCTTGTCATATCCTATGGAGACCAGTCCTTAGGCTAGGCCCTGCTTAACCTCCCATGACACCATAATACCCTTACATGATATTATTTAC